>JAODKE010000001.1:7306763-7338282 GCA_026779605.1 Mormyrus hasselquistii
AATGACACATCAGTATTGTACTATGTTCTCACCCCCCATATTCTTCCCTCCCCTCCCCCCCCCCCGGTGGGTGGGGGGGGGGGGGGGGGGGGGGGGGGGGGGGGGGGTACAGACACAAGGCAGAGAACACCTCAAGATGGGGCACCAACCCAATGCACGACACACTCACTCACCAGTCACTCACGCATGCACACCTACAGGTAATTTGGCAACTCCAATTAACTTCAACATGTTTTTGGATTGTGGGGTGAAACCTGGAGGAAACCCCCCGAATGGAACTCTGGTGGAGACTCGAATCCTGATCCCGGAGGTGTGAGGAAACAGTGCTAACCACTGCCCCACCGTGCTGGCCCACACAAATTCAGGATCTCCCAAACATGAACCCGATTGGATTAGCCACTCAGGGCCCGTTCCTCTGAATGAGCAAGGTCAATGGGCCCCTCGGGGAGGTGATTTATCATGCATCCCGTGCTCAGAGGACAGTCAGATTCGGCACGTACTTGACGTCGTAGCGGTTCATAAACATGATGTGGTCGCGGTACGTGCGATTCACGTCCAGGTCAATCTGCCGGATGTCGGGGGACATTGTTCGGGCTTTGAGCTTCAGTTTCTGAGGGAGAGGAGGGCGCAGATAGGAGAGAGAGACAGAAGTGTCGCGTGTAAAAAAAAAAATTACATTTATGAAGAGTTTATGATGTTTATTTTACCTTAAGTTTCTAACACAGACAGATCAGTGGGCTGATCTTCCTGTACCTCGTAATAGTCTTTCTTCTCTGCCTTCATCTTGGGCACGTCCAACAGGAGGCCCCATACCTCGCCCCGGAGCTGCAGCGGGATGCCCTTGTACACCCGTTTCACCAACTATGAGATGAAAACACGCCACATCACCCAGCGAATAACAAGCCACCGACTCATTCCTCACGCCCTGCTGATGTCGAGTCCACAGCCGGGTGTTAATTGTCCCATAAGGATACGTTGACAGTCACACAGAGGGTAAGAGAGCCCCGAGCAACAAATTAAAATAACCGCTGACTGACAAAAGGCCGGACGTGTCGCAGTGAACGTCGACATTGCTGAGGATCCTGAGAGCCCCAGAGGGAACATCAATAGCATTAGCTAATGTGTGGAGCTGGCCCGTCTGGCATATGCAAACTAAACGGCTGCTTGTGGACCAGGAAAAAAATCAGGAGCCCCGAACGAGGAATTATCAATCCACTGGCACCCCCACTCCCCCAACACCACCCCACCTGGCAAGAGCCTACAATTCAAAGAGAGACAGGATTTGAGCAGGGAGCATCAAACTGTGCGCGATTACATGTATGTGAGGCGTCATCTCCATTTTCTTGGCCACACTTAATACCCAGGTCCATGGTTGTTGTCACGAGTCCCAGTCCATGTTGATTTAGAGGGTTCTTCACATACCGGAATCACAAGGGCAAGATTGGAGAAAGCTCCCCCAGACAGGACACTATCAGAACTGTTCTTACCAAGTTTACTTATTTAGCAGATGCTTTCATCCAAAGCAACGCAGAATTCAGAAAGCAGGGTCACCCCAATCCCCCCAATAGGGGCTTAAGAACGCTGCACAATGTGCCGATGTCACTGTAAGCCCTGGCATTTAAACTGCTGACCATCAGATCACAGTCCTAACCTGCAGAGCCTCAGATGTTGGGTGTTCCTCAATACAAAGAACGCAAAGATCGTACTTGTGGTCTTAGCCACAGTGGTCTTGCTAACTTGCCTTCCAAGAAAAACCTTGGGGTGCAATGAATCATGATTGGTCTTGTTTGTCAAGGATGCAACCTACGTATCCTTGATATTTGGGGCAGGGCAAGAACGACATCTGGGGATTTATACTGTCCTCTGTACTTCTGTTCTTGAGAATTGGAACTGCTCTCTGGCAATGGAAGATGACGTAAAAGGGGTCCACGAGAACACACGTAAGGTCAAGTACACATATTGAGAATCAATCATTGTCACCGTAGTCTGAATAACAGCACAACCAGTAGAAGCAGGTTAAACAGAAACAGTGGAGAATGACATGAACTCCTGCTCATTATGGCCGGCAGAAGAGGTGGAAATTCCCAAATATTCATGGCACAGCCTGCTCACCTTCTCCGTATTCTTATATTTATCCCAGTTCTTCAACATCTTCAGCCATTTCGTCGTTCTCTCCATTTGCAGGTGCTTTTGCTAAAATGGACAAAACACGTGGGCTATAAGAACATTATTACGGATGTGGTGGCGACAATCAGAAACAAACTGCTACACTTTGGGGTTTATCTACCCCCCATGCATCATATTCAATAAAAAATGTCAGGTATAAACACACCCTTCAAAAGGCGTGGTGAACGGAGGATGATTTTACTGAGACTGAGTGAGCTGGAGAGGGTGATATTTACCTTTTCTTCCATAGAATCAAAGGTTGGAAGTTCAATCTCACTAACATGGAGGATGCGGAAGAGAAAGAGGAAAACGAACATGAATATGCACCAACCAAACCGCTGCGAGACACCAATCATAGCCTCAACCGTAAGTTCAATCAGTTCCCAATGGGAAACATGTTTGTGTTAATTTATGGCAGGAGGGCACTAAACATGATGGTTGTAATTCTCTGGTATGTCTTGAATGTGGCAACATCTTTTATCTTTTATAAAGGGACTTAAAGATCATAGGGATAGTGGATAAAAGGCAGAGTTTGTATTTGACTGTCCACTTTATCCTCATGCAGCTGCCAAAACCAGGAAGGGTTTTGGTCCGCGTTTGCGGCTTTAAGGCCGGGAGGAGTGTACACTTCAGGGTTTTATCACTGCCAGTCACTCCAAAGGTCACCGGCTTCCCAAGAGGGTTTCTGACAGAACTGGGACGGTTTAACCGCCAGATGACCCTCATCTACTGACCCACCAGTGAGCCACCATCAGTCACATCTCCTAAACCTGCGTGGCAGTCAGGCTCGTCTCAAAGAGCTTATGCTTAGAGAGGTTTTCATTCCAGGATATCAGAGTCATAACACGAGGCTACACACAGCATAACGTGCGGGATGTCCCATCCCAAAGCAGCCCCCAGCCTGAGATATCTTCCTCTATAACACAAGCCTGTGGATGAGAACTTCCTGTCTAAAACCACCACCCAAGATCAAAGCAAACCCAGAATTACATTCAATTCTGCTCTGTCCTCCTAACTTAGCTCTGGTCTTTCACATTCCTCTCCATATCCTTATGTTACGAGGCACGGCCACAGAAATACCCAGAACCCCCTTGACACACAGTGATACTTCAAAGTGATACAAATCTACGGGCGTCCCATTCAAAACTGGATTTTTCAAGATTGTATAACACACACACACACACACACACACACACACACACACACACACACACACACAGGAATCCCATAAGTTAAGATGCACATAACCAAGTGCTGCCACATAACTGCCCATTACAGTTTTAAGTAATTCTCAGAGTGCTTGATGGACATTTCATAGAGATGTTTGAATTGCACCACTTACTGTAGGAAGCCAAACCTATCGATGACCTTGTACAGACGGAAGTTCGCATCTTCCCATGGTTCCACTTCAGTGCCATCTTTCCCCTAAAATAACATGCTCATAGTTTAATAGTTACAGCATGATGCATAGTTTTGATGCCTCTTGTTTCTGCAGAGAGACTATAACTGAAGATGGAACTTTATTAAAAACTCAAGAGGATAGAGCCACTCTTTTCAGAGTTTATTTTTACACATAGAATACCACCACCCAGAGAGATTTAAAGTGGATGGTAACGTGCTAACAATCCTAAGAATCCAGAAAGATCTGGGGAGTCACCGGGAAAGAGGTTCCGGCCCCCGTTAATGACCACCCTGACTCTGCTCGGCAATCGCAGAACCCCAGAGATCTGCCCACACTGGAGAACTTTACCTTATCATATTTGGCCACAATCTCTGCCCGCTCTTGTTCAAGCTTAATCACTGCATCCTGCTCTGCCTCAGAACCTGTGAGGAGACCCAAACAAGATCAGTTATCTTCATCATCATCAGTCAATAATCACCCACTGCTTGGATCAGAATTGTAGTGGTGTGAGTACAACTGCTACCGATGGGTGTTGAGTATCAGCTTAACCATGGTGCACTAGACACTAGGTCTTGTCAACAAGCATCCCACCCCCAGGTCTCAGATTGTAGCAATAAACCCCATTTAGGAACCAAAGAACAGGCAGATCTTTCCCCCGCCCATTCCACTTTGGTGGGTGCCAAAACTCTGTCTTTGATCTTTATCCAATAAAAACATTACAGGCCAACAGCAGCCATCATACATTCCAGAAATGGCTAGATTTAAACAGGCCTTAGTTCCAGACAATAGCACGTTTGACTGCTGATGGTCTTCTGCACCTTTACACCCACGTCCAAGGATTCTGAGAGCAACTCATAATGAGTATAAAAGACAAATGGAAGTAAAACAGAAAATGAGCCATTATATGTAAAACAGGCTATATAAAAGCTAGAGTAATGTTTCAGAAGCATACAAGGAAATGTCTGGTAACACGTGGTTAGAATGAAGAAGCCATATGTAAGTGCAAGTTACTCAGGGGAAGCTTTTATCCAGAACGTCAAACGTGTTTGAGAAACAGGATGGGAGCCGAAGCACCTAGGGGACCTTTTCAAGGGCCAACGCTGGGATTTGTACCGACAACCTTCTGATTACAAAGGGACATCTCTGGGCATGGATCCCGGCTTCCCGTTTCCACGGTGCTGTGTAATAAACAGGTAAAACAGAAACATCTGAAGCTGAACATGCTTCAGACGCTAGCCCGCTCAGCGACGCTGGCACTCCAGGAGCGCGTGTGTCCGAGGGCTTTGGGTCCCGCCACGCACAGCTGCCACCCTGCTGTCTTTGCCCCCCCCTCACACCTCTCACTTTATTTACCCAGCCGCTGCATTTCGCTTGCAGACAGGATCAGCTACATTATGCTTCAGCTCCGCTTAGTTGATATGCGCAGGAAGAGTCCAGCATTATCCCTGCGGACACAGTGCCCTGACAAGCAACTTTCTGGGAGCACCACTCCACCTTTCGCAGTTTCCCTGAGGTTAAAAATGTTCCACGTAGTTGACCTTCTAAAGACTGAGCCGGTGTGGGTCTGGAAGCCTCGGGAAACTGACATTTGAAGCATGGTTGAAGCTGACATTCAGAAAAACAAAAACAGGCAAAACAAAACAAAAAGTGCCTCACGAGAGCCATTTGGAAAAATAAAGAGGAAAAAACCTGAAGCTAAGCGCATAAGCAGAAAGTGCGCGGAGCATTTTAAACGGCATCACACACGGGCTGACAGACCTGTGCTTGATATGTCCACCAGAGCCATTTGTAACGCTAACTAGATACTTCAATGCACTACACAGATGTTGGTGACCTCAGAGAGATTTCTCTCAACCTGCACATTAGCAGACTAAGGCCTACCTTCACCGAAGCTTTCAAAACACTCCACAAGACATCCCTGAACTCCAGTCCACATCGATCACAGCAAATCGGAAGACACCTCCAAAGATTTAAAAGAAAAACACAGAGACCTTCAACTACGAAGACCCAAGACTATCATAAAACATAGAGACGGGGTGGGGGGGCAGGAGGAGGAGAGGGAGTATAAACTAACGGGGGGGGGGGTGCGGGGTGCCAGCACGTTCCTCGTATCTCTCAGAACTGCGTCAGGGAAGAAGCGTCTCATCTCTTCTACAATGATGGTTTGTCTGTCTGGTGAGTGAAGTGTTGCATCACTTCACTCATCATCGCTCAACCCCTCCTCACCCCCACCCCACACACAGTCCATGACTTCATATCTTTGTGGGGACTCTCCTTTCATTTCAAAGGACTTAACCCTAATCCTAACTCTGAAAACCTTAACCCTTACCAAGCCTAAGTAGCCAAACAAAATACAAGTCTTTGGCATTTTCAGTTTTTTGATTGCAGTCACAGATTTTTATAAAAATCGAAAAAAGAAATCCCCACAACGTCAGAATAACATTTAGTCCCCACAATGTAATGTATATCTGAACCACAGGCACAGGGGACACGCCCCCCACCCCCAGAAGATCCTGACTGGAGATCTGTGATGGAGCCCAGAGGAGGAGAGATGGGAGAGCTGAGACGTAACAGCCTTCACACTCAGCCTGTCTGTCCTCTGGCCCTCAGCAAGAGGTTAGAGCAGAAGAAAGTTCAGAGCAGCCGATTGTGGAAGCAAAGACAAACACCCACAGATCCATTCATTAAAGAGCCATTTCACAGCTGCACTTGATGATGACAGCCACAATGACCCAGGGGCTAACAGACCCATCACACAGCGCCACTCATAGGGGGCTGAGTAGACACACTCATGATCTCCTCTGGTCCCAGCAAGTGGGAGTCTACTGAAGAATGTTTTTTTTTAACCCACGCTGGGACCACAGTGGACAAAACCACCAGATAAGCTCCTATAAAAGCCAAAATAATGCACCAAAAACTACTCTGGCCAAGCTGCACGCTGAAATTTCTTGAATGTCTAATGTTCCCCTTCTTCATCACTGAAATGATAAAGGCAGCAAGACAGTAACTCCCAAACCCGATGTGCTTCATGTGATCTATTCCAAAAACAACTTAATCTGAAAGTACGTCACACTATGATTTTAAAAGAGGGATTTTTCACTCTGGCCTCCATTAAAGTGTCACAATGCAGCAATGACACAGCTCTGAAGACCATGGCTGTGGCCCAAGGTCTACATCAGGGCTCTTCAAATCTGGACCTCGATTCCAAATCCGTGTTTTCAGTTTTCCCAGGTAGTTAGTTTAATATTTACTGATTCTGATTGGCCAAAGGCTTCACACCTGACTCACAGGCAAAGGAAGGTTTGGAAAATCAGCAGTACTTGGACCTTGACGACCGTGATTTGAAGAGCCCTGGTCTACATGCTACAGCAGAGAAACAGCAGCAGAGTCAGCCATGACTTCACAGGGCAGACGAGGAGCTCCGGAGCTGGGAGTTCAGCCAAATCCCCTTGAAGAGTAGGAGGTGCCGCCACCAGGGCCTGATAACCACCCAGTAGCTAGAGAAACATCATGTTTTATGCTCTCTGACTTCCTGAGCTTCCAAGCTGACCAAAAATAGAACATTACTGCCTAGTTCCAGCACAGATGAGCATCACTTCCAGCATGTTCTCATGGAATGAGAAGAATAAAAAGTCAACGGGGTTTCAGGCATGTGCTGGTCGGGGAAAGCAGTGAAGCTGTGAGCGTGCGAATGAAGCAGTGAAGCTGTGAGCGTGCGAACGAAGCAGTGAAGCTGTGAGCGTGCGAACGAAGCAGTGAGAAGCGTGCGAACGAAGCAGTGAGAAGCGTGAGAACGAAGCAGTGAGAAGCGTGAGAACGAAGCAGTGAGAAGCTGTGAGCGTGAGAATGAAGCAGTGAGAAGCTGTGAGCGTGAGAGTGAAGCAGTGAGAAGCTGTGAGCGTGAGAGTGAAGCAGTGAGAAGCTGTGAGCGTGAGAGTGAAGCAGTGAGAAGCTGTGAGTCTGAGAATGTGAGTTGTTGAAGCACCACAGCTGAAATGATTCATTTGGCTTTTGTGGATAAACAACAAAGGTAATTTACTCTGCATGTGAGGACGAAGGAAATCATGTCCTTGACTGTGGGATTGGGGGGGGGGGGCGTCACCTGGGGAGGTCCTTAGGGGAAGCCGTGACCAATCACAAAGAAGTACACTCAAAAAATCCAGAAGCTATTCCAGGTTTGGAGGCTGACAGCAATGACTGTGACGATGACAACGCAGCCACAAGGAGCAGGTCACCGTAGAGCCCTGTTTCTCATCAGATCATCCATCACTCGGGTGATGCCCTACAACGGAACATGTACTACTGTCACGGCAGGTGTCCACCCTTTAAATATAAAATTAAAAGATTTTATCAAAGGTAGATGGCGCTATATTCAGTCTATTGAGATAAAAATTAGTGAGGAAGAGAAAATTAAACACACCAATAATCATATGGTGTTTTTTACAATTTATATAGCAGATAACTCTGATTCTTAAGTAACAGGTATAGAATCATCTACTGAAATGTTATTTATGCGCAGGCAGCACTACCTGGATCCTCCCACAGTTCGGGGGGGGGAGGGGGGATTAACCTGTGAGGGTGGAGCCTATTTATTCACTCTGCAGGTGCCAATTCGCAGTCACACCTTCCGTCTTTGACTCGAACCCGGACGCTTCAGCTTGTACGCCCTTCTGGAATCCGATCTGTTTCCGCGGTGCAGAGTCACGGTTCCCGGCCTCTGCTTGCTCACCGCATTTCTCCTCTTACATGTCTTCCACCCAACTCGTCCAAGTGGTTCTGCCGGCCTCATCACCCGGAGCGAACCTCACCAGCGTGAACCGCGGTGAGCCAAGACAGACACACACCCACAAACACGCCTTTGTGCTTGTGTCGCATTCTGTTGGGATGATGAAGCCACCCCCCCCCCCCAGGCACGTCCTGCAGCACCCAAACAGGGCAGAGTGACCACCCTGGAGGCCCCAGAAGGCCCACCACTGACCCGGCCCCCACCCTCGTCCCATCGCTCTATAACCAGGCTGGAAATGCAGATCAGCAACCGTGACTTACAGGCACAGGAGAGCTGACCCTCTGCAAACACACAGATCCACACATCCAGAGAGACTTGGAGCTACACAGGGCTTCCACACTGGACCGGGGTTCAGCCTGGCCCCCGACTGCACAAACACATCGTCACATACGTGGACACAAAGGATATTTGATCCAAGGTTTCCTAACACTGTCACCAGGTGAAACACTGCTCTGTCCCTCAGCTTTCTCCACGCTCGCAGGACGATGACGCGCGGGCAGGGAGGACTGTCCGGGGCGAGTGGCACATGCGTCGGGCAGCGCGCTCATGGCCGGCTGGGGAGACCGTCTCAGGAACGCCGGGGTCCCGGACGGAGCCTTGGATTTCCTACCTCTGCCGGAGAACCTGATCTGCCGCAGTGAAGGGCAAGGGCGCGTGGGACACGTGAAAGGCCACATGACGCAGGGTGCGCTGCGGCGGGACGTCTGTCGGGAAGCACCGTGATGGGAAGGCGGTGTGCGGCTGACGCGAGGCCATCGATCTGGGCAGACGCCTGCCGCAGCGCGCTGATGCGAGGTCACGTGTGGAAATGAAGACTTGCGCTCAAGCATGCACACACACAGACACACACACACACACACACGGACTGACTGACAGACAAACAGAGCGAGACAGACACACACAGACCTGTACTCGTATCTTTGTGGGGACTGTCCATTCATTTCTATGGGCAACACCTAAACCCCTACCCAGCCCTAACCTTAACCATAAGTAACCAAACAATACACAAGTCTTTGGCATTTTTAGTTTTTTGACTGCAGTCACGGATTTTTATAAAACTGAATTTCCCCTTGTGGGGACCTAAAAAATGGTCACCACAGCTTCAAAATGACAGGATTACATTTGGCCCCCACGATATAATGTATATCTGATTCATATACGGACAGACACACGGACAGACACACACACAGACACGGAGATGGACAGAAAAGGTGGGCTCTGCATCTCCACAAAAGATTCATGTTCTGTTCTGCTGCCAATCACTAACTTTGTAGGACTCAAAACCACCCTGGGTTCGTAGTACATATATCAGCAGATGAGGGCATCGACCCCCAAAGCATTTCATCAGGGGACTTTACAGGCAAGTGTCTCTGAAATTCTGATTAACTGTTTCTTTAGTTCTCTCTCTCCCTCCCTCCCTCCCTCCTCAGGCTTCCAAATTCTGGTCGCCATGGACACATCAAGCAGGCGACAGGCCACAGGATTTTCTTCATACTTGGGCTGGCTGTGCTGCCTCCTTCTCGACATCATTTCAGCAGCTGAATGAGAATCACGCCTGATCAGGTAAGCCCGCTACCGAGGAGCAGGAACGCTGAACGAACCTGTGACAGACACACTTCCCCCCCCAGTACCCAGAGGACATCCCAGCACCCCCAGGAGAGCCGGCATGGGCAATTTCCCCACGATCATCTTCTATAGACACAATTCATAAAGCATTAGCACTGCACATAAAACTAGTCTTATCAGTATTCCCTGCAAATATCATACAGGAACACGGGCTCGATGAAACACTTCTGATTGGCTGCCTCCCCTACAAACCAAGCTTGTGATTTAATTCTGCCATGACCTCGCCTGTCAGACATACGAGGGGTCACGTCCGAGCGATGTCTGAAGAAAGGCTTGATTTATAATAGGAGCAGGAAAGAGAGTAATAAATCATAAACGCTCTATTTTCGGATGCCCACAGAGACCTTTGAGTGATGAATTTCTCTGCTCCAACCTGCATCCACTCCTTGGTACAGCGATAACAGGGAGCACTTGGGAATGAGACCGTCTTCCAGACGGGCCCGTGTGAGACCGTGCATCACGACCAGGTCAGCAGTATGAGGGTGGCCACCTGGCCATTCTCTGAAGAGCCGAAAGTCAACAGACCAACTGGTGTTGACCTGGGTCTGCTATAATACACCTTCCATCAACTTTAGCTCTTCAAATAATGACTTGAGACTAACAATCCTAAAATACACTTTCACACAGAGATGCTAGAAGCTTTTCGCTTGCTTTCTGCCATGTGTATATGCTCACTTGAGGACGCAGGTCATTGACAATAGCCCCGTAACATGATTCGGAATCCAACTGTAGCACGCAATACGCTGAGGAACTTGTACCATCCTACCAACTGACCTGTTGGTCAACTTTAGGCACTTTCCCACCAAAATTTCAGAACTAGGGTCCTGGTTCCAAGTCACTGGACCATCTCGACTGGGAACTTTTGTAGTTTCTGGTCACTTTCAAGTGTCATTCTGCCCCCGCACAACAAGAACTGGGACCGTCATGCTATATAAGCAAAACTCATAGGATGAACTTCACACATAAATTTTCTACCTGACAAAACTGCACCGGCACACCAAAATAACAGAGAACCACTTTTACCGTAGTGAGCTTTGATTTTTTTTTGTAATCCTGTTTTGTTTCTCTCACCATTTTCATGGCACTGCTGTGGTGTGGGTGAATCCCCAGACAAACACAGTGACACTTAACTTCATCATTTCGCTTGCAGGATTTAAATTCTCTCTGTATATCATCTTCTGAATGAAAGCTCAACAACGCCTGTACATCATCATCTGTCCATTTGCATACTCTTTCTTCCATTAACAAGATTTTTGTTGCTCCACTAAAAAGAAAAGAAAAATCAATAAGTATTTCTGTCTGACTCAATTCTGACGCCGGTGCTTGTGGTCAACCAATCAGTAATTCATCGCTGTAAACGCCTCCCCTGTAGTTTGTGATCACACAAAAAGTACAAAAGTACCTAGTCTGGAGTAGGAACGAAAAAAATGGTTCTCTGAGGAACTACAATTGATCCGAACTACAATCTTTCTGCAGTGGAAACATGACAGAAATTCCTTGTTCTGGGTGAGAAAAGGGTTACTTTGGCACAGAAGAGACCTTCATAAGGAATTAGGAGGGTAAAGTGACAGGCCCCACCTTATGGGGGTAATGAGTTTCATGACAACTTACAGTTAGGATGTTTTATAAAACCAGAATTGCGAAGAACTCGTTCTTCGGGACGGTGACCAGATCTGCCTGACACGGGAGGATGGATGGAGCATTATCAACGTCCTCAAGGCATAAATGGGTGGGAGAGCCAATCAAAGCGCACGAAAAGAGCTGTCTAGCTTTGTGACCGAAACCTAGCAGAAACCGACCCCCAACCCCCCCCAGACCTGGCCACTGCTGCTGGTCTGCCTCCCACCCTCGCAGCACGTAGACACACTTTATATTCATATCATTCGACCATAGGTGGGCGGGGGGGGGGCCTTTTCCTGTGCCCCCCCCCCCCCCCCCCTGAAACAACCACACCCTCCTAGTCTCACAGGAACCACTTAAACATGAATAACTGTCATATTAACACGGCAGTATGTGTGATTTAGCAACTGTTCCGTGACAAAACAGCCGTCAGGAGTATTATTTTACAACTTCCCGTCTTTAAACAGTATCGGCTCAGCAGGAGAATAAGCACTGTGGAATGCTGGGACATTCTGAACTTTGACCTAGCTGGGCTATAGGGGGGGCGGGATATCAACTCACAATAACCTAGTCTTACGCAGGACGCTCTCCCCTTCATGAAAACTCTTTAAAAGATTAATTCTGATGACAGATTCCTCAAAAACACTCAAAACTATTAAAACTAAAGAAATACTTTCCCCTTTACAGTGAACTTAGTCCTGTCTGTGACAGTTTAGCAGGAATTTTAAAATGCAGATTTATGTATGACTGACAGTAGCAGGAAGTTCGAAGGGGGAGGCAGGAAATGCCCCCCAGACTGGGAGAGTGGTAGTTTATGAACAAACAAGGCAAGTGAATCACAGCTTAAAACATTAAACGAGTATTTATAATGCGCCATGACACACGAGTGTCTGGAATTAAGGTCTACAGCATTCCACATGGAGGTATTAATCGACGCTTGGTTGTCACAACAGCAGGCTCTTACAGACGGAGAGACATACAGCATTAAGTCATCCACTCCATGCAGCACAGAGTTCTGGGAATGAAACGCGTAAAAAGAAGAGAAAAAAACACAACAACAAAGGCGGAACGTGCATGAACCTGCAAATTGTCGCCTCTTCAGTATTGAGCAAGAGTGACATCACCGCGCTCTGCGGGGAGCGAGCGAGACAATGAACGGGTGAATAGAGTGAACAGCACAGCAAAAAGGGCAGCACTGCAGAGAGTCCCTGACAAAATCCATTTTTTCAGCTCAGTCAGCCACAGGACTGTGATTGCGCACACGGCGGTGTTCGGTGTTAAGCCCACTTTAACGACATTCACTCTAAATCTATCATAAATTCATCATTTATTGAAATTATCTGTGCAAGTGTCTGACAAATGGGATTAACGCGCTGGCACATTTTATGCCGCCCCGTTTTTATTTTAGGACAGGCAAACTGCAGGCAGCCGGCTGGGGCCAAGCCCAGACGCCACTGGAGCAGCCGGTGCTCAAACGACCTGTAAATGAAATGCCAACCCCGCTGCTGGGTGTGATCGCGGCGCTGGCAGACAGACTCGAAACAGGTCGGGAAGTTAGGACGACGCCACCCCCACGTGCTTAAACAGTTTTCCTAATATGAGTTTCAGGGCATGATGCGTAAATGATGCTAACTGACCTTTGCCGTCATGCCACTGGTCTCCGTAGCGCATTCAGGCAGCATCCCGGCAGACAGACAGCTTAAACACTCCCCTCCCCTCCGTAAAGTCCTCATCCTGTGAGCCGCGAACATCAAGCCCTTAATGAATGTCGGAGCGGAAACCCCCCCCCCGCTGCAGGCGCTGGCGACGGGCAAGTAATTACGGTAATTACGCAAATTAGTACAAGACCTCAGAAGCACAAACAGGTGTGTGAAAGACGGCGTGCAGCCTTTGACGGGAATCACACCCACAATCCCCTAAATACCCCAAAAACACTTTATATAAAAAAACATTTAAAAAGCACATTGTATGTCTTTATTTGCCCATGATGTCACTGAACAACATCTTAGCTGAAACTGCCACACCCTAATTCACTTCAGGCCACACCCACTCTCACAGACTAGGTCCATACAGCAAGCAGAGCTGCACCCATCTGTACCCATAGGGCCACTGGCAGAACCTGACTATAACTGTCGGCAAACCTAAAATATGCTGCAGTTCCGCGACACAAAGAGCCCTTTTAGTTCCTCCTTCACAGCTACCCCTCCCCAATACCTGTTTGCTTCCTTGCTCCATCGCCCACGTGGCACCGGCTCGTAAACCCCAGCTAGCACGGCTAATGGCGGCGGCTGGGCGCCGCTACTCACTCATGGTGGGAGCCCAGGGCACAGGCGAGGTTTAATACAGGTGAGCTTGTTGGTCACAGGTCCGCTCCTGAAGGCAGTCATGACCTGTGCAGGAAACACACACAAGTAAGGGGCCCGTGTCTCTGGGACGCGAGTCACAGGCGTTTATAAACATCTACCGCCGTGGAAACAATTAAGAGACCACAGCACATTTTTTTGTTTCATTTATTTCTCAATTTATAAATAAGTATAAATATATAGGTATAAATATAATTTATAGTCTATAGTATTTTTGCTTTTTAGAAAACTGCAGCCTTATTGTGTGTTAGTCATTAATGAAGGGCTTCTTCCTTGCTTTATGGGACTTCCTGCTTGTAGGAGCCTGACAGGAACTGACCTAGCAGTGCACCTCACACCTGCACGTAATGTTTCCCGTTTCCGTTTGAAAGTCACTTAATATGAGAAACTGTCAGATCAGTCGATGGTCGTCTCTGGCATCAGAAGGTCGCTTCCGCCCCTGCTTTCTGCTCATTCCCAGTGTCTCCTGCTTCACCTTATTCTTGCTCACAGCCGCCTTAGAAATATTGAACCAGGAAGCGAACTGCTGCTCAGCGTAGCCTCAGCCAGCAGAATCACAATTAAACCAGGATTTTAAAATGCAGATTTGTTTAAAAATATAGTGTGGTCTCTTGATTTTTTTCCACCGCTGTATTTTGATAATCAGAGCAAACTGCTGTGCAAGCCAATGCTTAGATAGCACTCACATAAATTACATCGGGGTAGGCAATGCTAACCGTAATGAGTTACTATCTGCCTGTGATCAGGTGTGGTTCATCAGAGACCCGGTAGGATGGAAAACCTGGTGGATGCCGGTAGGCCTGGATCAGGGTTGCCTACCCATGGATTAGATGGACTGACATATTTTATTGATCCCAAGGGGAAATTCAGCTGCATAGTGCAACAAAGGAAACAAAGTGCCCAGATACAAAGGCACCCCCCCCCAAACCCGCACACACACACAAGCTCAGTAAATGACTATAATCTGACAAAGAAGTGGAGCCGCCGTAATCTGATAGCTCAGAAAAGCGTCCTTGAGGAGCAGTGAGGTGAATTACTGTAATTAGAGGATTTCTGCACAGATGAGGGGCAGCTCACTGCCCGCACGGGGCTGAAATCACCATGCCACGCGCTGCAGACGGATGGTTCCGGAAAGGGGACGGCGGTACTTTTATGAACAACGCAAAAAAGCGAAATGGATAGAGAGGTACAAAAATACATTACACACAAAAACAGAAATGACACGTGCGTTTTTCCCGCACTTATTTTACTCATTTTAACTTTATTTTATTTTGCTCCTGGCTTTCTAAAACCTTACAAAAACACATCCATGGATGAGTGCAGACCACTGGAGGACACAGACGCCTTTCTCCACCTATCAGAGGGCAAAGTACTCCAAAGGCAAGAGATGGTCTGAGCCGTATCTACTGGGGTCACGCTGTCTGAACGCAGAATTGTCAACATGCAGGGAAGCTGCTAGCGATGCGGAGCCGCTAATCCAGACCAATAAGATTATATTCCAGATGCTTTAAGGCCCCTGTCAACATGCTGCCAGGAGCAGATAATCGAGATTTTGGACTCAACATTTTTTTTACCAAATCTGACAAGAGTACTGCACATAGCAGCCTTTCGTTACTGACTCTCTGCCTTTGTGTGGCGGTTTGCAGTCAGCTGGCGTGATTCCACAACCTGTACCTGCTGGGGTCTGTAAAAGGTGGTCTTTCCCAGGTGCCAGATTGGGCTAATAAGCTCAAGCAGACTGCCAGAAACAGGCAACATCTGGACATACAGGGATTAAGGGGTCTAGTCTGCCTGCATGTTTATGTATGTGCATTTGTGTGGACAGGATACTTTCAGAGCAATTCATCTTTTAGTGCTAATCAGCACTGTCATGACATGAGCCTTTCCCATAATCCCCTAGTGCTGTTGCAGCACAATCCCAGGACTTGGCTGGGGTTTAGAGTCTGCTGTTGAGGGGGTGGTAGGCTTTTATCTTTATTAGATTTGAACTTTTTAAAATAGAATATGTCACTCCAAATCTTGCTGTCTCGGGAGAGCAAATTCTTGGGATTAAAACTGTTGGTACCTACCTCCTGTACTTCCCATTGAACTCCTATATACTATACCATCCCACTCAGACCCTGACCTGCCTTGATCTGGCCCAATCTTCAGGTGGGGACGGGGGTTCTTCCGCTAACTACCATGGACGATGCGTGTTGACATCATCACGCAGCAGCGCCTGACTAACAGGTGTTGTCATTACCCATCAGCACACATGGCGTGACTAACGCGCACCCGGGCACGGAGGGAGAGGGTGTGCCAGACTTCGGGACATTACCTAGGTATTCACAGGCACAGTCTTGCTGCATAATTGCTGGTGTCTAAATGCTGTCAGTTTGGGGGTGTTTTGTTAACTATGGTTAAAGTCACAATATCTAATAGGCACTTGGACATTTCTAAGACGATCATCCAGCAGCACAGGTGTAGGTAGCATGTAATGGCAGTTTAAAGGGCATTGTCGACTTTAATTATCATTAAGTTACTTTTGAAAGTTAGAAGTTAAAAACACATCGTTTATATTTATTTACAACATGCGTATGTGTCTCACTTATATCGCAATTCAGAAAAGGGTCTACTAAATAAATGTCATGTAACGTTGGTATATTTTATGCGAGTAATACAAATGCAGCACAATGCAACCGAGACAACCCGAAAGATTTCCATGGCGAAACGCGGCGATGGCACAGGAAGGCGGCCGGTTTGTTCGCGTGCTCCGATACGTGGGGGCCATGGCTCGCGGACAGGGGCACCCGTATTCATACGTCGGTACGGCACGAATGCGTTAATCCGCATTATTAAAAGGTAAATACCGGATAAGGACCGGCAATGAGAATTAAAAACACCAGCAGCGTCAGGTTTACGATTAATGTTATGCATAAAAAGGGTCGGCGTGTTTCTGCGGCGCGCAGCAACCCAGCAGACTGGAGCAATTTGACGCATGTTATCTTTAATTCACTCGAAACAAAATCGCTACAGACGAACTCTGATACCCCCCACCCCCCTGGCGACCCCCCACCCCCCACTACACCACAACGTCATCTTGACCGACAGCAGAGTGCAGCCAATGACAGCACAGAAAGCGTGCTCGGCAGCCAATCGAATCGCCCGGCCGCCAGTCTTGCGTGATGCGTAAAGAGAGGCAGAGCTGCGCTGGGGGGAGGTGGTGGTGGTGGCGGCGTTGGGTAGCGCTTGTAGGCCGCAATGAATACGGATCGTTATAAAGTTTCCGGTGCCTCAATTCACATTTAAAGACCCACACGACGCCGAAAGCGCAAAGCGGCCCTGGCCGCGCGCCCAGGGCTCCTAGGGGGCGCATAGCACTGACAAATAGCGAAATACGGCAGCGCTGCTGCTTAAAAGGGTCCCCAGCGATCCAGACCAAACAGGCGCAGAGTGTTTCCAAAATGTGCGAAAATGTTTCCCGGGCGAGGTGAATGTCCGCCGTGCGGACTCGGCGTGTGCTGGGAGACACGCCACGTTCAGATAACTTACATCAGGGTGAATAAAGCGGCCGGGAGTTACCTTGATCTATAGCGCCCGCGTCCGCCTTCTGCACATCGTCCGGAGAGTTTGTTTTGTCCCCCTTTCAAACCAGAGGCGAAAATTCCCATCGATCCCACACCAGGAAGTCCCCGCCGTCCGGGCACATCTGAGCGCACGGCCAGCTCGCCGTGGACGCCGCTGCGGGGCGCGTTGTAATCGGTCCAAGATCCAGGTAGCAATGCGCCGCCAACTGGTCTTATCCTGCCGGCCGTATTGGGTCGGGAAAGGCGCTGCGGCAGAGCATGTCAGTGTGGAGCCGGGACTGTACTGTGTGATCCCTACCTGTAGGTCGGGACTGGCCGCACGCCTGCGTCAGCGACCCAGCCTTCTCCGCGCACGGGCAAGGTGCTGCCTGTCTTCGCGGGGGTGTCAGTAATGAAAGTTTACACATTATCACACCATTGTTAATCGTCCACAGAATTCGAAATTTCCCTGGCACATTAATCCGAGTGCCTTTATATGACTGAATTACTATTTACCTCGCGAGGGGATACTTAATTAAAATAAAAGACTGGTGACACGGTAATGCTATTTTAAAAGGAACTGTTTTTTGAGAGATTCTTTGCTGCTGAGGGACACCGTTTACACTACAGCACTTCGCGAAGTTGTAACACGAGTCGTGTTTACTCGACGGAGGCATCGCAGAACACAAGGCTCATTGTCGAAATATGGATGCGTTTTTCGGTCTTACGAGCGATGTGACCCAGCACATTGTTACTATCCCCACCCACGACACCCTCGTGATGGCTTTATATGATTTAATTGCAACTCGTCAATTTTCTTCAAATTTACCCGAAGTATTATGACGTTTTCCAAAATGTCCGTGTCCTAAGTTAGGGCATTGTACCAGACGTGGCCTGTGTCTCCGTGTAATTGTGCCAGACGTGTCCTGTGCCACCCTTTGATTGTGCCAGACATACCCAGTGTGGCCCTATTGCTATTCCAGGTTGGTTGTGTCCCGTACCTGTCCCCTCCACTAAATCCCCGATGGAATCTCCTCTTGCTAGGATCATGTTCATGCACCTGGATAATGACTTTGTACTGTCTGGGTTTGGGTAACACTGGGTCACAAGAAAATTGAGCTCATTGTTGTACCTAAAATTGAGGTTGATGTTCTGTAATTACTGTATTTGTCACGGATTCCCCTGACAACAAGTGTGCTTTCTGTCTGCTCATTCTGTTCGACGAGAGTCACCAAGAAGGTTCTTCAGAGGAAACGGTCACCTTCACCCCAAAGGTCAAATTGGACGTATTACACAATCATCTTGCAGGAGGGTCTTTGGTACTGCTGCGGGAATCCTTTTCTGAGAAACCCCCCTGGTGTAAAAATAATCCATTTATGACTTTACATGTGAAAGCAGGTCGCTTTAGATTAAGGATGTCGATTTGTAATCCTCAGGTTCTAGTTCTGGCGCTTAAGAGGCCTGTACAGTATGTATCGGAATAAAAATGTCAGCGTGCAGTGAAAATATCAACCTAAGTAAATGCACAAAATGTCCGTGGATCAAATACATGTAAACAAATACGATCTGTGAGACAGAAGCTCCACTGAGCAGAAAGCAGTGGCAGATGTCTTCATCCTAATTAGCTTTGCCCTTAAAGGGAATGCGGCACACATCCTTAGCCTGGGAGTAAGCACTCGCGTCAAAGAGGCCCTGAGGAACCTCCTGGCAGGAGAGCAGGAACCAGAAGGCCCTCTAGCTACCAGACTTTAAAAATAAAATGAACTTTCAATTAGGACAGAAAATAGACATTCGGAAGTCGCTAAGCATCAAATCGATCCGTGCGAGAGGAAAATGAGGAACACAAAGGCAGGGTAATGATTCGTTCTGAATCTTGAGTTACGTAATGCTCAAAATTCACTGTAAATTTTAAGAACGTGCAGTTTGGAAGCACTCAGCAGATGACCTCAGAACAGGGGTGCGCAAGCCGTCGATCGCGACAAGGACATCGCGAGATGGTGGATGATGCCTGCGTACATTGGTGGTCAAATGGTGGATTGCGACAGGAGAAACATACCAAGCACGCCCAGCCCCGGTAGGTGGCAAAATGCACCGTCACGATTTGGTAGATCACCGGGGTAATTTTCGTTGTCAAAGTAGTAATTAAGACTAGGCACCCCTGCCTCACAACATTCACCTGTAATCTAACAGACGGTGACCGCACAATACCCAGGAGGGGATATTCTGTTTTACTCTTGAAGAGGTAACCTTATTAGCTTTTTTTTTTCCAGATTAACTAATATAACTGCAGAT
This sequence comes from Mormyrus hasselquistii, assembly GCA_026779605.1. Taxonomy (NCBI): domain Eukaryota; kingdom Metazoa; phylum Chordata; class Actinopteri; order Osteoglossiformes; family Mormyridae; genus Mormyrus; species Mormyrus hasselquistii. The sequence goes on from JAODKE010000001.1 coordinate 7,326,564, forward strand.
TTGGGTAAATTTGCAAATTGTTTCCGCCTACATAACACTTGTTTTCTATCTGTCTTTATGGTCTTTCAATTCAAAGACAAAATAATTAGCCTAAATATAACAATGAGAAATTACTATCCTTTTTGAAAAAAAATTGTATTATCATATTCGAGTTACAATACCGGTCTCATTTCGTCACTAGATGGCAGCAAAGTCTATTTTGACAAGACCCTGCAGCCCTAGCGGCCGACGCTGTAACCTAAACCATAAATAAGGCATGAGTACTGCGTACCGAGAGCAGACTGACGTTAACGCGCACTCTGAGCCTATATTAATTAACACCTGACCTTTCAGCCGTTATTAGTCATATGCTTCACTGGTTTAACAGGATTGAAGATACATTATTTAGTCGTAAACTTAAGGTCTGTCACCAAGGAGCACCCGGGATGAATGTTTTGAGATGAAGGTTATTCGATAGAAGCGTAGCATTTGAACTGGCGGTAAATCAGCGGGTGCGGGTCAGACTCACGGGGAGGGCCCCGCTTGTGCTTCTCCGAGGGGGGTCGGACTGAAGCGCACGGCGCCTGTTGCGCCGATCCGGCGTTCCTTAATATTTTTAGACGGCTGGACATCAGCGGTGTATCGCTTCTCGCCGGTTCTTTGAACGAAACATGAAACATGTAGAAAGGCCAGGGAGATTGGGTTTCTTTGAAACACCGAGGACCAGCGCTGGTTATAAAACGAAGTTTATTAGCAAATGGACCGGAGCCACCCACTGCGCAGTTTAGAAGAAATAAATTGGCAAATGAGATCCAGAGGTGACATGACTTCACGGTGATGTTGTTTGCGGCGGAGTGCAAGCTGCTTGCCCAAATCGTACACTAGGTGTGGGATGAAAGTTTAGAGTATGTATTCTGACGGGACACAATAGGGTTAAACAAACATAGATTACATTAAGCCTGGAGCCTGACTCGTTTTGTGGTCACTATGAAAACAACATGTTTACGCGTAGTACTCAGATCCGTACCCTCTCCTCCACCTGTTGTAAGATGCATCCGCTCGCATTGGTTTGGCCAGGCAATCGCACGTATAATAATAATAATGAACTGAGCCTTTCCGGTCTGTCTTAGTAGCTTCGTGTTACTCTGATCTATTTATGCAAATGTTCACAGGTTGGTTATAAATGGTCCTGACACGTCTAACACGAAATAACCAACCAACTGTTACATTTCGCGATGTTACAATAAAAAAATATATATTCGTGCAGTTGTATTAATGTACACTTTCACTACGAATTGGTGGGAGTTTTGCTTTGATGCTATGTTTACGATGTTTTCCGTCTGGTGTTCCTGTGCCCACAGCATGTGAACAGATTGAATGAGGGGTTTTCACGGGACTCGGTTTAGCATGAGGCATTAAATGTGGAGTATTGACGTACTAGAAGGATATTGATCCAACGGACATCATATGCGACATGACGGCCTACCCACATGAATATTCTCTCGCATAAACTCAGTACAATTTGCTAACATGAGTTTTGTCTTCGAGTCAGTAATTTTCCCCCCACTGAACCTCAAAAATAATCTGATAAAATTGTTTTGAATTATGTTGAGGCTTAAAATGTGTTTTGCAAATGGAAGCTGATTGATGTCATCCTCTGAGGTGGGCTTACATAGCTGTACTAAATGAAAAGTCGTATCTGATTGAAGTTCTAAGCTTTGTGAGTGAAGTACTGCACCCACCTATTCAAGCCTGAGAGTGCACATAACCATGTAAAGCAGCGCGTAGTCTAGCTGATTCACAATAATTTATAAGACTGCATCCACACTTACAGTAAGAGAACTGTGGATATTTCACTTTGGGACTCATCCACAAAGACCTCCTTCATACTTGCTGTTTCTTGGCTGCAGCCCAGTCCTGCTTCCACAAACAGCACTGAGCCACTTTTAATGAGGAAGGGATGAATCAGTTAACATCAGCTCCAGAGGCTCTATTTGGAGACACAGGGTCAGGCCTGCTTCCACAGGGGGCAAATTCCAGCCAATCGCATTTAAAAACGTTATTGTAAATAGGAAGGAAGCAAACCAGTTTGTAAAGACTGACTTTTTAAACTGGTACACCTAAACACCCCCACCGGGAATACCCTACAAGGACAGCAGTTGTAGCCTGTAGGAATGTCGTGGACTTTAGACACAGTTAATAAACCTCAATGGCACAGTTACCTCATCCCATCCCCTTCTGTGGGTTTGTGCATGTGTTTTTTAACAGAAGACTAATGCTTGGATGTGTGGTCAGTGGTTTCATGGTGACCTTTGACCCCTGATAATGGCTCTGCCCCAACCACTTTCCAAGTATTCCGGTTCTTACTCGTGAGACGCCGCCAGAGACTAAGGTCCAGGCACTGCACAGCGATGCGTCTCTTGTTTCAGGCTAACATTACTCTGCCCCCCCCTTCTCTGCCTCCAGCTGGTGTTGGGTGTGTTTGTATTTGCTCTCTCCGCTTCTAAAAAGCAGCAGCACGTTACCTGAACACTCACCTCCGCACCCCGCTGTCCCGTCGAAGAGGTGCTCCAGTGCGTTGCGTTCCTTACCTCCTTTGCATCAGCTTTCTCTCTCTGCTCATCCCTCTTGCCCTCCTTTGACTTGCGTCCTTCCCGCCATCCTGGTCTTTTATCAGGCCGTACATCAGTAAAACAACGCCATGCTTCCATTACAAGACCATGAGTGATGGCGCTTAAACTCTGTGACATCTCTACAGTCACACTGGTGACTTCATTCCCAGGAGTATTATTCAGTGTTCTTTTCAGCTCTCGGGCTATTAACTTTTCCCTTTTTTCTCCTTATTCTCCACACACAAATACTTTGCTATGTTTTTCTGTCACTCTGCTTATTAGAGAAACGCATCGAGAGCCCTAATACTACACATCCAATCACACCTGTGCTAAATGAACTTAGATTGTTGCACAGATCTTAAAGTCAGTCCCAGTCTGCATGTAACGTTACATAATAATGGCTAGACCAGGTCCTAACCCTAACTTCACGGTCGGAGCAAAGTCAGCCCAAAGATTGGGCATGCGGTAGGAACAGGCAGGTAAGAGACAGCACGGCATGAGCACAGCTGTGTACTCCTGATGAATTCAGTTGGACAGGGATGCCACCCTTGATTCACTTGTTAGACAGAGCGCCTAACAAGCCAATCACAGGGAGGAGCAGAAAGTCACATGTCAATCAATCATCCAATGGGCGCTAAGCCCAATTTGGATACTTTGATGCTGAATCTATGACTGGAAAGACAACCGAATTTCTTTTTACTAATGGGGAAAACAAACACACACGTCACAGGAAAGCTTCAAAGAAGGATGAACGTTACAGGATGTTAATGTGAAATCGGAGAATGTTACTGAGGAACCGGCAAAGTGTCACGCTAACCGTCTGGCAGGTATAGTCCTGCAACGACAGCGACTGTCGGACAACATGCGCGTGCAAACATACACACACGCAGGTAAGTACACTTTGCCGAAGCGTTCACTGGGGCAAAACAGACTGTAGGTTAAAACAGAAAAGAAGCACAGTGGGATGGGGGGGGGGGCAGCATGGACGCGGTTACAGAACCAGACAGGTGCCAGAACACAACACAGAGAGACGGGTATTAGGAAAAAAATGGTTTAATATTGGAGACAGAAGCAAAAAACAAAACCAAACAAAAACACTGCATCACACAAGAACATACGTTTACAAAAATAAGTCCGACTGCTCCAGCTACACAGGTAAGGTTCACAGCAAAAGGACAGAGAAACCTAAAGAACTAAAAGGAAAGAAAACGCTTCTATAGTCTAATACATTTATCCACTTAAGGTGACTAAATACGGCTAAATCCTAAGTTTTTTTCCCGTTATAAACAGCATGATACAGAATAAAATGAAACTTACCGCTTTGTAAATCGACAAACTTCCGTTAAGTATTTAACAGCCAAAATAAAAGCAGTCCCACTAAATGACTATAAAGGCGGGACTGTGGGACGTGAATCGCAAAGCCAAAGATCTTAATAAAAAAAAAAAATAATAATCTTATATTAAAACGCTTCCTTACCACCATCTCGAAATCGAACTCAGGAACCACTTGTGGCCTTGCCATCTGGCCAGATAATGAGGCCAGACAGTTTTTCATAGTTTTTTTTTCCTTTAATCTCGGTATAAAAAGTTCCACTAGTACAAAATGCATAAGTACAATCTGTTGTAGAAATAGTTAAGCGGCCTTCCGTTGTACTTTTAAAATCCCATCTATTGACGAAGCCTAATGTGTCATCAAATGAACGGAAAGCGTGGCGACAGATCCCAGGGGACTTTGGCTCTTCTCAACACAAATACTCAAAACTATGCAAATTCTTAGGAGTCAAACCAAAGAAAATCTATTTGTCCACAGGCAAGCTTTCACGGCACAGCAGATAAAATGGGCACATTTTCCCCCAAATGCAATAAGCCAAAAAAAAAAGCAAACAAACAAACAAGTTTTTTTATTGTCATTGTGGCATCGATTACAAAGGGAACAAAAAAAAAAAAAAAAAAAAAACAGGAGGTTTGAAGAAATGAGCTCTGTGCCACCGACTGTCGGCAAGGCCCTCTGAGGGGCCCCGGGGGGGGCAGTCGTTTCTGGGGACAATGTGCTTGTAAATCGTTCCCCACTAAAGGACCCATACTCCCTCTCTGCCCAGCACTGTGCTTTTGGGAGCCCCGGAGCTCGTGTTTACAGGCTCTTGGGGTCCAATATTAATGGGGGGAGATGGGGTACCTGCAGGAGATGATCAAGGTCTTACATGACGTGTGCGTCGGGGTGTCACAAAAATCATACTGTTGAGTCAGAATATCTGCCCCCACCCAATACAGATGTACTTGTTTGCGAGGAGGGTGGTGAAAAGATTCTCTATGGAGAATCGGTAAACAGGGACGGGGTCTTGGAGAGAAGTCCTTATATCTACAGCTGACACGCTTCTGTGGCAACAGTGCTGAACATCTGCTTCCTCTGTGCTCTGCAGATACCGTGTTCAGGTCATTGAAGGCCTCCACCAATGCTGATTTACCACACATCTGAACTCATGCTTGTATGCTGTACAGCTTAAGGCATTGTTTGCAGTCCCCGGCCTGGGCTCTGCCTGATGATTCCGGCACCTCCCTTACTGCACACTGCCAGACTCCAGGAAAAATTACACCAGGAGCTTAAAATGCCTTCACTGTTTAAGTTCTGGTCCCGTCACACCTACAAAATCAACCAAGTGATATAATACAGAGAGCCGGAACTCCCCCTGAAAATAAGGCCACAGGTGAGCTTGATAAAATACCACCTGAATCCTTTTGACTCTAAACCAGTGTTTCCCAATCCAGTCCTCGGGGACCGACAGATAGTCCAAGTTTTTCGCTGGGAGTTCGGAGGGAGCAAAAACGTGGACTGACTGTGGATCCCTGAGGACCGGATTTGGAAACACTGCTCTAAACGGATATGGAATCCTGAGGGATAAACTAAACTCTAAACCCTGCCGGCAGACTGGGCTTGGCGCCGCCTTTTGAAGGTCCTCCGCTGTCACTGTCACTCCCGATTCAGGCCCTCGTTCCTGAAAACGACGAGCGAGGAAGCCGCTGTCATTGGCGATAAAAACGGGGAAATACAGCCGAAACAAACCCTGAAATACTCCACAAACAGCGGAACACGTTCCGATACCTTTGTTTGATGACCAATTAAAGATGGATTCACATGAAGCCTACAGTACGACCACAGACCATCAGAGAAACACAATCATCATCTCCCTCTCACAAGCTCATTAAGAGGGACAACTCCTCTCTCTCCCGTGACCCAGAGGATCACTGCTCCTCTGCACCTTCTCTATCGAGGTGCCAGGCCCAGTTGTACGTTCACTAGCTATTCGCTACAGGCAGAAGGGCTTTTCAAAAAACTGGCTCGCTAATGCTAACTGTGACTGAGGCTGGCGCCCCCTGGTGACAGCTGAGGAGCGGACACCCTGCACCTGACTGACCTCTGACGGTACTGCGGGCAGGGCGTGTGCCCACACAAAGGCTACAGGGCTCCGCGTGTCCCTGCCTCTGCTCGATCCTCCCCCCTCACAATAAATGGTCGCATGCGCCTATGCACACCTGCAGACTGTGACTGCCAGAGATCAATGGAAGGGGTCTGCCTGTAGGGGGCATGACCATGAAGGGCTTCCGCAATGAATGCAGACGGAGAGCGGATTGTGAGGTTTGCCTTCACAGCACAGGAAGCGTGTCTGTGGAGTGAGTGAGTGTGTGTGTGTGTGTGTGTGTGTGTGTACATGTGACAGACGGGCACTTTTTCCATCCTTACCAAAAAAAACGAATAAAAAGCAAACAACATTAACAGGTTCAGGCAACAAGACCACAGAATAGCAAGTTAAGCTTTTTTTTTTTTTTTTTTTTTTTTTTAAACTGTGTCTTTAAATATAATGGATCCATACAAAACACATAAGTAATAAAATACCCATGTTATCAAATAAGTTCACCCAAAGTACACTGAAGATTCAGGCCAGGAGACCTCTGAGTTTTGGCACTAAACTCCACTTAACTTTTTTTTTTTTCTCTTTATAAGAAAAGAAAAAAGGGAAGGAAAAAAAAAAACACATTTTGCTGAACAACAAAACACATTTACAAATTGTTTCCCACAATAGAAAGAAAAAGAAAACAATACTGACAGTCAGCGCTTACAAACAATACTCCACTTTTTGGAATTGCAAACAGCGAATTACCAAACAAGAATTAGCGCAAATAGAGAAAGAAAACAAAAACAAAGGAAACAAGAGTATTATAGCAACAATCATAATATGAAGGCTTCATCTATTGTTCAAGTAAACCAAATTTTAGTTTTGTCTTTAAAACATAAAACAGTTAAGACCCTTGGACTTGTAATGACTCCACAACGTAATTCACAAAAAGCACCAACGTTAATGCAAGTTACCCCTGTTTTGTTTTTTAACTTTTAAACCCCCCAATCTATACATTTAGACAGTATAAAATATAAGTCATTTCTTTTGCATTTAACCACGGATTGTCTAACTATGAGTCAGTTCAGCAAAAGGTGACATGAACAGGTAGCTTTCCCTCCAAACAGGGCAATTCTTTATTTCATATATATATATATTTTTTTAGTTTTTGTCTTTTTTAACTTTAAACTACTCTAGAAAAAAAAGTGGTTCTGTCAATAGATTTGAATGAGAAAGTCACTTGAAATGGCCTCTTATCAAAATCTTTACACTGCCTGAAAAATGTAAAAACCATTACAGAGCTCTGAGAGATTAACCCTACTCACACAGTTTGTTTTTTCTTCAGAACTGTTTGGAAGTCTGTTTGCCTTAGAAACCGACACAGCGCCCCCCCGACCCCTGGCAGCTGGCAGGGGAGCAAACGCCGATCCCTATGTTGTACTTTCAAGTTTATTTTCATCAATTTCAAAAAAAAAAAAAGTCCAACATGGAGACAATTCAAAACACCCCCCCCCCCTTTTCAGAATAGCCTTTCCGGTTCCATTTCAGGCTTTTTCACACATAATTCTCACCCAACCCAATCCTGCCTTCAATGTTCAAAAAAGTCAAAATGAGGTCATGCAAAAAAACTCCAAAAAAGATCAAGTTAGGTTCAGGAGGTCAGGAAGAGGAGATCAGGTTATGATCGGGTGAGCTGGGAAAGACATCGGGACAGAATGAGGAGACGATGGGCCTGACTCTGGGGGGGCGGACGCTGGGGGCTGACGGCACGCAGACATGCGAGCGAGCAAACGATGGGCAAACAGGCATGGGGCTGGTCTAGGGGAGAGAACAAGGCAAAGGAGACGGTTACACACAGAGTCGCCACGGCAACGGAACATCCATCACATCCATCACGGAGACGGGCCACAGGACGACGGAGACGGAGGCACGATCAGGATAATTGGCACTGCACACTTTACATTTCGTATCGAAATAATACACATACAGGAGAAATCACATTAAAAACAGAATCACACAGACAGACAGACAAAGCCACACGCTCTCTGTGGCCAAAGAGATCCATCGGGGACCAGGGTCCAATGGGACGCAAGGTGATGGATGCCGTTTTGGAAGAGAGAGACTGACGCCACAGACGACGTGGGAACGAGGCCGCACAGCGAGAGGAGTAAGACAGTATGACAGGAGAGAGAGAGAGAGAGAGAGAGAGAGAGAGAGAGAGAGGATGAGCAAAGCAGACAGGTGTGACTGCGGCTCCAGAGAGCAGATGGGATTTCTGTTCTCTTGGCACGAGACTCTGGATTCTACAGGACTCCTTCAGAAGGCTTCGCATCCACGAGATCTGCTCATTAAGTATCCAATAAATTAACAGCAGGTAATAAATAAAGTCTTTTTTTGAGGCAGTAAAAATTTTTTGTATAAAAATAGAACTGCTTTTTTTACAAACATAATGTACAGGCCAGCGGCTTTCGGTACTTGAACTTTATCTTCCGAGAGACGTCAAGTACCTTCGCCCCGCCTCCAGTGACACGCCTCCTTCAGAGAGCTTCCGCATTTCCAGATCTACTACCCACGAATCCCGTTTTTTTTAAATAAAGACCAATGTGATCTGACCTTGTAATGAATACTCTAATTCTTTGCTAAATAAAAATCATCGCTAACGTTAAACGTGGTTGGAAAGCATTCGGTTTCGATGCCGGCGATAATGGGCAAGACCAGTGTGGCATTAAGCCTGTACACCCCAGTGCCAGGGCAGGGATCAGGCCCCCCCTTCTGGCATCAGGGCGTGAGGTCAAAGTGCAAACGCCTGCCTCTAACAGAAATTTAAAAAAGAAGAAAAAAAAACAAAACAACAATCTCCATCCCAGGTTCATTAAGAGAAACAGTGTGTTGATTTTTTTCCCCAACAATAATAAATACTAAAAAAAAAAAAAAAAAAAAAAAAAAAAATTTTTTACACAACTAAAAAACTAATAACAGCGGTTTGTCCATTGAAGTCTATGAAAAACTAATAATGGGAATGGAAGCGTTTGTGTAGAAAAATATTAACAGAACAAAACAAAAAAAAAACAGCATCAGGCTCAGTAACGACTCAAAAACAAACAGGAGACTTTGTCTCCCTCTGATGGTGAGAGGCAGTCAGACCCCCGGTGGCTCGTGGAGGACTTACCCTAGCAGTGCTAATACGGGAGCGCTAAGGGCCCTAGTGCTAAGATCAGTATGGTTTGCTGTCATTCTTGGAGCGCTTCAGCTGCACCTTGAGCCGCTTCATGCCGATCTGGAAGCCGTTCATGGCCTGGATGGCAGCTTGGGCCGACACTGGATTATCGTAGCTGACGAAGCCTGGGGGGAGGAAGGGGGATAGGGGAAAATGAGATGGAGGAGAAAAACACGCAATGAGAGAGACAATGTGATTGTGCCTGTGCCCAAAATCTTCGTCCAATGTACTCCGAAGAGCCCAGATGATTGCCAGTGAGAGGAGTGGGGGCCGGGAGTGGAACAGGCGACAGACATGATTCCTGACCGGCCTAGCAGAGCGCTGGAGTGTGTGGGAGCACGTCATAGCACATGTAAGCATGGCGGGGAGTGCTGGAGTGTACCATGGCTTATGGAAGCGTGCTGGAGTGTGTCGTGGCTTGTGGAAGCGTGTCGGGCGTGTGAAATCGTGTCGGGGCATGCCGGAGCATGTCGTATCATGTGGAAGCGTGTGCGGGTGTGCTGGAGCGTGTCGGGGCATGTGGGGGGGGCTACGCACCGAAGCATTTGCTCAGATTGGTCTGCTTATCGATGAAGACTTTGGCAGAGATCACGTTCCCAAAGGGCATGAACATTTGCAGGATGTCCTGGTCTCCAAACTCCTGGGGCAGGTGGTATATGAAAAGGTTGGCACCTTCCGGGCCTGAGGAGGGAGGGACAGGCAGATAAGTCTGGTTAATTTTGCATCCCCCCCCCCCCCGAGCGCCAGCGTCCCTGCTGCCCTCCTCACTCACCCTCCTTCTGGCTTCCGGCGGCTCCCTGCTGCTGCAGCAGCGACTGGCTGTACAGGGTGGGCAGGGCTGCCGCGTACTGCTGGATGCCTGAGTAGGCCTGGCTCAGGGCGTCGACGGAGCTTGTGGAGCCACCGGCCAGCCCCGCCCCCAGCCCGCCGTTCAGGGCCGCCATACCTGAGAGCAGGTGAGCAACTTTACATAAAACCCAACAATAAAGAAAGAAGATTGAACTTATTCATCAGAGTGTCGTACCAGGTCCACACACACACCTACACGCAAACGCAAACACACACACACACACACACACCTACACGCAAACACACACACACACCTACACGCAAACGCACACACACACACACACCTACACGCACACGCACACACACACACACACACACACACACACACAAACACACCCACACACACACACACACACACACACACACACACACACACACACACAACAACATAAATGGGTCAGAGATTCATTTAGATGCATGTCAATTGCAGGGATACACTCAGGGGCCACTTTATTAGGTACATCTTTCTGGTTTTGGGTAAGACCCACTTTTGCCCCCAGAACCACACCAAAGATAGACTTCTGAGAGTTTTCTGTTCAGAGAAGCCCTCCCACACACCACCGTCACACTGAGCCGTTATTATTCGCACTTGTGTTCTTCCTGTTAGCTTTAATGAGTCTGCCCATTATGGCCCTTCTCATCAACACGTTTTCAGACCTTCCCGTGATTGGATGATTGTTTCTCACCACACTCTGTAAACGCATGACGCCGCAGAGTGTGAATATCCCAGGATGGCGGCCGTTTGCGTGTTGCTGGAGCCATTCCGTCTAGCGGCAATAATCACGCCGCATTTAAAATCGCTCAGATCGCATGTCTGAGCCGTTCACAGTAACCGATCCTCTGTCTGCGTACGGCAAGTTTAGAATTACGACCGCATGATTTGCCGCATGTGTTAACGAGATGTACCTAACACACTGGTCGCTGAGTGCGTGTTTACGTGCAGTTAATTCACACGCACACACGCAGACGCACACAGAGGACCGCCCATTCAAGCGGCCGGAAAAACAGCAGGATGATGGAGGTAACTTCATGAAAGACACCCGCCTCATCTCCACCCGGAATTCGCCCCACGCGCCACAGAATACGCTGGCGAGTCACTCAGAAGAGACGCAGCCCCCTCGTTATTCCAGGGAGATGGGCGGTAACGAGGCCAAATCTGACAGGCCGCGGTCGTTAACGTAAATTTGTCAGGCCACGGGCTGTCAGCGGCTGTGGGGAAGGGGCCTCACAGTGACCAAGAACGGCCAAAAAACACAGCGAGGGAAGGTCTACTGAAGCCCACGAGACCTTCCACATCTGACTAAATGACCAGATACTACACACCAGTAACTTCCATACACTGGTGAAAACCGCCAAACATTCCTAGTAGGTTTGGTTATTTGAATAAATATCCTTCTGGAGAGTCTAAGAACGTCGCCCCCACACATTCCCAGCAAGCTAATATGGCCGTCGTCTCTCGGATCGGCGGCGATAGCGACGGGCTGCTTCCTGCGGCCGTACTGAGTAACAGGGTGGAGATTTTAGCTCAGCGAGTGTCTCTTGGAGTCACATGACATGGACAGGGTGTGTGTGTGTGGGGGGGGGGGGGGCGGCGGGCGAAGGGCCAAATGAAAAGTTGGAATATGTCCGTCCCGGGGCCTCATGCAGAACAGAGTGTTCCTGGGGGGGAA
>JAODKE010000001.1:7352621-7381634 GCA_026779605.1 Mormyrus hasselquistii
CGGGGGGGGGGGGGGCACAGAGGCTCTGGCAGCACAGGACTCACATACCTCTAATCCCTACAGCGGCGTGTTAAACACCCCGAGCTGAGAGGCAGATAAAACCCTCAGCGTGTCGTTACGTGGCGATCGATTCTGGCCCAGGCTGAGCCGGTGAGGGCAGCGGGGGTGGCACAGCATGGCCCATGTACTGGGAACACGTCCCCCGTCTCCGTCAGATCAGCCGCCGGCCTCACGGATGGCCACGCGGCCGTCTTCCGGCATCTTCCGGCAAATGGGAGATCGGCGCGTCTCTCCGAAAACGCCAACTCTCACTTCACGGGCGTGAGAGAGGTGTGAACGTGACATACTGTGACAGGTCCGCGCCGTTGAAAAGTTAACTCCGTATTCCGCCACCCGCCTCCGTCTCAGGGTTTCCATAGCGACCGCATAGCTGCCCTCGGGAGGAGGCGCTGATCAGAGCCCCTGCTGCCCCGGACAGGCCACACACCACAGACAGAGCAAAGTCAGGCGGCGAAGTGGCCATACTCACCCCAGATAAGGTCTTTATGTTATGCAGGGCGTTCTGAGCCTCCAGAGCGGCTTTCCTCGTGTAAAACGTTACGAAACAGCACCCTGGACAGACAGAGAAACAGAGGGAGGGGTGAGGAGGTGAACGGGGCACGGAAAAAAAATCGGCGGGGCCGAAGGGAGGTTGTGGAGGGTGCCGGGGGATTGCCTCCCCCCCCCCCCCCCCCGAAACTGGGAGGTCAGAGGGCGACTGTCTCCCCCATCCAACAGCCAAATGAGGACAGGACAGTGACGGCACGGGGGGGGGAACAAGACGGACTGAAGACCAAGAATGGGCCGTGGGTCCCTGCTTAGACACCTAACCAGCATCACGCAGGCAGGAACCCCCAAAGCACAGGGGAAAACATACGTGACATAAGTCTGTTTCATAATGTTTGTAGGTTTGAAAAGGTCAATCAGGCTAATATTAGAATCTCCTCTGCTCTTCTGGACATCGGGGACAGACACAGGAGACTGGAAAGGTCCGGGAGAGAGCAGACCTGCCAAGCACTGCACATCCCTCACATGATGCGGCCAAAGCAGAAGCAGAGGCTTGACACTCCAGTTCAGTCAGTTCAGACAGCAGCAGTTTACACAGAGCACAGATAAGCCCAGAATACACAGGAAACCTTTTGTGAGCTTCCCGCCGACAGTCAATCGGGCAGGTATAGCTACAGCCTCATCCTGGGCCCAATTAAGCCTTGAGTGACCACATCAAACAAGGTGAAGTCAGCTCTGGGCCCAGCAGAGACCACATCGCGGCCACGGCCAGGCTACGTGAGGACAAAGACCAAGTCAGACCCAGACCACTCCCAGACCACACGAAGCAAAAAGCTACCACACAAAAGGTATCGTCAAACCCAGTGAAGGCACCGGGGATGAGGATGACGGCGACCATGGCATCACGCCCTTAGAAAGAGCTAGAAAAAAAAATACATGCGGCTGTATACAGAGGACGAGGGAGAAGTGGCTCTGATAGGAGCAGGAAAGGAGAGAGCAGACAGCACTGAGGCTCGAGTAGAGAAGGAGGTGCGGCTCAGGTTGGGGGGGTAGGAGAGGAGGTCCAGTATGCGGACAGACCCACTGAGCAGCCCCCTATTTCCGGTGAGGGTGTGTATAAATACAACAGCGCTGTCAACAAGACAACACATTTCCTAACCGGCAAAGTCCCACAGCCACCTACTGCTCTGACTGAGGTTTCCTGTGTGATGCACAGAGGACAAAAGGACAGAGAATACACCTGTAAGCGTGAAATCAGCTCCACCTGAACAAACATGACAGGCTGACGTGCGTCAAGCTGCACATTAGTATCTACACTGCACTTTCCAACCCATTTTTGCAGAGAATCATCTCAGGATCTTCTGCCTGGTCCATACACCCTGTTCCAGCCGCTCCCCTCAGATAACAGGCAAAACGTGTCAGAACTGCTGCCATACTCAAATACGCCGTTGTTTTTTTGCAATGCATTTTAAGTAACTTGTAAAAGATATTGGAAAAAAACACCAAAATATGACTGACCCACCAACAAGAAAACAATCAGCATTTAATAACTGGATTACAGAGAATAAACACACAGGTACAGGTACGGGTGCAGGTACGCTGCCCGGGCTACCCTGTGTGAGAGGCTGTGGCAATCAAATCAAGCGAGACCCCCTGTAGATAATCACCACAGCTCAAAAACAGCTGATGCACAACAGACTATCTAAAGCGTGCCTGGCAGACCCCTGAAGATAACCGACCAGCCAATAAGGAAGCCCCAGGAACCACAGGCCCCTGACCTGGCCCCCCCACCTCCTGGCACCAGGATTCAAATGCCCGTTCCCTTAGCCGTATTGAACACACTTGCCTCTTCACATGCACGCGCTGGCATTTTGAAAAGACCCCCAGACTTACATATGCACTGTATCACTGCATTATTACTACTGCAGTGAAATGACCCACCAGACACAGGCTGATACAGTGGCAGTACTGGCTCCGTGCTCATGACCCCCTGACCCATTAGGGCATGAAAATGCCACCTACAGGCCTGCCTCAGCACCCGCAGATTGAAACTGGGTGGCTGGGTGACCTGCCTGACCCTGGGCCTCCAGGTGGAGAGGAGGGAATTAATCCTGCCACAGTGTGGCTCACAAGCACCGCATCCATTTACCAGGAAGCCAGCAGATCAGCCTGGAAAAGCGGAGCAAGGTTCAGCGGGTTCACTGCTAAATGCCGGCCTGACAGCACAGTGACACTGGGGCAGTGTGGCCCCACAGTGTTGCGGAAATGCTGACGAGACACCAGAAATAAGGCCAATACCTCAGGCAAGTAAGTGTCACATTTAAAGAAACCAACTAACTAACTGGTTAATTCAACAAGAAGTTGCTTAGATGGGTGAATAACCTTGGCCCTGAAGGTCCATGCGGCCCAAGCTCTGGTACCTTTGCTCTGTGGCGGGTTCTGGCTCCGGTCTCGAAGGATGTTGATCTGGTAAACGGCGCCGTACGGCTCGAACAGCTCCTTCAGCTCCTTCTCCGACCAGGACCGCGGGATCTGGCCCACAAACATCTTGATGGCGTCGGGGTCAGGCTGGTCCGAATGCTCCAGAGCTCCATTCATCTTGTTGGTCCCGTTACTGACAGAGGGGAGACAAAAGGGGGCGCTGTGTCATGTTCACACTACATTCTGGTAAGCAGTCTCGCGTGGCCAAATGCAGGGTGTGTTCAGCTGTACACACACACACACACACACACGGTTTCCAGAAGTGCTGTACCAAGATCGTTACATTCCCACTGGCTCTTCCAGAACCTGCTAGGATTTCTGGGAGTAAGTCATGTAACATTTAAAGGCATGGTGACTGCTCAAATAGCTTTTTTGTTAACCAGGCTTAGTGGAAACGGCATCCATGAGAATCAATTCTCATGCGCGCGCACACACACACACACACACACACACACACACACACACAGGTCTCAAAGCCCTTTTCAGACAGACATATGTAGTGCACATACACATAATGAGCACGTAAGACCAAAAATATACTATAGTTGCCCAGTAAAGCAGCAGAATACGAGCAGAGAGGAGGAACCTCCATCACAGACACAGCACGGATCGGTACCGTTCAGCTATCCAGCCGGACCGCCAAGACGCACGGCGTGTCCGGGCCTGTCCAGGCTGTCCCAGATGGAGGAACAGCAGCATTAAGTTAAACACGCCTTCGCTAATTAATCTGATCTGAAGAGGAGAGGAGGACAGGAGCTTCGTGAACCTGAGCGGCCGAGTGTGCGAGAAACGGCAAGAGAGGAGGAGATGGGGAACCAACCTCTGCACCCGGGCCAGCCATCGGCGGCACAGGGAGCCAAAGCGCTCGGCGGAAACGCCCATGTTCATCCTTAGCGACCTCAGGGACATGTCCCACAGCGACGGCCGGGCGGCTGTCCTCACGCTCTTCTGGAGGGTCCTACCCAGACCCCGGCGCCTGCGCCACCGCGACAGCCGGTCCCAGTGCCAGCTCCCCGTTGGGGGAGGGACGGTGACATCCAGAGCGGTGCCAGCGGCGGACAGACACACATTGTTATGCCGCTACTCCTCCCTGGACACACAATGGGCTTGTGTGTGCGTAGGCCCCCCTGAGGGCCAAATGAGAACTGCACCCCTGCCTGGCTGCTCAAGGCAGACTGAGGAACAGAAGCTCCGCTGCAAAAATCCTTCTCACCGCCGCCACGATAAAGCCAGCTGTCAGACACACGGGAGACGGATCACACGCTCAGTAAACATCCACACAGCTAGGCGAGCAGCAAGACCGGCCTGAAACTCATTAACCTCAATCCCCACTTACATACCTCAGGAGAAACCCCAATATATACCTTGTGTTATTTTTAATAATTAAGATTAAACCCCATATCGTCCACCCAAGGTAACATCCTGAGGGATATCTCAGGCCTCGGGTTTGATTGACAGCTCCTTGACATACAGAGAACCCTTCCCTTGGCCTAATGTAAGCTGTTAGATGACTGCTTAATGACCGCGATCAGTGACGCTCCGTGAGCAGAATTAAATCATGGTCCAAACAAAGCAGAGAGACGAGCTCAGCTGCTTGGAGAAGAGCTGTCCTTCTCTACCAGGCTTTTTGAGGATCTCTCCACAGATGTCTTCCTGACCTCTTGGTCTCGAATGAGATCTGCTCATGGCCACCATACTCTCTGGTCAAGTCAGACCATATGGAGCCTCATAAAGAGACTGCTTGCCTTTGCCACGTTCCAGAGCTCATAGCGACCTTCTCCATAACAACAATGAGCCTGACTGCTGCTTAACTAGACTTCTAAGAGTTTATGATGACATGGTACATTATGTAAAAACAATTATAAATCCACCTGTAGATGCATTATTGCCTTTCAGGAGTGCAATCAGATTCAAGTGAAACCAGGATAAAAGAGGAGAGACTTCACTGAGAACTTGCTCAGGAAATATGAGCTCATGAGGTATGGATGACTACCATCTCTGTGTTTTACAGCCCAGTTGAGCTGTCTGTAAAGCCCATTACTGTTTGGCAGGGCACCCTGGCCTGGCATGGACTGCTCTGGTATTTGGGAACGTCCGATGCCGTTGATCCAAACCCGCACCCAGACCGAAGCGAGCGTCATCTCTCAGTCTCAGGCCAATGCTAGACAAAAGGTGTCAGTGCTGTTGGAGTACGATGACTGAAGACGGGACGGTTTCTGCATGCTCTGCTGACACACTTCGGAGGGCGGAGACTGGGAGGTCACCCTTGGGGACACGCTAACAAGCCGCTCCAGAGGGAATCAAAGGGCAGTCAAGGTGCTAACGAAGCCGCAGTCGACGAGATGCTAACCTCGACTGATGAGAAGAGCAGCTGGCAGTAAACCTCTGACAGGCTTCCCCAAGGGGAGCATTAAAGGCAGCAGGTACATCCAGCCAACATGAAGAGTCATCCCATGACCCGAGGGGGACCCAGATGGGCCGACGTCAAGATCTACGGACACGTGAAATCTCCAGCCCCGAAGGCACTGATCCACACCCTCCAAGGCGGGCTTGCTATTTTCGGGGTCCCACTTAAAAAGTCACCGCCCCTGTGTAGTAGCAGTCTGTGGCCAAGAGGGGGCACCCTCACCTAGGGGCACCCTGGGTTTACAGTCATAATTCCCACCGCAAAAAAAAAAAGCCTAAGTGTTTCCAGCTACCTCCTCACAATATTTACATCAGCAGATAATTAGGCTGAGAGACCCGACTGTCATGTATTTATACAGCTGCATGACCAGAGCGGCCTTTACACATCAGTATCAAGGGTACGACGCCAAAGTCCATCCACAGAACCTGGACTTGCAGCCCCTTGATCGTGTCCATGTCCTTATCAGCCACGCGGCCCGCTGCCGCACCACACGGATCTTTCAGCTGAGGCCGCCAGAGGAGCAACATACATATACAAGCGGGGCGGAACAGATGTCTGCAGAGCTCAGCTCCCGTTCCTGGAGAGCTTCTCCTGGTGAAGGTCTCTGCACCTTGGCCACAATTCAGTCCTCGTGCCCACAAATGCTGAGAATATCAAAACAAGTGAAACCCCCCCCCAAAAGCTCAGAAACAGATGGCGTCTCCCACTGTGGAGGCAGGATCAGGGTTTTTTCTTTTTTTCTTTTTGGGGGGGTGGGACAACAACATGGTCCATTTCCCAAATTTAATTTGCATTTATGTCATCTTTCGCAGATCGCTCGGAGAATGACACCACATTGCGCAAGACAAGCTAAGTGGCTGAGACAGAATACCCAGAATTCCCTGCAGCAAGGAGCCCGCAGTATCACATCTTAAGGGGTACTTCAGACTGCCAGCAAGCCGTACCAGCCAGCCCCCCCTCCCCCGGCTATCACTGGAGTCGCCGTTAGCACGATCCCCTCAACCCGTGTCTGAGAACCTACCTACTCCATTAAGGACACCCATGAGAAGCTGGTTCTTTGGTCATTAGCAGCATTGACAGTCTTACAGTTGCTCTTTATTGGCACCGGGGGTCACCAAACAGTCTCCTCTTGAGATGCCGCACTGCTAATTGGAGAAACATGGGCTCCGAATTAACGCCGAGGAAGATCCCGAGGTCCCCTTTCTTTCCGTCCAACGCCAGCGAGCCGCAAACAGCAGTAGAAGACGGCAACACAGGGGAACGCTTGGCATTCAGAGCCTCCCCAGCTGTTGTGGAGGAGCAACACACTTAGCGCGGTGTCAAGTCATCAACGGGACTCTCAGCCTCCAAGTGCATCCGTGTAACTGCTGCCAAGAGCTGAGTGTACTGGGGATGGCCTGGGGGGAGGGGTCCCTACACATACTACTGTTCTTCTGTGGGGGGGGCAGACCAGAACAATGCTGCACTGGGAACATTATCCCATAACTGAGACAGGCCTAATTATCGCTGCATCCATTGGCGGTTTGGGAGGGAATGGAATTGACGGCCGAAGGTGGGAGAACATGGTATCGCTCAGCCGAGACAAGAGGGCCGACAGACAGCACTGTACACATACAGAGCGCCCACCACCTCACCGCAAGGCCCATAATTACAGCAAGCCGGAGGCATGGTGCATACAGCGACATATGCATGTTTAAAATGAGAGGGGCAGCTTAGGCAGGGAAGAAATGTATACAAGGATGGCTTTTCTCGTTGTCTGTCCTTCCCAATCTTACAGGATGTACAGGAAGTGGAAAAAAAACATTAACAATATATTAATAAAGAACTTTATAAAGAGCAGGGTCATTCTAAAACTTTAGAACTGCGTCAGTCCTTCTTGAAACACTATCATGCCAGTCCTGAACTGTGTGTAGCGGGATATCAGATCATTCTTCACGAAGAAGGCTCTAGTTTGAAGGATGATGGACATGGAAGTCTATGTCACACTGCATTCTGTTGATTTGTAGGTGATTACGGAGACCATGCAAGACACCTGTGTCATCCTGCTGTTCACGGAACCATTGGTGAATTTGTTTGGTAGCATGTATGGGGGTAGAATATTTGAAGATGCAGTGGTAACAGTATTTGCATCATAGACTGTGAAATGACCTTGTCTGTTACATGATCTTGTTTGTTGTTGTGCAAAGCAATGACCTGACTGCCACAAGATGGCTGCCTTTCCTAACAGACATAATGGGTTGAACGTATCCTGTGGCCGTCTCCTAACACAAATCTGCCCGGATGCAAAAAGAGGGGGAAGATGAATCAATCATCGGACCGCAGCATATTCCTCCCTTTGCTCAAGGGTCCAGGTTTCATGCTCTTTGGACCAGTTTATGCATCTCTGTATATCGATGTTGGATAAAAGCGGTTTCTGAACAGCAGCCCTGCTGTAAATTCCAGTTTTGTGAAGCTCATGTAGTTTTTATTGGTCACAAAAGTACCGATTCGGTTCTAGGGGGATTTTTGAGGATGTGATTTACTGGTGCTTAATAACGATCCTGTTATATACCCTGTCTATACCTATTGGTGCACTTCAACTTGCTACCACCGTTGTTCTTTGCCAGTGAAGTTTGTCCATGTTGGACATATGCTGTGAGGAATTAATGAGATTTTACCCCGTTGACAAACGAAATAATTTTGCACGTTTTGCGACCAATGAACCCACAATTTGGGGACAGACCATTTAGCCTCTTTGGAGCTCGCATATCAAAGTACTGAATGTCAAACACGTAGCACATTAAACATTAACACACACAATGCACATGAAAGTCAGCAGCCAAACCGGTCGCACTACAGGGGAAAAGAGCAGCGATATCTCCTTTGAGGGTTTTTGACTCTTCAGGGAGGCATCCTGCTGCCTCTACCAGGTGTCCCATTGGCCCATTGTCACGTTATGGTCCTCATATGGGCCTCGTGGGTGAATTGATGTTGTGGGATGAGGCTGACCACAAGTTGGGCCAATTACACCAAGATTCCAGAACAGATCAGTGAAAACTGGCTGACCCAGACAAATTTACACAGATAAAGCAGAGAACAGGTATGTGATACCATCAGTGGCTAAAAGTTACTATTTTATCTCAGTCTCACACTTCAGTCTCAAAAATAAAACTACCATTACATGCTACAATAAATATGGTCAGTTATCTCTCGATCTTTACTAGGGTAAAATGGTCCAGTCCCTCGATGTTTTTTTTTTTACAATGAAATGACCATTTCCCTCACAATCCTCGCTATGGCCTGTACCCTCTCAGATCCTGCTACAATAAAATGATCCGCAGTCACTCATGCACTGCTAAGCTTACAACCTTCTAACTACATTCCCGGCTTCCTCTGAGCCCCGGCTCATCTCGCTGCGACCGCGGGCCTGAAATCCCAAATGCCGAGCTGGTCTCTCTCTAAGTGGATGGAAAATGGCAGCCATTGATTTGTCTGATGCATCGACTCATTTCTATTTTCGGGGACAGTGACCCCTACCTCCTCCTCTGAAATCAGTTACCATCACAGGCAGCTTTATACAGAATGAGCCGAGACACCGGGAAGGGTTGAACCAAAGTAGGGCGACGGTAGATGCAGGCTGACGAAGCCAGCCCACACAGACAAGCTGGCCATGGTGATACTCAGCATTCTGGGCTTTTGATTGAGCTGGGGACATGCGAACGAGGTCACCCTGCATGTCAAAGGTCACAGAGACCTAGAAAACGGAGATGGGTTACAAGCTATAAAAAAAAAGGAGACCTTTGCATGGACAGAAACACTAAACTAAATGAACGTTCACACATTTCCCAGCCCTGAAGAGCGATAGGTTTGAAGCAAAGAGTTCCTGACACCAGACCTATCACGTTCCTTCAGGCTTTAACTTCACACAAACTGATTGGCGGTTTGGGCCTTGACCCAGGAGGGCGTGTGGTGTCCCATCTCTGCAGTTTCCACGGTGACCCAGGTGCTAGGCAAAGCCCGGCAGACGGATCGCGGCAACCACGAAACCGGACAGCACTGCGCCCAATTCCTAATTGACGCCATCGATCTTGCCTCATTTGGTGGAGCGCCCCGCCAGGCGGTCATGATGGGAGGGACAGAAACGGACAGCATGGCGCCACAAAAATGGCATGAATGTGACGACATAATAAACACAGTGGCCAAAAACCGAGAAGCAAAGCCAATACATTTCAGACGGGAGGCGGAACAGCCTTTAACCCTTGATAACTCTACACCGAATGATGGAACAGCCTTTAACCCTTGATAACTCTACACCGAATGATGGAACAGCCTTTAACCCTTGATAACTCTACACCGAATGATGGAACAGCCTTTAACCCTTGATAACTCTACTCCGAATGATGCCGGTGATTCATGAGATGATGGTGAGGAATTACTGAAGCGTAAATCACCCCAGGAATGACCTCGATGGACAAGAACCCCCCCCACCGACACACACGCTGGCGTACCTATCTAAACGGGGACCATCCATTCATTCCTATGGGAAAAACCCTAATTCCAATCACAACACCCTTAACCTCTACTCATCCCTAACCTTATCCATAAGTAACCAACCCAAATATAAGACATTTACATTTATAACATTTGGCAGACACCCTTAGCCAAAGCTACTTACATAACTGTTTAAAACTCTGCTATAAATTTTCCTCGATACTAGCTCAGTCGAACCAAGGCTATGAATACCCACGATCTAACACTCTGTTGGGAAGTTTTTTTTTTTTTTTTTTTTTAAATAAAGAGCTCAGAGTTTAGTTCCAGAAGTGCTAATTTAGGTTTTTCAGGAAAAGGTGTGTCTTAAGTCGTTTTTTGAAGACATTAAGTGACTCAGCTGTTCGGACATCAAGGGGGAGTTTATTCCACCAACTTGGTGTCAGGACAGAGAAGAGCCGAGAGACGTCTTCCTTGTGCCTTAAGGAGTGGTGGGACCAGTTGAGCAGTGCTTGAAGATCGGAGAGATCGTGGTGCACTGTGGGATGTGACAAGACTTTTGGGATTTTTACTGTTTTGATTGCATTCACAGATTTTTTTTTAAAAACTGAAGTTATCCAAATAGGGACCTCAAAAGATGTCCCCAAAAGTAGGGAAATTTCAGGTTTTATTGCACTTTAGGGACAATTTGGTCCTCAGATGTGATCTATGCAAACCCACACACACACACACACACACACACACACACACACACACACACACACACACACAGTATAGTCTAATTAGCCCAGGTCCACCAGTAGGGTGCTATCCCTGGAAAAAAGGCTCAAAGCTGAACTCCCAGGCAGAAGCACCATGGGGAGACCTGGAAAGGTCAACAAGCAGAGTGAATCCTTAACCGCGACCTTCAGGATCTGTCGGCCCAAAGTTGGCCTTTATCTTCCTGCCATTGCAATTCAGGGCAACGATGATGGCAGACCCTCCAGAACCTCGAACTGCACCAGTTAAGAAACACTCTGCTTCACACTCAGCAAAGACCACGACCGTCACCCAATCAAACCTGACCACTTCAAACTGCCCCTCCCTCGAACAAGAGCACCCAGACCCAGGGCTAAAGGTGGATTTCAAAAAATATTACCAGGAAGGAAGGCCGGTCACCGGACACTCGTGTGACATAAAGCCCTATGATACTCCGCCATACATGATCATCCCAGGAAGCATTTCAGGAAATACCATCGATTCTACACCCTCGGTTACGTTACTCACCCCTTGGCCCATCACAAGCAATGGGTGAGAAACACTGAGCCGCTCCCACGTGTGCACTGGAGCACCACTGGCTCCCCGTGCAGGCGTCCGTCCTCTGTGACCCGCAACGACCTCAGGAGCCACTGCCTGGAAACATCCTCTGAACAGCGTTGGCATGGAGACAGGGCACCACCCACCGGTGACTGCCCAGCTGCACCCGGGTGGAGCTGCTACGGCACCGTGCCATTTCCGCGGCAGCTATCAAACCCGGGGATGCGGCCCGGAGATCGAGCGGATGTGCGGAAACGACGAGCCTCTGGGCGCCTCGCGCCCTGCTCCTGAACCTCTCAGCAAATAACCGTCATCATCACACTGGGTAAGGGAACCGTTTCAAATAACCGCAGGTCCTGGTGTCCAGCCTCTAACCAGGTCATGCGGCTCCTGAGTATGGGCACTGCGATGGACCGCGCCCCATCCAGAGTGCCCCCTCCCTCGGGCTTCCTGGGTACCGGTCTCGGCTCACCACGACCCGGTGCCGAATAAGCGGTTATGGATGGAGTTCCCATTAAGCGGCGATGAAGTGTTCATCAGCAGGTCCCCTCAGCAGACTTTAAGGAGTCTGTTCTTAATCACCAAATAACCTGCTGCTTGATTTGTTCTGCTCCAGAAAATGTCAAAGCTTCACAAAAAGTTCTGAGAGCCCTTAACGTGGGTTATCTGTGGAGCGGCGCAGCACTCGGAGTCGGCTCGTTCTTCCACGCGTCGCTGGAAGAGCCGTCGAGAGGCTTCCATCAGAAGTAGATTTTGAATTAGACGAGACCAATTACACAGAAGATTTTTCCCGCAGGAAGAAAGCTTTCCATTTCTGTGCACTCGCGAGGAAATTCTGAGATCTGGCTGGACAAATGACATGATGTCAGAAAGGGCAGTTAAACCCCTAACAGACAGCAGATGTTCCCCCTCAGCCGGGCCTCAACGTAGTCGTGCGGAAAACACAGAGGAAAGCGCAGCGCACCCGTCCAGTCCCGGCCAGTCCCAGGATCGCCACGACAGCAACCCGGTGCGGCTGCAATGGGCGGGGGGGGGGGGGGGGGGCGGGGGGGGGGGGGCAGAGGGGGGGGGGCAGGCGTAGGCTGGACAGAGATGGAGTATCAGTGTTGAGCCAGGATGAAAGACTAATGGCGATGACTGTCTGCTAGGAGGCGTGGCAGCAGTAATACGGAAAACTGATAAACGGCTTTCTGTCGGCACACTGGAAGCAGGCGGGTTGTTATACCACAGGGTCACACAGAGTCTGTTCTACATTCTATAGCAAACTCCAATACCTGCACTTAGAGCATCATTATTCAAACATAGAAAAATTTATCACAGACCCCACCATTATCCTTTAGAGACAGACCATCACATAATCCACACCCCCCGACCTGGCACCTCACCTTGTGTCCTACAAAACGATGAGAGCTCACACAGCCCCAGACACCCATTTGAACACTGTTAATACTTGACCTTGTATCAGAGCAGTTTCCCAAAACTTCTTAGGTTCCTAAACGCACTACTTCCTAGGCAGCAGAAAACATTCTAACCACCAGACATAACCCTTAACTAAAAAACACATCTGTCACAAAGGCCAATGCCTGGTGTCACCCGAGGATCACAGCATCTGACTGAACATCGACAGTGTCCGTCTGCTAGAAAAATACGTGGGTTCGATTCATCGACGGTGCACAGAGCCAGAGAAAGCGGACCTGCGCCTCTCTGCCGCTGGTCACACCGTCCTCTCCGCTTTCTCCAAGGACACAGACCTACATTTTTGCCTGTGTGATGCACCAACACAAGATGATATATCTGCTGTTAAAAAAAAAGAAAGAAAAGGTTATGGCTTTTGACAAAGGAGTCTATTTCAAGCAGATAATGTGCCAGCCAGCTCTCCGACTCAAGGGCAGAGGTGGAGGGGGAAAGGTCTGGGAGCCGGGACAAGATGAGAGCGGGGAAGAGACGGGTCCGAACGAGATACAAGAATGAGGCCCGGTGAGATGTCAGCCACAGCCCCTCCCCGCTCTGCTACAGCGGGTATAGCGGCATGGGGTGGGGGCCGGATGGTCTGCACAGATGAACCCAAACACCCCCACTCAGGCCTGGTGGCCACAGCTGACCCCCCACCATTCACCTAGGAGTTCACAGGTCTGAATGGTGTAACCCCCACCCCAAAAGCCAAAATTTGACAGATGCCACTGCTTTAGGCCATTACCAGGCCTGTAAGGGCCAGCAGCTCAGGTGACCATCTATAATTTCACCCCCACCCCAAACCAGGACATATTGTGGTACGGGTGGGGGGAGGGGGGGGCAGGGTTGCCCCACCCACCAAATGTCTAGGAGACATCCAGGCCCTGGAATCATAAGAACTGTGTGGAGCTGATCAAATCTCTCTCTCTCTCTCTCACACACACACACACACACACACACACACACACACACACACACTCTCAAGGTCAGCCCTGCAATGAAGAGCTAGAATAAAATATGGCTGTGAATTGAGCCAGTCTTGCTAAAATAGCATTTCTCTTCCTTCCTGCAATAGTGACGCACCACCAAAGAGGCTTTGGCAGGACAAATGCGTGCAAACGTGCTGGTGCTGCGTCCCCGACGCACAGAAAGAACACAGGCAGGCCGGGCGGTGCCCCCCGCAGGATGGCTTCACACAGAGGAGCGGCTCTCCTGCCCGCAAGCAAACACCTCGCCATCTGAGAACCCGTTTGACGATAAGCACGAGTTCAGTCACCAATTAGCGAGACCCAGGAACGGGATGCCTTTAATTGCAGTCAATAGCCATTTGTCAAACGTTCACTTCCTGTACCCAAACAAAACAGAACCGGCTGCCTAATTAACTCATAGAATGAAACAGACAGGGATGGCAGAGACCATGGTTACTGAACCAAGTGGGTGTGGTCACCCACACTAGGGCTGGCCTGGGTGGGCGGGGACAAAGCATGCCATCTTCATCAGCTACTGCCAATGCTGTTGTGGCATGTCAGTTTCAGTGCTCCTCCTACAGGAGGACAGACCAGTCAAAAACAGGTAGTATTTGTGGAGGGGTGGGGGAGGGGGGGAACAGGTTTCTGGTTAATATCCCGGGGGGGTTGTCTGCTGGTTGTAGGAGCGAGCAAAGCACTTAATCTGAACTGAATTAGCAAACCGCCCAACTGTAAAACTGCATTGGCAGCTAAACGGTGCGACACATGCTGCACACAGTGTCCAACGGGCGATTAAAGCAGGTCAGAACTACAACCCGTTCTTTAAATCCAACACTGTACGCTGCGGCGTCAGAGTGGGCTACCCAGGGTTCTTAACAGCTGCCATTAGGGACAGGGAAAAGGCCAGAGGTTAAAAGGCAAAGGGCAAACATTTCCCAGGGATCCGGAAAGCAAAAACCACTTACAGCTGGACAAAAGGACGGCCGATCGCAGCAAAACAGCTGTTTCAGAAGCATTGCTGTTAACTGCGAAAGGAAAAAACTGCGGAAACTGAAATCACCACATTTTGAGATGCAATTGCACAAAATAAAATCCCTCTGCAGCCACAGTAACGAGAAGTGAGAACATGTGACTGACAGTGGAGAGAAACAGATTTTCCACCTGAAAAGCGTAAAAAAAAAAACGGACGACAGACTGGGATCCCACTCGCCCTCATCTCCGCGGTATCTCGCCAAGACAGACGTCCGAGTCCCCTGAGGGGGAGGGGGACAGGCAGGACTTCACACAGACCATTCGAGTGCTGTCAAGCCCTCGAACGAGAGGGAGCCCAGGCAGACGGACAGGAGGAGAAGAGAAGCCACAACAAAGAAGATTCCGGGATTCTGCGGACGGCCGGCGATGCTGGTGCAAAACATAAGCGTCACGCCGAGCTGCCCTACCTACCCCCATGCCTCAGCTGACGGCTGTAGGCCGGATTACTTCCACACAGTGATGCTGGCAAACACGCAGACCAATGTGGGCATTAGGGGCCCTTGTGCCAAGCCTCTGAACCAAAGGTCTGCCACAGTATTCAAACCACACTCCCAGGGTTTAAAAATTATAAATATATACATGCATAAATAACACCAAATATAAATGATGGCAGCCATTTGCGGAATTCACACATAAGTAAAGCACCTGCTTGCTATTTTGGTTACTCAGCAGCAACCTGTAACGTACACCCAGCACATCTTGCTTAAATCAGATTACTACAGTAAAAGCCTACTTACTTACCAGTCAAATGACTTAATATAGAAAGGGTCCCAAATTTCTTCGCCCTAAGGACTCCGTTCTACTCCCTCCTAAGCCCGACAACGACACCGCCTCCAGAACCAGCAGTCGCTGCCTAACAGCCCCGAGCCCGCTTCACACACCGTTTAACACGGGCATTTACCATACCCACTCATCTTAAACTCAACTAAATACTTTGCTCCATTAACCTTAACTGCACAAACAGGGGAGCTTATCGATTTTTCTTTTTATTATGGGACTCCTGCGTAACTTCCTGGAAGCGGCGCAACACCAATCTCTCACATCGTGTCCGCAATTTTGCGGTGGAACCCGCGTGGGCTGCGCCGCATGGCTTCTTTATAGGTTCAGCCTTTATTAACGTCGTTAAAAAACACACACACAAATAATGTAAGCTACCAAAAAGCACACAGACCTACAGATTGAAATAGCACACACAGAAGAAGATGGAAAAACAAGGGGGAGGAAAACTTTACTAACTTTGGCGGAGGTTTTATAAGCAGCGTCCCCCACCCCGCACTAACAATGGAGCCGGAGCGGCGTGTCCCTGCGGCTCTGTCCCCGGTCGGAGGGAGACTCGCACCGGCTCTTTGCGCCGCTCATTTGGTCGGGAGGTCCGTCTTGCACAGATGGCGTTTGTCCGCATTTCTATACGCCTGCAAAAACGGTGCATTTCGCCGGTACCGGCGCCGGACGAACCCCGCCCGTAACACTAGCCGCCCCCGGCAGCGCTGAGCTCCGAGCCGGCCTCAGCATTTAAACAACACGCCCATCGATGTCTCTCGTCCTGATAGTTAGTTGATCGATCCGCCTCAACCACCCCCTTTAAAATACCCTGCGGGTCTCGATACATTATTTCCGCACCGAACCTTCCTAAGACCCCCAGAGACTCACCGCATCTCCGGGTATATAATGAATGCACGGTCGCAAGTACAAGTCCCGTGTAAATAAATCACTTACATCCTCTCTCCGGAGACCAACAAGCGACTCTCCACCATCATATCGGGCAGGAAATCCAGGCTGTAAGACGGAGTCATGTCTCGTCGTGCCCCCGGTGTACCGCCACTGCGGACTGGATGGATGGCTGGCTGGCTGGTGCGGGCGAGCAAGACGGAGGGGGACAGGTGCAGGGAGCCCTCCCCAAGGCGGCAGCCAGACACCGGCCAGCAGCTGTCACATTCTCTTCTCCTCCTCTCTCTCTCTCTCTCTCTCTCTCTCTCACTCACTCTCTCCCTCCCCCTCCTCTTTCCTTCGTTTCTCCTCCCCGGATCCTGCACGGAAATCCCAGCAACTGTGTGCGGGAGCGCCAGGTGCTGCAGTCCGGCTTTAACCCTAAATCTCTTCCCCCCTTTTCGGCTATTTAACACTGACGTCACTTACAAAGGCGGTTGTTGGGGTGGCAGGGCAGGGCAGGGCATAGCCGACAGCCCTTTATTGCTGCCGTATATCATCGGAAGATAATAATGCCGATCCTTATTGCAGCACCACCGGCGGCAATTTAAGGTGTAAAAATGCGTCCACAGTTACTGCGCCTTGCGCAAAAACACGCAAATCACAACTGGCCTTTATTTTTTGTTGATGCGTTTGTCCGGTTTAAAGCAGGACTCGACCTGCATGTCGATTAGTGTGGATAAAAGACGGCAGAGCCCTACGTCCCGGCGGCATCTCTGGGCCATTCCACCCCGCCGGGAGCTGCTGATCCTGCTTTTAAAAAATCACTTTCTCCGGCGGCACGAAACTGGGTCAGAGAGAAGCGACACAAAGTGCTTATGCGGGGCTTTGAGAAGCGGCTGGGCGCCACCCCACCTCATTACATCGGAGCGTAAGAAGAAGGGCAGCCATCACAAAGTCAATCCCGCCCTCATCGAGTCCCAGACTAACATCGCATGTTTACAAGGAAGTCTACTAAAAAGAGATTAATTAACATAACAATGACAGCTGCGTGGACTGTCACTTTCCTGCTCTGTTTCCTGTATTCGCATTTTAAATTCATCACCCTTTCACCCCTCCTCCCCGCCCAGTCCTGACCCCTGCAGCTCTAGACCTGTCAGCATTCCCCCCGGAATGAAACAGATTTCAGAGCTACCAGGTTCAGGTAACACACCCCTCCTTTACTGGGGATGCTGTTCATGTGAATAAAAGAGTAAACTCACATACTTCCCATGATGCAAAATGGCTTAAGTCCCACCCCCGAGACTTGTGAGCCAATCAAAGGAGCTTGTTCTTTGCCAGACAGGTGCTGGTGGGCTGCGTATGTTTTTAATCAGCATCCTGCATGTGCCGAATTCATTAAGTCTGGCTGCTCGATTTCCCTGTTTATCTTGCGTCATCCTCACTCGCTCTCTTTCCTGTCCGCCTCCCCCACTTCTCCTTCTTCTCTCCCCATCCCTTCATCAGAACGGGACCCCGGGGACCCCGTCGGCTGCCTTTCATTTGTATATCAGCCTGAGAGCAGAGGCCCCCAGCAGTGCGATTGGGGCCCAGCTCCCCAGCCCCCGTTCGTCGGGTGGCACGCAGCGGCTCGCTTAACAGCGCCTCACAATCCGTCGCTCATAGGCTCTCAGCGCCTTCTAATTAACCTCCCTCATTGGGCTAATTGTTATTGACTCATCCAATGGCTTCTTGAGCTCACAAAGGCTTTAGAGAGAGAGGGGCCCTGAGGACAGTATGAAACCAGCACAGGAACCAGTGCAGGTGAGAAACAGGCCATCAGCCCTCTGTCCTTGGGCCGGGAAGCAGTCCTG
Organism: Mormyrus hasselquistii; assembly: GCA_026779605.1. NCBI lineage: Eukaryota > Metazoa > Chordata > Actinopteri > Osteoglossiformes > Mormyridae > Mormyrus > Mormyrus hasselquistii. The sequence continues at coordinate 7,370,771 of JAODKE010000001.1, forward strand.
AGCTCTGGGTGGGGGACTCGTGGCTCCCAGGACTCAGTGGAGCCCAGGATGCACCCCCCACCCCCAAGAAAATGGCCTGCTTAGCAGTCACAAACCCAACACCAGGGTGACAGACAGCAGCTGGGCTAAGCCAGAAAATTAAAAAAAAAAATAGTCACACATTTTAATCAGAATCATACTGACCATCTAAGTGAAGTTAAATACACCTCGGACTTGAAAAATGCACAAAATAAGGCTGTGAAGCTACAGCGCCAGCTTTGGGCTTCGGGGTGGATCAGCAGGACCAACTAAGGGCCAAGACACCCCAGGAACACATACCCCCATACTGAACTGAATAATGCATGTAGCTATAAACAGCTGCAGCAGTGATGTGCACAACTACCTGTCTCTCTCACACACACGCTCACACACGCGCTCACACACGCGCACTCACTCACGCGTTAGCTTCTCCTGCCCACACCTGACTGAGCCACTCCCTATCCGCTACAGATGAATTTTTGATCAGGCATATCTAAGGGCACCAAAACACCGCTTAACATGTATCAGGCCCCATATTCACAAATGAGCTTAAGCAGACCCAATTGGCCATTTTAGACACATTTTACCTTGAATGTTTCATAGGAAAACCAACAAATTTCCAATTTAAAACCCTGGTCATTATTCTGATATACATAATACTAAAGGGGATTTTGTGCTTGAAAATAAAACCGATTGCTGCTGATGAGGGAAAAGGCCAAACCTTTTAAAGGGTATCTGTAGACACTCCGCTAATTAAACGCCATTACCTCTTCTAATACGGAGCTGGGAAGGTGTAAGGCTGACGGGACTGAAGATTTGACGGCTACTGTGTGGCACGTTTTCAAGGCTCACAAGGCTGCTCTGCCCTAGGCCTGCTGCCAAGTGGGCACTCTAAGCTGGCACTGAGCTCCTCAGCTTTGTGATTCATTCTCTACCCCCCCCCCCCCCCCTTCCCTCCACTTCTCTCACACCTTCCTCAGAGCAACGAGGGCCCAGCCAGCTGAAGTAATCCCCTCTGACAGGCCATGCTATGGGGGGAGGGAGGGGGCAGGGCAAGATGCCACCTGGCCACTGCTGCCAGGAGTGAGGGCACAGGCAGGGTGACACGTGGCTTGACAGACTCTCAATCTCTGCACTTATACAAGTGGGCATGGGGGGGGGACTTTGCTGGTTTGATGGATGCTTGTGGATGGAGACAAATCGACAAAAGCCCCAAAATAACATCGTGGTAGTCAATTCTGGGGCTGGGCACCACATACACAGCCAGCAAGGCTGGTCCTGGTGGGATTCTAGTGTAGATGATTAAAAAACACCTTCTGAGCAGAGAATCCAGCCAGCTCAACCACAAACTCCATTCATGTGCATTTCCAGGCAAAGAGATCTGACGTGAAAGTGAAAGTTTCCATCAAACTTTTCTGAGTGGGTAAGAATGACCCAGGAGACCAGAAAGGCGTCTCAATGAATGGCAGAGATTCGCCATCTGCTCAGCCAATCCGCTGCTCGTACTCATAGAGCTCGGCCAATGCACTCCTCATACTCACAGAGCTCGGCCAATCCGGTGCCTGAAAATCCACATAGTTCAAGTGTTTAATATGGGTGCTGAAGACACAGACAACCTGGGAAGGCAGCAAGTGTCTGAGTCTGAATGACTCGTGTGCGTGATGTTTAAACAGTGATGCAGATTTCTGCACAAACAGGCCCTGAGAGAACAGCTCCGCTGCGGCTCTTCTCAGAACGATAGCAGCATTCACATTTTCATGTCTTAACATAATTATGATATATAATTAATCTTTACGAAAGTATTATTTATGGATTAATATTTTTCATTTACATATTTCTTTAGCTGTATGTGAATGAGGCGGTCCATCACGCGATTCTCTGATGTTTTAACGGCATCGTTTACATCTCCCTCAAAGTCATTCTCTGCGACGAGAGTACGTCTCCGGTCAGATGGTACGCTTTCCGGAGTTTTCTTTGGTACCTGAGATTGGTTGGAGGCTTCAACATTTATTGAGATTCCTAATTCTTTCCTATACTTTTTGTAGTAAATCATCACCATCGCCTTGCCAGGTCTTCGTAAAAATTATTATATTTCCTCTGATTTACATATTATAGCCGGCTGAGTCGTGGCTACGTTCGCGCTGCTCGCACGGCAGTAGTGAAGAGGAGAGTGAAGGGCAGACGACTACAGAGCCGAACGAAAGACGGTGTGAGGGTGACGACTGTCGCTACAGAACTGAGCAATGTTGTAATATTAGTCACCTTTGCGCTGTTACGCGTCCGAGTGTTTTAAAACCGAGATGACCGCCGAAACTGGTTCTCTTTATTCTTTGTAAGTACTTTAGCTATTGTTTTTGTGTTAAATGCATATATGCCCATATCACAAAAAAAAATTAATTAAAAAAAAATCATATCTCAAACCCCCTTCTCTACCCATTGCTGTGCATTGTAAATATTGGTTCAGAGATTTAGGAAAAAATGGCTCTTTGCTTTAAAAAGGTCACCGACCCCTGGCCTAGGCGATCCGCTGCTTCACACTCAAATGGAGTGACCTAGATCGTCCCTCCATGGCCATTAATGCAGCCATACAGGAAAAGGTCAGTGCCCATTGGTTAGACGGCCTGACGGGTCACAGTCGCCACGGTAACCCCTCAAGCCCGACGCCGGGCCACCCAGGCTGGTGACAAGAATGAAGTCCGAAGGGGGGGGGGGGAGCTGGAATACGTGTCTAGATGCACGACTCACATTGCACAAGAAGGTAGCTTAGCAGAGAGAAGACAGGCTGAGGGAGGGATTATAAAAAAGTATAGAGAAACTCAAAAATGCCCCCCTACTGCAACTCAGCTTCATTTGGTAACTCATGCTGTAGCCTCACTAGAGGGGGTGAGGAGAGAGTATATGTGTACATCTGCCCCCCTCTCACATTACGGGAACCCCAGCCAGGGGCAATGCGGGGGGTGGCATGCTGGGTAAGAATCCCCGGCTGAGAAAAGGGATCGTACTCGAGAAGGCAGAGGAGTGTGGGGATGAGGGCCCTTGGTCATCGGCGCCCTCTGCTGGTGAGGAGAATACCCACTCGCCAGGGCCACTCCTGCCATCCAGCATCCCCAGGCGCTACACAGTAAACAGATCAGGAAGAAATCTTAGCCTCTCACCACCCCCACTCCTGGTATGGCCTCCATAAAGGACATAAAGCGTCCATTAGTTATGTAGCTGGAGGGTTGGGGGGGGGGGGGGGGTACCTCCGTCATGGAATCCAGGCTCAGAGCTGCGGCTGGCAGCAATGTGAGATACAACAAAACCTCACTACAGCTTATCTAACGCATCCTTCTCTTCTGCAACCAGTAATGAAAACATTCCATTGGTATAATGAGGCGGGTTTGCAGAGACGCACTTCGAGACGAAGGACGGACCGTCTGCAAACACACTGAGAGATCTAAGCGCCGCCTTCATTCGGCACTGTGTCCGCAAACCTTCCACAGTGACCCAAAGGCCCGGTGGACGGCTGGGGAGAGAGTCAACACGTTCATGGGTCCCTTTGAGCGGTGCTGTCAAGCTCTGTGACAAGGGGACGCGGCATCCTCAGGGGGAACAGCCATGTAAACAGGAATCACTCGAGTGCTACGAGCTCAGGCGTGAATGAAACACACACACACACACACACACACACACACACACACACACACACACACACACACGTGCAAACGGTCTCTGCGCTCCTCCCAGGTCTACCTCCCAGCCCTCAGGGACACATTCAGACAGAAGTCAGAGAGCCTCCAAAGTCTCTGTTAGTCAAGAGCTGTCAATCATGGTGCCCGAATGCCCAGCAGCAGCAGTGGGCGGAGCCCTGGGGCAGCTGCCGATGAATCACTGCAGCCTATTGGCTAAGCACCTGGTGCCCGGCGCCGCCCTGATCTTATACTGGTTTACTGCTCCATAGTTAACGATCTATCACTGGATTAAACGGCTGTGACCAGCGGAATTCTGAAAGCGCTCTTCATTAATGGCTGAAAAAAATGGGAGAATGAACAACTAAAGCTGACTTTAGATCAGGGCAGGTTCTGGTTCTGTGCCACCGTGCTGTCAGGTGCCCTGCATGCAGATTCTCCCTTCCCTCCAGCTCCTGTTATGCACCAACTGCCAAGTTCCAACAGCGATATAATGTCAATTATCACAGAGCCATATAAAGAGAGAACCGTGCCTTTTGAACAAGAAAGGCGCCTCGAGAATAATGTTACCGGGCACATTGAGTAAATGAATTGAAAACTCATCACTGTCGTCATCATCATCATCTCTTCCTGGAATCGCTGCACATAAATATTTTCATTCCGCATGCAGGCTTATTTCAGACTGGGGAACAGAACTCATGACACCAAGCTTTGACCGCACTAACTACACCATGGGGAGGCTGGGACCACACCGTAATCAGATTATACCCACAACGCACCTTGTTTTTGAACAGGGAATAGTACCCTCTAGAGTAATAGATTCCCCCTCCCCAACTGGTCCTCCTTGTCCAAATTTTCATTTTTTACTGGTCTGCTCCTCCCCACTCCCTCCTCCTTCTGCATCTCATTCTGTCCCTGCCCGGAGTGAGGCGGTGATACCACCTTTCGCTATTCCAGAGCTCACATTCAGTCTCAGAGAAGCCTCACCATTACAGCCTGCCGGGGCAGATAAGACATGTTCAGTCGAGACTCGTCACTGGAGGCAGTTCATAATTAGTGCATTTATTAAAATATGTTAATTGAATTATGAATAAATGCATGGGAGCAGCCCTTCTCAAGTACGACCCAAAGTTTCTTGTATTTTTTTCTAGAGAAATGGGACAGTGAATTGTATTGAAATGTCATAGTGAAAAGCGAGGCCATGAAAAGCGCGAGTCTCGGCATACGTGAAGAACAGTCCGTCCGCGGCGGCAAAGGCGAGGTTGTAATCAGGGTCGTGGCTGAACACCCGCGAGGTCAGGCCTGGGATGACGCGCGTAGGATACCGGGATAATGATCGCTGCTTTCCCACTCCGCGGTGCCAGGCACATAATGATAAGCTGTTTGCTGGGTGAGAACTTAATCACCACACAGAGGTGTTATTACCAGCCTAAACCAAGCTCCGCCAGTGGGATGCTGCCACGCTGCCCCCTACTGGCTGAAAGCTGAATTTAAATGTCGGTCATGATTGGATTTGTGGGTCGAAAACAGCAAAGCGGGAGTCAGGTCTGGGCTCTGCAGATGCATTATGGGAGGTCCGGGTCAGACGATCAGCTTGGCTAACAGCTAAGCGGCTAACTGGCGGCTGGGAGGACGGCACAGCTGCGGGCCGGGGTCACGCCGTTCCCGCTTGGCTGGTACATCGCCTTGCACCCCCACACCCGATCATTAGCTTCCTAATGGCTCCTGTCATCCTGCTTCCTCTGGGAATTGTGAGGGTCGCAGCCAAAATGTCACACCTGTATCTGAACCCCACTGCAAATTTTGTTTCCAAAAAATGTGCAAATCAGTGGTTTATTCTCAGATTAACGTTTTGCCCAATTATAATTTTTTTTTGTTGCCCAATTATAAAATATCACACCAGTAAGGTCACAGAAGGGTAATAGACAACCATTGGCCTGTTGAAGGGCAATGATATCTGTGTCGGGGGGCGGTGAGCTCCTGACAGTAACATGGCCAAAGTTAGCGTCCTTAGTTACTTCTGCGGTCTTTACGAACCAGTCGCAAATCATTTCACAAAAACACCTGACAGCTTCACGCTAACAGAATTCTAAATGAGGAAGCAGCTATTTAAAGAATTTATTTTAAGCTGCTCGTTCTCTTTCTGTTCCACCGATTCTGTGCCGGTGGGGCTTCTGACCAATAAAAATAGCCTGGAAAGCAGTAGAACCCAGCTCTTTGTTCTAGAGCCTTCCAAGTTCCGCTGTTCAGTAAATGTGGGGTCAGAGAGACCCCTTTGAGTTCCGGGTGCTGTCCATAATAACTGAACTAACGTGACACGTCGCCCTCTTTATGGGTAGCTGGAGAGGCAGGGAGAGCACATGTGCCCCCCAGAGGCAGGGCTCCGTCAGGGCAGCTGCAGTCTGTGGTGGCCTTACCTCTGTATGGCCCCTGGAAGATCACTGGACTCCTGCCTGTGAGAAAGAAGAGAAGAGAGAGAGGGGTGTGAACCATACAGCTGAGGGCGGAGACCTCAGTCACGCACGTGCATGGCCCAGTGCCTCCATTGTATCTGATTAGCCGAAGTAGACAATTAAAACCTCCAGAAAGCAAATCTGTTATTCATATCGACAAATGTACGGGAGGGGAGAGCTGCAATCTGCCCATGGACACGGCAGCCAATCGGAGTGCCCCTCTTTAGCATTTCAAAGGGCACGCTTCCCCTTTCATGTGGGGCTGCAGTGACCGGAGCCTCTCACGGGTGCCGCCTCCGCATCTGACGACAGCCGGCAGAGCGCGGCGAGGTCACCGAGTGTGGGTGGGCTTGCTCTGTGGCGCCACGCAGTCGAAATGCCCTCATCAGTCACATTGGTCCTTCTACGAACAGCTCGTGGCAAGACACGCTAGATCCTTGCAGTGGCACGTTTACGTTTCACTGGTTCAAAGGCAGGTTGGTCACCTATCACCATAATCAGTATTAATGCTGGGGGGAGAGCCTGAGGGAGGGCAACTGAAGACTGTAACTGCCACAAGCCACGCCCACAGATCACATCCAGGAACCACATGCAAAGACCATATCCCCAAGCCACGCCCATAGATTGCATCCAGGAACCACAGTCAAAGGCCATATTCACATGCCACACTCACAGATCATACCGCCAAACTACAAAGACTATATCCACAAGACACGCCCACTGATTGCATCCACAAACCACAGTCAAAGGCTATATCCCCAAGCCACGCCCAAAGATGGCATCCACAAACCACAGTGAAAGGCCATATCCACAAGCCACGCCCACTGATTGCATCCACAAACCACAGCGAAAGGCCGTATTCATAAACCACGCCCACAGATCACATCCAGAAACCACAGTGAAAGGCTGTATTCATAAACCACGCCCACAGATCGCATCCAGGAACTACAGTGAAAGGTCATATTCACAAGCCACGCCCAAAGATCACACCCCCAAACTACAAAGACTATATCCACAAGCCACGCCCACTGATTGCATCCACAAACCACAAAGGCCATATCCCCAAGCCACACCCAAAGATCGCATCCACAAACCACAGTCAATGGCCATTTCCACAAGCCACACCCAAAGATTGCATCCACAAACCACAGTCAATGGCCATTTCCACAAGCCACGCCCACAATAGCGTCCGGCCTCACTGTAAGGGTGCAGCAACATGCTGTGTGATTTGTGAAACCAGAACCATTGGCAGCATCTTTTCAACAGGCCATGTCTGAGGTCCGGCTTAGCAAGACAGCTGGGTGCCAACACCTTACCTTTGGAAAGGCAGCCAACTATAGCAGACACACATGCACACACACACCCTCCTCTCTGGACAGACCTGTTAGACTCAGTTGTGGGGGGATGGGGGGTTGGCATAGCAATGCCCGACAGGAGGCCTGAGCTTCCCAAAGAAGATCAGGTAGCATGGAGACACAGCAACTCCCATAACCCTCTGAGCCTGTGGATCACACCTGTCTTCCCGTTACTGCCAGCTGAGTGTTGTGGGTTTGCATCCCAGGTAGCACTGAGCTAAACCGGCCCAGCAGCCCGGGGACACGGCAGAGAGTTGGATCACAACCTGTTCCAGCTCCATAAGCTGCCCTTGACGAGCGCTGTAGCAGGGGAGAGGCACGCAGAACACGTTATCTAACCGCCTGCTTCTCAAATAAATCTCCTGATCAACACCGTTACAGCAGCGAGTAAGGAAGCGTTACGGAATAAGATGTCCTTAAAACGTAGGTTAATCACACTTTTGTAAAGGCTGGTTCAAAGCACAATAAGAGGGTGTCTTGTCCAAAAATTAAACCTGCTGTTTGATTAATCAATTTGCTATGCACCCCCCCCATCAAAAAAAAAAAAACCATGATTATCATTACTGTGTAAGAGACTAAAGACTGACCTTGCTTTAGAAACACAGCTGCCAGTGCAGCTGGAATAAAGATGGACTCATTACTGTCTCTCGCTCTCCACCCTGACCCCAGAGAGCTTGTCGAAGCTGCTGTATGCGGGGCAGGAGTAGCGAGATGGAGCTGGGAGCCTCAGCAGAATGGGGGGGATAAAGTGTGTGTGTCTGCAGTGTGACAGCACTGCCCTTGTTTTATAAAAAATATATATAACAACAAATGAGGACCATTTGTTCAAATACTCCTGCACTCAGCAGATACTTATAGTCCCAAGCTAACATTGGACAACGTTTTAGCAAATAAAGTAACAGCAGTAAATATGAGGGGTCGGTCAACACAGAGGTTTTTAATATTCCCTCCCCAGGCTGTGTGTCTGTGGCCCCCGCCGGCCCTGGAAGTTCATACAGCATGTGAAAAGAGTTTCCCCAAATAAAAATCGCTGTGAGATCGCTGCTCCACCACGCGTGGCGCTGTCGTCATGGTTACTGCTCAAACGTTGCACAAATCCATCACACATCTCGCATTTGCATTTCTTTGCTTAAGGACGTACCCTCATAATGAGAGTCCGCATAATCAGCTCTCGTACGCCCACTAATGACCGGTCAGACGGAGGAGGAAGGTGGCCACGGCGGGAATGCTTAATGAAGAGAGACCCCAAACTTTCCAGCACATGCGTGTTAAAGCGTGTGCGACACAGGGGGGTTTTCCCCAGAGCCAGTCTCACACGGAAAGTGACTCCAGTGTGGTGAATTAATTCCAGTAACGGCATTTCCAGCACATCTTCTCATCTGGCAGGATGGTGTCACTAACATTGAACACTAGGACCAAACCAGGTTTCCAGCCATAGGGCTACGTGTACCTCTGCTACAAAATTAAATAAATTCATTTGAATTAAAAGCACATTAAAATTTACATTCGACGTCTGTGTTTCCGATTATCGGCCTAATAAGGTAAAACATCAAACGCTAATCTAACTAAACAGCCTTATTATATGACATTTTAAAATTCCCCGTGAGACCCAGGGGTGAGGAATTGCCGCTGCGAAATGAGAGGCGCAGCAGGGGCCGGAGCAAATTGCTGCCGCCGTAAAACGTCAAATTAACGATGGGCGGTGATTGATAAGCGCGATAAAAAAGCAGCTCCGTGTCATTACAGTATATGGGCACATTATATATTTTTTCCCAGTGTCTAACCATCTTGTTAATTTAGGAGGAGAGACATTTAGACTAAGCAGCTGCCTTGTCAGGAGGCGCGTATCTGTCAAGGGAACAGCGCCGTCGAATTAATCTTGGGCGATTTTAAAACCGATCATTAGTCCGTATGGGTTTTGTGTGATAACATCTGCACTTACGAGGAAAGTGTTTAAATAACAGTACAAAAAATAAGATTTAAAATAACATGCACAGGCAGCATAGATATTACACTGGCATATAAGATCTTTAATGCTTATCGGGCATTAAAACCTAAATAGGCATATTTAATGATGGTTCGAACTGTCGGGAATAAAACGCGTACCGGGGCTCCTCTCTGACAAGAAATACTCACTTATCGCATCACAAACCGTCCCCGAAACATCCACCATGTATGCAACTTTACGGATAAAAACGTTGTAGTCTGACACAAGCTAATCGAAATACCATCAGTTTCATATCTTGAAGAATATAGTGGTTAAAAATTACACAAGATCTTAAAAATTGTCTTGACTTGGTTTATTGCCATGCTTTTACAGCCCAGTCCCTCTCTGTTCCGGCCACAGTGCTTGTTGCGTTTTCGAGAAAACCTCTAAATCCCCATGCGCTGAAAGAGACTTTCTCCCGGTTTCAGGGCGCTCGCCCCGGGGGATTTGAAGGTGCGACCCGGCGCCACACAGCGACGACAAGGCTACATCATGTGTACATCTATAGATAAAACTGGAAGCCTTCAGATGCTAGACCTAAACAAAGCTATATGCATCACGATGAATTATTCAAATTAATTCAGCAACTTTCAGGGCTCTTAAATATATTCAAACCATACAAAGTCCTGGATGAGCTGAACAATCAGCCTGCACTGTTGCACTTAGGTAATGCCGCCCACAAAAAATGTGTCTGTATATGTTTGTTTTAAATATAGCTTTAATTAGACAGCGTCACCAGGATCACAACATTAGGATTCCCATTCCATTGGTGACACCTGGTAACACTTTCAGGCTGTGTTGTTGAGTAGTCAGAATCATCTACAGAGAGGTAAAGGCAAGGACACTCACCGCACGACAAACTACCTCAGGGATGAAAACCTGAGTGCAGCCATGTGGCAGGTTTGCAGTGGTTGGCACAGAACCCTAGTCACCACTCCTTCCTATAGTTACCTAAACAAAAGGCAACTGTAATTCAACATCAGCACTTCTGTGCACATATAGACAGCTTACAAGGATACCAAGCATACTCATTCAATTTGTTGACCAACAATAATTTTTCTTTGGGGGGGATTTCCATATTCCCTGATGAACATCACAACTAGGCCATAAGTAAACACCATACACGCACACACACAACCCAAACCCTGACCGCATTAAAGGTTTCAGCCAGTGCTCTGAAAACACACTTCTCTGAATGACAATACATCAAATGTAAAGTGCTATGGGTCTGGGGGAGAGAGCATGCCCCTTAGATATCACAATTTCTCAGCTGCACCAAACAGAGAAAAGTGTGTGTGTGTGTGTGTGTGTGTGGGGGGGGGGGGGGGGGTGTAATTTTCAGTATGTAATCAGATTAAACGTCTGCTGGGAGGTCCGGATTGG
>JAODKE010000001.1:7381734-7391843 GCA_026779605.1 Mormyrus hasselquistii
TCGACCTGCCTGTAGGTAGTAGTGTTGGTAGTACGTTGGGGGGGTGGGGGGGGGTGGGGGGGTGGGGGGGGGGGGGTGTTCGGGTGTAATCTTCAGTATGTAATCAGATTAAACGTCTGCTGAGAGGTCCAGATTGTATAAGGAATATCACAGCGCGAGCGGCAGAGATGGATTCTGTCCGCGGGACGGCGACGTGAGCGATGACATCCCATAATAAATTCGCCCAGGCAGAGGGCTAACACGGCGCCATGTAATGATTCATCACGGCAACTGGAAATCCCGATTGCATCCCGCGTGGCCTTAGCCCCGGGTAAATTCAATTAGCTTAACGACTCATTTTCTGCGTCTGGAGGAACAGGCGAGATTAGCGGAGAGCTGCGGCTCAATCTGGCGCGGACGCGGCCAGACCTGCCGCGATTCATCCCGATGGCGGACAGATAAGCAGTGGCCGAATGCAGTGCTGTCATTCATATATGCATTTTTCTTCGTAATCACGTTAAACTGTCATTGAGCATTATTTAAAGTGCAGACGATCCGGGGAGAGGCCAGGACAGCGCGACACCAGACAGGATCATCCTCCACACGACATCGGCAAGGGCGGGACATCACTGCACAGCGAGTACATTAAAGTCAAATTTCGGCGTTAGGATGGGTGTGTTGAAAACGGTGACAGACACTGGGGTCTGAGCAGAGGGAAACCATGCTAATTTTGTTTAAATTATTTAGCATCTAATAATACAAGGAAGGAAATCATCTTAATATGGAAAGTCTAGGGTCAGGGTGCTAGTTAGCTTGACTTCTTAGCTCGCTAACTGTCAGGGAGTAAAGAAGTAAAATAGATTAACGGGAATTCCATGTCCACCAGGCTGGGCGAAAGGTACTACACACAGAGTTTCTCTGAAACAGCACATCCCTAATAAAACCTGCAGCTCAGGACTGAGTCACCGACCCCATACTGCTTTGGAGCATCACTGCAGCTCATTGGATGGGGGAGAGGATGCCTGTGCACAAAAGCACCAAAACTGGCCCTCAAGCAGATTACCCACAATGCTGTGGGGCAGGGCAGTTTCTGAGTGCACACTCCGAAGAAAAACCTCTGACAAGCCCTAGGTTAGCAACAGGAGACGTGTGCGAAGCAGACACTATTCCTCAGTCATGCAGCTCCTGAGGATGGGTAGCTGGGGGGGGGAGTCTCTCCATAACACCCCAACAAGGACAGCGTCGTGGTATGACACCTTACTGCCTGGGATGTTGTTGACAAGGTGAAGAAAAGAGATTCATCCAAATATGAGACCATGAATAATGTAGTAGTGATGGCTTCAGCAAACATCATCATCATAATACGAAAACAAAAATCCATCCAATAACTGGGGAGCATCAGATCTACACTGGCTACGGTCTGTTCTACAGGCAGCTAGTTACTGAACAGGGTCTGTCAGGGTGTCAGGAGTGATGTGAAGGGTGGCATCCGCAGGAAGCAGGAGAGGGGACTAATCGGCAGCCAGCCAATGAGGGCGAACTCCAGAGGTCCACTTGCATAAATGAGCACATTTCCCAATACGGATAACACCCACTGCATTTTGATGGCTGCTGCTAGTGCTAAATGCACACATGGGAGCAGCTGTGGATGGGTCTTGCCTTCAGAAGGTCCCACAACATTCGGGGGAGGGGGGGGGGTTATATCTTCAGACTGCAGACTCATTTACATAATCGTGGGATTAGGTCACACGGCCAGACTGATGACGACAGAGCTGTTTAATTGGACAATGTGGCTCCTCTTGTTTACTGTGATGTGTCCACTGGGGAATTTGCTTACAACTAATGAATGAACAAACAGTGTGAATAACCAGCTCTTGCCCCTCCCTACCTGCAGAAATCCAATTTAAAGGGCAAATCAATTTCTTTGGATTAATTATAGATTAAGGGACAGTGATTAAAATATAACAAAAAAGCTGCAATCTTTTAAAAAACCCCTTCTGACAGCCTGGCTCAAGGCCCTCTGACAATATCCTTGCTCCCCCCCCCCCCCACCTACAAAGCCCCAGCCTCCAGCCAAACACACAGCACTGTATGCAATCTGCAATCATCCACGCTGCTCCTCTACAGACGCCACCAGCTGAGGTGGACACACACTGGGGATTGTGGGAGAATAGTGTTGCCCTGCAGGCTGGCACGTTCTCACTGCACAGCTGCGATGCAGGTCCTCCTGTCCTGCTTGGCTCAGAAAACACCATGGGCTCCCTGGCCTGGCCCTTCAAGCCACCCACTGCACCCACTGCACACACATCACTGCAACGCAGGGACTCTCACACTGAAAATAGAACACCGTTTTCTTTATAAATGATTACATTTTTTTTCTGTCGGCTGTGAAATAAAGTTCCAAAAATAGCTCTTAATGGGAGCTAGTGACCCAACACCTCCCCCTCATCAGGGGGACAGTCACGCACGCACCCCCCTTGTCCAGAAGGGCCCGTGGGAGCCGCAATCCACCCCCTCCCAAGCACTGCTTCCAGAGAATCGGCTGGTGGGAAACAGCCTCCCGAAGTGTTGGTATAACTTGCCCAGTAGGGGGCGCTGAGCGGCTCCCATCCGCACACTGCCTCTTCCAGACAGGGCATAGACATAACAGCCGGCCCAGAACACAGGTTCCCAGGCTTCTGCTGATCCGTTCCTGACCAGCTGGGGATACAACCAGGAAAACGCCAAACCACAGCTAACAGCCAGATTCACAGGTTCTATTAACCAGGGATGATTGTAGCTGAACAGGTCTATCACAGACTGCTATAACCCAATGTCCAGCAGAGAGCCAGACGCCAGGCTCTTCAAACCCAGGTACAAAGAGAAAACAGCAGGTCTGAATCACACGCAACGTGCTGCAGCCCCGACGCAGTACACACGTGCATGAACACACGCATGCACATGCGCGCACACACCTTTTTTTAAAATCCAGTGAACATTGTGCCCCCGGTGCACTTTTTATGGACAGTCACATGGGCACAACATTAAGGCTCGGTAACCACAGCAACCGACAAAGACTCTGCGCAGAAGGAAGAATAGTTTCTTCTTTTCAAAAAAAAAAAAAAAAAACCTGTCATTTATAAAAAGCAGCGATTGCCAGTACAGGAAGCAGCCAAAGAGACACTGGGGAGAAAGATGCTGGGGGTCTGAGCCGGGGGGGGAGGGGGGTGTTTCAACCCCAACTCACACGCCTGCTGGGTGCTAACCTAACATGCAGCTTTGTGTGCAGGTTTTAAACTTTGGGGCCATACACCCCACTACCTCTCAAAGACGGCCACCCCCCTTCCCAGAGGCGGAGCAAGATCCAAACGTGATATGTAGGTTCCTCTGAGGGACACCAAACCCAGAGTCACATGAACTCAATCACGCGGTCAGTCAGGGGCCCAAACCCCCAGGAAACACATTTCTCCAGCAGCTGGACCCCGATCTCTGACCCACAGCTGGATCCATTTAAAAGTCGCCCCTCCCCCCACCTCCAACAGTAAAATGACCTTAAAGTTCCCGATAGGTACCAGGCCGTGGAGGGATAAGAGGATGTTGACAAAGGCATCTGATTGGCTGATATCTGATATGACAGTTTGTGCTGGAAACATGTGATGGACGATGCCGATGCTGCAGGGGGCGCCCTCACATCTTCATACTGACCGTCAGTAACCTGCCTCACTGATGGGAAGAATGATGGAGACCAGGAGGAGCCGGGTGACAAAGCACATCACAACTGGCCAAGATGATGGACAGCGTCCCCCCTCCCCCCAGCTGGAGTACAGAGGTTATAGGCAAACACAAATGAGAGAGAGAGGGAGGGACAGAGAGAGAGAGAGAGAGAGAGAGGAGACATTAGTTCTCCAATGGGAGGGCAAAGCCTCAGCGAGATGTGCATCTGAACGCGAATGTCATAAGGAATAAGAGTTCATAAGGAAGCGTGAGCCCCCCCTGCAGATAAAGCAGGATCGGAGGCTTTCCTGAGAGCCTTGGGGGTCACAAGGAGGCGAGTCCATTCTCACATTTATTACTGACTCTGTGCCGTTTGCTCTGTTATTAAAGGCATCTCTCATTGCCGTTTATGCCCCCCAGATGAGCCACACTGCCCTGCCCCACCCATGTCTGACGAAACCGCTTCCGCTGCCTGTGTTCCAGTGGGGCAGGATAGAGGCGGCCATGACCATAACCACGGTGATCTCGCCAACTGCGACCCGTGAGTCAGAGAGGGAAGTGCCCCCCCCTCCAGCCAGCCCACCTGATCCTGGCATCCACAGGTCCGGAAGCGAATAGGCTTAACGCTCCTGTGGAGAGAGGGCGGGCCCTGCAGACTTCCAAACCCGAGACCAGGTGCAAGGAAGCCCGCCGAGACTCTGCCAGCACCCCACCCCCCGCAAACACACCCTGGGTGATAAACAGACTCCCCTTCACCTTCAGGCTATGTGTGAAACTTAAAACATGGCCATTTTACAAAGAAAGACAAATGGCAGCCGGCACCTGTAGCTCAGCCACAGCCTCCATCCTGCTCCGCAGAGCTGACATCTGTAATTATACCCCTGAAATCTGGGACATCTGGAGCCCCGAGTTTCATAGCGGTGTGTGAAAGTGGGCTTGTTCACAGGAATGTGGGACAGGCCCCATTAAGGCCTGATGGCCATGAGCAGCAACGAGGAAAGAGAAGGAGTGAGTGGGAACAGTGATGGAAAGCAGGCAGGAAAAACCACAGGGAACAGCAAACGGGGATCAGTGATGGAGAGCAACTGGGAACGGTGACAGGGTGTGGGAAGGGACAGCGAAGGAGAGTGAGTGGGAACAGCAACCGGGAACAGCGACGGGGAAGAGCAGCAGGGAGCAGCGCTGGGGAGCAGACAGCACAGCAATGGGGACAGGGCGGGCGCATCGACGGGGAACAGCAATGGTGAACAGCAAAGGTGAGCAGATGGGAACAGTGACAGGGAACGATGGGGAACAACAAGGGGGAGTTGGTATGAAGAGTGACGGAGGTTAGCAATGGGAAGCAGGTAGAAACAGTGATGGGGAACAGCAACGAGGAGTTTGTAGGAACAACGGCGAGAGTGGGTAGGAACAGCGACAGACAACAGGCGGGAACAGCGATCGGGAACAGCTACAGGGAAAAGCAATGAGGACCAGGCGGGAAAAACAGCACCCTGGAGAAAGCAGGGACAGCGACGGAGTGTGGCCGGGAACAGTGATCAGGAGCAAGAAGCCTGCGGTTCCCTGTGCAGCCTTTCTATTCTCCATAGAAATCTCTCCTTTTTTTTGCCTTTCGCTAGTCCGCTCTCTCCTTCCTCATTCTACACGATTCCCTGTCCCCTCTCTCCTCAAGGGGTCTCTCCTTCCTCATGCTACACGATTCCCCGTCCGCTCTCTCCTCGAGGGGTCTCTCCTTCCTCATGCTACACGATTCCCCGTCCACTCTCCTCGAGGGGTCTCTCCTTCCTCATGCTACACGATTCCCTGTCCCCTCTCTCCTCGAGGGGTCTCTCCTTCCTCATGCTACACGATTCCCCTCTACCCAGAATAACCAAACAGTGGGATGTTTATCTAAATCAACACATTTAAACATCCACTTCATTCATAGCTGTAAATTGGATCAAGTCAACAAATGTGATCCTGACAGTCTTCAACACTAATTACACAAAGCTAAAAGGGCCCCCTCCCCCTCACCAGGCCACGGGCAGAAGTGAGAAGTGTGAAAATAATGGAGGTTGAACTTCCTGCCAGAAAAATACAGACCTCACTTTAGCCACAGCTGGTATGAGGGCAGACCATCCCACACAATAGGCAGGGAATGGTCCAGGGTACTTATGTGAACCACGGCATATGCAGACCGTCAATGATAACCTTCAAATAACACACATCAGTTCAGGAGTAGAGTGGTACAATTTTAAATAAGATTTTTAATCTAACTGCCTGCAAAAATAGACTGACCTTTCAGAGATGTTGGGGGTCATTTCACTGCTACAACAAACACAGGTGAGAATGCAGGGAGCTGAGCTTGTTAGACCCTGATACTGGAGGAGACAGGTGGAGGAGCATAACTACAGTGCCACACATAATGCTAACTGAGCACACCGTAACTTGATCACTAGAAAAGCCAGAGTAATGTATTGTAATGTTTGTCAGAAAGCCACAGTAACACATCATAACGCTTACCAAGTAGTGTAACACCACCAGTGTCACATTATCACACTGTAACGCCAGTGCAGCATAGCACCAACACACTGTTATGTCAGCACAACGAAACACTAGTACACTGTAATGACAGAAAACTACAACACCAACACACCATAATGCCAGTGCAGCATAACACCAACACATTGTAATTCCAGTGCAGCACAACACCAACCAGTGCAGCATAACATCAACATGTCATTATGCCAGCACAATGTAACTCCAACGCACCACAAGAACAGTGCAGTGTAACACCAACATGTGGTAATTGTAATGCTAGTGCATCGCAACAGCAACACACTGCACCTTCAGAGCACCACCACCACTGAGTCGTAGCACTAAAACAGGGCTGTGGTCTGCAGGGACACAGGGCCACCATAATCCCAGGTCCCCGCCCGATCTGAGTGCTCTAGCAGGCACCTATCGCCGTGTCTAAATAATTAGCAAGACGGGGGAGCGGACGCAGTGTCGCCGTGGCTCACATCCCACGCTGACACAGAGAGCCAGGCTATTAGCTGGATTAATTATGCCGGCACAGTGATGTCAGAAGTCAGCGGAGTCCTCAGGCTTCACAGGTGAACTGCGACCTTTAACTCGCCACTGCGTGAGCAACGTCTCTTTGATTACCATGCAGAAAACAACATAGCGTCCTATTTATAACACGCCCTGCACACAGCATCGTTTAAAAACGCAGTCAGCCCCAAGTGCCGTCCCGCATCTTACCACTTTCTGAATGTTTTTCAAAAAAAAAAAAAAAGCAGCCTTTTACAGCACCACATTTATCACAGTACCTAAGTGTGGTTGTGATTAATGCAGCAGAGCGGTACCAGGTCACACCATTACTTAATTCTTCCATTGTCGCTAGTTACCGGGACACGTGTTACAGCTCGCGGGTCACATACAAAGAGGCCACACGTGTAGGGCAGACCTGCGTGTGCGTGAGTTTGGGGGGGGTGAGGCTGACGAGAGGCATGTGAAACACCAAAACAGCCTCTCTCAGATGCATCTGGAGGAAAACGACCCAGCGAGAACGCAATCAGGAGCAGATAAGACGCAAAAATGAGAGAAAGAAGAGCAAAGCAAATGAAAAGATGAAAAGGCAGACGGTATGTGTCACACGGAGCTGGAGAAAAAGGGCTCATCTGTTCAGAAGCATTTTCTTTAAAAAAATAAAAAAAAAGGAAGTAAGGAAGTCAGTATCTGTATGAATGTAACTACATAACAAAAAGCTGGCAGGCAGGCAGACCTGGCTGTCAGATATACGAGTGGGATTAGAAACAGCCCACAGCCTGGACGCAGGACAAGGGCTGGCAGAAACCTACCGCATGAAATCACAAGCCCATAATACAAAGGGGAGCCCAGCTCAGAAAGCTGAATGGAGGGCAGCCCCCAGAGCGAGGGGGGCAGTCCTGGGGAGGGGGGGCATCCGGCAGGCAGACTGGACTCTGCCAGGGGCTACAACAATGTTCTGGTCCTTCATGAGGATCACAACCCAATATGAGAGCCCAGAGCTTTCATAAAGCGACAGAGACACAGATTCCCTCCCTGTTCCTCAGGGTAGGACCCCCCCTTCCTCCCTCCCTTTCACCAGTAATAACAACATGCCTTAGGAGTGACACAGTATTTGTTTGGGAAGACTTCTTTAAAAGATAGTATGAATGATGTTCCTGTACAAAGACCAACTGCACGTTCTCTTTGTAAAAACAAAGATCTGAATGGAAAGGCTGTTTAACACAATCAAGACCCCAGAGGTGCACTCCACACCTGCAGCGTAGGCACGCCAGACACCAGCTGGACGTGACTTTATAGTGCCTTCATGTAGTTACGATTTCTATTCCTCCGTGCCTCCCCTGTGTCAGCTGCACAGCCAGACTGTAAACAACTTTTCAGCAATCCCCCTCATCGTAATGCATCAAAAGTCCCCTCAGATAATACATCAAAAACAGGGTCATTACCCTAATTATTAATTAATGTCTCAGACCTCATGCATCACGAATGAAGCTTCAAACTACACGCATAAGCGTCAATAACCTACTTAATAAAAGACGTAATGCGGAGGGAAAGCCTCGCTGTCAGATAAAGGGGGAAGTTAAGTCGTGCCCGTTACGCCGATAAGCTCCGCTGCAGATAAGCGCACAAGCTGGACCGCATGGCTGTCAGTGTCGTAAAATCGCTTAAATAAGCATGAACACGGCTACATGCTGGGCAACTGATAGTCATCCTGCAGATGTATACGCTGATATGTTAGATTAAACTTTAGGAATAAATACAATTATAGAACAACGTTAGAAAATAGTCCGCAACGCCCATGGCTGTAAATCGGCAAAGCGCGATTTCGCCTCGTCTTCCTCTCTCGTCATGTGAAAAGTTAAAGTGCGAAGTCTCCGAAGGGGTTAAACGAAACGCTGCCTTTGCAAACGACCCCCCCCCCCTCTCCAAAATGAGAATCACGCTATTTCAATAGGGGGGCAACCCGAACCGAAACCCACCGAACTGCACCCTGAACTGATCAGTCGGTCATTTTGGTTCAGATTCTGTCTGGTTCTGAGCCTCGGACGCCACACCGGCTCGCACTAAACCCAGCGGCCGCCCGACACACGCAGACGGGACTGAAAGACTCGCAAACGCGGAAACAAGCAGCACCGGGCACAACCGAGCCGGAGCCGCCGCGCTCTTACCGCAGGGCGCTCCAGCTCTTCAGCGGATCCAGGTCGGAGATGATGGAGACCATGGCGAGATGCCTGTCTGACTGCAAAAGCGGCGTGATCCGCACTCCGATGGCGAGTGACCGTGGCTCCGGCTCGCGCTCCCTACCCCCTCTCTCTCTCCGCTTCCCCTCTCTCTCTCTCTCTCTCTCTCTCTTTCTCTTTCTCTCTCTCTCTCTTGCTCGCTGATAAGCGCCTGTCATCTGCTTCCCCCTCCAACAATCAGTCTTGCGCCACAATTTTCAGCCACCCCCTGCCTGTTAAACCCGATGCAATCTGTCCTCTTCGCCCAGTCCTTTCTCCTGTCTCTTTTATTCCTAAACAGATTAGACGTTGTCGATATACCACGGGTTAATAAGATACCAGATACCAGCCTTAAGACACGTTTTAAATCGTACTTCATTATACACGGGGCTTTCAGTCTTTCTGTGTTAATGCTTCGCCTTGAGTGACAAATATCCCATTTAATGTTTATTAATCACTTCAGCTGGGCCTTTTGCTAGTGTCAGCTTGTTTTATTTTTTTTATCCTTTTGTGAAAATGTAGCCTATGTCGAGAGACTGCTACCCCATCACACAGGAGGGGGAAAGTCTTAAACCAGTCCTCCCTTTACATAGGCACCTTCCTGCTTATGTCAATATGATATTAGATCTGTAGGTTGAATTGTTATTCTCCCCTTTTGCCTCCATCTTGTCCTTCTTCCTGTTTCAGCACATCCTGTTAATGATGTTTTATTGCTCTTCCCCACGACTGTGAGGGACACGTCTCACCTTCCCGGTCCAGTAAACGTGAGGGGTAAGTGCGGTACACTGCTTGCTTTTGCGAACAGACCACATGGCTTTATATCACCCCTTCATGTGCCTCAGATCAGCGGTTCTCAGACACCTGAAAGAGTTTCGTTCTAGATGTGCAGATTGAAAGCCTGACAGTCGCGATGCCAGCGTCTTCCAGCAAGGCACCATCAAACTGGCCCTATCTGTAAATGACGACTGCGTGTCTCAGATGAGTCCTGCACAGCGCATCATATTTCAGCATTTAAAGCTGTACAGACTGAAAGGACTCGTTGATCTTTACTGTCCATATAGAACAGCTGACTGTCTCTAGAAATTCACTAAAAATATACTCTGAAAACCTTTGCCTTGCAGTTTAAACAGACCACGCCCCCCCACACAACCCCACAGTCACAGCCTGAGAGCTACCCCCCTCCCCCCC
>JAODKE010000001.1:7410432-7425769 GCA_026779605.1 Mormyrus hasselquistii
GTGTGGGTAATTCTCAGTTACGATGTGTGCGTAATGCTCAGTTACAATGCGTGAGTAATGTTCAGTTGCGATGGGGGTAATGCTCAATTGCGATGTGGGGTAATTCTCAGTTACGATGTGTGAGAAATGCTCAGTTACAATGTGTGGGTAATGCTCAGTTACAATGCGTGAGTAATGTTCAGTTGCGATGGGGGTAATGTTCAGTTACGATCCGTGAGTAATGCTCAGTTACAAAGTGGAGTAATTCTCAGTTACGATGTGTGGGTAATTCACAGTTACGATGTGTGCGTAATGCTCAGTTACGATGTGTGGGTAATTCACAGTTACGATGTGTGGGTAATTCTCAGTTACGATGTGTGGGTAATGCTCAGTTACGATGCGTGGGTAATGCTCAGTTGCAATGTGTGAGTAATGCTCAGTTACAATGTGGGGGTAATGCTTAGTTACGATGCGTGAGTAATGCTCAGTTGCGATGGGTATAATGCTCAGTTACAATGCGTGAGTAATGCTCAGTTGTGATGTGGGGGTAAATCCCGATTGCGATAATAGTGTCCATTTGTGATGCATGGGTAACACTTGATTGTGATGTGTCACAGTCTGAAATGTTTCTGAAATGTACTTAACCTGCAAAGTGCCAGCCCCAAAGACACTCTAAATGACAGGATCCAGCACGCAGTCACCCTGCATGCAGATGCACCTTGAAGCCTGACACACTGCACTTCGAAAGCTGCACCTCGTGTGAATGCGCCCGTCATGGTGGAGGGTGACTGCTGAGACCATCCCTCCTCTGCTCGGCTGCACCAAGGTGTTTCTTTCACATCTAGGGCAGATTTTTCAAGTTTCCCTTTGAACTGATGATGTGTGTGTGTGCGGTGTGTGTGTGGGGGGGTTTAGGCACAGGTGCTACAGATTCTCCCAGTCTGTCACCCCCCTGTTCCTGCAGCCACCTGGTGCAGTCCAGTCAGGAACACAGCACACACACCTGAGCACAGGCCTCAGCATGCTGAGCATGGTGTCTGTTAATTCAGCCTTGCTGGGGAGCAGAAATGAGTACTTTCCTCTGCTGGTGACTCCTTTCCACAAGGACTTCAGAAACTGAAAGGGGGGGGGGGGGACACCCTTCATAAACATCCCAAGCTGGCAGGGTGTTCCAGAAGGACACTTGTGTCATGAGTCAGTCTGCAGAACATCACACTCCATAGCTCATCCTTACAGTGTATGTTTACTTAATTCAATTACTCCAGGTTGTACCATAAAAATAAGATAATATAATTCATGCTCTGTGTTGTATAATTGAAAGGTTTACAGTAAGAACCTCTGGAGGACGGCCCAGGCGAGCAGCCTCTCTCAACATGTTTGGCATGGCTACAATCCCCAGATGGAGCAGCTGACGTCACGGGGCTGTAGGAGACTAACAGCAGAGCTGTCAGGGACGCGGAGTCGGAATTAAAGACACCATCTTGATACTCATCCAGCCATTCCACCCAGGGCGGCGAGGTTCGGCGTCCCCGTGATGTTTCCTCTGGTGTGCCTCACTGTCAGGATAATCCCCAGTCTCAAACCCCCCCCCCCACACACACTCTCTCCAAGTCAAATAATTCCTCCCCAACTCATTTTCTAGCTCTCTGTGTGGGGGGGGGGAGTACATTTCTCCACTATTGTGTAATATATAAGGTAATAATTTTATTATAACAAAGAAGAAATAGATACCAGATGGACTCAGAGGAATAATTCTCCACAAAGGCAGCTCCAATAAAAGACTCTGCTGGGAAACATCTAAGGAGGATCAGCTTCAGTTATTTCCAAGTAAGTCCAACAAACACAATGGGTTCAGCCTGCAACTAACAACCCCAACCAAACAAATACAAAACAGTCAAAATGCAAAAAAAGCAACAAACACCAAACATCAGCATGGTTACCCAAACCTGCAGACACCAAAAAACTGGCACGGTCGGCCAAAGCGCCGAACGCAAACTCACCAGCATGTGAACTGCAATGGCAAACACAAAGCAACGCAAATCTAAACACTCATTTTGGTCATTTTGAGATAACCAGGTCACGCATCTCCTGAGTTGATCCTCCTTGAGCTTTCTGTTACCTGCAACTCCACAATCACATGATTCCTCCGTTTATCCGGAAAGTGCGCTGATGGGTCAGCTGTGTCAAACTATATATCGCATGTCTGCCTGTTTCCTCTGCTCAGAAGCTCAGTGTGTCTAAGGCTGAGATCATCTACATTCTGACTGGACATTGACCTCAACTCACCAGCGGCTTGGATCCCACCTTCAAAATGTCTTTCCCAATGCAACAGAGAAAAATCAATGGGTTTCAAAACCATGCAAACAGTCTGAATCAACACTCTCTGGATTCAACCTCAAGTTAATCCAGCATATAAATGAAGGTAACTGTATAAACAACTTAACATTCTGTGATTTAAGTTTTAGTGATTAGAAAATAAGAAAACATGTTCATTTGTAAATTGACTTGTCAGGCACATGCTCCAGGAAGTAGGAAGCATGAGTTATGTATTCATGCAAATACGTGTTTTTATAGATTACTCAGACTCAGTGGAATCCGAATGGGCAAAACCCCTAATGTGAAAATAGTGTTTGCATTCATGTATCATCTCTACCAGCTCTCTACTATTGAGAACGCAGTTCAGCAGAGTGTTTAAGCGTCTCTCGGCATCAAAGGCTATAGGGAAGCGCTTGACAGTCAGTGAGAACGTGAAGCAGCTCGGCTGAGCGGCCGGGACGACGGCTGGGGTTGGGCGTCAGGTCAGGCTCAGCCAGGGAGACGATGCTGGCTGCATAAAATGAAATCACAATCAGAGTAAGTGACTGCACATATACAGATGTGTGTCTGTAGAAACTCCTATGCCGTATTCTATAGACTGTTGTACACTAAAATTGCTTCTAATATAGGTAACCATTATGATCTGCTTCTTGGGGACCTGCAGAGTGTGTGGGGACCTTCAGTGCTTTTCTCAGACCTGGCTGCAGGAAGACCCAGGCAGCAATGGGCTGGAATACAAAGCATGTGCAGAATATTAGTGATTCTGCAGAATAATGAATGAGCCTCTGGGCCATGCACCCCCCCCCCCCCCAACTGGACAAAAGATGCTTTTAACCTTTACTGTGCTGAATTCCTTAATGTCTAATGACCAGACTTAAATATCTGAAATACCAGCTTCATAATTCTACTGCCTGATAGTCAGGGGTTAACAATGAGGGTGACAGAGAGGCAAAGATCCTACACTGGGATGCTAAGTGGACAGACATGAGACACTGGGTTAGGCTGTGATGAGAAAAACCCCCATCTGACCACTGCTCCTTGAACCATTTGGGTTTCTGTCACTGACTGGCCTTTATGTCACAGGGAATGGAGCAGTGGATACAGCGGATGCTCTTCAGGAAGCCATTAATTATCCCTAACACTTGTAAATCCAAATCCCCCCCCCCACACACTCCTGGCCCTGATTAAAGCAGGGTGGTCATTTGGCAAAATGGAGGCACTGACGCAAAGGCTCACTGATGCGGGAGAGATGTTAATCAGGGACGTTTGGGTGATGGGACCTTTCGCCGTCTAGCCGTAGGGCGATATCCTACACCACCATTGGGTACAAAACGAGAAACTGCAGAAGACCTATTTTCCACCATCATTTCTCAGACTGGAGGAGAAAATTAAATAATTCAGCAGGATTATTTATTAAATGACAAAAAAGGCTTTAATCGGATTGCCTTTAATGTGAAAGGAGGTGGGTGCCTTAACCCTGGCTCTGTACTGTCAACACCAGCCTCAAAACATCTACAAAATACAGAAACTCTGCAGCCATGTTGACAGAGGGAATACTGCATAAAGCCCCATGTCAACCAGCGGCATCATGGGATATCATTTACATAGAGTGTTTGTTTTAAGCCCTGCGGTGGTTAGCAATTGGCAGCCTTGTATCTGACTCCGCCCACTTGTGGTATTAAAGCACAAACCCGACTCTAAATGGATCGATCGGAAAGATGTTCACCGATGCCAAACAAACAAACAAGAATACCCATTTCCAGTCACGGTTATATAACCCACCCACACCAAGACGAATACGAATCCTGTGGAAGCAGAAACAGGAGCCCAGTAATCAGCGTGCGCTGCTCTGTCCTCATTCTCGTTGTCAGAAGCAGAAATGGCTGCTAGTGACCCTGTCCGGTTTGTGCTCAGTTGACAGTCGTCTACTGGGTCCAAACGATCACCCCTGTAGCTTCACATGTGCCTGATTTGTCTGCAGTTACTTGACAAAAGTCACCTTTGCTTAGGCCTCTTTTTCATTGCATAATGAAACTGCGATACTGGCAAGCCGACCATCTCTCATTTTGATGGTTACTTGCAGCCAATCAAAAGAGTGGCAGCGGAGCCATTAAAAAAAAAGGTGATAGGTAAGAAGACAAGTTCTATTTACGCACATGGAATCCGCCACAGAGCCCAAAAGCTCCCTGAGGACAGTCCATACGTGGCCTGGGGGCAGCGAAGACGGTGTCGTCTTCTTCTTCCATTCAATTAAGCACCAGTAACACAGCAGCCAAACCCTGGAATTCCAGAGATTCTTGAGCCATCAGTCAAAATGTGGATGGAGGTCGGGACGGCCGACAGCACCAGCCAACGACGGCTCAACAGTCATCTGGCAGGACCGTGTCTGGTGTGCTGACGGGGGTTTGGAGATTTACGGGGGCGTTAGAAGGAGATTTACGGTCAGCGTGACGGGGAGATTTTGAGGGAGCATTACCGAGAGATTTATGGGCAGCCTGACTGGGCAGCGGCCAGTTAAAAATGCTGAGCTCACGGTGGATGGGGGCCCGGGCCCCCCCTTGCAGGTGTGTGCCCCCCTTCATGTTTCAGACACGGATTGTGGGCCAGTGGTTGATTTGCCGTGCGACAGAATGACACGGGGCGCCGTTTCCCTGCTGTCTGAAGCAACGCTTGCTGATATATGCTCCCTATTTGCCGTGTCCCTCAAGTGATGAATGATTCTCTATTTCCATACCAACAATAAAAACCAACACCCATAAACATCCCACATAAAGAGAAACAAGGATAATAGTCACATTGGACACGGCACTAATATCCCCGTAGCAGAGAAGCGCACCGATGTGACGGTAACGGTAAGCTCAGAGCGATGGAGACCTTGTGTCTGTTGAATTCTGAGCTTGGGCCACAGCGGATGCAAGTGGAGAGAGAGCAGAGCATAAACCGTGCCACAAACACAGGCTTCCAAGCCCTGTGAGGACTTCTGATCCCATCCCCACCAGCAGAGGAACTCAGTGGATCATTCAGACAAAATACCCAGCCTTGTTAAAGGGAGCGACTGACTCTGTAATAATAAAATGATGATAGGTGCTCAGATGCTACATTATTATTCAGAGAGGTCTCATCTGTTCCCACAGTCTGCCCTGGCCTTTCACACACTGACAATACCGCTATGTTTGTGAAGCTCAACAGAAAACACCGTTCAGCAATTCATTACCCCCGCGTTTCAGTTTACAAGCAGACGACCTCTGGGGCAGCTTGACGCCCAAGCTACTCGAGCTTATGAAAGCTCTTCCGGCAGGGATGCTGATCCGAACGTGCAGCACAGTTGAGTGAATCTGTCATTTTGGGTCCAGGTGTTGGCATTAGTGTCACAATTACAAACCCACTGACATTCCTGGGCTGCTGTTCAAGTTTTATGAAGTAATTTGACAGATGACAGATGTTAATGTAACAGATTTTTTATTATGTAATTTACATTCTAAAAAGTAATGTGTTCTACAAGAAAATACAGTAGTTTTACTATGTAATTTCATATATTCTAGAATGTAGCTGGTACTGTACCATTCTAAAGATTCTAGAAGGCAACACAAAACAATGATTTATTTTTAAATGTAAGATATCACCCATCCATCCATTTTCCAATTGCTTATCTAGAACAGGATAAAATGGAGCCTGGAGCTTATAATGTAATTTATATTCTGGGAAAAAAATCAGATGCTAAACTGGTGTCTATGAATTGCCTATAGTGTGTGAGTCCTGCAATAGACTGGTATCCCATCAAGGGTGTCCCCTTGGATGATTGCAAAAGATTAGAAAACATAACACAGTTGCTTCTTAAAATGATACGATTTCTACATTTGATTATGAGGTTACGAAGTATCAGCTGCACTGTAGTGAAATCCAAAATCCTGACAAGGGCAAGGGGTTACAAGTTTTTTCCAGTAAGTGAAATTCAACCGCCTGAGCCAAGCAACAGCCAAAAGCATCACTGTGCTGTGCTGTGTCACCATCATGCCGTGTCACTGTGCTGCGTTGTGTCACCGCCACGCTGTCATCGTGCCATTCAGTGTCACCGTGCCACGCTGACACTGTGCTGTGCTGTGTCACCGTGCCGTGCTGTTCCGTGTGTTTGCCTGCTACACGACAGCGTGCTAACATGAGGCTAGAGCCAATTAAATCTCTCAGCACGACAGTGTTCCCATTTAATAGCGCTGGTGTGTAATGGCTCATTTTGTAATTATGACTGTGGAGGGTAAAAGCAGGGCGGCTTTATGCTCAGAGACGCAGCATGGGTCCCTCAGCGGAGATCATCACGGGAGGTGTGTTCCAGGGCTTTCGGGACACTTCATCGTACATGACCAATTACACTGCACACGCGCTTCATGTGTGCGTGCCCAACAGTCGCTGATTGTTTTCTGTGATTACGGTGGGCAGCTCACCGGAATGTAAGGAGGCCGGAAACCGTCACGCTCACTCCGGGTGGAACGGAATTATGGAATTCTGAATGAGGTGTGGGGATTGGGAGAAGGGAGCTGGGACCAGCTGGAAATGGGAGTGAAGATGGTGGAGAGAAATAGGAGCGATGTGCAGCTGTTTCAGCGTCAAAGACACAGGGCTGCCGGCTCTTGGGAAGAGCTACAGTGGGGTGGTGGCTTGGACATCAAGGTCCGTGTGCAGGGCTGAGAGAAGAACAGCCCAGGTGAAGTGAATGAATGTGCTTGTTGGCTGACCACCCCTAAATGTCCTCAACCCCCCGGTATGCGAGTATGGGGGGAGTTTTCCTGGAAATCACCTGACGGTGAATGATTATGATCAGATGAACATGGGAATGAATGTGACGCTGACTGGGAGCCACGCCGGTCTGCGGCTGCGTCATGATACTCCGGTTTCCCTTACAGGAGGGACCGGCGACGCCTTCGGCTACCATAATGAGTAAAATAGCAGAATCCTGGCAAAGAAGGAAAATGGCAGTGAAGGAATGCGGCTTATAGATGCCAAGGAGCGTCCATTCCGATCCGGAGACGCACTGATTGCTAAATCAACTGGCGGAAGGAATGGGCTCCCTGCGAGGCAGTTAATACGTGACAGCGGGATTCCCGGAAGCATCCCGGATCACGCTGCCATCCACACACAAATGTCACGTAATGGGATGGGACCAGCTGAAGAGCTTAGCTGTAATGTTTTTCCCACCAAAATGTCAGGTAACAAATAAATTTGCTGGACATATTAGGTGATTAATGTTCATCTGGACGGGCATGTTTAATGCCACCTAGGAACAGCTACCAAGACGGAGCTGGAGAAATGAAAAGGACAGGGCTTCTTCCTCGAGGGTCACATGACCTGGCAGGTGTGGTCACCTGACTGCATCAGCACTCCTGCATAATGGGTAATGTGTGGATTCTGCCTGTTTGCACTTGCACCCTCATTCCCGGCGTCACTTTATTGTATCGACCGCTCCACCATCTGCATTCTTCACACTCCAAAGCTTTTCTGTGCCACGTGCTAATGGCCCTTTGAACTACGTGTTTAGAACTTTCACCCTAAAAGCTGAGCCACATACATTCATACCGCATTTATTTCATGTTTGCACTCAGTTTAACAAACCTCTCAGCTTTGTCTGACCCTCTGTGGCTGCCACTACGCCTTTTACCACTTATCACTACACAATTCTGTGTGCTCTTACGTTTTTTGGTAACTATTTAGCTACAGCACACTAATACCGTTTATTCTTACCCTTGATTTGAATCCTCTCTTATTCACAGTTGTCTC
This sequence comes from Mormyrus hasselquistii, assembly GCA_026779605.1. NCBI lineage: Eukaryota > Metazoa > Chordata > Actinopteri > Osteoglossiformes > Mormyridae > Mormyrus > Mormyrus hasselquistii. The sequence goes on from JAODKE010000001.1 coordinate 7,418,497, forward strand.
AGGTAGGAATTTCTGCATGTTTTCTGCAACGTGGGAGGAAATGGTGGCTGCAAGGCCGGGGCTCTGTGCCGGCAATCAGTATGTCGCTGCTTAAAACCCCGTGAATGCCAGGAGTGATTCTTCTTTGTTGGGCCCTTAACCTGCAGTCGCTCTGTCCTGGGTATGATGCTAAACTACATCCAGCCCTGCAAGCAGGTCCTCCAGCTTACAATGAAGAATCGCCTGTCGCATGGCTGCTCTTGGGCCCTCGTTCCTGGGGTGGTTTGTCCAAAATACACGCAGGTGAATATATGCACGGATAATTAACGTACACCTGTGCATGGTCTTCCCCCATTGGTATGCATTAACATGCAGCTCTTAATGCATCAGCACTCTAAGGGCGTGCAGTGTTTAATGCATCCCTACAATAAGAGAGCTGCTTTTATGTAGCGCGTCAGTTGCTGTCAGCGGGCTGAGAGGCGGCCGGCTTAGCTGCAACTCCACGGCTTCAAAGCGCGTCAGAGCCGTTTGGCGCAGAGCCGACATCATATGTAAATTTCACTCCAGCACGGCGCTTGGATTCTGCTCTCACGCTTTTCATTTTTAGGAAGCTGGATCATTTATAGTCAGATAAGTTCATCAGCAAAAATACAAAGAAAGGTAAGGGCACGCAATACCGTCATTAGCTTTTTTTTTTATAGGTTTACGGGTTTACAAATCACGCTAATACGATAATATTATATACTAATGTTAATCCCAGGGGAAATGTTTTTGCATACAGTAGTGAGGTGCATAACAACAAGGGTGCCTCAGCAAATAGCACATTGTCCTCACACCACCGGAGCCTCCAGCTTCTACATGCACTATGTGTTTAGAGGTGTGTGTGTGTGTGCGTGTGTGTGGGGGGGGCTGTGTGTCTGTGGGTGTGTGTGTGGTTGACATGTTGCATGTGTTTCCTCCAGCTACTCGGATTTCCATCCTGCAGTCCAAAGACATGCAGCCAGGCTATCTGAGTTCTCTAAACTGCATGCAGATTGTGTGTGTGTCTGTGTGTGTGTGTGTCTGTGTGTGTATGTGTGTGTGTGCCCTGTGATAGATTGAAGTCCCCATCCAAAGTGCACCCCCGTGCTATGCTGCCTGTAATAGGCGCCACCCCCATGTCCCTGACCAGGATAAATCAATGGAAGGTGGATAGATATATACGTGATTCATAGAGCTTGCAGTTGTACATGTTTACACAGCATTTACTGAATAACTTTAAGTACCCCAAGTGACATCTTCCAGGATTTAAATGTGCGCCTTGCAATGTCAGTCACGGTACAGTACAATACAAGAGAGTACAGTCATACGGATACTGAAATGGAGACCACGCCCCTTCCTGTAACTGTAAATCTCCCCAGCCACAGAACTGACAGTGATTGGTCATATTACCCTTCATTTGCATAGAGGAAGTTGGATGAGTGCGGCTGCTGCTCTGTAATGTGTTATTTTAGTGATGATGAGAAATTTTCCGCAGCCCGTAAATTACATCTTTTACACCCACACAGAATACGTGGAGAGGACAGGCAAAAATACTGACACTATGTCTGCCATTAGGAGTGAGACACGGCCATCGTGACGCCTGAACCATGATGGATACCGAACAGGGGTAATAAAGACCCCACAAATACCCTGCAGTAACAGCAGCACTGCGATAGCCTCAATCTGAGAGCTAATCCGACTCTGGGCACAAAAGGCAGAGGAGAAAGTAAAGCATAAGTGCTGGTGTGGCATGCAGCCAGAAGCCATAGGTGCTGAGGCACAGGTGCAGCCAGAAGCCAGAAGCTGCGCCTGAGGCACAGGCACAGGCACAGCCAGAAACCAAGGCACTTAGGCGCAGCCGGAAGCCAAAGCGCAAGAAAGTAAAGCATAAGTGCTGTTGTGGCATACAGCCAGAAGCCATAGGCGCTGAGGCACAGGCACAGCCAGAAGCCAGAAGCTGCGCCTGAGGCACAGGCACAGCCAGAAGCCAAGGCACAGCCAGAAGCCAAGGTGCTTCAGTCCACAGGCGCAGCCAAACGCTCACACTGCCCTGCGCTTTCTTGTCTTTTTTTGTAATTATGACTGCAATTGTCACATCAGGTGTCGGCATTGATGGATGGGGCTCCTGTGCTAATGAATGAGCTCTGGTCCGTTATAACTTATCTGCGTGAGAAAGAACTGAAGGCAGATAGCAGATCAAATGTTCAGGTGGGACAGTGGAGAGAAGCCAAGTCTTAATCTGGGTCAGATAAGTTCCCAGCCAATCAGCTCAGGGTGCCAGAGAGATGAATGGAGCCCAGCTGGACCAATCAGAGCAATCACCCTCGGCCAGACCAATCACAAGACACCTTTCAGTCAGCAATGGGGCTGTCACCCATAGCCCGTTATCTATGCCAGGTGCAAGACATCCCAGAGCCTCTTCCAAGGTCCAATCACCTTACATCATTTAGGAAATAAACTGAAGCAGCTTCATTATAACCCCAGGGCAAACCTGCAAGAGGTCACGCCCCTCTAACGTCCCATAATTTCCACAGAAAGAAGCGTCACACAGAAGGCCAGTGAATAATTTACATTTAGCTCAGTTTAAACCTGATTTATGGACCACATCTCCATTAAAGAGCTTTCTAATGTGAAAATTGTGTACTCAAGAAAGAAGTGAGAAATCAAAGAGTAAATCTTGCTGTCTCCTCCATGACATCCCACCATATCGTGGTGGAGGGGTTTGTATGCATCAGTGATCCTAGGAGCTGTATTACTAGAGGCAATTGTCCTTGGTAGGGTCTCCCAAGGCAAATAGGTCGTAGGTGAATGGCCAGACAAAGTGTGATTCAAAAAGATCCCTATGAAAAGAAACAAGCAGGACCATGTAACTTCACTCAGATTAGGGAGACTGGGGCACCGACCAGGAGCCAGGGCTGGGTGGGAGCTCATAGGTGAGAGCTTGGGGGCCAGGTCTCTACCCATGGGTCTGCCCTCCTGTGGGCCCAGCTCCTTCAGGTGGGCCTTGAGGGACAGGAGGCAGTCAAAGGCAGGGCCTCAGTAAAATGATCATTGGTGACATGGCTCTCGGAAGAGAGGCAGGTGTGGGTCTTCTCATAGCCCCCATAATTCAGCACCAGGATGTTGGTGAATGAGAGGGTCACCTTCCTTCAACTTCGAGCGGCTCTGATTGCTGCCTGAGTGTATGTGCCAAACACTGGTTCAATTTTCCTGAAGTATCCATTTCTAATTTGAATTGGAGACATTGGGTGCTACAAGGTGCCCCTTCTGGGGACTCCTTTGCTCTACTGGTGAATACTTAGATCAGTGATGACAGTGAAACCTGGAAGGGTGTGTTTTGGAGAAATGGCCTGGCTGATCTGAACCAGAGTGGTACTCTGTTATTGGACTTCTGTGCTAACCACAGATTTGAATGTCAGATTTGTGGCTGCATGTGTTAGACGTTCGGGTGAAGAGAGAAGCTGAACTGTCAACTGATCACCACCTGGTGGTGAGCTGGATTATAAGACGGGTGCCAGATGGACCTGGTAGACCCAAACACATAGCGAGGTTTTGCTAGAAGTATCTGGCAAAGGCTCCTATCCAGGAGATCTTCAACTCGCACATCCGGCAGAAAGACCCTAAGGGAAGCTGCAGACACTGAGCGCACATGGGTGGCCTTCCAAGCCTGCATTGTTGATCTGGCTGTGTGGAGCCGTGACTGCAAGGTTCTTTTTCTTCTTTTGGCAGTTGCAAAAGCAAAAACTTGTGCGGCAGGAATTTGGTGACGCCATGGACAATGGCTTTCGGTTGGCCTCGAAAAGATTTTGACAAACTGTCAGGTGATTTTAGAAGGAGAAGCAAGGCTTTGCCCATTCTGTTTACTGCAGGGGTGGAGTGCCGTTGAATAGGGATATAGTCAAGCGGTAGAAGGAGTACTCATGGACTTCCTGAATCCCACTGACACGCCTTCCTGGATGGATGTGGGGTGAGAAGACTGAGAGGACTTGCCCATTATTAGGGCTGAGATCACTGAAGCAGTCAAAAAAACTCCAGGAGTGGATGAGATTTGCCCTGAGTTCCTGAAAGCTCTTGATGCTGCTGGGCTGTCTTAGCTGACATGCCTCTTCATCATTGTGTGGAGGTTGGGGACAGTTGCTTTGGATTGGCAGACTGGGATGGTGGTCCCAGTCTTTAAGAAAGGGGACCAGAGGATGTGCTCCAACTTCAGGGGCATCATAATTGTCAGCCTCCCTGGAAAGGTCTATGCACTGGAGAGGAGAGCTTATCTATCGCTTGAACCTTGGATCCAGGAAGAACACTGCAGATTCCATCCTGTTCACGGACCACTGGACCAGCTCTTCACCTTCACAAGGCTACTGGAGGGTTCATGAAAAATTGACCAATCAGTCTTTGTGTGTTTAGTAGATTTGGAAAAGACTTACAAAAGTGTCCCTTAAGGGCTCCTGTGGGGGTTGCTTTGGGAGTATGGGATACGAGGTCTATTGTTATGGGCCATTAGGTTAGCTTTTATGGACAGAATTTCTAGGAGTAGCCAAGGGGCGGAAGGGACCTGGTTTGGTGACCTCAGGACCACGTCTTTGCTTTTTGCGAGTGATGTTTTCATCGGGCTATGATCTGCAGAGAGCGGTCTGTATGATCTGCAGAGAGCGGTCTGTATGATCTGCAGAGAGCGGTCTGCAGTGTGAAGCGACTGGGATGAGCAGCAGCACCTCTAAGTCTGCAGACATGGTTCTAAACCAGAAAAGCTTGGATGGCCTCATCCTTGAATGCTGGAAGTTTTCGATTTAGCGGTTGATCTACGTTCCTACCCTCACCAATGGCCACAAGCTTTGGGTAGTGACGGAAAGAATGAGATTATGGATACAAGTGACAGAAATGAGTTTTCTTCACAGGGTGTCTGGGCTTAGAGATAGAGATAGAGTGTGGAGTTCAGACACTGGGGAGGAACTCAGAGTACAGCCTCTGCTCCTCCACATCGAAAGTAGCCAGCTGAGGTGGTTTGGGCATCTATCTAAGAGTCCTCCTGGATGCCTACCTGGTGACGTGCTTTGAGCAAGTCTAACCCGGAGGAGACCTCAGGATAGACTAAGGACACACTGGAAAGATTATACGGCTTGGATGGCCAGGGCACGCCTCGATATCCCCTGAGAGGAGCTGCAGGAGGGGGCTGAAGAGAGGACATCTCTGCTGAGACTGCTGCCCCTGCAACCTGGCCCCAGATAAGCGGCATAAAAGGGATGAATGGATAAATCTCACTGTTCGGCAAGGCCGATGCTTTCAGGTTCCTATCTGGAGCAAATCCTAGCACAGCTACAACCAAACACATGCAAGTAGGATAATGTCTTCTGGTAGCTATGGAAACCTTAAAACGTCACAAATGTTGTTTTCCAGAAAAAATGGGGAGGCTAATTTAAGCACCACTTATGGGTTTTCTCGTTTTATAATGGTCAAACTTTGCTTACTGCCGTCTGCACGCAAATTATGAAGGTCTAAAGCGCAGTGGTCACAAGACGACACGGTAATGCACTGTGTAGATGAGCTGTATCACTGCATATTATAGCTCTTTAGACTCAAAACGCTGATTCTATACGGAAGCCGTGCCACCTCTGTGTTCACTGACCTCATCAGATAGGATAATACACACAGAAACAGCTGCATATGCTGCAATTTCAATCAGGCATTGTACAGACGCCCTCTTCAGTGCAGGGACCTGAGCCTGCAGAATGGGCTTTCGGGAGACACGCCATCACATCATGCCGCTCTTACATGTCAACAGTTCATTCATGCGATTCGTCGCAGGTCTGTGGGGGACTGAGTGGGGACCAGTGCTGGAGAAAAGCAACATTCCTGACCTAGAAGCAGCGGAGACGGCACCCCCCGCCTGTGGAAGAGCCCCCAGCACTGATATTATCACAGCAGGCTTCCCCATCCCTTCCATTGGGGCGCTGATTGGCAATCGGTCGCGCAGCACTTTCCTCCCACACCTTGTGGAGAGGGCCCACTCACCGGCCGCGGCTGCACTGTTCTTATTCGCCGCCGCCGTGTGGGCGATTCGCTTGACTCAAGAGCAAAGATGTACCTTTGAGGGAACTATTTTTATGTCGACGGCACTCAGGAAGTGAGCGATGATGGACTGGCCTTTGGAGACCTGTGCTAACGGTGTAACACTTCTGGAAATGCAGAACCCACAGGGACGGATATTTCACTGTTTTCACTCGGACGAGGTCAAAGAGCCGTGAAGCAGCACGTGGTCATTCTACTGTGAGAAGAAATACCCAGCGGACAGTTAAGGAGAGGGTTATGCACAGCTAAGGCCGATCTAATGCACAAAAGCCAGACTGGATAGACACCGATTAATAACCGCTACAAAAAAAAACATTCTTGATCGGGAGGTAAACATAAGAGACACGGATACAGAGAAAAGGTGCAGCCGCCTAGTCATCAATCTTGCTCTCCCAGCTGGACCGCAGTAAAATGTTCAGTGACCATTATCCAGCCTTCCATCAGGCACTGTGTCCAGTGCGAGATGGTTTTCTTTATCTTAATTGCGCGATAAGACAGGCAGCTCTGAAGCAGGGAGGCCTACATCACAGCATTCTGTCAGCTGCCCGGTGTGCCGTTTCCGTCCAGCCCGCACCACTGCTCCTGCCTCACCTACTCCCAAGAAAGAGGGACCTTTCGCTCCTGTGCAGCAGTGGAAAAATGTTTCTGCATTCCACTGCAGAATTTATATATATAAAGAAAAATCTTATCGAATTATAACGCCAAGTTCTACATTAAATTAACATCAGAACAAAGGTAGACAAGGCCAGGATGAACCAGGACGAGGAACATTTCAGCATGATTTGGTTGTCGTTCTGGATTTATAATGTACTACTTCTGTTTGGTATTAGTTACTCTTCAGCTTAGGGTCCCAGCACAGGGGTATGGAGTTTAAGTGACAGCTTAGGTGTACTGCAGTAGGAAAAAGGCCTGCCCCTCTCTGATGTTCACACTGGAATCCTGAAGGCACAGCTGTAAGTCATCGGGGGGGGCATTAGGGTTCGCCTTCTGATAAGGGTCCCCCACCGAGTGACTACCGCCACCTGAGTGTCTGACTACACCGCAAGTACAGCTGTGAGGGGCTGGGCCTGGGCATAGGCAGTGAGAGGCTGGGCCTGGGTGCAGGCTGTGAGGGGCTGGGCCTGGGTACCGGCTGTGAGGGGCTGGGCCTGGGTGCAGGCTGTGAGGGGCTGGGCCTGGGCATAGGCAGTGAGAGGCTGGGCCTGGG
>JAODKE010000001.1:7471111-7488344 GCA_026779605.1 Mormyrus hasselquistii
AGTGCAACATAAAAAACAAATCTGTTTTTTTATTAGGTTATCGGTGCCCCCCCCCCCCCCCCCACACACACACACACACACACACACAAACACACACACACACACACACACACACATTGCTTTCTCTCCCTCGAAAGCCTCTCATGCATTCCATTTAAGTCTGTTAATTTTTCTCTCACATGCACACATATTGTTCAGAAGCTATAGTTTTGGATCAATTACACAGATAAAACGCATCTTTTTTAACTTTTGCAGGTGAGGAGCAAAGGCTTTTGGCAAAGAGGCAGCTGACGTCAGCATTTAAAGAGAATATGTTACCCCCATTTCATTTATGGTAACCGGTGGTGTAGCATAGTTTGCTGTTACCCTTCAGTCCACAGTTTGAAATCTGTCCAATTATCATTTAAGAGTCTGGTGCAGCCAAAGAACACAGAAATGACAACCAACTGATTTTTCAACGTTATGTTCTATTCTGGCCACTGCCTGCAGCTTGAAATTGTGATGATGTGTACAATAACAGTACCTTAATAACCATACCTCATTCTGCAGCTAGAAATGGTGATGTGTACAATAACAGTACCTTAATAACCATACCTCATTCTGCAGCTAAAAATGGTGATGTGTACAATAACAGTACCTTAATAACCATATCTCATTCTGCAGCTAGAAATGGTGATGTGTACAATAACAGTACCTTAATAACCATACCTCATTCTGCAGATAGAAATGGTGATGTGTACAATAACAGTACCTTAATAACCATACCTCATTCTGCAGCTAGAAATGGCATGATATGTACAATAACAGTACCTTAATAACCATACCTCATTCTGCAGCTAGAAATGGCATGATATGTACAATAACAGTATCATTATAACTGTAACTCATTCTGCAACTTGAAATGGTGATGTGTACAATAACAGTATCATACGAACATACTCCATTCTGCAACGTGAAAGGGTGATGTGTACACCAACCGTATCATTATAACCGTACTTCATTTGGCAGCTTGACATGGTAATGTTTACAATATTAGTATAACTGTATCTCATTCAGCAGCTTGACTTGGTGATGTGTATAACAGTATCATTATAGCTGAACCTCATTTGCCAGCTTGAAATGGTGATGTGAACAATAACAGTATCTTAATAACCTCATTTATTCATAATGAACCTCTGCTAATAATTTTAATTGTATAGATTAAATAACATTTGTTATTGACAGAATAAAATTGTGAGAAAATATCCTGTAAACCGTTCCCTTTCCTGCCTGCAGATGTAAGGGTTTTAATGAGAACATATGGGGGGGACACAGACAGACAGACAGACAATAAGCAAGGGAGCCTGTTCAGATCCCAGGTGATAATTAAAACGCTGCTATGACTCCAGCATGGACATATTCCAACAACCAAATGAACAGGCACCGCTAGGGGACCATGGGACGCAGTTATTTGGAGGCCGGGGTAGCTGAGCAGTGCTGCGTCTCCCCCTGGTGAGAAGCAGGGAAAGCACGAGATCAGAGCACCGCGAGAGAGAGAACTGAGATATACAGGAGAGAGGAACGGCATCCAGGAAGAGCAGAGAGAGAGAGCCCTGTGCAAGGAAGCCAGCCCACATCACCAGCTGGGACTCGGGGGAGACTCTCACTCCACAGCCATGTCTGCACTCAGCCTACAAACCAGACTTCAAAAGCCAAGTTGGACACCAAATGGAAGTATCACAAAGGTCAGAAATAATTTTTGCAGTAACATTGTAAAAGCCTTTCATAACAATCCATTTAACAGCATAGTAGCACTTAATCCAGAACCATCACCATGGACGCTGGAGACACATCCCTGCACATCTCCTTGTATCTATGGCCCACCTTAGGGACTCTCCTTGGGTTCACATGGTCCACTTTCCACCCTGCATCAGAAGGTATAGCACTCAGGGCTATGTGGTTCCATTTCTCTCTCATACTAAATGTTATCACTTAAATAACGATTTAGGTTGGGAGATCTTCCATTAAGAGTCTGCCTGTGAAGTGATTCACTCAACATCGCCTCTATGGTGGAGAAAATCTCTCACGCTTCCTGCCTCATAAATCTCACCGTTAACATTTAGAAAATGCTTCGGACTCACAATAAAAAACGGGACCGGATGACGTGGTCCTTGTGGATACAGCTGCTCAGACTCGCATCTCAGCCAGAGTCAGACACGATGCCATCTCTGTTTTAATTATCTGCAGCTCAATAAAGATCAGACCAAACATGAGGCTTCCCTGTACACCTGTCGGACAACCTGTCCGTTTAAATGTCCACCATCCTTTGCTGCAGGAGTGATGCGCTGGTAATATCACACCTATTGAACTTATTTAATTGCTTTTTGTCTGCCCATCCATCCCTGTGTTGATGTTGTTTTCTTCTTCAAACAGGTGACAGGGTCAGTTTACGGGCCATGTGATGTCATGTCACACGGGGCGACCAAATAATCATGCTTGTCCAGCATGCCATCTCCACTCCAGCCATATAACGAAAAATTTCAACATAAACCGAAGAACGTCACCAGTCGCCTGAAGGTTGAGCTGATTCCCAGCAGGGGGCAGCAGAGAGCCACTGCATCATAGTTCAGCTAATCTCGTGAAAGACCCAAAGCTCAGCCAAAGATGCCTATTAGCCAACCACACCATTGCACCACCATGTCGTCCATGTATAATAATAATATAGGATATTATTATTATCTCAACTAGGATTATATGGCAGTGGCCCCCAACCCCTCAGCCACCATTTTTTGGGGGGGGGGCTCTTTTCACAATACAGAAAGTGCCCCGAAAGGGATAACGAGCGTAGGTAATCATAACGAGCATCAAGCACGTTGAATGAAAGAAGAACTTGCTTGTGGTTTTCATGTGTATAATCTCAAAACAACTCAGCAGTCTCCCTGTGTGAGCACAGATGTAAATAAGGATATGGCTATTGGAACAGTCGGACAGAAGAGAGGAAGAGCCAGTTTGACTGACAGGCATGCGGTCCCACTAAATGCTAACGCATGGCATGACATTTACAGGGCGCGGTGACAACGGCCTGCACTGGCATGACGCCACAGCGCTCTAACGGGCAGGAGCAAGACCTTATTAAAGGTCCACTGATTTGAGATAGTGGAAAACCCAATTACCAGGCCGCCCCGCTCAATCTCTCCGAGGCCTTATTAACACCAACACTGGTGTTGATTCTGGGATCATTTCTCTCACCATGATTCTGGGCTGAAGTGGAGCTGTAAAGGACATCAGCAGCCAATGGGGAGGAAAGCAATTACTGAAAGAAAGGAGTGGCGCAGGTTCTCATGATCCCTCTCACAAAACCTGGTGAAAGATGCTCCCACGATCCTTTGCACCTTAGTGGGCCACTGAGTGAAGCAGAGAGAGGCGGCTCGATAGCTTGGAAGGTTTCTCGTGTTACAGCACAGATAATGAATTGCAGCTGACTCTGTGTGGACTAATTGCATTATAGTTTAAATAGTGTCCGACGGGAGGATTTAGGGTAAAGCAGGAAAATCATGAGGCATGATCCTGCCAGGTGTTGCTGTCACAGGGGTCGATGATTAATATTTTGAATTTGCTCTGTTGTGTTTCAAGGGATTCCATTGGATTCTGAGCACCATTTTCTGTGGGATCCGTAAAAGGGCATTTAGTTTTGCTTTCACCAATGCTGTAATAAAGTCTTTTTTGATTTTATGAACTGCGCTGCGCCTCTATTGAACCTGCACTGGAGACCTCATCCCACAACCTGCCACAAAGATTTAAGTTGAATTATGGAGGTTACAGATCAGCCATGGTTCACTTATTAAACCAGATCCCATATCCATGGACCAGCAGCGTTTAAAAACTACAGCGCTTCATACACTCCAGGCTTCACTGCGATTCTGGAGCTCGTCTTCCCAAATAGCCCCGCTAATGCATTCTAATTCCAGAATCACTGGAGGATGAATCGTCAGCAGGGGCGCAGTGAGATTTCCCTTTCAAATAAGCCTGGGTTCACTGGAGAGCTGCCGCAGCCTGATGCATTGTGACAGTCCGACAGCACCGAGGTTTAATTCCGAAGAATGTATGACACAGAAGGAGCTGGGCTGGAGAAAGAGTGGCTCACACTCTCAGCTCTCATTCAACACAAGCAACAGCAGCTTCTGCTGTATCACTATTGATTCCTTCATATCCCAATGGAGGCTTCGCCGAAAAAAAACGTGGCCCTGTATTCAAGCACATTCTGTAATATTTCACTGGTTTCAGCTCAAGCGACTCACGTGTCCATGAAACAAACCGCCATCACCCAGAGTACAGCTGGTGATCACTCACAGATCAGTCGATAATGACCCACTGGACAGGCGGCAATTACTGTCGGCATATCTAGAAATAACTCAAAATACAGCCAGCAATTATTCTCAGGACATGCAGAAAGCACTCATAATACAGCCTGTGATCACTCACATTACAGTCAGCAAATGACTCACGGTGCAGAGATAAGCAGAGAAAATCCTGTGATTTTATTATGTTCTTACTGAACCTAAGTGGTCTGAACGGAAATGTGCCCAGACTGATCTACCAGTTATTTACATATCTGAGTTTTTCATGTCTCGTTTGGCAGCATTATGGGAAACGACACAGGCCCGTGTCCTACGGAAACCACTAAAGACCCTCGATAGAGCAGCAGTCATGCCAGTGACAAACCAGCCTACCAGTCAGGCCTTCAGCACTGCCATCATTCCTGAGTTCACTAACTGCAGGTATTGCGTTGGGATTAGTAAATAAAAGCAGTGACAGATACAGTGGGTGTGTCTCGTTATTTTGGTGGCATATCTGAGGGTGCCTCTCATCAGGGAGTGTGAGCTGATAAGATTTGTCTCCTACTTGTTAACGGACAAGGCCTGATATCCTTGTGGTTTGTACTTCCAGGCCGATAAGGAAATCCTGTCATCTGACTGGTGTCAATGGCCTGCCTGGCTCACTCGACTCCTCTGTGTGACACATCATCCACAGGCAAAACAGGAGCATGAAAATACATCCTGGCGAGTGTCAGGAACACAAACAACCAAGATTTCTTGAGACATGTCATTTTAGAAAGGGCTAATTGACATGATGACATCAGATCCAACGACCTACCAGCATCGCATCAGAAAAGTTTGGCATTTTTATTTTTATTTTTAACTCGCAATAGAGCCACCTTCAAGCGCAATAATGCACGGGCTACTGAAACCGCCCATCACAGAAGGTCAATGTGACCGGTCACACCAAACCACTTTAAGTTTATGTCATCTAATCAGCGCAGAAGATTGTTACATGAATCAATTTAGTTTCTTTTTATAAAACACTCAACAAAAATTATATTTCAAAAAAATTCAGCTAGGCCCTGATTGGTTGCATCTGATGGTAATAATCTTCGACCATAAAGAGCACTTCACCGGTCACTGCAGCTGGTCTGAACATGTTGATAATATGTGCTGTGATAGCTAAACAAGAGCTACCATTTTCAAGCGATGCTTTTGTTGTCTTATAAGTTCTACAAAGTAACTCAGGCTTGGCACCCATGTGAACACATATCTGCATTTTGTACTGTTATTTTAACTGTTGCAAAAGGGATGCCTTGTATCCATGATACAACAGCTTGCAACACCTTATTTTTCACACATTAAAATCAGCCAAAGACAGGTTTGGAGGTGACACAAAAACTAGAACAAAAGAAGTTTTGCCCTTGCATTTTGGTCCATTCAGCTTTAAAATTTAGCGACAAATTTCATTCCAAGTCAACCGGCAATGAAGGAATAATATTATATTGCGGCGAGCTATCCAGTGCTGACAGCCCGAGGACAACATCGCAAACAAATATTAAATATCCTTCAGATGATTAAGATCACAGGTATCTGCCCTATACTGCAAGGGATTCTGGGAAACGGGCAGAAGGCTGAGCCGATCAACACTGAAGCCGCCACACCGGGCCGCCCTTAACATGCAGGTACCATCATCTACAGTGACACCCTAGTAATACTGCTGCTTATCGAGGCACGGCATTCACTTAAGACCACATTTGTTAACAATGTATTTCCATGCACCGCTTTTCAAAATGACCATTGCTTGTTTGGACACCTTGACTATGAAGAGGGAGGGTGAAGGGATAGACACTGAGGAAAGTTTTGCCAATAGCACGAATTCTGTGAACTGGGATGAGAATATCAACCCCCCCCCACACACACACACATGCAGCCTGCTGCTGCCTTTCAGCACATAGCAATGATTTTATGATTCATGCTGTATTTCTACATTTTTAAGTAACCATGCAATCGAAAAGTACCAGCAGAAACACACTGAATGGAGACAACAGGATACTACAGATACATAATGAAGACCAAAGTGCTACACCATGCGTCTGGGGAATAAACTCCATACCTTAATGCTTGGAGTAGATTTAACTAGGTTAAGGTGACAAGTTATGGACGCACGTGCTTGGTATTCCTGATCACTTTGTTCCTGGGCAAGCAGATGAAGAAAAGATGCAAGCAGCAAGGATTTTGATGCAGTCTGTGGTTTGATCGGGGTCTAAGAGAGGACAGAGCTGTGCCTCAGGCAGCCGGGAAAGCCAACATCAGGGCTTCAGGTTCCTCCAGGCTCTGAGAAGAAGCCAGAGAGGGAGAGAATCTGCGAATGCTAAGGAAGGCTGCGCCTGCGTAGCTGCCATTCTGAATGAACTGAAATGGCCTTATGCCGATTGCAGGCAGTCCAGAGACGTGGTGCTGACTGCAGTCCAGGCAAAGGATTATCATTCTGTAGGGTGGAGTGGAGGTTATACAGGAGAAAGGCAGGATCTGCTTACATATACTGTGAGCTGGGAGAGGTCAAGTTTCCCATGGCCTCAATGCCAAGGTACCTCTCGGTTTTTATATAATGACACCATTGTGCTGTTAATGGTGATAATGAGTTCACAATGGGACGCGGCACAAGCAGGGATGGGATGAGTTACCACCCTGGGCAGGTTTAGTTGCAGGCTGTGAGTGCCGTCGGCCTAGAGGTTATACGAGAGGCTCAGAGGAAGCTACGATTATATGACATAAGCAAGAGACGTTGTGTTGAGTGAAAAAAGAAAAGAACTGGGCACTTAGGTGCCGCAGGATGTCTTTGTCTCGGTTTTGGGGTAAACAAAGAAAAGCTTTGGCAGGACACTTAGTGGCACCTGTCAAAGAGCCACGATACGAGCCACCCAAGGGCAGAGCTGGTGACGCCGAGCTCAGCCACTGCCTGCAGATCCCGACTCTTCACTGTCTCAAATACTGCTGACGGCATCACTGAGCATGAATGCAGCCGCTTTCACAATGGCGAGCTTTAGAGAAATTAGTACCGTTGCAGTGCAATGACTAGGTTTTAAACCTAAATAGTGATGATTCAGGAGGTAATTTTGGGAAAGCCATTAAGTAATAGCAGGTTCCAATGTTCAGAATGAAACAGGAGGGTGGAAATTTGTCGGATCGGGAGGAGACGGATTCGGAAAAGAGGTGAAACGTGTAGCTTGTGTGTCACGAGGAAACAGGAAGAAGATTGGGGCCAACAGTGTGGGGCAGCGAGGAGATGGAGGTGGGCACTGGGTCAGGAGGACTGGCGGTCAGGCAGGGCAACGCTTCTGTCATGTTAGGGTCAGACAGTAGAGACAAGAAGAGAAGCAGAGGAGATATCGAGAGTGTTCTTCCGCAGGATGATCATCTGCAAAATGAGCTATTGCAAAGAGTGAGGAGGCGGTGGACTGGACAGAAGAAAACAAGAGATTTAATAATTTGGAATAAAGTCAGAGGTATAAACCAGAGAGGAAAGTTTGGTGGCTCTTAGTCCTGGATTTACACCATTTCCATTCAGTCTTGGGGGTTTGGTTCTATCATCCTGGTATATGTGTTGGAGCCATGGACATCTTTTCAAATTCAAATTCAAATAACTTTATTTGCCCCCGAGGGGAGATTCTTTGCAGGATGTCTATAAAGAGACCATTATGTCGTCAAAAAAATGGAGGAGGTGGAGGAAAGCAGCAGATGCGCGAAAGTTTTGTGTCGGCTGAGAATGAGCTGAAGAGGATGTCAAGCTCAACTAAAAAGCAGCTGAAGGGACCTGGAGGGTGAAACCATAAGAGCGGCGCTAGCGGAGGCAGACACATCCAAACACACCAGGACAGGCGAAGGCAACTGAAAGGTATGGCAGGGAGGCGACTGCATCAGCAGGAGCGGTGAATGACTAAAGAAACATCTGTAGGGGGTGCCAGGAGAACAGAGGGAGGTGGCTGGTCTCCAGACTGTCATAGCTGCGCAGTGTGTCCGTGTGTCCCTAACAGTAAGAAAGTGGGAGAAAAACGGAGGCTTTAAGTGGGATAAAAGACCGGCGTTTCCACAAAAGAACCTGAAGTTGCTGGATGGAGATGGCAGAGGATAAACTACACAAAAGCTGGTCAAGCGCCAGGGGAAAACCTTTCTGTGACAGCTCCTGGTAAAGCGTACTGGGATACGGGACATAAATGGAGAATCACACACAAAGATTCCAGTTCTTTTTCCAAATTTCCTGCTATATTGGTTCCATGACTATACAAGAGACTAACTTCTGTTCTCGTACCACCATCGAGCCAACGATAAGTGAGCTCAGTGTCACGCAGCACCAATAAAAACAAAAACGGCCGCTATCATTTAAACCAATGACAGGGCAGCAGCAACAATACTTACAAGTCATTGCAGGAGAAATTAATTAAATCACAAGATAAGATGCAGTGAAAGACTTGTAACAAGAAGTGACGGCAGAGCTGTAAAAAAGAACGATCGATTCTTATCCAAATTCCGTTCCCACATAGACACAAACCGCCCTAATCCTACTCCCCGGGACTGATGCAAGTGATACGCAGTGCTTTGCATCCAGAGCTGAAGATAATCGACAGCGTTCACAAGCGGCACATAATCCCTATGTCTTCCTTAATATTCTAGAAAAAGCAGGAAAGTACACACGGTGTGGCAGTCTGCTTAAACTCCATTCTTATATCCTTGCAGGTATCTGCAACCTAGATTCTGACCTGAGGTCAATGTGCATAAAAGGTGTAGGATGCTTGTGGTGGGCCTCAGCCCAAGCTGCCCTTTTCCTCCCCGAGCACGTCAGACAAACATCGCGGCTCGTTTTCTTCACTGTATCTCTGCGACCTGTCTAAACATTAACAGACAAACATCTGAGAGAGACTCCCTAAAAACCTCATTTGAGTTCCTCCCTGGCCGATGCTTTGTGAGTATGGCTTCTGCTCTGGATCCACAGCAAACACGCGGAGAAAGGCAGGAGGAGAGAGGAGTAACTCAGAAAGAAAAGGAGAAAACGGGAGTACAGAGAGGGAAGCAGACAGAAGGGAGACAGACAGAGGAGCAGCGAATCATTTGTGGGAGAGATGAGAGAATAATGCAGAGAGGGGAAGATAAAGAAAGACAAGCAGACAAATGAACAGCAGAGGAGAAGACAATAGGATAACAGAAAGAAATTGCGAGGTGTGCAGGGAGTCTTCAGCGTAGAGGAGGAACAGGAGACTGGGAAATCTGCCCAATCAGTGTGGAAAGCATTTCAATATGCATCCATTATTAAATGATCCACAGGATTCTGGGATTGACACAACGCAAAATGTGACATTTTCACCTTGATGGCACGTTGTTCCAGACCACACCGTGGGGATCCAGCACTGTACCAAGCCTCCTGACAGTACATGCAAATGTTCCATCTGAACATGGGCTGCACCCTAGTGGTCCAGCAGCAACATTACAGCTACTGGAATCATATCTTAGATATATATTATACAAAGGACACCTCAACAGATCGCTTTCTTAAAGTTTCGCTCCCTGTCATACGCAGCATAGCGCAGGCAGGGGGAAGTACTTCCTGAATCCAATATACTGAATGCTTGGTTTCATTCTGGAAGATTTTCCTCATAATTAAGAAAGGCTGTTCTGAAGTCTGTTGGCAGAACGTTCCCCCCCACTCTGACAGTCAGGGCACACACACTAGCAAGCTGTCGGTTGGCTAATTAATGTGCTGTACATCAGAGTTCTGTGAAGGCAACTTCAAACGGAGGCCAGCGAACTCACTGTGGGCCACCCCCCTGGCAATCCCCCACCCCCCCAGGGACGAAACAGGAGACAAGATGCAAAAACCTGGGGGTGCAGAACGCAGAAAGCATGTGATACTAACATCTCTGAGAAGAAAAGTACCAGCAAAATATGTCAGCCTGTAAACAAACATCGATTATTTAATGTGCCACCGTGTCTCTGTGTTGCAGTGCTGCAGTGCTGCACTGCGCACGTTGGTGTCACTGACTTAGAGCAGATGAGTGGGCTTGAAGTGTAACAGAGTGTATGAGACAAATTAAGAGAAATGTATATCCAAGTTTATATTTAAGCGCAGAAAGTCACAGAATGTGAGTTAGGAATCAGTGGCTGTGTCGAAATCACGCACTTGTGTCAGTGCACTGAGATGTAGTGCGTAGTGCACACTGTGCACTTCCTTCTGTAGTGCACACTACCATGGATAAGTGCCGTCCTAATGGAACGCTAATGTTTTGCACTTACCGGAAGTGACGGACTAGCATTTGATCGCGATTCTCCAAAATATCTGCCGTGAAAACTTGCCGGAAGTCCTTCTCCTTCCGCTACGTAGTCAAAATGGCGTCTGTTCAGTGCGTGCAGTGTCCATTATTCCGCACTGCGTTTTCTGGCCGTTTTCAGTGCACCATCCGGGTACTTTCAGTGCACTGAATTTCAGCTCAGTTGTCAGCGTGAACGCACAACGCCCAAAAATCGCGCACTGAAAGTGCGCAAGTGCGCAATTTCGGACACAGCCAGTGTCTGTCTCCGCCCCCATTAAGGGAAGCAGGTCTTGGAAGCAGAATCTATGGTCCTCATACAGACTCCTGGAGGCAGGGGGTCAGACGGCCTTGGTGAGAGTAAATTGTATGAGAGGCAAAGAACATGATGAGGGAGTAGCAAGGACAGAAAGAAATATAAAAATAAGAAATATGAAAACTATAAATGAATTAACTAAATGAACATAATTAAATAACTACAAATTAACTAGGGAAATCCCTCAACCCCCCCTATGATTCTACGGAAAACAAAACACATCAAATCATGACGAGTAATTAATTACAAGTAAACGACTGATCAGGATATACTGTAAAAAGATAGCAAAATGAAATATTAAAAAATAAACCCATATCCATTAATCAATCACAATTAATCAATCAATCATCACCATCACTTTTGGCAATCATGTTTCCATAAACATATTTGCACAGACTACCAGAAAAGCAAATGAAAAGCTTGACAATCCTCAATATGCGTGTGTGCTCTTGTCAGTTGACAATCTTCATTGTTTTTGTTGATCTTCTGGCTGGTTAAAGTCTGTGACTTTGTCGTCCAGCAGCGTAGGCTACTAAGGGAGAGGTTACTAGCACATCACCTTAGCGTGTTAGATCTCAGGAACACAGTCTACTCTTTTGCAGTGGCTTGCATGACTCCATCTGCTTTCACCACACACTTTAACTGCTGCATTTGTTGTTTACAGTACCTGATATGGGCTCTCCCACTTAGCCCCAAGTGGTTCTTTCTGCTGTTTCTTGATCAGTACCCACTCACCAGGTACCAGAGTGTGACCTCTGTCGACAGGCTCTACCCACGCGTCGGAAACCTGTAGGAAGGCAGACTGAACGGCACTGGTGAGCTTAATGCAATAATCAACCAAGCTATCACTAGCAAGGTGAACGTCTGCTTTGTTCAGGTCTATGCTGTCGGGAAGATGCTTCGGACGGCCTGTGATGATCTCAAATGGGCTCAAACCAGTCTTTTTGTTGGTCGTCGCTCTGATGCTGCAGAGAATGCCTGGCAGTGCCTGAGGCCATGACACTCCTTCCTGATGATATCTGGACAGCCTGTTTTTGATGACTCTGTTCATCCTCTTCACTTGTCCCGATGACTGTGGGTGATGAGGGCAGTGGAATGACCATTCGATGCCCATGAGTCGGCTGATCTCTTGACAGACTGCTCCAGTGAAATGTGTTCCTTGGTCGATCTGGCATGGAAGGCCTAACGTGGAATGTAGTCTTTGACCAGTGTCTTTGCAGTGTGTGTGATGCGGTCTACTTGGAGATGGAGAAAGGGGCCAGGTGGAGCAGGCGCCACTAGAGCTGGTGTCGGCGTTCCTGGACCTGCATTATTCTTCTGATATCTCAGACACTGTCACACCACCTGTTGTGCTTGTGATCGGAACTGTGGGTTACACCGGTGTTGACTGAATCGATGCACCATTTTCTCCAAACCAAGGTGACCCACTGAATGGATTTGGTGCACAAGGTAGGGAAGTAGCGATGACGGGGCCACTGTTCTGGGTCCATCTCCATATCTCCATACAGCTTTCAGCTCTTGGAAAGCCTTCCACTGAAGTTCATTCATCTCAACACGATCTTTGGAGTCTTTCCTGCCTTTCAGTGGATCATTGAGTGGTTGAACTATTTGGTGTAGGAGTCCACCAATGTCCTGTTGCAGTTGCACAGTTCCAGGTAGGAGCGCTGCCATGTCTTTAGCCCTCGCTTTTTTGCATGAGGGAGCTCTTTGGAGCATTTATCTATTTTCTCTGGCTCTGCCACTTCATGAGTGTACACATCGCGATGGGTGTATGTTCTGTCCTCTTCTTTTCTTCTTTTGACTGTTCTCAGAGGAGCCAGGAGAATGGCTTGGTCTTCTTCTAATGCTTCATCATTTGCAGATGTATCAACCATTACTTGACATGCAGTGCTTGAAGACACCACTGGTTGTGCTGCACTGGGATGAGTCACTGATATAGTACTCACAGTCCTCCACTGGGGGAGCACTCATCTTTTTGCTTCTTTTTTCCATTGTGCGAGGTGCTGTTCTTTTCGATCCTTCTTCTGATCTTCAGCAGGATGCAGCCACTCTGCTGGCATGGGTACTTGTAGAGGAGGGGGTGCAGGAGGGACAGGTGGAAGAGCAGTAACAGGCAGGGATAGTTCAAGGAGGAGGGATAGTTGTAGTCACCCATGTGGTTGCTCCAGCCCCCAGGGGTCGCTCAGCGTTTCCTGCATTCAAAGCCATTTGCAGCCGATTTGTTAACAAAGCATTATGATTTTTGCTCATCTTGGCTCTGCAGTTCACTAGCTCCTTCAATAAAGCATCTCTCTCCTCTTCTGCCCTTGCACGCACAGTATCGGCACTCGCACGTTGCTGCATCTGCCCTCGCACGCGCAATATCGGCACTCGCACGCACAGCTTGCTCTTCTGCCATCTCTCTCTCTGTCAGACAGCTGTTTGTTCTTTTCACAGACAACATCAGTTAAAGCAGCAACTTGCTCATGCAAACTTTTCTGTTCTCGGCCAGCATTAGTTTTTGCAATCATGTCTTTCTGACGACGAATCTGACCCAGCACAAGTGTCCACTGCAACCGTTTTTCCATCTCCGAAGCGCTGTGCTTTTCCCCATGCTCTTCACATGTCATCCAAAGACCAAATGCCACCTGAATCTGTATTGATATCATACTTCTCACGGATGCCAGCAGCAGTTGACTTCAAACGCCAAGCTGTGTCCAGATATTCACTGAGACTTTTCATCATATACATCAACGTCTGGAGGCTCCATTCCTCCCTTCTCCGTAATCGGCCTTGCAGAAACATTAATTCTACTGCCAAATTTCCTAGATAAGGCCATGTCTGATGGAACAGTTTATGAGCTGTAAAGTGTTTTATCCCGAAGAATAAACAGCTGTTTTTTACTTTCCGAACAGTAAAACAGAAAACTGAAAACTGAAAACTGAAACTGAAAGAGAATGCTGTTTGTATCCCGTTACAGCAATGGAAAAACTTCTTTATTTCAGTTAGTTATGTTTACTTCTTGTTCATCAAATAACTCTCTGATCGGGTGTTTGAGCAGGGGAGAGGCTATTTTCAATCTTCAGCCAAAGAAAGGAGGAAGATCTTACCTCTGTTGTTTTGCATGCTTAATTGTTGTCTTCAGTCATCCAGCATTAATTAGTCTCTCAGCCTTGTCTCTCAACAATCATGTACTTTTAGTTGAATGATGAGGTAGGTTTCTTAAACTTAAGCAGTTTATTAAGACAGAATGAAGATGTTACAGAAAGATGTTTCACACGGCCGGTTCAGTGTCTGTTCCTGTCTCTGCCCCCACTGAGGGAAGCAGGCCCTTTATCTATGGTCTTCATACAGACTCCTGGAGCCAGAAGGTCAGATGGCCTTGGTGAGAGTAAGTTGTATGAGAGGCAAAGAACATGATGAGAGAGTAGCAAGGACAGAAAGAAATATAAAAATAAGAAATATGAAAGCTATAAATGAATTAACTAAATGAACATAATTAAATAACTACAAATTAACTAGGGAAATCCCTCAAAATGTTTGCATATATGAGGCCGCTTGCCTTACTCATTGGACGACAATGGCGGCTTTTTTGTGAGTCTCTCACCCTGTTAGCCATAGGCCACCCTCAGCCATTCTGCGATTGGCCAAACACGATGTCAACCATTTGTGGACAGAACAACATTTTTCACATATCATTACAAGTGTCTTAAATAAATCAATTCGCTTGTTGAATGAAATTTGACCAGCAGTGAAAAGTGTTTGATGTTTACAGTCCTGTCTCCAGCTATCTGGTGAAATTACATGGCTTTTGGTTCAGTTCAGGGAATGGATTAGTTTGGTCCATTATAAGTACTTAAATATAGGTGCATTTTATTTTAAGCATTCTCTTACAAATGTTTATTGCAGCTTTTAATCTGAAAGTCTTTGTGCATGTTGAGATTAATTAGCGCTACAGAGACTAATCATTTCAATTAAGGGAGCACTATGACTCGCTCTCATGTTATACATAGTGAATGCCTGCTCCTTTTAATTGCTTACCACCATAGTGGGAAAACATTGCGTAGGATGACTTAATATTCATTACAATGTGGTGCCATACTGCCATCTGCTGGACAGAGGCATCCCCTCTTAACTGGAGCACAAGGGCACCAGGCCTTCTTGTTTTTTTCCAAGTTTTCAAGTGGCATAATCGCTACTGTATCTTTCAGCTTTCAATGGGAGGATTTAAACCAGCCAGGGTCAGTCGGCTGTGTGGAGCCTTCGGGTGGCAGCAGGTCGATGGCTGACTGCAGCTGCACTTTCACGAGGTGATGTGTGGTGCAGCAGGTTAGGCCTCTATGTACGTGATCAGATGGTTTTTGGTTCAATTCCCGCGCTCTGTAGAATATCCATATCTTGACCTTAAACACCCAAAGATGCTCCAAGGGCTTTGGATGGGTGACCAGCCCTGTGCCGCTGTCACAATTATCCACGTGCAAATGCACAAACCAAAAGCAAGATGGGACATGTGAAAAATGCACGTGCTCTTGTATCTGGACAAATGGGAAAATCAAGTTTCTTTTCTGTATCAGTTATCAGGGTCTGATGGGACCTACAATACATTAAAAACAAATCTCACAAATTGTGCTGGAAAATATGGCAAATGGCAAATCCCTGCTTGTTATGGGTGTCATGGAATCATCAGTGTCATGAAATCATCAGTATCATGGAAGGGGTGTCAAGAGCAGAATTTTTCTGGACTGAAAATTATGTATTTTAAAAAAATCTTCATGAAAACTGAAACAAGTCCCTGCAAGGCACAGCAAGCTCCATTTTACACCGACCACAAGAGGTCAGTGTAAGGTTACAAATACACACACACGTCACGGTACTGCTTCCACAGAATTGTCTCTCCTCAAATAAACTTTCATCAAGGCAAGGTCCTTTGATATGTTCATTACCTCTTGGAGAGAGAGTACTGTTAACTGTCTGATGACCAGATGGGGAGAGGTTCTCATATGGGTCTGGAGTCTCTAGAATGACCTTTTATTAGGATCAGCAAAACAATCGGGAACATGCACACTGCAGAAGACACACAGACACATGTGATGCACATTATGCCTGAGACGCTCTATACACCACCGGACTGGCTGAGGAAGCAAAATGGCGGCGGAAGCGGGAGGAGCCTCCGTCACATGAAGCCACGAGAGCTGCAAATCTACCAAACGCATCTGACTTCGGGAGCTGAAGCTGAAGCTGGTCAGCAGGAGGAGCCACACAACTGCAAGATGGATGCTTAGCGTTCATGTACCTTCTACGTTATCTTCACCTTCCCACTCCCGAAAGCTGGGATCAGCATGAATGCACTTCCCTGTTCCGCTCATCAGAAGCACACATTCTGACTAGCTTCATAAGACTCATTGTTTTTACTGACAGCGACGATAAGGCCAGTCGAACATTTCTGCAAAATTCCTTCGGAGGAATGATGCCAAAATGATCCTCGGTTGACTCATGTAATGGCATCCAGGTACGTCAATGAGTAGCGTGCTTCACATTCTGAAGAGCAGCAGACTGCAGCGCAGTGGCTGAAGAATTCAGTTTCAGGGTCAAGTTCAGGTTAATAAAATGAGACATTTTCTCTCCGGCCTTCTGCAGGCTGTCAGTTAGCAGCACCTAAACAAACATGAGTAAGTATCAAAACCAGACAAAGACAACAGTAACATCAGGCATTAGACAGTAACACCATACAATAAACACTGAATAACGAATAACACAAATTAACAAAACGTCCCATCACTGAAAGGGTGCATGCTGCTGCAGAAATGGTGCGTCACTAAACCCAACCCTGACCTGGACCCTAATCCTTGTTCACCTGCCCACGGTGACACGTTTCCATCATCTTCTCAACGTGAAAGGTCGCTACACACATACGATTGAGGGGAGATCGCAGCTGATCTTCAGGACTGGGAGAGTCCAGGCCCGGACGACACAGAAGCATAAAACAGGAAGAACTTGGGAAGATGTTCAGGGAAGTGAGTGAGCAGGATGTCCCCCCCCCCCCACGTGGACCCATCCTCACTGCAGCTGGCAGCAGGCCCCATGCTTTATAGCGTACATATACGCCTGTGTGTTCCGGAGCTTTCTCTGAGAGAGGCATACAAACAGTAATAATCCACGGTGAAGGGTGCCATTCTGTTCTGGCAGCGAGGGCAGCGCGACGCACTGACAGGCCTGACGCTCAGCTGCCAAAACAAACCACTCCTTTGATTTTATTTTTTCTCTCCAAATAACCTAATAATGAGAGAGTCAGGGAGGGAGGGATAGGAGGGGGGGATTAAGAGAGAGAGGGGAAAGAC
>JAODKE010000001.1:7488395-7506013 GCA_026779605.1 Mormyrus hasselquistii
TGAGCGGTTCTGACCGCCGGAGGGAGGATTGGGCCCCGTTTGCCTGCCCCCCGCCCCCCCCCCCCACCCCCCACTGCCGGCTCCGGACGCACTCCTTTCATCAGCTGACACGGCTCCAGATGTTACAGTGCGATAACACCCCCCCCCACACACACACACACCCCGGCTACTATTACTTGTATGGAGAGAGAAAAAAAAAAAAGAAATCAAATACACTATGATGGCCGTGGCCATCAATAAAAAGAGGCCGGTTTATCCAGAGCGAATAGCAAATAGCTGCAGCGCACTTCCTGGGCACGCTCATTTCTCTCTGTCATAATCGGTTTACTCCATAACTGCCTCTCCGACAGCATCATTAGCCAGCGATAATGACATTATTCAGCGAGGGCCCCCACCATATCAGCTGCCCGCCCGCGCTCACAGCCATTTCCACGGCCCAACATACACAATTTTTCGCCCGATATCGCTAGTTCGAGATCGCAATTACAGTTATTACCAGTGTCGTCATTGCTTAAAAATATCATTAATATTTTTTTCCAGGGGTGGGAGTAGTTGGACTAATCTCGAAATGGCACAGATCAGATCTGATATTTGATCTCATTTACACTAATGATTTAAATTTTTCGCTAGCCTAGAATGATCGCATTTTGCATGTCCAATAAACAGGTCTACGCATGAAATGCAGGCATCCAAGGGCATCTCAGCAGCCGGAGGCAAGCTTCACCCTCATGTCATCTTTGTTTTCACAGCAATCGCGAAGTTTCAGGAGGCCTCAACTGACCGAGGAGAACAGGAACAGACTCACATGAAGATAACAGTGAAATGAGTCCTGTGCTTAATCACTCTGCATATGGAGCTTATAGAGTATCAACAAGGAGCATGTCCTTGCCAGGCCATATAGAAACTATGACTACAGTGAGTGACTCTTTATGTCACATCAGCCCAGACGGTGAACAGGCCTTACAGTGACGGAGGCATTTCCGCAAGAGAGTCTTAACCACAAGACTAACCGAGTCTTTACAGCAAACCTCTCCAACAACCGTATCCTCAGAGCGAACAAGTCTTAAAGAGAACGTGGTGTGCCGGCCGTGGGTCCTGACGGCATGGTGCGGCGGAATCAGGGAGTCATCAGCGGAGTTAAAGCAAAGGCTGAGAGGAGGCGAAACTCAGCGTGACAAACACGGCTTCTCATGCAGACAGCAGATAAGCGCAGAAGAACAGCTGTTTGACAGGCCTGAATAATGGCCAAATCAGGCAGAAGGTGCATATTGTCACATTTAAAGGCGTGTTTGTGAGCAGCTCAATACTTTACAGAGTTTAATTATGGCAAATATTGTTCTGGTTGTTATGGAGAAGCATGTTCTTGTTTTTGTTGTTAGTGTGGCATTTCAGGGTGAAAATTCAGCTGGGGAAGTGAGTAAGAGCGAATTTATCGGTGTCTCGGCTTATCTGTGATTCTTGTGACGGCCATGTCCACAGGCCCCCGGAGAGCAAGGGAAGAGCGGAGAGAGGAGAGTGCTGCTGAGGGGAAGAGGGGCAGAAACAAAGAGACCTCAGGAACAAATATGTCGTGGAGTCCGGGAATGGTCTGGTTCTGTACGTGGTCTTCAGCACTGGTGGATCTGAGGAGGGTGTGTGGATGGCAACAGGTGCAGTACGGTGACGGCACGGAGGATCACAGCTCAACCTCCACGGAGGCACACAGAGGGAACAGGCCCTCGATCACCCAAGCGCTTCATCTGTTCCTGCCAAGACAAAGAAAGGCAAAAGTAGATGAGCTCATCAAGTCAAGCAACAAGTCAAATTACAAAGATCTCATTCATGATAAAGATACATGAATTATGATCATTCAGAATGGAGAAGCAATTCAATAACAATAATTAAAATTGTCCTTACTGATCTATTTTTTTTTTCCACACAGACTCCACAAGACCTAAACTTTCGGAGTACCTCAGCATCCCACGAATCACTTCACATTCATTTAGTTTATAAGTACAGGGTCAATACCAAGCAAAATAGCACAAGGAACGAGTTAAGTCAAAGGGGACGTCACGTGGCTTCTGAAAATCCAAGAAAAAAACATGTCAAAAATTTCAACTAAAATTGTTCACATACTTGATGATATCTTTTGTTCCAATCTACCTTAGCATCAAGTGTAATGTTATAGAGGTAACTGCAGACAAAATGGGCTTTATCTCTGAAAGGTAGAAGAAGATTAAAATGTTTGGGTCCAGGGCTGCTATCGCTAGCGATATGGAGCACGTCTAAGTGACACTTATTAAAAAAATGTGACAGGGAGGAGCTCAACTGCTTTGAAGAGAACATATCCGCAGCCAGAGAGAAGATCAGGAAGGTGTTTCAAATGCAAAAAAGGACAGGCTACACGGGCCAGCAAAAGCTCGCCGCTTGGCAGTGAAGAGGATCACCCTTTTTGGTTTCTCGGCCTGGTTTTCTGAGATAAATCACTGAACTGATCATTGTCATTTGCACTGATGGTCCAAAGCAAGGCGCGATGAGCAGGGCCCTTACAGACAGCCCTTGTCAGCACACGATCTGCCCTCTCCTCTTTGGCTTCCCTAAACCCTGAGGGTCATCATGCCTCCATCACACTACCCTCACTACTCAGCACACCTCTCCTAAACTCGGCCCTCTCTTGCAGAAAAGCGCTCACTCGCGTTTTCCTGTGGGTGGAACAATCTGAACTTTAGACCCAAAGTATCAACTGATATTATCTCAGTTTCTTCCTCCTCACGTCAGCATAAATGCTATCTCATCTCTTTTCTAGTCATCATCATCTCACACACAGGAGTGTACGCATTTTTTTTAAAACGAGGTCAGATAATCACATGCTTCCTTACTGGACAGAGTTTTTATAGCTTTCCCACTTGAAAAGAAAACTAAAAGGTACGCAAACTATGATGCTCAAAGCTCGAGATGAAGCTTTCTGTTGAGGCTGCACTCAAACCCATTATGGGTCCAAAAATAATCACCAAGATGTTTGTCCTGGAATGACATGTGGAAAAAATAGCGCTAAACATCCGAGGTTGAAAGTGCTCAAACCATGTAGAGAACTTCATCCTGGTGCAGTACCATATAGATATTTTTATTTATAGTGCTTATTGTCTTCATCAGTTCTATATACCTCTACAGTGCTGCTCCAAAACAGCTCCCATGTCTGCATAACTCAAAGTTGTTGACGTCTGTATGCAACGCACATCAAAACCTGAACATGTCTCAGGAGGAGTCAAAACAATTCTTGCGTATATAGTGCTGTGGATCAGATCTTTGTTTTTCCTCAGGGCCCATCGAGTCATGCGCTTTGATCCCCCCAGCAGCGTCTCCCTGCCCCCCAACAGCCTCCCAGCAGCTCGCTCACCTTGGCTTCCCAACTGCTTTGACCAAATGCTCTTTGGCAAGCTGGACACGTCGGTGCTGATTCCTGACTGGGAAAACAAAACCAGCCAACTGAAAGCAGGGGGTCGAGGGAAAAAAGACACCCGTCTGTCCTCTGATGTCTGTTTGTCCTGCAGTAGTGCTCCTGGCTGATCTGAACTCTACGCATCATATCGCACCTACTGTGGCTTACACCTCCGCACTTTCACACTCTGTCTGCAAATACGGCTTTCATTTGGGAATGATTTGGTACGTGCGTGATAAATAGCCCACAGGGCATCAAAGAAAACAGCTATTACAGGTCTAAAACCTGCATCCATCGAAATGACTCTAAACACATTATGACAAAGTGCTTATCGTGCTGCTGAAACCGGCAGCTTATCAAGCATGATAAAAACCACAAGAACTGAAAGTGAAGTTTGAAAAACTCCATGGGCCAAAACAGAATGAATCTCACACAGGCCTGCAGCAAGAAACCAAAAATGCTTTTTTCCTGGTTGCCAATGTATGGCAGCTGCACACTGACCCCTAAAGAGCCATCCACACGTTCTGGTACTTCCAGTAATGCAAGGTTTACTTTGCACGGGGCCCTGATCTGGAGATAACCTAGGGGGCTGTGGTAACATATAAACAGCGCCCTCCCTGTTCACACATCCTTTCTAGATATCTGCTGTCCTGACCAGGTTATGTCAGATAGCCTACCACTGCAACACACACCAACCCAAGCTAAATCCATGGTATTCCACCTAGACTTCAACACTACATCCAGACTACTCCATCTGCTCAAACCACACTAGCACATCTGTAAACCAGACTGAAATAAAATGGTAACTGCAATCCCACCAACCACTGTCACTAATGGTGCTTTTCCACTGCCACCAGGAACTGAGCTGAACCTAAATTGTACCGCAAACTTGCGGTTTTCTATTGCAGAGTGTGCAAGCTGTACCTGACAGGTACTACATCCACTGGTTATTGGTACTACGATGCTGTCAACCAATCAGACCTGACTGGTTGAAAGCACGGAGATACTAGTGACCTGCATCAATATGTATGAACTACCTAAAAGAAAATACGGTATATTCTATATCTTTATTATTAGTTGTATGGCACATATTGCTGTACTAATGCATTCCAGATAACTCGGAACTTGAAAATCTCCAATCTCCTATTTAAAGTACTATAACAGATGAACGGAACAGATTCGTAATGCAGATTTACACAAGCAAATGCTAATTCCACTAGCGTTTGACAGGTAACATAACAGTGATTCTCACAGATCTAGCAGAAATTAGTACACAGTAAAAAAACAAAAAAGAAAGAAAAAAAAAATTGCACATAATAAATCATGATGTAAACCTGTATGCATCTTCTACGTCACTGTCACTCTCCAAACCTGGCAACACCTTTACCAAGCTAACCCTTCTGCAGTGAAAACTAAAGCAAACTGAAACCACACTGTAGCTAATCTCTTCGTGGTTTGGGTCGGTTCCTGTATGCCAGTGGAAAAGTGGCCAAAGGCAGAAGGACACTGACTTTGGGACTGTGTACACAGAATAAGCCCAACAAGATCCCTTCCCCTCAGTAAATGTACAAAATGAAGCCCCTCTTCCCCAAACTGACTGGATGGCACAAAGACAGACCCCTGACAGACCCCAGATCAACCTCTGGCACAAAGACAGACCCCTGACAGACCCCAGATCAACCTCTGGCACAAAGACAGACCCCTGACAGACCCCAGATCAACCTCTGGCACAAAGACAGACCTCTGACAGACCCCAGATCAACCTCTGGCAAAAAGACAGACCCCTGACAGACCCCAGATCAACCTCTGGCAAAAAGACAGACCCCTGACAGACCCCAGATCAACCTCTGGCACAAAGACAGACCTCCAACAGACTCCAGATCAGCCTCTGGCGTGAAGACAGACCTCTGGCACCAACCACCAAAGCAAATTCCTTGTATGTGTGAACGTACTTGGCAATAAACCCGATTCTGATTCTGATTCAAAATACCCCAGATCAGCCTCTGGCTTGAAGACAGACCAATGAGAGACCCTAGATTAGCCTCTGGCACAAAGACAGACCTCTGACAGACCCTAAATCAGCCTCTAGCACAAAGGCAGACCCTAATAGACCCCACATCAGCTGCTGGCATGAAGACCTTTAACAGACCCCAGATCAGCCTCTAGTATGAAGACAGACCCCCGACGGACCCTAGATCAGCCTCTGGCACAAAGACAGACCCCCAACAGACCCCACATCAGCCTCTGACACAAAGACAGACCCCCAACAGACCCCACATCAGCCTCTGGCACAAAGACAGACCTCCAACAGACCCCAGATCAGTTTCTGGCATGAAGTGGAACTGAGGTTCAGTACAACAGATAGTGGTAAAGACAAAGGTGCTTTGTGGGCAGCATTTTATACCCATAATAAAATGCAGTATATTACCACTAAAAAAAGACAAGAATTCATTTTAAAGATAATAACAGGAGAAGGAAACCTGAGGTATAGCAGGGCACTTATGTTTGTGGAAAAGGTTCCCAGAGGTTAACTGGTGGAGCTGACAAAGGCAGCAGAGCGAGGGCTGGGATGTAAAGCAGGCCGCTGAGTGACACCTGCAGCTTTGTCACACTGCAGCCACACTGCTCCCCATTGTTTACCCGCCTGAAAATGGCTAAAGGTCACATCTATTTTCTCCCATCAGCCCCTGTTCCATTCCCTGCATCCGAAAATCAAAACAAAGGAAGGGGCCAGCTGGAATTAAAACTATATAATAACGGTTGCAGCGATCACTCAGGCCTGATAAGAATGGAGTTGTGTGTGTTTTGGGGTGCTTGGGGGAGGGGGACTGGGTATGGGGGTGATGCGTGTATTCAACTCTATACTCATTCCTCTTATGCTAATACAGGCAATTTCCTCCTTTATTTCATTTCTGCGATGTGTGATAAGGTTTCCACGGCGACCGTCTCCTCTCCAGGCGGACGCGAGCTCCCGTGTGATGGAGATGTGTAACTCCATGGGAGTAGTGGGGAATGAATAATTTAGGAGTCCGGCGACCCAGAGATAAGAGCCCTAACAGAGAGATAAGGAGGAGCACTGCCCTTCGCTGCCTGTATTCAGAGCTTCACCCCCATAAGTGACCCTAAAAGGTCAAGGGCGTGATGGCTTATTTAAGCAGAAGGGTGGTGGTGCTGTGAAAGGGAAGGAAAAACAGCAGCCCTTAAATTTCAACAACCCACTTTACTATAACATAAAAACACATTCTTTGCAGTTTTCTTCAGGTAATTAAAAGATGGCATAAAGGGGTGGAGACACGTCCCGTGTAACACAGAGGCTGCTCCGGGTCTGCATGATGCCACATGTCAGTATCCCAGAGTCACACTGTGCGATGCCCGCCCAGGCAGCAGCAGGCACGCACAGACACGCGAGTCGTGACCCAGTCACCCCCCGGACGCACCCACGCCCTCATTACAAAAGGAGCAGAACCTGAAGCGGAGAAGGAACGCAGAACGAAAACATGTGATTCTCAGGATCTAGCCAGAGCAGCCGGAGCAGCCGAACAGGGCGCCCACATTGGCGGCAGCAGGCCAACCGTGAAGGCTGCGCAGGGCTGGCGCCACAAGGCCCTCCCCCCCCGCAAACATGGCTTTGTCTTCCTAGGCGTATGCATGTGGGTGAAGAAAATGCATCTCATCCACTGACTGCACGCGTCCTGCTTCTGTAAACAAGAGACTACAGGCCCCTGTGCGAAAGGTGCAACAACAGGGCTCCTTCGTCCTGCAGCCGGGATGGTTAGAAGGAGTCCTGACCTTTAATAACTCTGATCCACTGTGGAGTCTTGCAATCTGTTTACACTGATGCAAATTTACATGCGGAACTTCAATGTACCACAAAGGTCTGAGTCACGGCTTTGATCTGAAAATCTGATAATAGTTAATAACACCATTAGTCACTACTCAACACTGTAAAATAAATACATATGTGTGCTAATAAACATCGCCTCCCCATTCAGTGTTTTACAGAAAACAACAAATGACCTTTGCGCATTGGACTGAGCATGTGCCCTGTGTTAGACTGGCATTCCATGCAGCGTACATCCCAGCCTTGTGCCCTGCGTGCTTCCCAACAGCACGACCAATATAAATAGTTGGAAGATGGATCTGCACATCGGCCACAAGATCAAGGCCCTGATCAGCTTCCTCCTGCTAGAGTATCCTGGCAGGCAGAATGTGAGCCACCATCAGGGAGGGATGCAGAAGGACCCATTTACATCAGGTGTTCCCAGATATTTCACATTCCATTCTGACTCTGATGATGGGAGCCGTCTGCTTGAGATGCCGTTTGAAAATGCCTTCTGTTGTCCCTGCTGTCACTCTCCTCTCTGACTGCTAGACACAGGCTACATTAATGCTCACAGTTACTTAGGGAAATTCACAAATACATCCAAAAGACATGAAAAGGCAAAATGCTATTTCGTAAAATATTCACATTTGTTTAATCCAATTGACCAATAATGTTCACAGACTGCGAAAAACAATACCTAATATATTGTCACTAGGCATTTTTATATTAAGCTAAAGAATAAAAACATGCAACATAATAAATAAAAAATGCTTACATAACAATGAAAACACAAAATATTTAAATATGCATTTGGTCACTTTTGCCCATTATCGACGTTGTTGGTCGCTGCTATACTAAAGCGTGACAGTAGGTGGCAATAAATGCATAGTGGTAAAGGGGAAAATGCTTCAAATTGCATTGCGTATGAGATTACAATGAACAACCACAGAGGGGAACAGCACAAATAAACACAGATACCCTGGATTAGAGCGCAAATACAATAATACTGTTACAGTCTAAAACAGCATTACGATAACTCAGCAGGTTAATAACAAGACACTAAACATTAAAACCACAAGTCTGAAAGTATCCTAATAAAATATATTTGATTATCTGAGATAGTTCACTGTTACTGATGATAATCTCATGTAGATAGCGGAAAACCATAAAACATAAATATAGTTCTGGAAACGAGCACTGCCATTAGTTAAAAATCTGTAATTAATGACTATAATTACATTAAAGATTATTATAGACGTAATGATTTTTTTAAATAAATTGAAAATATAATACTGTAAATATGCGTATGCGCAGTGCATCGTCAAAACAGTAATTAGTATTTCAGATAGTAGATTTCATTTGAACTAAAACCTGCAATTATTACACTGTAAATGCTGGTGCGCAGTGCTCTACAGTGTAATGCAGTATAAAACTGGACAACATACGGCAAAAATAAACGCGCAAGGCATAAACGCTATATAATGGACTCGGGTCCTGTTTTAAATAATTCATTTTAAAACCTGTTTATATTTGTATATTTTATAATGGCGTACTTCCCTTAAGGTGCAACCCAAAAGGATCAGGTACAAATCACAGGAAACGACAAATGTCAAACTATTGTTATGTGTAAGTGTATCTAACACACACACACACACACATATATATATGACAAAATATATATCGGCCAAAAAGATACATTTTTGAATATTCCTGCATGAAATGCATGATAATATTCGATGTATGGAAGCTTTTTTTTATTGGCCATTACGTTAATATAGTTTTTATGTCTTTGTACGCAGAAGAGCAGAGTGTTGAAATGTGTTTATTTCAGCAAAAACGTGCAGATTTATCTGATGTGGAGTTCCTCTTGATGGCCATTTCCCAGTACTGAAGCTCTAGAGATAAGTGACTGAGCCCGCCTGTGGTCAGCGAGCTCCTCCGCGCTGGCGCCCTTCAGCAAATTCAGCGCTCAGCTAGAGAACGGCAAACTTCCGCCGCACGCTCAAAGCACTAACCAGTCATCCCATTCTCTCTCAAACATAAATAACAATAAAATTTAATAGAATCAAAGAACGAAAACTTTGCCAGCAATGCGGAGTTTTAGATTACAGTTAAATCGAGAAAAGGGAGATCAGCCGGGTGCTCGCCCACTACCCTCCCGCCACAGTTGGTTAATATTTCACTGGCGAGAATACCGCCAACAAACTGCATTTCACTCCATGAAAATGGAGGCAATCTCGCTCAGCGGAGTAGAACAATAATTAGAATGGAGATTAAATAAAAATAATTAGAAAAAGTTCATCTAGTTTTGATGTATTAATTATTCAGTCCCCGCTTTATTCCAAGTCTAATTATCTGCTTCACTGAAAACGCCAAGGTTCCTGTGACTCATAAAAATTACATTCGTGTAATTATGTCAGCAATTTGGGAAGTAGTCGGCTAAGCGGGGAGTCAGCTTCATTCCCAGTGTAAAATAAGTAACTTCTAACTACTTATAACTTAGACGTTAATGCGGCCCTTTTAAAGCCAGCGGTGGAAAAATAAAACTCAAACTGAGATTATTGACTAGCCTATGAAGAAGCTTTCTACTCCGCGATTTTCTCCAGCGTTTACCCCTTCAAACCGCCGTACCTCTGTTGACAATGAAAACAAGAAGAGTTTTATCCATGGCTGGTCAGTAGATAATCATTTGCATATAAATGGAAATATTTATTGTCAGAAAAAAGAGACGAAAGATGAAGAATACTTCTTTTTCTCCCAAAAACTGAAGCCCAGCACCGCTATCTGTACGTTATAAATCAAGGAGTTCAAAATAAGAGAAGAAAATGATTAAGGACTCAATTTCAATATGCTGACGTGTGGTAAAATATATTATCAGAAGACTGTTTGCAAGCGCCTGGTGAATGAGCATTAAGCAAAAAAACGGAAAAACGGACGAGATGCGGCCTGTCAGAATAGTGATGGATTTGCCCTATTCAAACCCAAACTTCAGATATCTGAGAGGGTTGGTGCGGATGCAGATTTTAAAATGATTCGAAACTTTTCTACAATCAAGGTCTCAGCGAGGATGTTCGAGGATTTTGTGCGATAGGGTATTTTCAGAGAGAACATGCGGGAGGAACCTTATGTGCTCTACGGTGAATCATAGCAATCATAACGTGAAAAATACGCATAATGTTACGGACGTTCGTAGGAGAAAAGCATTTTCTTAATCTCACTTAAAACAACGTCATAAATCGGATTTACTACGCGCTTAGGTCATATACGTTTTATCTTTCGCTTAGATTGCGGTTAAAAAAAAAAAATTCGGATACTCGTTTCTGGAATCTCTTTCGAAAACAGGTAAACTGTCCTGTTTCGGCATATCTGTACATCTCCGCAAAGACCCACCTATCAGTTCATAGAGAAGCTGGAGCGAGGACGGGAAACAGCGCGCGCACCCAGCACGCGCTGTGTAAATGATCTTGTCAGCAGCCAGCCTCAGACTCGGTTATGAAAAGAAAATCATTAGAGGTCATATCATTGCGACACACGTTTAATGATTCAAGGATTCAGTTTTATTATAAGTTTTATTGTCATAAGTACAGTGCACAGAGTACATTGAAATTCTTACTTGAATGCTTCTTCAGAGACTAGAGAAATATCAATGCAACATTACAGTAACTAACGTTAAATAAACAGACAATAAACAGCAAACAATGTATGCTATTGAAAGAGTGAACATGAGAGTGTAGGTGTGAAGTGTTTTTTAAACAGTCTATAGCGTGTGTATTGTGTGTTAACAATATTGCACGTTTCTTAAACACGTTGTTAATATATATATATATTGTATATTAAATAGCACATAGTGAGCATTATTATGAATGCACGTGGTAACAACCTTTATATGTCGCAGCCATAATGTCATTTTATACGACCATGACATCGGCAAAGTGTCGGACATATAAATGATCAGTTCCATCCACTTTTTTTCAAGTGACTGCCAGATCAGACACAGGCACACGTGACCTTCTATATGAATAAAGTTTCCAAAAATGCAGGGGACAAGTTCCCAAAACAGTGGGCCAATAGATATTCTCACTCTAATCACGGAGCTACCAGCACCCAGATACTTTAGCAGTCCTTAGACGATTTCTGTGCACATCTGAAAGAGTAACGCCCTTCACAGACTGAAGGCTGTGATTAAATGCTGACAGCACGGGGGTGCGATCAAAATCTGGACCTGCCACTCCCCACTTGGAGCGGACCCCGGGGCGACGGACCGTAAACAAAAATTGGCCTGAAGGGCACTAACCGGCCAAGCAAAGCGCAAAGTGGGGTTACACTTGACAGAATTGTGAGTAGTGATTTCTATACTGTTGAAGCCGCTCTGACCACAGGGCCTCAAATAGCCAGGGTCCAGCTGACATTCTACCAGCAGCAGGGAAGCTACAGAACTGGATCAGTAATCAAAAAAGCTACAACATAAACTCTGAAATTGAATATGTATGTATAACTGTGAAGCTCTAGCAAACTAAATTCAGTGAATTCAGTGCTGCAAGTTACATTAACAGTGAAAGGATGAATGCATGTACTGTATCAATGAAGGAATGTATGGATGGATGGATGATGGATAAATGTTCCTGACTGGCCTATACCGATTTGGAATACGTATACAAATAGAGAAGGTGACTGACCCTTTATGTTGCACAGTCTGAGAGCAGGACGACAGTTACAGCAACCATGAGTAACCACTTGATTAAATTAGACTCCTTGGATGCAGGTTTCTTGTTTGATGACAACAGATTTAATTATGAGCTAAGATCGAGAGCTGCTCCTCCTACCTGAAGGTGCTGGGGTACGGGGTCACAGGAGACATGGAACTCCTTGGTCGCAGAGCATTTTATAGGAGCCTAATGCACTCTGCAGTATGCACTGGGGCTGAAGGCTCCCCTCTTTTTTGGCCAGACTGGATTTGTGGAACCCCTACTGGGTCTATTCTGGTGAAGTAACGTAATCAAGGCCCAAAACTGCAGTCATGGCAACGACAGGGACTTTTATCTTGGGGTTGGACGTGGTGGTCTGTCCAAAGACTAGCCAATAAGCTGCGAGAGGTGGATGTTCTGCCCAGCCAATAAAGGCAGACGGTATAGTGGACGCAGTAGGGAGTTGCTGTATTTGATCTTGTACATCTGCAATCGCCACATATTCCCAGTGAACCATTCACATTCTCAAGTAAGAGCATCGCCAGCGTTGAGTCCCATAAACAAATAGATTATTAGTATTTTCTTATTGATGCAGAGAAGTGAATATTTCATCTCTGACTCAAGTACATCAAAGGCATTCTCTCCAATTTACCATTACTGCAGAAGAAGTTGAAATGGAAACATGCAGAACGTGTGTTGTGGCTGTCACTGTGAGCGGCCTTTTTGTGAAACACTGGACATGTTTGTGTACATTTACATACCTTAATTCATACTTAAATTTTTTTTTGCCTTGTACATGTTACATATTGGAAATTCTGAGTTACGAAGGAAGGCAGAACGGCTGAAAGAGAGAACAGAAGCCTGGAAAGAGCAATGCGGACTGTGGACACGGGAAGATGAGTCAGATTTCGGCAGCGATTGGGACGGACTGATTGGGTCATTCCATTCCGCACTGTGTGTTTTAGAGAGGATGGCCTCGGTTTATCAGTCCTGAAAAACACAGCCGTCAAAAGTGGAGATGACTATGGAAAGACAACAATGTCTGCCTCCAACAGAGTGAGAGGCAAGATCGGAGAAGCGAGGACTGGAAAACGGAGGGGGAGGGGGCAAGAGAGCGCTGCCTGTTTCCAGCTCCCCTCCCGGTGACCCGCACTTCTCGATGCTGAAATCTTACTGCACATCCATCGTTTATCAAATTACGTAGGCAGTGTGGCAGTGATAACGCAGTTCTGCATTCCCTGACTTGCTCTGTTTCACTGAACGGTTAGCGGTCAGAATTTATAAATTCAGTTTCACTATACATTTTCACTATACATAAATTTATGATGTGATGTGCTACAAAACCAAAAGCCTGGTACCACCATGCCTGAAATACCACGAGACAGTCAAGGAGTTTAGCTGATGATCAAACTGGACCATGGGAGCCACAGCGGAAAGCACTCACTTTACTACAGACCTCAGTTTCTGTGCATGAACAGTTGGGTTGGGACTTACATGCAAATCCTGTTCTGCAAGAAAATCAGGTGATAAAACTATGATTATCTGTATTAATTTCAACAAAACACTATTTCTTTTTCAAAAAGGCAAACTGCTAAAAACTCAAATTTAGCCCATATTAGGCTTGCAGCCATTCACATTTAAGTTTATTAGGATCTACCAGTTGACGTATTAATCTCCAGAGGCATTTAATCAGAATTTCATAGAGTACAATTAGCTCGTCATACCATTACGCATAAATGTATTTTCTGTCAAAGCTCCGAAAGCCAACTTGTATTTCACAAGTCACACTGAATTCGCATATTTCAAATATGCACAATGAACTGAAATGCTTGAAAGCCAAATGGAACCTTCAAAGCAGCCTTTTTATGTTTGCCATATTCATTTTACAGTTTGCTTAATCAGGTGACTGACAGAGGATTCACGACTGTGAGTGAATTGATTAACGTGTCAAATCAGTGCTTGTGTTCTCCATTTTACAGCTTAGCATTATCATACATTTGATGAAATAGAAAATAAATGACTGAAGATGCTTCAGTGATTGGAATAACTGTTTCTGTGTTAATAGGCTTGCGTGTGATGGGGGGGGGGGGGTACTCTTTTTCTGTTACAGTCGTTTCACTTATCCATGATTGAAGGCAAACATCATTAGTCTGGAACTTGTAGAAAACCTGGACATTGCTTATGTAGAACGGACACACATGCGGCCAAACGTGGAGCCCTAGATATACAAAAGATGACTTCATAACTGCCCATCCCTGAAGACAATTCTTGATGGTTTTAATGGAAACTGACATGATGAAACAAATGCTCTATCAGGGGTGCGTTTCTCGAACAACGATGGAAGTTAGCATTAACGATGCATTGTACTATGGTAGTTCAAACTAACCAACATCTGAACAACACCCAATGGTCTGCACAGGGCTACAAATACACACATGTACACATACAAGGGATGATGATTTATTATTATTATTTTTTTGGGCTTCATTATTTTCTTTTTATTTTATTAATGTTTTTCTCTCTCTCTTTTTTACTATATATGGTGAAATGTACCATATGGGACAATGACCATAGGGTACACAACATCCTTTACCAAGCAATACACACTGACTGCATATGCCACTACAGATGTGGGCAATCTTATTCAGAAAGGGCCGGTGTGTTTGCAGGTTTTTTTGGGATAACAGTTCGATCAGTTGCTCAAACCCAGTTGTGCAAACTCTTCAGTCGATCGGTCCTCTACGTTCTACTCTAAGCACGGAGTTGCAGTGAAAAGCTGCATGCCTAATGGCCCTTTCTGAACAAAATTAGTCACCCCTGTGCTAATCAATACTTTGCAGTCTGAGATTTGTCCCTATTGCTTACTAGACAGTTTCTGACAACTTCACATTATATGTGATCGTACAGCTAAATTGTTCCTCATTATGTATTAAAGACTATTAAATTTCTTACTTACACGGTGACTATACCCTTATTAAACTGCATTTTCCACCTTCGCTAACGAATTTACATGGAATCACGCTTCTAACTAAAGCTCGCGAGCTGTAGTTCGAACTAAACAACTAAACGACAGTGTTTGCGAACGTTCGTTTGAACTATGGCTTCGAGAAACACCTGCGTCGTTTAACGATGCATCGTACTACGTGAGTCCGCACTATCGTTACCTATGTAGTTTGAACTATGGTTTCGAGAAACACCTCCGTCGTACTTACATAGTTCGAACGACAGAAGTTGCTAACGTAGTTAGCAACGATGGTTTCGAGAAACGCACCCCTGGTCAGTCGGGCCTGTGATTGCAGATGAGCACATATCAGGTTACCAGTTTTGCTCTTTTGTCATTTTTCATGGAAAAGTACAATGCAGATAAGTATAAGAAAGCAGAACCCAGCCAACTGGTCAAACTAAGGCTGCTGTTGTTACCAAGCCCAAAGGGTGACACGCAGTAAGGGACAGTCATTCGATCAGCGATGGGAGGCGTGGGCGGCACGACACACCGCAGGGCCGCCTGCTGTAAGCGATGACCTCAACATCCTCTGCAACTCAGACATTTCGTTTGAAAACCAACTTCAAAGTGTAGGGTAGGCACTGCGAGAAAATGAGAGCCCAGCCTGCATGCTAAGTGCCCTCCCACCCCTCAGCATCAGCACATCAGCTGCCGAGGGTCCTTGCCGAGCTTGTGACCCCCCCGCCCCCCCCAGGGAGGTGTTGTTACCAGGCCGTCTAACCTGCTCCCAGGCTCCGATACTGGACGTGCCCTGGTTATACATCCTGCTAGAGGCTGAAACTCACCCTTGCCAGAGATGGCTGAGAGACCTACAGGCATAGGGACAAAATATTCCTGGCCCGCTGGGATTAGGGATGCACTTCAAACCCATCAGTGCCAGTTATTTTGCTAAGTGGTGACATAATCACATTGACAGGGGTATTCCTCTGGGGGCTGTACCCCTGCACAGCTCCGCACCAGTGTGTGCCTGTCACTGAATCAAACCCCAAACAGGAGGATGGCCAATATTATCTAACATAACAAGCTTTATGTTAAAGCAAATATAACATTCAAAATGTTACCTTATACAGTGCAACAAGCAGAAGGGAAGTATTGCTTTATTCCATCAATCATTGCAGGAAGAGTATGGTTATAATCACCCATAGCTGACCCATGGCCATGATCATTATCTTCCTCTGGACACCAGGCAGTATACAGAAAGAATCTGTGTTTTGTTACCTCTAATATCCTCTAAAACTCAAATTTCTGCACACTGCTTTTTGCAAAAAGACTGAAAGTTTTTTAAAAAGTAGTTTTGTAATGTGACTAATGTTATCTATGTTAAAAAAAAAAATGTTGTGGTCCGATGTTGAAATAAGAAAGAAAGAAAACATCTTTCTTTTTGATCTTTCTTTTTCGTCACCATCTTCCCCCGGGAGGAAATAAGATCGCAGTCATCTTACAACCACAGTAGCTAAACGATTGCACCCTAAATATGCTGCTACTTTCTGAGGTATACGACACATTGACCCTGATTACAAAATCAGGCTGAGTGCCATAATGAATATGGTGCTCGATCTGAACTCCTACTCCTACCTGTTGCCCGAACCTTCCTGTCTCAAACTGTCACTCACTCTCCTCAACCTGCTGACATTTTGTTTTATGAACCACAAGAAAAAAAACACTCAAAATGACTGGCTGGCTCTCCAGGCTCTTCACATTTTCAGTGATTTTAGTTTCGTTTAACACTAATTTTCCAACCCCTCCCCAAAACCCCACCAAAAAACACACTTGCCTCCTAGAATCAAAAAGGTTTTGATGAACTTTGTTTACAGAGAACTATGAATCACTAACAATATTCAGAATTTTGACTGCTGAAATTGCTGAAAGGCCACCTAAAAAAACAACAGCATGGATGATAGCAAAGGGAAGACAGAAGCCAACAAACAGAACATTCTGTGCGATTAGTAAGCGGTTGAAGATACTCAATATTTGTGAAAATAAGAGCAATGATAGTCCCAAATATTTTGTGTTAGTTATGTTAAACAAGGTTTAAACTTAAGTATGGTGAATTTCATATATGTAATGTACCATTGCTTAGTGCTGCAATCTTAATTACATTTGAAATTGAATTTCATGCTGCAATATATGTTAACATGTGGTGCAATGAAACTGGTCAGATATAAAACATCAGTAGTTATGGACTATTGTGTCAAAGGCTGCACATTTCAGTCTCTAGTGAGCTGTCCTGTCAGGCCTCCATTTTAATCACAAGCACAAATTTATTCTGGTTAACTATTCTAAAGTTAAATGAAATTCAGTTGTCACAGATATAGACCACAGACAGCACCCGAGTTAAGAACGTCTGATTTAGGGACAACTCGAACTTAGGAATGGAATACCATCATTATGCTAAAAATTCTGGTTAAATACAATGGTTCGTAACGAACAAAAGCATTACTCTGTGACACTATCCTGTGTTACTTTTATTATAACCATATATTTATTGTTATCATGATTGTACTGTATTATTTTTCTCACTAACCTTCGAATTTGATTTAAAGACAGACTTAGGGAACTAAACTGCCTTTACACAGAAAAATATATTACTATAAATACATCACTAATACATATATTCTGCTTAGGTACAGACACTCCACAATGGAGACATACAGAAAAGCTTCCTTCAGAATTCTGACAAATATTCTG
>JAODKE010000001.1:7506561-7522327 GCA_026779605.1 Mormyrus hasselquistii
AATCATGGTTATATTCTTGATCATTACTGAATAGTGTAAAATTATGGCATAATGTTTCACAAAAGCCTACTTATTTCTTTAGTCACTGTCGTCCTTGGGAGCCAGAGTCATCGCTCGCTCAGGGCGGGATTTAGGGGGCTCTGTTGTGTTGCCATGGAGAGTGATCAACAACACTAGCCCTACAGGTGACCCAGCTGGTCCCTGTTATGGCTGTTTAAACAGCCAGCTGGGCAGATAAGGAGACTGAGAAAACTCCTGTAAACTTATGACTCTGTTTCTACATACACTTTACATACACAATCATAAAATATACATGCAAAGTCTGATATCATGCCAAAATATAAACTTCAAACCTTTTCATTTTTAAAGACTCTGTGTTCTAAGTTACATATTTCCAGTGAATATATTATTATATTATTATTTCTGATA
Organism: Mormyrus hasselquistii; assembly: GCA_026779605.1. Classification (NCBI taxonomy): domain Eukaryota; kingdom Metazoa; phylum Chordata; class Actinopteri; order Osteoglossiformes; family Mormyridae; genus Mormyrus; species Mormyrus hasselquistii. The sequence continues at coordinate 7,506,991 of JAODKE010000001.1, forward strand.
CTCCATAACCGTATGTGCAGATAACAGTCTGCTCCAGGATGTAATCACAAGCACTAGGTGGCAGTACTGAATGCGTAATATCTGTGACCACAAACAAAACTCACCAAATACCTTTTACTATAAAAGGTATTTCTATACAAAAGCTACCAAAAAAAAAGGAAACCAGTACAGGACACCAAACGACAAAAACGGACAAATACATGAGAAGAACTGGTGATTTCTTCCTAAAGCCATCAAGAGGTGGAACAGTGCATTAAAATTTAAAGTAAAATGTAACGGTTTGTGCCGTACTGGAAATCTGTGTAGGGGATTGTCCTCATGTCTGTCATAGTAGGGAGTTACACTCTCACAGGAAGAGAACAACTTTTGGAAGTATCTCCAAATCAGGAACTGTATCACTAGGATTCAGCGTATAGCTCGAAATCACATCACGGACTTCTTCAAACAGCTGGTGGGTCGCCTTCGTGATTCTATCTTTTATAGACTGACTAATAGACTAATCAGCGTTAGGCGTAACAATCTGAAAACAATATGGCAAGACCACCTAGCTAGGACGTATACTACAAGTAAAGGAGTGGTTGAAAATTATCTCCAGCTGAGCCAAATACTTCAAGGAACGCAAAAGTAGACTCACCCAGTATAAAATAATATACAGGTATTATTGGGTACCCACCAGATTACAGTCGGCCCTCGTTAATCGCGGTTAATCAGTTCCAGATTCTACCGCGATAAGTGAATTTCCGCGAAGTAGGATTATTTATAAATCGAATATTTTCGTAGGTAGAGTATAGAAAACCAGTTTCCGGCCTTCCAAATACGGTTTTTAACTTTATTAGAACTCTCTAGACATGAAATAACACCCATTATTCACCATTACTGTTATGACTCCTGGACACGGAAGCAATAACGGCGAGACAAGAAATCAGGATCGAAGGGTTTATTTTGAATGACTCCAAATGCAGGACACAGGAACATGTAACACCAAAACGTCAACGACAGACCTGGGGTTACAGACTTGACGTCGACTTAAATACACCGGAGGAATCAAACTGACAGAAAACAGCTGGTCACAATCTGGGTTGCACACGTGGTTAATAAGGGGGCGTGTCACACAAGAGGATCGTACAGGCAGGTCATGACAATTACACTCGTATTACCCAATATTAGACAAAATAAGAGAAAATCAGACATATTACACGTCACAAATGTCACATTATTATTGCATATTTAATTACGAAGAGCAAAGATGCTTCCGATGTGTAGCGATATATTATTTTCACTGTTTCGATCAACTTTTTAATGAATATACCGCGATAGAGTGAAGCCGCGAAAGTCGAAGCGCGAAGTGGCGAGGGACGACTGTATACAGGATGGGCTTACTAAGTAATAGTTCATGTTGGACATGCCAGAAAGGAACAGGCAGATTTTTGCATTTTTTAGTTTATTTTCTAGCCATTTTATTAATATTTGTTGTGTGGCTGGTGTAATGTCTCGCTGGATGCTACAATGAGCCAAAGACAGCGCTGCGAATCCCGGTTATATAATATTTCCAATTAAACCATTACTTACACAAGTTCACCCACTTTGTTGGACTTTCACTGTACTGGGCAGAGTGCTGATAGCCTCTTCGGCAGCAGCATAGACTGGGCGGAGCCTCTCCGGCAGTAGCATAGATTGGGCGGAGCGTTTCCAGCAACAGCATGGACTGGGCAGAGTCTCTCCATCAGCAGCATGCCTTGATGTGTACTGCAGGAAGTTCAATGCGTCCCATAATATTTCACATGTAGAAGCTCAAGATTTAGAAGCTGTCCGTTCCTTCATAAAACTATTGTCACCTAATGACAACTGAACATGACTGGGACATCTATTCCAGCGCCACCTACTTCAAGGGCCAATTGTGGCTCAAGATGATTTTTTTTGGCAGGAAACGCCAGGTCATTTTGGACACAGTTCCTGTACCTGAGTGGGACTCAGTGGTGGTAACCTAAAATGCTCAGGAATGTCCCTCCATGGCAAACGAAAACAGGCAAACCACTATGACACAAACACAGACTGATTTCTATGAATTCGTTGGTGACACACAGGCACTTTCATTATTTTTCACCATTTCTCAGTGTCGATGATGCTCTCGGGGAGTGGGGGCAGAGCTGATGTAGTTCAGACAGGCTTCATATGGACTCCTAGGCAACAAAATTGTGCTAATTCATAGCAGGTCCTCCAGTCAAACAATATTAATAATCAATGAAATCCACAACAGGCAAAAAAATATATCAGTCCTACATAAATGTACATTCAGGTTGATTTATGGTCTGTCTGCCTGCTCACAGCTCACTATTTTCCATAAGGCTTCCTTTGATCTCGAATGTCTGGTGCAGAAAAGTGCTGTGTATCCGTAGCATGAATCGTGTGGGTATTTTAAGTCTAATAAGCATGTGCTGTCTGGTTTAAATAGGACAGAGATATTTCAAAAACCTGATCGTTGAAGCGCAAAAAAAAGTTAAAAAAAAAAAAAAAAGAATTTTAGGAGCAGAAGCTCAGAGCAGGAGTATTATGTTAGCTGACGTCCTTGCTGTGGACATCTGTAAAATCCCAATAAATAGCTGCAGCATTTGACTTCATCTAAAGCACTTTTCAGGCCAGACAAAAGTCTGCTGCTGTTTGGGGGATCGAAGCCTGTCATCTTTACAGCAGAATGACAGTCCAATGCAAAGACGAAAAAGGAAGTTGCAGAGCTGATGCTAACCAGCAGCTAAATGTACAGAGCTGCATGCGGCTAATGCGCAGCTGGGGCTGTGGTTTGCTGTATGCTGATCCAGTTAACACTGGTAGTGCTACAATGAAGATCAAGCCTCAGCCAAAGGGGGCAGCAGGTTGATGAATGCCATCCACAGAGAAACAAAGGTCCTCTGAATAAAAACTGCAAACTTCTCAGCAGAAGATTAAATGGATTAATTAGCGACTCATTCAGGACGGAGCATTCTCACCTCGGAGCTGCTGGCTGAATGACACGGATCCTCTCACTAAGAAAATGTGAGGCGCCTTAAAGATCCTGAACTCATCCAGAGCTCAGGCCTACTGCCGTGCAGCAGAGTGACACATCAATTTGCAAAGCCCTAGCAGAGAGTGCAAAGTTTGTCAACCTGAGAGGCACTTTTAGCAAAGCTGTAGCACATTCTGAGTTTCACTATGGCCTGCATTGTTCAGATCATTGCCGGCTTACTGAGGAGGTTTTTAAAACTTATTAAGCTCACTTTCAGTACCTCCTTCTTGTACGTCTGCTGAGGTAGACCGTAGACTGAGCTTGACACCCATGAAATACTGAGATTGTTATCTTTGGGCTACACTTCCCATTAACAAAAGCAGCTCCCCAAGTTCACCTACTACTGGATGAGGACTGATAGATCACACACATCCAAAGTCCCCAGGAATCACATGCCTGCTCACCAATATTGAAAAACAGTGTGGATTTGTAACTACATTAAGTAATCATTTATCTAAAGGGAGATAAAACTACTTGACAGGGTTTTTTTTCCAAACACCTGTCCTGTGTTTCAGTTACTGGAACACTAACTGGAACACAAAAACTACAATAGATGCAATTAGTGTCATATAAGAAGCAGGTACATGAAATAGCCTTACTGAAAGTGTCGTCCATTATCAATTCATTTGAATTGCTCATCAGAGAGCGCACATGGCGGCATGTGTTTATAAGATGCAAGTAGACATGGTGACAGGGCCTCAATGCTTCTGTCTCATTTCCACATTCTCCTGCTTATAATCAGCACAAACAGTGCCCTCCAAAGCTCACTGCTTGTGGCCAAACAACATTCCCGTGACGAACATGACTGCCCCCCCCCCAGACAAAGGACCACCAATTATAAATTCGAGCCACAAATACTATGAATGACGATTGACAGTTTTTTTTTATCACAGCGGTCAAAACGAGACAGTAGGATTTTGTAAGTTAATGATATAAAAGGAAGTGATGGCATCTTATACATGACCAAAAACAAATCTGCTGTTCATGTACCGAGTAGGAAACTTAGCAGTCTAGTGATCTTTAAGTTCTTCAAGTCAAGTGATTCAGTGAAGTTCTCAATGCCGAGACGGCCCATTTGTAAGAAAACGCTAATACACTGCAGGACATCAAGATTTTTTCCCCCAGAATTAAAAAAAAACACAAATTTATTTATTTATTTATTTATTTACATTTTTCATTAATATGACGTACCTGTATTCATTTCAGGTACCTGCTTAACAAATATAAACGTACTATTTTCAGTTTAACGTGTCATAATAAGTCACACTGCATTACAATGTCCACATTTATCAATGGAAACTGCTTGTTGTTTAATAGACACCCAGACACACATACATTTAAATACATGAAAATAAAATAGTCAGCTCTGAAGCTCAGATTATGAACTATTATAGAAAGTGGCATGTGGTTTCATAATAATCTTTCAAAATGGCACACAGTACATTCTGCCACATACTGCGATACAATCAGCATCCACAAAAAGACCTACTGTCAAGCACATCGCTTTCCACAGCTTCTTTTTAAACCATTCAGGCATTTTTCATTATCTCTTTACAAAAATAAAAAAATCCAGTGTGATCCACTGTGGAACTCGAAGCCCTGTATTTTGAATATGTGAAACACTTAATCAACAGTAGTTTTAAAAACCACACACACACACACACACACACACACACACGCACACAGGTTTGTAATTATATATTTGTGGGGACTTTTCATTCATTTCTATGGGGAAAACTGTAATCCAAGATGATGACCTTAACCCCTACCCAGCCCTAACCTTAACCATACCGTAAGTAACCAAACAAACTACTAGACTTTTGTCATTTTTACTTTGATTGCATTCTCAGATCTTTGTGGGAACCTGAAGAACGGTCCCCACAACGTCAAAATAACAGGTGTTTATTACACTGTGGGGGACAATTGGTCGCCACAATGTAACATAAACATAATTCACTCACGCAGACACACACACACACACACACACACACACAAACACAGACCTTATTTGCATGTGTGTGTACCAGAACATTACATCATGTGACGAGAAGAGAACGCCTGGGCATCAGAGCGTCTCCAAGTGAGCTTCCTCATTTCCTGAGGGCACAGCCAACCCTAAAGACACCTCCTATGCTACAGCCCTTTGGTGCAGGGTTATTAATTGACATTACATGTACATTTCATTAATGAGCAGGCATTTTTGTCTGTTGCAATGTACAAGAGAGGCACATACACCATAAACAAACAGATGACAACTGGATACAAGCACACGTAGGCTGAGCTGTCTATGAATGTTATTCAGGCAATTTATTAGGACAGATGCCATCTTCGACACACACAGAAATAATGTCTGATGATGAAGCCCATTGGAAGTCATCGTGCAAAAGAATAATACATCCACAAGACAGAATGCAGGCCTGTACTCCTGTGCCCTTCGGGGTAGCAGATTTAAATAGGTCAACAGTGTCTTTCTGCTTGCAGCTGAACACCAGCTTTCATCTGGAAAGTTAAACCAGTACGAAACAGGACAGAGTGCAGGTGCAATGGGTGTGTGTACATTCCAGTGCATTAAAGCACCCCCCTCTTTTCCCCAAGTTTTTCACTGACCTTCAAACACTATTTTTAGATACCATGCAAAAGAACAGCAGTATCTGAAAATAATAAAGTTATGATATTTTGAACAAACCTGCACAATATGCTTCCAAAGCTATGATTAAGGAAAATGTTACAACACAAAAATTAATCCATTTGTTTATTTAAATTAACGTGTACTGAAAACCTATACGACAGAGGGGAATAAAAAAACGCAATTCATTAAAGAATAAATACCATAATAGGCAACTTACCTTAACCTTTGACATACTGAAGTGGAAACTGCATGTTACTGGATGTGTCTGTCACACAAACTCAGCCATGAATGCCACATTTACAGAATCACTTGTGTTAGTTATAAAGCTCAAAAATGCTTCATACTTGTGGGAATACAAAGAAATATCACTGAACCAGTAATCTGCACATTCTGAGAAATACATCTAACCTTTTTCTTTGTTTGCCAAGCAAAGCAACCTCCTCTGCATAGGTGTAGGGATGAGAATAGTGGCAATTATTAAAATACAATGATTATTAAAATACAAACAAGTTCTAAGAATGAAAAATAGAAAGGCCTGATGATTTCTCTCTCTCTAGCAAGATATGTCTGTGAGGGCACCTGTGGGACTCTTCAAGAAGACCATCAAAGCCATGCCTTGTTAATTCAGTCGCATCAAACGACAAGAAGCACCGGGGCAAAAGCAGTGGGATTGGTGAGTAGTTCTGAGAAGTCAGCTGTGTGTCCCCCCCCCTCAGCTTAAACCCCCGCACCATCCATCCCCTGTAGACAAAAAGTAGTCAGAATGAAAGAGTCACAAGAGAGATTCAAAGTGTTATTGATTTTTTTTTCAACCTCCTGAGTCTATGGCGCCTCGTGTTTCTGCTATGAATAATTTCACTCACCATTTTTTCTTTTCTTAAAATAGGTTCTCTAAGAATCACACCTTCAGCAATACGAGGAACGGCTTGTTTTCCAGGTATGTATGACTGTCAAAAACATTCACATTCAAACGGGACACTGAAAAATGGAGGTTAGAAAAAAGATGCTAAAAGGTTTTATATAAGAAGTTTTTTGTAAAATGAAAACACATAAAACACATTAAATGCACACAGCACACTTCATGCTTATTAAAATAGGAGGATAGAATAATGCATACATTTTAAAATTCAGTATAAATATCTATAAGATCATGGCACTCACATGACACATGCTCCTGTACTATATGCCCACAGAGGTGACACGTACATACAGACTATAAAATGAGACCTTTGGACCTGCTTGTATCATCCTCTGTCGGAAAGACCCCTATCCACACAAAATAGAGAAATAGAGGATGTCATATGCAACAGGACAACACAGGGCCTAGTGCAGTCACATACAGACAGAATGGAAATATTGCAAACGTAAACTCAGGAAGTCAGTCTGTCTTGTTCCTCTTTCATTTTTTTTTCCAACAAGCCGGAAATAAATGTGGTTAAAATGCTTCAAAGGAGATATAAAGTGTGATATGAATTAAAGGGGATATGAATTAACCAGACAAGTCACATGCACTTCCTAAACACATGGAATATGCCGACTATTTTGACGTATGAAGCAGATCTTATATACTGGCCCACTTCCTTAGCTTACAGTATAAGAGCATACCCAAGTAGCCCTAGGCGTGTACAGTGCTGGGGGAGGCTGTTCATCATAACCAATGTCCTCACTAACCCACTGGCCCACTTTCAAGCATAAAGCTATCCCACAGTGGGCTTGAAAAAAGGTTAAAGGAGTTTGAGCATTACCTTTATATTTTTTCCCTCTATATAAATACTAAATAATAATGTTTAAAAAATACTTCTAGAACTGCCGTTTTCTGATGTGGACACCTGTGATAAAGACTAAAACTGGGTCTCTGCTGCTAACACCCACAAACAAACTTTCATAAGCCACAAGCTGACAGTAATAGCCTTTGTCAAGATGAGTAAGACCACCCAAACCTGTGCTTGTATTTGCATCTGGGACTGTGCACAGGTAAGCTGAAGACTGCTACAGAAGAAGACTTGGATATCTTGTTATACAGATTTTAAAAACTTGTATCCAAAGCAACCTACAGATTTAATGCTTTTATTTTACACAGATTGTAATTTTACCCATTTTACCCAGAAGTCATGCAGCATCAATCATAACAATCATACTCATCTCAGATCATGTGTACCAGGGATGTGCAGCATTTCATTATACTGATATTACTCATATACATTGTTTAAATGCTCCAGTTATTAGATACTGCTGCTAATGATCGCACAAAAAGTCATATTCCTGAACAGCTGAGGGTATATATTCAGTGGGGCACCCAGCTCAGTGTGCACACACACACGTGCATGCTCGTACTCGCACGCACATACACACACACAAAACATGTTAAAACATAAAAATACAATAGAGCACCTTCCCCTAAGATTGGGATCATATTCCCATTCAGTCGTCAGAAAGATGAATGAATTTGGTGCAGAGGAATGTTGAACATAGCCGTGTTTTAATAACCCATCCTCAAAGCTCTACACCAGCACTCAACCCAGCCTGACAACTGCATTTATCTTAAGACAGCTTGATAAATTAATTGTTTTTTATCTGGGAGAAACTCATTCAGAAGCAAACCGATATCTGAATAAAACAGCAAATACCGCAACAGCCCAAGCAGGAAGAGGGACCACTTCCTAAACAGTTTGTTCTATTCGGTACAAAATGTACAGCACAACCCTGCAAAAGAGGAGTTTTCCAAAAGCATGTTACATCGGGCAGAGCCTAATACTTCAACGACATGGGTGCTGATGTCCGTGCACATCTACTGAGGACTAAAGGTCATTAAAATTTTGATAAGACCAAGCATAACAGCTGGAGGTCAGTGAACTGGAAGTCCTCAGAAGCCTTCGGGGAGGATGGCTGTGATAAAAAACACTTGGGTTTGGGAAATAGAGCTGCTGAGATGTTCGTTCATTCTGGTTTAAAATTCTACAAGATGTGACAAAGCAGAAGAACCATGAGATAAAATAAAGATGTTCTCAAGCATCAAGATCTGATAGAAGCAACCACAGCACAGACACCACAGTGCCTAGGTAACCAGTATGACACGAAACATCACATACGCACAGACAGCGCTAGGTCTGCAACCATGTTGGCGTAGGCCTGAAGCCACACCAAGCGCAGCTGATGATGAAAAAGAGAGAGGAGGAAACTCCAAAATACAGAACAGAGACTTTCATAAGAAAAGCCATGCCAGTAGGCCATACTAAAATATTGTTTTTAAGTAATATGTTTTAACAGCCATACACATACACAATTTGTAATCAATTTAGTCATGAGTGCCTTCAAGCCCAGCTTATATCTTCTGGGTTTTTGGCTTGGAAAGTATTAACTCATGGTAAACTACAACAAACTACAACTTTTCATAAATAAAGGTGCACCCCAACTTACGTTCTGATCAACCCATTATATTAAGTTGAAAATACCATTAATCAAATATGAATATGGCAAATAAATATGTACATTAACTACCGTCCATGAATAAGTAAATGATACTGGGTGTACAGTATCCTGCCATTTCCCCTCATCGGAACAGCACATTGTTCACCTGGGAGAAGATCAAAATTCAAAGTTTGATGACTACCGAGTCTGCATCACTGTCACAGAAGTTGAAATATCGTAATTTGAAGGGTCATAAAATGAGAAGCATCTGTATATTAAGGTCTACAGCAGCATTTGTGTATGTGACACGTGTCATTGTCGAGGCTCATATATTCGTGGCCAGAGCCAATCACGAAGGCTGGCTGAGAACTACTGGCAGTCTTCACTGGCCGCCCGCCACTGCTTCCTGCTCCCACAGGTCCAGTCTTGAACACTAAAACTCTGGAGTGCAGTGCATACACATGTAGCCAGATCCACAGCTTGGACAAATGCAAAGGTCCAGTCCCTCACTTACTGACATTGCTGCCCGCCCACAAAAGGCAGGCATTACCAGGCTCCCCACCAGCTCAGTATAGGCATCAAGTGAACCATTTCCAGACCCCGGATAGCTACTTTGTTCCACAAGCTCAATGTGTCATTGACTGTATCGTTTGAGTAACATGATTATCTATGAGGCCCCTGCTCTGTGCCTTTGCCATGGGTCCCTAAGGTATATATGTGTGTGTGTGTGTGTGTGTGCGTGTGTATATATACATTTTACTTGTTTTGATTGTTGCACATTTGCATGAGAAATGTTCCCTTTTCAATGTTACACACATTCTTCTGCACACGAACGAAAACATTCATCAATCTGTATATGAAAAGTCACATATTTTCACTGCCTTGTGTGTAAATTTAAACTTCGAACTGCTGGCACAAGTGTAATTAAAGGAAAACCTCCACTCCGATTATTTTAAGTGTGTTTGTCTGTTATTTTTGACAGCTGGTCAGTCATTGCTGGAGGAGATTTGGCTTTCGTTTAATTTCCAATTGACCCAAAAAATGAAGTCTGAAGACATGGATATGAGATAAATATGACAAGTAAGAAGCACAGTGATGTCCCATTTTGCCAGCACAACCTGCCATTACTGCAAATGGACACTTCAAGGGCTCGTTCCCCCCCCCGAAGTGCTCTGCACCTTAGATCAGTGGTCAACTCTTCTTTGACGAGGAAGGGCTGAAAAATCTCTCTTCGCACCCCTACGGCGACCTTCACTCATGAAAATTCACCAGCATCTGAAGATTCATCTGCCTGTTTTTCACTATAAAAAGCATTAGGAGAATGAAGATACCGGTACATCTGGCCTGCCTTCATCCCGCTCCCTTGACTGTTGTTACAGACACCAATTTTCTCTGATGTGCTGACCTTGACTGTCCTCACACTTGTATAGTAACCCTCATTTGTTGTGTTATCCTCCATTTATACAAGGAGTGGCTTGACGGCATAATAATCCAACATACCGTAAGCTTCAGAGTCTGATTGCTCTAAAGTCTATTAGTTTACTGGCCGTGAACTTACAGCTAGTTTCTTTAACAAAAGCTGCACAAACAGTTTGCTTCAATCAAATAAAATATTCAAGTTATATCTGACTCGATCATGGTGGGGGCACCAGCATGGCAGTCGAAATCCGAGTGCAAATGCAGAAATTTAATTTTAAAAAATCATATGGAACTTGAGGTTCAACTTCACTTCCCAAATAATGTTGAATGCATGGAAACCCCAGACTTAATGCTGTGGAAAGTGCAGGGGGGGGAAAAACCGAGAATGAGTATGAGGCTTTAACAGTGACGGACGCGCAAAGTTACAGCGTGACTCAAAACCTGCAGAATGACATTAGATCAAACTGCTGTCACTCGCTGGCTCTCGATCTCACGCTTCTCTGCAAGTGGCAGACAAAAGATCAAGGGGTTCTGGGAAAAGCCCAGTGCCATAGGGCCGGAGCCCAGAAAATCCTTTACTGCAACGATCAAACGCGTGCCGGCCCGATGTGCCGCTTGACCCCCGCGCGCAGGCCTCGTCACCTCGCGGGCCTCCTCATCATCGCATTCCCTCCTAATAGAGCATCTCACAAGTCATTTGGAAATGAACAGAAGTGGCTCTGTGCGGCAATAATTACCAGCCGCTAGAAGAGCACCGTCTGGGAAAGGACACCGAAATGATGTCTGTCCATTTAGACCGGGATTGAAAGCTTCAGATAAAAATGAATTAGTTCAGCTGATTGAAGAGTTTTTTTTTCCAATTTCTATTGCTTTAGTCCTCCTACTCAACACCTTGGGAAAAAAAGACATTCTTTCTTCAGCACAATTACCTGTGAACACCAGTGCTTTTGTCTGGTCAGGCACTTTAGAGATGTTTTCCTACCTTTCTTGTTTAATAGCACGCAGTTATCATTAATGTGATACCTGGCGGCTGGGGATTTGTACGTCTCTTACCCATGATGCACTGTAACAGAAAAGGTGAGGCTTAATGTCAAGGCACACCTGTGCTATGGTGAGGTAAAGAAGGTACCTTCTGTCCGGATGCTGGTCAAAGACTTTGATGGCAAATTGAGGAGTATTGAGCCTTTCAGTAACTTCATGTAAGTCATATCAGTTCTGGTCCCACTATAGCCATTTATGATTTGAAGGTTAACTGAAGTTATTGTAACACTATTACCCAAGTCGCAGTGTTGTACAGAAACCTGGCGTAAATAACATTTTTAACAGCCATGTGATTCATACTGTTCAGTGAAAACAAAAGGCACTAATCTGACATACAGTATTTAGGCAGCATTTTCAGTTCATTTTCACTCTCACACATATTGTTAAAATGCAGTACATTTACAGTGACTTACCTATAACAGTGCATTTACAGTGCTTTACCCACAAAATTGTTCTACCAGTGAGACTGCAGTGTTTTCATGCTGTAAGTCTTCATCACCATAGATGGACGGGCGCACACACAGCAGTGGTTCTCAATCATAATGTCTGAAGACCCCCCCCAAAAAAGTATTGGTCATCTTTCGACGCCTTTTGATAAGATAAATTTCACCAACACCTTGGACGAAATTTGCCTGTTCATCCTTGCCTATAGCATCATGGTGTGAATCTGCTTCTATGCAGATAAATGGGCTGTATAGAGCGAATTCTGGTCTGACATAAATAAGTTTTACAGATGAGTAAGTGGAAGCCTGAAGCCCTAGACATTAATAATAGGATGATTAGCATCAGCATAGCAAAGCAAAATGCCATTTAATTGAAAAAAATGCCAGAATGTTCTTTCACACCGGTGCTTTGAAATGTGACAAGATCGCGTTTTTCTTAAAAACACAGCTGTTTCCCCTTCATTTCATTACTGAGTATATTCCAAGACTTATTCCAGGCAATTAATAATCGGTGGCACACTGGAAAGAACTATCGTGCTGTTAGCATTCTTTGGAAAGGATGCAGACAATAGTGCAAAGGTTTACGAACAGTTGATAACTGCAAGTCACTCATTCAGTCCTTCTGGAAGCCGATCAGTCTTTTTAAAGTGGTGTCAGAGAATTTTTGTTTTGTAAATTGCATTCTCAAACTACAACATGTGGAAATGCCCCCGGACTGTAAATTTTATTAACGTGACCATATAAATGCAAACATCCGTTTTATTATATTACAAATATACCCATGCATTATAAATATGGCTGGGTTTTTAAAAATCTGTTTTTTCTGATTCAAATTGTTTTGCATTTGCATAATCTGATATTGATTCATAAAATTTTAAGATCAGTTTTGCAAAATATACCTCGTACCATCTACGGTCTTTCCCTGTGGATGTGTAAAACTTTAACCCCGTTAGTCTTGCACAGCCAGCCAGCTTCACGCAACAAGATCTGGCAGACAATAACAGATTTAAATAAAGAAAAAAACATCGCCAGAACTGCTCCGATGAAGGTTCCGTCAAGCCTGAAGGCAGAAATCTGGATGTATTTCAGATTTCAGAAACATGAAGACAGTGAGGGGCTGGACAAAAGCAAAGTATGTAGATGTGCAAAATGGAGTTGAAATACTATGGAAATACCACAAATCTCTAAAACCAATTAACGATACATCATTCAGATGTGCAATGTGCAAAAACGTCTGACCCAAAACTTATCAGTCATGTTGCATTAAAAGTTTGTTAATGCAGCTGCTTTTAGGGAAATTCCTAATGTACATACTTTTAGTAATGCACCAGGTTTGAGGGCCCCTTCTACAATATACAGCATTCTATCTCTGAAAATCTCACTCCTATCCAAGCAAAACTGGTATTGTAACTGAAATACCCCTAATGAAATCGATATTGAATCAAGTCGAATCTGAAATGAAACCAAATAGAGACTTTGTCCCTATTTGAAATAATGGTGATACCCAGTCCTAATTATAAAGCAAGCATGGATTTAAATGTAGCTCAATGGTAGGTACACATTATAAAGGCTCAGTGGGTCAGACAGTTTGAAAGCTATAGCCAATGTGTATACTGCACCTCAATGGAAAATTAACTGTGAAGGCAAGTGGGCACATATTCAAAGAATGAGGTGAATCACAAACAAGGCAAAGAAATACAAACAGCTAGGAACAGGATCTGGAGAGATCATCTCTGGTTTGACCATCCCGCCAGCAGACGCCCCAGCACAAGCAACTCCAGCTACAAGCCCAGGAGCCTCCAGGAGAAGCAGACACACAGCTAGCTGAGGGGCAGCTTTGTTTTGTTTATCTTTCACCACCTTGATAAGGATTAGGTGTATTATTTTAAAACTCTGCAGTTTATTGTTCAGATTAATGATAATGTTTGATTTATGGGTTCTGTCTAGATTGTGCTGTATACTTCCCCTAAGAAATTGCACAAATTTGCATAAAGATGGATGTTATTAATTACCTGTCATCTTCATTTCGATTCTGAGACGAGCGTGTTGTTTTGCAAGTGTTTGACATTTCTGAAACTTGTCAGGACAAACCAATACTCTAAGGTTGTGTGACTGCATTCATTATTGTGTTTGTACTTATGGAAACAATATACAACCGAAAAGCCTAAATGAAACAACATCAAATCATGTCTTTTTGTCACAACAGATTAGTAATACATTTACACACATGCACACACAGAGAACCGAAACTGACCCATGCTGCCGGATTTTTAAAGGAACATGAGCAGGGCTTTTAGTAAGAGAGCCTTTCCCAAAGGGCTGGTTTTTCTGACCTTTAAGCCAGACCAAAGGCCTGTAGTCACACATCTAACACAAGCCACAGAGAGAGTTTAGAAGCCATTAAAAATAAATAAATCAGGCCAAAGACGCCAGGCACAGGTAGATGTTCTGCTGTAACTCAAACCATAACCATGAGCTGCAACCTGGGGCCATTCATGTTTCTGCAGGAGTGCAGTATGTCAATAATGCTCCCTGATAATTGACTAAAGCGTTTGGGAAGCAGTTCCTCTCCTGTCAACTGGCTGGAAGCGGTGGAGCGGTGGTGTTACAGGCCGCTGGTCTGGTCACACAATCAAACAGTTGTGCTGGTGCTAAATGGTCACTCTGTTTGGCTTAGAAATGGAGGAGCTCAGGTGACAGAGAGGGAGGAGGGAAAGATTGTTCTATATAAGGGGTGGTCACATAACAGAATTGTTCTATATAAGGGGTGGTCACAAATCAGGATTGTTCTATATAAGGGGTGGTCACATATCAGGATTGTTCTATATAAGGGGTGGTCACATAACAGGATTGTTCTGTATAAGGGGTGGTCACATAACAGGATTGTTCTATATAAGGGGCGGTCACATAACAGGATTGTTCTATATAAGGGGCGGTCACATATCAGGATTGTTCTATATAAGGGGTGGTCACATAGCAGGATTGTTCTATATAAGGGGTGGTCACATATCAGGATTGTTCTATATAAGGGGTGGTCACATAACAGGATTGTTCTATATAAGGGGTGGTCACATATCAGGATTGTTCTATATAAGGGGTGGTCACATAACAGGATTGTTCTGTATAAGGG
Organism: Mormyrus hasselquistii; assembly: GCA_026779605.1. NCBI lineage: Eukaryota > Metazoa > Chordata > Actinopteri > Osteoglossiformes > Mormyridae > Mormyrus > Mormyrus hasselquistii. Next base: position 7,522,101 of record JAODKE010000001.1, read on the forward strand.
GTGGTCACATAACAGGATTGTTCTATATAAGGGGTGGTCACATAAAAGGATTGTTCTATATAAGGGGTGGTCACATAACAGGATTGTTCTATATAAGGGGTGGTCACATAACAGGATTGTTCTATAAGGGGTGGTCACATAACAGCATTGTTCTATAAGGGGTGGTCACATAACAGCATTGTTCTATATAAGGGGTGGTCACTTAACAGCATTGTTCTATATAAGGG
>JAODKE010000001.1:7522427-7538799 GCA_026779605.1 Mormyrus hasselquistii
GTGGTCACATAACAGCATTGTTCTATATAAGGGGTGGTCACATAACAGCATTGTTCTATATAAGGGGTGGTCACATAACAGCATTGTTCTATATAAGGGGTGGTCACATACAGTAACAGGATTGAGTTGACGTATTTTATAATGAAACCCCGGTAAAGTGGTACAGCACGTTGTGCCAGACTACAGAAGGGGGGTGGCCCTCTCTTGCCTTAACTGGTATAAGATCGTCCAAACAAATACTTTCCCATGGTTTGTTTCCAGAGACAGGCCTCAGCTCTTACAGAAACTCCCTACTTTATGCATGTGGATCAGAAAGGAGATGGGGCAGAGAGGGCAGCTGGGAACAACTGGAAGGAAAGGAATATGTACAGAAGCATTCAGGCAGTAAAACTTGAAGTTTCATTACTTGGGTGAAGTCATTTTCATAAAGGGTCAGTGATTTAAAAAATCCTATAAATACTGAGCCATTAAACTATCAAGCAACAAAATTCTCCCTGAAGATACCTAAAATGAATGTTCCCTGTGCCGAAGGCTGCAATAATTTTAAGGACCAAGAACTATATTTGAGATTTAAACAAGCTTATGGCATTTTCAATGGTACATTTTTTAGTGTATGTATTGAAATTGTTTCATCTCCGTCAGGTTGGTTGCTTGTTCAAAACACAATTTTTCTCTCACAGCTCTAATTTCTTATATACCACAGGTGCTGGAAAAAATAGTTTACAAAACCATTGAACTTGCAACTGATTTAAATACTTTCTTGGGGCGGCGTATGTTGTCATCTACAGCAATCAAAATTCAGTTCCTCAAGAAATTTAAGCATGTTTAATATTTTAAAATCTTAAATTGACGAGCTGTGTTAGTCCAACAGCTTTCCATCTCCTTTTTGAAAATCTTTCAGACTTAATTAGCCCTGCAAGAAGTGTTCCCGTGTGAAGTTTCTAAATGAACAATTACGACACATGCTCTTCGGACCGCAATCAGACTCCGATAATTAGCAAGATGAAATGAATTTAAACTCTTACCATTAACTGCAAGATTTCAAACGCAATCATGAATGTTTAATTAAAAGCAGTTGGATCATTCATTTTCCCCAAAGAAACGTATAAAATGAGACATTAATCCACAGGCTTTACTGCAGCCAGTGTGCCACTTTTCCAGAGGAAATCCATGCAATACACTCCGATGCCAGAAGAGACAATTCCTGGAGTTTATGCCATTTGACATAACACTATTGTGAACCTTAAGAAGCCATTATACTAGAGACAGGCTTTTAAAAATAGAATCCAGACTGGCATTTAAATGCACAAAGATGAGCTGGAGCCACACTTTTGAGGAGCTTTGTGCCATTTTAACTTCTCTTAAAGATACCGAGACATCTGGGACAGGCTCAAATCACACACCTTAACTAATGTAGAAACTTCCTTGAGGAGGATGACAAGAATGCAGCTATGAGATGCACCAGCTTTAAAACCCACAATCTGATGCAAATTAGCATGGAAAACATGCAGAGAAGAGAGCTTCCCTCACCCCTGCTCCTAACTACAAAGCCACAACAACAGACAGACTGACATATTAATCAGGGGTAATTACATAAATTAAGCCTTAATGCACAATTGTAACATAATATAATAAATGGTACCAGGTTCTTCTACCACCCAGATCTGAGGTGCACTCTGTCTTTTTATATCGTACATTAAAAACACTATATTTAAAATGAAAAAGCGACAGGAAATGCAAATTGTAAATAAATGCATTGATCTCACCAAGCATACTCTCACTGGTTCATTACAAAAGAACACATGAAATCCAGTCAGCCCACTAAAATCTTAGCTGATTTTAAAACAGAAAACAGAAGAGTTTAAGTCGATGCTCTTTTTAAACCCACAGGATATGGGTTAGAGCATCATAGATCTGGAGTTGATGAATGGAATTATTGCACATAAAAATAATTTTACTAAAGCATGTTACATATGTTTTCACATCCAATCCGATCCAACAACAGGAAATCCAGTTAACAAATTAACTAAATTGACAAAATATTCTGACTTTCAATTATGCTCCCACTCAACTGACAACTTTGTGTTTTTGTGCTTATTGACGACGTGGGCATGGCCATTCAGATGAAGCAGGTAGGGCTGGTGGGCCGTCCTGAACACTCAGGGAAACTCAGGCTGGTTTACAGAGGCGGGACAATACGGAGCATGTCGTTACCTTCAGTTCCACTGACGTGTCATTGCAAGATGGAAGTGATTCATATTGCAAAGAGAAAAGTTAACAAAAACAGATGTGTTATCGTCCTACAGTCCTTTAATCTACAGTTCATGACAACAAACAAACATTTCTGCTTATTATTGTTGTGTTTTCCTTCTAGTTTTTTGTGGGTCACTTATTTGACAACCACCCGAAAAAAATATACTAAAAGCCACTGTTGATCTTAATTGACATTTCTCAAAAGGATTTTCCAGAACACTTTACACCTTTGCTTCCCCATCAGACAGTTGCAAAAAACATTCTCAGTTACAAGCGACCCAGTATGAAAACATTCATCATCATTCTTTCATCGTGATGCCAGTCAAAACACTGACCCATTAGTGCCCTCGTTCTGCTAAAGGGTATCTTTCAGGAAGCTTGTGCTGACACTGACTAGGCATGCAGATGGATCTATAAAGTATGGATGATGATGATGATGATGATGATGACATTTCACACATCATCATCTACTGGATGGAGGAGATGAGGAACAGATGTAGGTGAGACCAAAAATTGACGCTCGCTTTAAACAATGTACGGTGCAATAGGAGCAGCTCATCCACACACAGAGCTTGATGCCGGGTTCCTCTCCCCTGATACTTTATGATCTTACGCTTGACAGCCATTTTTATTGAAGGAAAACTGAAGAACTGAGGAATGTGAATGTTTAAAAAAAGCTTATGATTACACTCAAAGCATATATTAAATTAAACCACTTTTGGAAACGTTAATGGAGGCAGGTATGTGAAATCATATGATATTAAGATGCTTTTGGGAAGCCTCCCTTTCCTGGTAATCCAAAACCACCTATATTCTGCACCTGAAAGCCTTCCTAATCTATGCAGAATCCAGGTTATTTACAATGCAAGCAACCCACATAATAAGAATAAGAGAATGGAGTGCACTCAACAGTCGGATCATTCAGATGCCACAGAACAGGCCTGCAAACCCAGTGTCAGTAAGTCTTCGCCTGGAGGATCTGTCCATTAACCCTCATCAGTCTGTCATCAGTCATTTTGCAAAAAGAACAGTGCCAAGCAAGAGCTTCAAGCTCCTCCATCCCACAACCAATCTCACTCCCTCATATGTGTCAGGTGATTAATCTGCGAGACCACAGGCAGGTAAACACCCATCTGTTTACACAGATTCGCCACGTCTTTGTATACACTGAGCCTGCTAAGCTTGACAAATCATATCCTTTGAGCTTAAACTGTTTTTCCCCTTCATTATTTCCATACCAACGTCTGCAGGTTTCCGCCTCACAATCTGACTCTTGATCTTATATGTAGAATAAATTAGTTAAAATGTTTTTCACAGCAACCATGTATACAAAGCTGCATTGAAAGACACAACCTTTCAGGGACACTCAGAACTGATACTTAAACCTACAGGTAAACGGGGGCTTAATTCTCTGCAATCTGCATCCACCAGAGACAAGGCATGCACCCATTAGGGTATCATCTACTAAGTTTTACACTTTGCTTTTAGTCAGCATTGTCTAAAAACCATATCATAACACCCGCAGTATAATAATACCCAGAGACTGAACCTGTGATGCCACATAGTCCAGAGTTTGATGTAAAATAACACAAACCACTGCCTGAGTAGCAGGTCTCCTGAAGTAGCAAGAATCATACTAGGTGACAACAAGCTTCCATGTGTGAGTAACACCAATGTGTTCTTCTGAAGACTGGAGCGCGAAAAGGTGGTGAGATGTGCCATATTCCACACGACAACTTGAACAAGTGCTAAATGCATGAATACAGCAAGTACAAAAAGGGCTAAGTGCACATTTGATAGGAATTAAACACTGGCCTATAACCAATTTAGGATAGAGTATTTTGTATTTCTAATTACATGTTCGAGCCTTGTGCTTTTTCCAAGTCAAATAAAAACAGTTCTGTTTGCTATCTTTGCTGTGTTAAGCCATAGTTCTGTTGGGAACTCATTACTGTCCTAATCTGAAGTATAAATGTGTTGGCTAACTCGTCTTCAAAGTGATTTCAGTAAATGTTCGTTATTAGATTATTAACAAATCAAAGCAGGAATAAAATGCACATCAGGCAACCGCAGCTGGTGTAGGAGACGCCTGCGTCCCCATGAAATCCTGCAGACTCTAATTTAATTATCATAGCTGAAAATTCAGTGTGTAACTGCAACGCTTTGAAGGTTTATGCACGGCAAACATCTTGCAGAAAAATATTCTGTTATGCAAAGCTGGGTCTGCTTTTGGGCTACGATAATTACTTATCAGTATTTGAATGCTTCAGAAGGACCAAAACACGCAGTAGCTCTCTGTTTGAAGATTTCTCACCCTTACCACCTTGAGCAGATCTAGCTTCTCTCCTGTGGAAGTGGGGGATTCAACTATAGAGCAACCAGTTCATGGAAAATCTCCTTATCACAGGTGCCCCTAACACCCCCCCCCCCTTCCCTCTGCACACGACGGAGCCTGTCTGCTTCATTGGCTGCGGGTTAATAAAGTGGGGCTGTCCAGGTCTTATTACTATGAAGTTAAACTGGCATCCCACTTCCACATCCATAATTTGTTTAGTATTATATACATGCCTAGTTACAGCCCAGACTTTATTACTGTATGTACAAATGAAGATGGAGATAAACCATATTGATTAGCTTGCATAGTGCAGCTGGATTTTCCACACCTTAATCTGCTTCTGTGGAGGTCACAAAAAAATAAAATTTGAGGCAGAGTTAAATTTAATCTTTTAATTGTTTTCAACCTGTGTGGCACAACAGCAACCAATAGCACCTGATGTGGAATTGCAGCTTGCAGCTGTTTCTGTGAAACATTTTGCACTCTCCACGAATTGGGGGGGGGGGGGGGCATAAAACGGACCACACCTCAGGTCAGTATGATTAAAGTTCAAAGTTGCCATCAACGGAGGAATACAACGGAATAAACGTGGAATATATGTAGACCACGTTTGGAAGATCAATGCTTACAGGCCAGCAACATACTTTCAAATGTCCTGTGTGACGGAGTAACCGCACAGGGAAGGCGATGTTTGGGCATGAAAAGGTTACTGTTTGTGCAGTGAATGTTCTGGTTTCTGGGACTGGCAGCATCGGTCCGGCAGCAAAAGGGTGCCGTTAGGGAGCGAAGCCTTATTATTTGGTTCCGGGCCTAATTGGCCTAGTCCATGTTGATTATGACCAGGGGGATGACAGGAGTGGCCTTGATCAAACCACCCCTGTATGATGTCTTTTCCTGTGCATATAGGATGGGTTGGCTTTGTACTTATTTAGTAAATCTGATTATCTGCGTAGGTAAGAGCATGTGCTTTTGTCTGAGTCTTTTTTGTTGTGTAGGGGTTAATTGATTGGTATGTGTTCACTATGGTTTGAAAATGGTGCTGGCCACCTGCTATATGTTTGCTTCTCTAGTATTATGTGGTGTTTTTTTTTTTTTTTTTGGATTCGTTTGTTGCGTGTGAGCACAGAGGCTCTGCAACTGTTGCGATTTGTCCTCTGCAGGCTAGCAGACTGAGAATTTTGTGGCATTTTGTAAGTTTCCTGAGTTTTGGGTTTTTCCCATTTTGTTTTTTTTCCCTTTGTACTTCTATGGGTTAATTTGAATATGGTGTATGGACTTTTCAAGCTTGAAATTAAATTATTTCATCCATTCTCATACTGACTCTGGGTTTTTTGGCCAAATCCCCTTTCATTAAACAGTGTCCGCTCAGCTACCACCACATCCTGCAAATGTATCTTTATAACATTCCTCGACTATTGAGGGTTTAAAATCTAGCACCTACCAAAAAGTCTCCATTTCAATAAATTAAGTGGGATACTGATGATCTGTTTGATGTGGAGTAACATGAATGCGCTAGAGAAAGCTGATCAGATAGTTTGGGCTTCTGAGCATCTGCAGAAAAAAAGAAAATACTAAAAACTAATATTAACAGAAATGACCTTTAACTCCAAACTGAGGATGGTTGAAGTTCAGTACGGCCCAAACCTGGAAACTTACAGTGACGCTGTCGTTAAGCATTTCCGGACCAAGCCCATCTCAAAGGCTATGACCAACCCCTTCCCCTCCGAAGCCATCAGTTACCCCCAAACATTATGACCTCTCGCTGACTTCCTCAACAATACGTTCCATCCTCCACTCTTACAGAGCCAGGACCTCTGTAAATTCTCCTAAGCAGGATTGGCCCATAGTTTCATATTACACATCAAAATGAAATATTTGGAGCTTTTGTTTATTTCTAACAGATGCAAATACATTCATGAAAGGGATTAGCCTCGTCTTCATCTCTCTGCCGATAAAGAAAGAAAGAATGGATTTTAATGCAAAAGATTTCTCCCTTCCTCCACATGACAACTCTAATGCATCACCTCATAGACACTCTTTAATCTGTTTCAAACAAACCACACTTTGAACTGCTGCTGAGGCAAGATATACAAGAGTCTGTCTGAGTATGTGCATGTGTATCTGTATGTGCGCATTGCTTTTGATTAATGTTTACTTTTGGTTTCTGGTGAAAATGGATGCAGTGGAAAGATTTATTTCTAACTTTGCTCCTGTACTGAATTCTGAAATTAAAATTGTTTCATTTTACCATATTCATTAAAACACTATGGCAGATCAACCTATAGCATCAATCACAAGTTGTGATTTTCATAAAAATTATTTGTAGCAGTTTGAAGGGGCATCTTCTGTTATTGTCCCTCCTACCGCTGAGCCCATCTCTTCCCTCGAGTCTCGATTCCGTCCTCCCATCCACATGTCACGCTGCTCTGTTTACTGCCCTGCCCACTGCACGTGTTACACCATTATCACCTCCCCCCCGATTACGAGGTGTGCCGTGGGCAAAACCATCGCCAAGCTGTTCGGCCGTCATCAGTCTTGAAACTCCTGCACAGCAAAGGACTTTACAATGATCAAAAAGGTTCTGAAATTTTATTATACAAGAAGAAATAATAATACCTCAGACCTGTTCATCTTTCCATGTGATACTGAATAAAACAACATCCGCCTGTCAGACACAGTGCAGGCATGAACACAGAATACCACACGCAGACAGAACATTAACACAGGTTTTCTCAAACATAAGCTCCACTTCAGCACTGAAGGCATCTGATATTCTGGTTCCTCTAAGAAGAGAACATATCCCATCTGAAAGCTCTCACGGGACAAAACGCTTTGCATGACAAATTCTGAGTGCATCAGGTTGACAATAATAGACTGTGTGAATAATAGAATAAAGCCATAAATATTTTATACCTCTTACATCGTCAACCGTAACATGAGGAATAAGAAGCTGTGCACCATTTCTCTGCAACCCGGAGGTCGCTTATATTGCCAGTTTTCATCTGTTCGATGGTTCCTTCTCAGTAATGTTCATCCACTCCTTCTTAACTTGATTTCTTTGACAACACATTAATAAAGAATACAATTTCTATGGTACATTTGGGTATATCTGGGTATAGAATGAACACATAGCACAGTTTTAAGCAGTTTCCTGTTGGCCAGCTCAGATCTAGCTCAGAGTTCATTGGCCTCACAGGAAGTCTTCATTGCTCACCACCAAACTGAGAAGGGCTCAAAGACTGGCCCACAGTTTTTCCATTTAAGCCCAGTTTTACGGGATCTTAAAGCATGAGCAAGCCAGAGAACCGATCCAAGCAACAGATGGTGCTCAGCCTGGAGAAAGACAGGGGAGTACTGGCAAGACACTGGCAAAACATTGGCAGGACTACAAAGAGTGGTTTCCCCCACCAAACATACACACGAGTCTGGCACGGAGGACCAGCAGGGGTATTTTCCAAACTGGGCTGTGTGCCTTTTAAGCCTCTGTGGTTACTTTCCCCATGTCAGCTCAGGGCACTTTGCATTCCTAGGATTAAGGCTACAAACAGTGCCCTCATTGGGTTTGCATTGTGTAATGGTTAAGACAAACGTGTCAGTTTAGCCCTGAGGTTATAAATCATAAGACAAAATGAATGCACAAACAGAACAGGTACAGCAGCTCCTCTCTGAACTGACATGCCTCACAGTGTCTCTTCAGGAGGATCCAAATAAAATAGGATATTTGTGCTCAAGACCTGAAGGAAATGCTCGGTATAATCTAAAAAAGCAACTATGAGATCTTTATTTAAACCGAACTCTTGCGGTTCACTGAGGCCAAAAGAAGGTTGTATAATTTACTTCAGTATCAAGCTATCAAACTCAAATGTTACACTCACAGCCCATTAAAGACTTACACTTTCCTTGAGGAATTTCCACAATATTTCTGGCAAACAACAGAAAAATGAAACAAATATATATGCCAATTAACCCACTAGTGTGACCTGTCAAAACTAGGAGTTTAAAACATTAGTTATTGATCATTTAGAGACCACTTATAGAAACATCTCTTGATCAATGAAACTCTAGTCATCATTAAGATGTAACCCTTGTTCATGGAAATCTCAAAAAAAAAATGATTTGGCTCACTATTCCATTTTGTTCTATAAAAATTAGCACATCATCAGTTCTTCTGTGAAGATGTGAGAAAATTCTACCATCTCAAAGAGAATAGAGGCTGATATGTGCCACAGCTGAAAACAGCAGCAGAACATGCTCGCTGTAAGGGTGGATGACCACTTTCGCAGGAACAGGAAGCTGCGTAGGAGGCCATCAAAGCAGGGTGATGAGGTCCTTCCTGCTCCTGATGCTGCAGGAATGCGCCATGGATCACTTCAGGGGCTCAACGGTATTCTCTGGCAGCGGCTCCCTGTGCACTTTGAGGATTTACAGACTGCTTCCCAAAAGGCAGGGCAGCCTCAGACACACAGACGACCAAAGAGGCAGCTTTCCTGGCTAGGAGCTCAGTCAAGGCTGGGACATGCCTGCCCCCACAGCATGAGCAAGCGAGACAATACGAGTATGTGGAGGACCGGGTCCACGTTTCTCTGGCATGGCACGCTGTCCGAGGCACTGGGTCACTGTGTAGGCCGATGTTTTTACATGCTGATGTATGCAACACTCTGACTCACAGAGCAAACCCACTCAGCTATCGCAAACATTCACATACACAGAACACATCATAGTGCTCATTGTAACCATACCAACAACGGTATGCTAAGCGCATCGGCCGTTAGACACCATTTGTGGCTGCCGTTAGAGCAAGTAGCACTATAGATTTTGCACACTACTGTAACGTCTGAGGAATGCCAACGTCTCCTCTCTCTAGCCAGTCTCCTGCAAACTGCACTTTTCATCCAACTGGAGAATTTATAGAGATTATTGAGATCGTCGTCACGTTACAGCGGGATAAGTAAAATCCCATTTTTCACACTGTTGGATCCTGACAGGCGATCACCAGATCTGCTGTCATTCTCAGAACCATCCAAACATGAAGCTTACAGTTTCCAACAAACTTTTTCCATCATGGACACTCAGGAACTGTTTCCCTTCAAATATTTGCATAGCACTGCAGAAGAACAAAAATCTATTTAAGTAGAGCATGACAGGATGGTCCTCTTCTTAGGCAAAATAACCCCCACCCCCACCCCCCCTCATGTAGTAAAGAGGGGGTGGAATATAAGATTCACCTTTTGCATCCTATTCAAAACCACTCACTACTAAATAAAACCTTTAGGACAATTAATGTATCACCTATAAATGTGCTGCAGCTATGAGTTCAGCACGTTAGTAAAGGTTCTAGATTGGATTTAAGCAGAAACAGCTGGCATGGCATAAGGGAATGAATCGGTGGGTTCTTGGTTCTCCCTTTCGCTACAAGAATAAGAATCCATCCAGCTTCCAACTGCTTATCCTGGTCAAGATCACACAGAGGGATCCTGGAGCCTTTGCCAAGCAGCATAGGGCACAAGGCCAAGGTATACCCTGGACGGGATATCAGCTCATACTGTATATCCATATATTCACCATAAGTTACGTGTGAAAGGCTCGCTACATTTTGAACAGCAGGGAATGCATACATATTGCTATACATAAGCTGGATTTGCGTGTGCGCTTGTGTAGATACCAACAGAGGCATGGAGGACTGGCGCCAGCAGCCATGCATGCATAACAGCAAGAAAGGCAAATGAAGACAGAAAGGAAGAGGGCAAACCCTAACGAATCACAAGTCGACTCACAGGACAATGATCTTATGTAGTGCAATTCTGCCATTAAACTCCCTCAAAATCAGGACTGTGGGGAAATAGAGGAGAACATGAACTTAAGGGACGCTGCGGAGTTCCTCTCAGTAGGTTTCAGTAGGGGGCAATGCTAAACAAGAGAACACACAGTACTGAGCTGAACTCAATGCACACTCAGGCACGGAGCTCATTATTCAAGCTGAACCTTCACACTGAAAGGCTGTGCATCACCGCAGCCACATACCACATAGATTCTAAGCGTTTTCAGCCTGTTAATACAAATCATTAGGAGCCATTTGAATTCATTCATAAACAAATCTATAGTAAAACATATTATGCATTTAAAATGAAGTTCATACATGTGCGTAGAGAGAAGTGGAGCTGCGCCATAGGGCCAGGTCTGGGGTGGAGTTATCACCTAGGTGATATTAGCTGATTGTGATCAAACTAACCATGGTTAAGCTGTGGGACTTCAGGAGGACTGAGATGTCTGCTTTTTATAAAGCATTGTGCAATCCACACCTTGCTTTCCAATTTGTGTTTGTAATCATTAAAACTGGAGGTCTACGCCTTGCTTAATATTTACTCTGAACTCTGCTCCCTAGTGGATTGCTTGTGGCAGAACCATCACTCAACACGCACTGGTAAATGTGAATTCGAATACGGCAAGATTCAAGTAAATGCTCACAGGCATGTGCTTTAAATAAAAGGCAAATCACTGAAGTAGTGGCCTTTTAAACAAGTCAGCACTGTACCCAAATCACGTTTACATACATCAGAATTTCTAAGAGAATTTGCATATTTAAATGACACTATTAATGATTTTTATCAAGTTCACTATAATTTGATGTAAGAAGCAACCTTGGTAGTGAGATTTTTTTTTTCTTTTTTGAATCTGCGAGAAGAGGGAAGATGGGCTTCACTAAGACCCTAAAGCCAGAATAACAGGATTCACCTCATTTAAAACCACATTTATATGCATATCCAGGCATGCATGGTCATAAGTGACGACAGCTTGGGGAAGCAGATCAAACCCAGTTCAGTGGCTGATGGAGATGTGAGATTCTGTGACTCTTGGACTGTTTCAGCTCTCCAAACTTAAAATGTTTACGTTTATGTTTATGTTACTCTTCAGCAGAACAATGACTAACAAGTTGATTTTAACTGGTTAGCTAGAGGTCAATGTGTTGTATTCCTCTTGCTCCTCAGCAAACGCCCGCTTGTGGAAACTCTCTCTCTCCTTTGCCCACTTTCCATCCTGTTTAAAGAATGTGCACGTACCCATTACCCACCGCACTTTCACAATGAGGCCCACATTAAAAGCAAAGCATGCTGGGTAGAACAAGGTGCTAAGCAAGCTGCGATAACATGAGCCCGTTTAACAGGGACGTGAGGGGAAACGGCTGAGCTGTCACGAGCGCCAGCAGCGTTAGTCTTAGTGTAAATAGCGGCCCCACAGTCCAGCTCGGCACATGGACGTGGGAGGAAGGAAACAGGGATCCGGGAACTGCATCTGTCCCGCGGCAGGTTCCAGGACTTGCGGACCACTGGTGCGGATGGCCAACGTCGAGCTGTAAATCTGTACAGTGAACCGCCTCTTCACTGGAACACGGCCGGCGCCGTGAACACAGCATATCTAGGGTATTTTACCAAATCAAAAAACTAAAAACTAGACTAAGCCACTGTCAGATCATAGCATCACCACGAAACACAGTTTCTGCCGAGATGGAACAAGCTTCAATGGAGCCCTAATTGTGAAGCAAAGTAAACTGTTGAATTTTGTGGGGTGAGGATACAGCAGCACCTGGCCACAGACTGCAGTCGTCATGCTCATGGTTTTTAAGAAGTATAGAATAGAAACAGCTGCATTCGACTTTCAGGGCATGCTGTCAAGACCAAGTACTGCTCTCATCACGAGCATTTAAATGTTACTGCCTCTAAGTCAAGGCTGTCAAACTCCAGTCCTGGAGGGCTGGAGCCATGTGTAGCTTAGTTCTTTCCTTGTTCCACCACAAATGATTCAGCTCAAGAGCTGTGTGGTAAATAGCACAAGGAGTTGAATCAGGTGTGTTTAATGAGGGTAAACCAGAAACTGTGCAGGGCTCTGGCCCTCCAGGACTGGAGCTTGACACCCCTGCTTTAAGTAATGGCACATTCAGAAAAAACAGAGGAAATACAAACCTGAATATGGAGGAGGTGTTTGCAAGGCCTTTGAAAAGGGCCAAGGGCCTGTGTTCACACACTTGGCCTGGCCAGTAGCCCAGAGCTAGCCTGGAATCCTTATCTGTTTGCTAACAGGAGAGCTGAGTGATTAGCATCTCATTTAACCCCATATCCAGCTCAATGCTTTTCAATTCAAAAGTAACTTATAAACACACATGCTCAAACTCACACACAAAGAGGGGTAATCAGAGGGCAGTTCTCATGTTGTTTTGTACAGTATGCCAGAACAACACACAAGCAAATTTCCATTTAAAAAGGTTGCTTTTAAGATTCAGAATGTCAGCACTGTACTGTACTTTGGATTCAAACTGCCTCAGCTTAGCCTGTGGGTGCTTGCATCAGTACATTACCAATAGCTATTTACATCACAGTGACAAAACAATTAAAAATACAATCTTCTTGAAAATGATCGTGGGAGTGTCTCAAATACTGGTAACTCCAGCTAAGCTACAGTAACATATCATTGCTTGACTTCACTTGTTATACACATTATTTGTAAAACACTGAAATGAACATGAAGCTTTTTAATGATAAATGTTACAGACATAAACATGCACAGTAGGTCCAGACCAGAAACTGCACAGACATCTTGCTTTCGCCAAGCTAATCACTTACCTAAACCCAAGTTCTCTGACACACACCCGGGAAAAGCGGTGCTAATAAGCCTCATGGTATAGATACGCCTAGACTACGGCGCTTCTAGGCTGTGGCATCCGGCCTGATCCCTGAGAGAGATGAAAAATCCCATAAACCCAGGTAATGCTTTTTCATCTGAACACAACTCAACCCAAACGTGGACACCAAAACTAAATTGTTTAAAATAATCTACACCCATAATGGCCATCACACTGATGTTTTTCAATGTTGCATTTACAAATATCCTAATATAAAAAATACCCAAAGCAGCAGGCAGAGGACACCTTCCCCTACATGAACAATATATTTCTAACAACAGAGTGCTTTCTTCATAAAAGCAGAGTCATTAACTGGGAGCAATTTGCACCCTGTCCACTTGGCTGCTCTTGGGTCCCTGGCAGCAGAGCACCTTCCCATCAACGGTTCCTGCTCTTCCCAGTGAACCTGCTGGGCTTCCAGTAGCATCCGGCTGGTGTTACACGTGCTTTGATCGGTACTTTGTTCACTGACACACATCTAATAACTGGGGAGAGAACTCCGACCAGGCGACACCACCCTCCCCCCCCATCACCCTGAGCTAAAAAGGCTTAGAGAGATTAGTGATTAAATACTGACGTCTCTGACCCGAGCCATTTCTTGTGTTTTAAGGATCTTTGTTGTTTGCAATGGTGCATTGACAAGTGTTAGTGACTAATTTGAACAGCTTGTAATGTTGACAAGTTGCTGACTGTAATCTGAACAGTCTGCACTGATGGCCTACAGATAAACAGCATTATCATGCTGCGGAGGGCTATGAAGAACATGCATTAATGCTAAAGCTATTATTACAGTGTGCTGAATGTAATGCTGCCTGGGTTAATTATGCTTCTGAATTCATGTACAGTACTGCTACAAAGCATGACATCACTCTGTGAATCTAATTTGACTGTTATATTAGTACCCTAGTCCGATACAACACGGAATCGCATTTGTATTTGTGTGGTATTTTCAGTCTGTGAGGAAAGCACTACTCCAACTATATACACAATACAGCCTGCTTACCGTAATCAGTCGCACGTGTGCCGTGCGCATGCCCAGCTGCAAGGTGGCTGTGGATCACTACACCCGACTCTCACCAATCAACATGTTAACAATTTCGGCATGTTTGGTTGAAGCGGTTACTAGGCAATTCTCATGATACTCACGGGCTTCCATACATGGATGTTTATGATGTCATTTATTAATTCTTTATAATCTTATTTAAAATGCACATAATTAACATTATTGGCCACTGATATGACTGTTTCTATTAATTAATTTCATTGGGTATAACTTACTAAGTTTTGCAGTTGTATTCCCCTAACCCTATTTTTTCCCCATTGAATATGTGTACTTAGTGTGCAATTTTCAGTGCATTAGGCGTGTCGTCACAGGACTGACTGTCACTCCAATCACTTAGTTGGCCTGTACGATATGTGATGATAATACTGACATTGCATGTCCATGGTATTTTGATGGCATTTTCAAAAGGAATTTTGAAATTTTGCTAATAAAATTCAGCAAAGTGGGAGTTCTGTGATATGGCAGAATACAGTATTACCATAATATTACCCAAGCCTAGTTGAGCTCATCAATTAGTTTCACTAAAACAATTTTACTCTGTCAGAGCAATCAAAACAAGCTTTTTTAATTTTAATGATTGTTCCTTCTCAAGAACAATCTAGTATATATAAAAAAATTAATATAAAGTTTACTGCCGCTGCCTTTGAAGGAGCTCTGCATGCTCTCTGCGAGCAATCAATCATTTTTGTCCTTGCTGTCGGACTCACTCATGGACAGTGTGACGCGTTTGTAAGAATATGTAACAAAAATGAGTGAGAAGAAAGGAGAACAAGAAATGGTCACCAAAAGACATTCGCCTTTCGCTGTATGGAAATATTTTAGTTTGCATAAAGATGATACTGAACGAAACCAAGTGATGCGTAGGCACAACCTAAAGCAACACCATCAGCTTATTTACCAATTGAGTTTGTCAGATAAGTTCTGTTTGACTATCGGATATTTTGGGTAAATATTCAACTCCTTTATTGCTTTTATATAATGCAATATTTATTTTTAAAAAATGTAAAAAAAAAAAAAAAAAAATCACACTGCGATGTTTTTAAAATTTCCAATTTTGTGCAGCCCTACATCTCAGTAATTCTGCTTTTATGCAGCCCTGGTTTGTGACATCAGCTCTTAAGCAACCTGTTCCACAGAGCCATTTCAAATGTCACCAAGTTAAAACAAACATGAATAAAATCAGAAAAAAGGTCAACTATTTAATGTAGAAGTAATCATACCCATACCCATACCAATTTATTTATAAAGCACTTTATACAACAACAGCAAGGCTGACCAAAGTGCTGTACAGTAGCAGCAACATGACACAAATGACACACAGGCAGCTGAGATAGAACAACAGATGTAGATAAATTAATAAGATGGCCTATTTCACATGGAGTTTGTAAAGATTAAAAGGGTGAGGAGTCTGCCAATTTTATTTCAATGTGTTTATTTCAATTTCAACTGGATTTCTCCTGAACACCAGACACCGCTAAACATCAGAAGCTACACTGTGCTCCACTCACAGTGCCCAGGCCCTCCGCAGCTCCCCACAGGTGCCAGAGTCAGGGCAGATTGACACAAGTGTTCGCACTGCTGGTCGGGAAGCCCCTTATTGGCCCAGAAAGGCAGTTATCTCAGCAGCACAGATCCTAATCGCATGGGGCCCTGCTTGCATCCACAGCAGGAGCCCTCAGGGGGGCTCAGCTAATCTGGACAGGGATTCCGTTGGCCAGGGAACCCCCCCACCCCCCACCCTAAACGAAGCAGTTAGTCCTGATTTATCTCTGCTTCCCTTCCCCAAACACACAAGTTTTAATTGGATTTAATGTGCGATTAGTGCTGGGAGAAGGTGCAGCTCTCCCTCCAAGGGCTGTGTGTGCGTGCACAGGCGCTCGTGTTTGGAGATGAGGGAGGGCTGTGTGTGCGTGCACAGGCGCGCGCGTTTGGAGACGGGGGAGGGCTGTGTGTGCGTGCACAGGCGCGCGCGTTTGGAGACGGGGGAGGGCTGTGTGTGCGTGCACAGGCGCGCACGTTTGGAGACGGGGGAGGGCTGTGTGTGCGT
>JAODKE010000001.1:7538899-7561923 GCA_026779605.1 Mormyrus hasselquistii
CGGGAGAGGGCTGTGTGTGCGTGCACAGGCGCGCGTTTGGAGACGGAGGAGGGCTGTGTGTGCGTTCACAGATGTGCGCGTTTGGAAACAGGGGAGGGCTGTGTGTGCGTGCACAGGCGCGCGTTTGGAGACAGGGGAGGGCTGTGTGTGCGTGCACAGGCGCGCGTTTGGAAACAGGGGAGGGCTGTGTGTGGAATCTGGATTCGCTGTAACAGGCTTCAGACACTCCCCCTAAAATTATGCTAATGACCCAAATGGCCCTGTTTCAGAGCAGACCATGGGAGATGATGAATGATAAAACACTGCAGACGACTCCCCCCAACCCAAAGTTAGGGATGAAGGGACAAGGAGAAACTCAGGGCTTCGCAACTCGCCTGTAAACCTCTCACAAAACTCACAGCATACGCATGCAATTTATTTTCCTCTTTTCTCTCAGCTAATGCAAGATTTTACTTGCTAAAATGTTTTCATACTTTCCGTATACATTAATTATGCTACAAAGGTACATGTGGATACATGCTGTTGTGTTGACTGAAGTATAAATCAGCATATTCAGCACACTCACATTTATCTCTCTGTTGCAAAGTGGACATTTACAAATAAGTGAATAGGAGGTTCATTGTATAACAAACACACCCTGGGGGGGGGGGGGGAAAGTGAAAGGTATTTCTGTTTGATTGTTCTGCTTTAAAAGTTCAAAAGAAAGATCCAGAGGAGACAGCATGGCCATTCAGAAACACACACAGCCTCTCAGAATGTGTCCAAGAATTCCACGAAGGCGCTCAAAGCCAGGAGCAAAGGCACAGGAATTTCAGGTGTGTGCATCACAAAGCCGCTGTTTACCTCGCAGCCCAGGGCAGCCTCATACTACTGTTTTACTGTAAACATTACCGTTCGCTGACCCAGTCAATCAGGATGGAGAGTACAGTGTCAATGGAAAAAACAGCATGTATAAATACAGGCAGCACAGGTCTGCTTTACACTCCACAGAGCATGGATGTTTGAGGGAAACATTCATCATTCAATGCTGGGTGAAATTAGAGAGGGCATGCAGAGGCTGGGAAAAGAGAACTGGTCACACTGGATGCCCTCTCAGAAAGTCAAACCGCTCTGTGCCCATAAACAGCTGTCTCGTCCAGAGTGCCATCTAGCTTGTGCTTTGTCTCAGATAACAAGACAAGACAAACATTAATATGAAATTAAACCAACCACCAACCAAATGAGTGTCACCAGAAGCAGAAAAATATAAGAAAGCTTGATTACATAAACACTTTGGACATGCTGGTGGGGAGTCATGTTCCTGAAGAGAGAAGGGTAAAAAAACAGTGACCTTTAGAGCTCTCTGGACTTAAAGGGGGTGCCATTCGGTCAATTTAGAAGAGTAACACAGAGCACCTTGGGCCCAAGGTCAGTGGCACTCGTGGAGAATATAACCTTAGACTGGTTAATAATTACACCCTCCTACCACCAAACATCCGGCCTTCCACCCTGCAGTGTGGGCCGGGGAGGTAATGGAGTTGTGCAACAACTTGAGGGCAGCTAAAGTTTTAAACAGCCAGTTTTGCCTCAAATAAAATCCAGGGTATGATGACCTTGTGGCTCTGCAATGAAAGGTACCATTAAATGACAAAAACGTTTGCATCCACTGAGTTGGTTTAATAGTGCAAGAGAGGTGTGTGTGTGTGTTCAAAATATCTGGGCAGTATGTGCATATTTGGTCAGGAAAAAAAACAAATTAACATCAAAATAAATGAAAATGAACAGTAACACAATCAATAATTATTTCTTCTGTTTTTGTTTGAGGGCTCCCTTAACTTGGATAAATACTTTGATGATGCACTGATGAGCCAACAAATGCATGCCTGAGTCAACAAATGTATGGGTATACTGGGGTGGCTTTAGGAGAGGGTTGGACATGGCTAACACACTCTCACAGTAAATATAATTTTACACAGTTACTTTGACTTTTACACATTACTGTACATGTAACAGAACCTGTGTCATGTCACTGCCTGTGAGTGTAACCAGTCAGAGATTGCTGGTCCGCAGCTCCCTCATAACATGACTGTGAGCAGTTTTCAAGATGCAGGGCGTGTGTAATAGGTCATTGTAGAGACCCTGCGCTCCAAAGCACTGGAGCACAGTGACGCTGTTACGCTTTCCTTGCTCCGACTGAGGACATCAGTGGAAGAAAG
The DNA here is from genome assembly GCA_026779605.1 of Mormyrus hasselquistii. NCBI lineage: Eukaryota > Metazoa > Chordata > Actinopteri > Osteoglossiformes > Mormyridae > Mormyrus > Mormyrus hasselquistii. The sequence goes on from JAODKE010000001.1 coordinate 7,541,095, forward strand.
ACCTCCTCATCAGCTAATTTCCCCCCACGTAAACCGTCTTTTTTCCATTTGCATGTTACCCCCTTTCTCTACACTTTCATCCGCAGCAACGGGCTACGCCTCCGCTGTCAGGCAGGAGAGAGACAGGAACCCTCAGAAGACACCTCAGGGCCAACTGCGTTTAGAGTTGCCTAGCGCTTTTCACAGGTGCCACTCAGACGGGCACTGCCTCACACACACACACACACACACACACACACACACACACTAGTCTTTTCTCTGCTCCAAGGCTGTCATCACCATGTCGGGCCTCTGCCCTGCAGACACACCTGTCACTAGAGCCATTAGAGAAGGTAGGGGTCTTGCTGATGAACACTGAATCCAAACCTGCCCCCAACGCTGGCCCTGTAGCCCCTATTCCGCCAGCCAGGCTCAGTCCTGCCCATTAGGGTAATTACTGGCCCGAGAGGGCCAATGACAGCCAGTCACGCCAAAGCTGCCAGGGCTCCAGTTACACGCAGGGCGACAAGGGGCAGCTCGCGTCTAGCCAGAGAGCTGCTCCTCTACCTACAAGCGTCTTTCACTGGGGCTTGAGTAGGTATTGTCTCCACATACTGATTTCGTCTTTGTAAATATTTGTTCTGAAGAGTTGATCTTAAAAGGCCTTATAGTGTGTGCGGAAACCACGCAGGTGACCAGCTGCACAGTAAGCTGGGGACCTTCTCCCATCTGCACTGTCTCCTTTCTCGCCCGGCCACTTAGGGCCACATGCCGCTCCAGCCAAGTATGAAGCCAGAAGCGGCTTCATTCACAGAAAGTCACAATGGATGCACATATATCACGTGTGTACTGGTCAACATGGTGAATCTGCATTCTCAGAAGTCAGTTTAGCGGCTATCCACAGAAAAGGCTGGAGTGAAATTAAAAAAAAAACAAAAACACTACAGTCATCGTGATCAGCGCCACCACCATTATCATCATCCCTACCGCCAGCATCATCATCATTACTTCCACCAGCACAGCCTCGGTGCTGTCAGCACTCTCACAACAAACAATCCCATATGATCTCTGCTGTGACTAGAAGGTCACCCCCCCCCCCCCACCAGCAAGCCAATGAAGGGGTCTTGTCTTCTCAAGAGATTTTCCCCTAAAGACAACTGCATAGCACCTAAAAACTCTATACTCTACACTCAAAGCAAAAGGCACCATCAGACTCTGTCAGTGTCCCCCAAAAACATGGCAGCCGAGTCCAAGAGTGTATATGTCAGGTTCATGCAACACTTTAAGTCATCTAAATGGCATCACACAGTTAAACACCTTAATTCACAGCTCACCAAATAAAATCCATTGAAAAAAGTCCTGCAGCAGAGGAGACACAGTCTAGAAATTGTCGCCCTGTTCAGCCATCTAAACTAAGCAAAGAGAAATCCCAGTAACATCACTGTAGTAGAGGCTACAGTGATAAGGAGAGCAAGGGGGGTGACAGACACAGCAGCCCTAGTGAATAGCGATGGTGAGAAGGAGGGCCCCCTTCCCTCAGGGGTGCATGTGTACTGCTGCCTCAAAGAGATCTCTGTGAAAAATTATGCATTAGAAATGAGCTTAATATATGGTAATGCTATGTAAACACACAGAGATCCAAAAAGCCATTTCGGAGGAAATGTATCGAGTCTGCCGCCGAAAGCTCTAACAGTGTATCTGCAGGCTCAACAGCGGCCTCTGAGCTTATTTATCTTGTTGAAAAGGGAGATGACAGAAATGTAAAACCCCACACCAGACAGAAAAACGAAGAAGCACCACGGAGCTGGAGGGGGTCCGCATACCGAGGCATTTTTTATTCCTCAGAATGGTGACGTCGGGGGAGAAGTGTACACAGCCTCGTGAGCATGGAACCCGGGCCTAAACTCCCACTGTGACTATAGGTACATGGATTGTCAAAGCGGAAGGCGAAGACGAGGCATGTCCAGTTGTCATGTTACGTGGGGCGGGGGGCATACACAGAGAATATGTCAGAACCGATAAAGGACACCCAGCATGGACAACATCAATATTTTATTTAATGATTCAGCACGATCTTATCAATAGAAACCGCCTCTGGTCCGCATGTCACCCATCGCAGCTGATGTCCCTGCGGCCTTATCTGAGGGGCCTGACAGATCTGACCAGCCGTTACTCAATCTAGAGGGATTTGTCCGTTCACCACTGTCTGGCTTTTGGGTGGCTTTTTAGACTTTACATGCCTGTAATGCTTAAATAAATCAATACAGCGTTTCATATAGAGGGGGAAAAAATAAGAAAAGGAAAAAAAAAGAAAGAAAAAAAAAAATTGCCAAATTCCAACAGGTTCTCAAAAGAATGCGTGTGTAATTAAAACACCCAAGAGTTATCTGTAGGCACCAGTGTATGGTCTGTCCTCTTTGTCATAAATCACAGAGGACAATACAGAAGAGTATCTAGAAGTAGCGAGCTGGACATAGGGACAGCAGTAAATCCTACTCCTAGCCCTGGGGGCATTCAAGGTGAGTCTGCTGAGGAACATCCAAACCATCCAGTATCAATCACAATGAAAACCCAAGAATTATAATAAATAAATACAAAAGAAATCACTGACAGAACGAGTACAGAAACCTGTGAAGTTTTAGACTTCAGAAGGATTTCCCCATCAATATCCACAAACATTTAATTAAACCTTTTAATCCAGAAAGAAACATATAAACATCCTTACAGAACTGACACCCTTTGAAAGATTCATCCTTGAAACCAAAATAATGCAGAATGAGGTCTGATAGCATGTCTCACGCAGCCAGCAAAGGGAGCAGCTTTGGCATTAATGAGCAAACAGGCACCCTGATGGGACGAGCCTCTGCACACACTGACACTGGGTGAGAGGGAACGTGCCGCATTGTTTCATATGCAGGCTGACGGCTGCCGGAGGACCCCCCCCCCCCCTTACAAAACATGTAAGAGAAGGCAGGACTGACAACAAAAGCAACATTTAAAACACTGAAACCATTTGATGAAATTTTCTTTTTACGTGAAATTGCCTTGTGTTATAAAAACAAAACTAAAGGAAATTGTGTGTGAGCACTAAACTTAGAGAAAGAAAGCACATGTTTAATTTGACAGAGGCACAGAGTCTTTGCTTCTATCCTGCTCTGGGAAAGTGGGCTCTGCAGCAGGGCCTGAATGTACTGTAAGTGTTACAAATCCCTCAGGAGGAAGAAAGATACTACAGAGAATTTTTTGTCCTGCGGTGGATGCAGCTCTATTAAAATCTGTCGTTTATATATATGCAGTGTCCTTAAGTCACTCTGGATTAATACCTTAAATTAAGAAACCACTGGGAGAAAACGCCTCACTATATAGCCACAGGCCTTTGTAAAGCACAGGCACATTTCTCTGCTACTTTGGGAGGAGCAGACTGCACTTACCACATGATGCTCTACTGATTATCATGGTGGGCCAGTTTGGCCATGGGATAAAGTCCAACAGGAAGGTAATCCATGCCATGGGAGACAGGAGACATTACTATGATCATCATTAATCTGCTATCATCACTGAAATGACATTTTATTACAAACAGACGGTCACCTATACGCCGTGCATGTTAGCAGATCCACGAGCCCCGCAAGGCCGTTCCGCTGCACCGAGATTGGGCTATACCGACACATAGCTGTAATACTGATTGTCGACATTCAGAAGACACAAAATGATTGTAAACAGGACCAAAGGCGAACTAAAGGTGGCAGGATTTATCAGCAAGATTCTTGATAAAAATTAATTTTCCAGCTTGATTTTTATAGTTTATACATTAATGGCCATTTCCAGACAATATCTACGGTTGGCTGTCAGGAAGGCCGAGAGAAGGAGGAGGAGAGAGACAGCATCGCAAAGATGAATCATCTTCATATAGGGAAGCGGAGCGGGGTCGGGCCAGAGGTCACGTGTGCGAGGGAGATAAGGCCTGACTCATTCCGCTGTGACTGGCAGCGCCGTGACGGCACCATTGCTAGTGGCGATCCGCAAAAATAAGTTTGCAGGGCACTGGCACGTGAGATTTTTTTTTAACGGTCTGAACCCAATCTTGCCCTTCATCGAGGAAAATATATAATGCCCTAAAACGCAGAGCGCTTCTTCTAGAATTTATCAAAAAAAAAAAAAAAGCCGAAAGCGGCTGTCGCGCCGCTCGTCCTCGCCTGAGGAGCAAACAGATTGGCCTGTCGCTGGAAAAGAAAGGCAATGCTGCCCACCACCACTCACACGGCACCATCCTGGACTGCAGCGGAATTGAAAGCTGCTGCTTATCCTTTTAGGGGGAGTTGAACTCTGACCTTGTGACCTGACCCCATTCTGACTTTTTCAGAATGCAATTCTTGGGAGGGAGGGCAGCTAACATCCAGGAGCAACGGGGGCCAGCAAACCTACCCAGAAGCATCTCTGGGCTTTTACAGGACACACTGAGATCAGAAAGCCCGCCCCCCGCCCCCCCCCCCTGCTGACCTCCCCTTACCGGCTCACCACACCCAACGTCCACCAACAGGCCATGGCAGGTAACAAAACACCTACAACTATGTGAATATGAGCGTCAGCTACAGGACCATGCACACAGTGGCAAGCGATACAGGGTCAGGGCAGGAGGTGCGGCATTCTGTTCTGCTGCATGCGGAGAAGACAGGTAGACTGAGGCTTTGCCAAAACAGATGATAAAACTTCAATTTGCTGAAAGGTTTAAGCCAACATCCTCCTCATCTGGGACAAGGCAGATGTGCAGGTATAAGTGCAGGTCAGGTACACTTCATCATGCCATTCTGCTTTTAACCAGCAGGTGGAGTGGTTAAAAATCAGCAAGGCCACAAGCTTCTTACGGAACTTAAGGAGAAATACATAACAGTAGGCGCGTGATATTGTGAAATAATTTTAAAAATCCAACCAGATAAGTTCTTTTAAACTTTATAAAGCAACCCATAAATAATGGACCAGAAATGATGGACCTTAAGAGCATGACTTTTCAGATACACTAGTAAAAAGAGGCCGCCACCTTAAAGGACTTAAGAGCAGCCTCACCGGTTGAGCTCTATCAGAGCCCTTAAAGCAGGCAGCATTAAGTAACTATGGAGCAGTGGAGGAAGTGTGCGTACATGAGAAAAGGCAAAAGCTACAGACCCACACTCACTCCACACTCAGCCGCTGCCATCAGCATCATAAGGCCTATGGATTTTCCCTGAATGCAAGAGAAACCAGGGCTGGTGTTAAAGCATCTTTGCATATTTCTTTCATTATTTCTGTCTGCATTTCTCTTTCCCTCTTAACTAATTCCAGCATTGACAGCACCATCAGACATGGGTGACAGACATGGGTGTAACAAGACTAATCTTAATGGAGTAACTGTTAAATTATGGATGGCCAGTTGGAGCAGGCACTGATAAGGCTGCTGATTCTGTGTCGGATTGTTCAACAGGACCCGATCTAGCGTGGGGCTTCCTGTGTCGGAGCAGAACGCGGTATCATGTTGTACATCTGTCCTCATCTCCATGACATGCCTCGGCGTCTCTTGTCGGACGGTATTTTTGCCCCTAGTCAGGATTCGGGCGCTGAATTCAAAAGGATGGAATTAGTCTATATTAGTCTGCGTTTACAATACGCCTGGCAGCAGAACAAACATGTGTCCTTTAAAAAACTGATTTATTGCCTTTTAATGCAGGAAAAAAAATAAACAGAGCTTCCACAGCCAAATTCAGTGTGTATTCTCAGTTTCCTACCTAACAGAGCAAAGCATGCTGTGTCCTAGCATAGATGTACAACATCAGCAATATGCTGGATAGAAGATCAATAAATTCATCAGGTGGTCAGCTGGTGACCGCACTGTTTGCTTTGGGTGGATAGGATGGGAAAAGCACTTGTGTGCATTTAAACTGCAGCTTCCCACAGGATCATTTTTTATCTGTCAGACAAGCCTGCATCCGCACATGCCCAGAAGGTCATCCTTCGCCCCCAGCAGCAGGGCCTCCTCAGAGCTGACACCACCCTCGTAAAGGCCGTCAGGTTGGTGGGGCACCTCAGCTCTGTTTCTTCCCAGCTTGTTGTTCCCCATTAACATTTGACTGACACGGTCTGCATTTGGGGTAACTTGCAGTGTTCCCGTTTAGCTTAAGTCTTATCTTTGATAGAGTGAGGACACAGATTTTATACTGATACATAAAGTATTTCATGTTTTTATAATGCGATTACACAGTACGTAAATGCACTGTAATAATACCAAAGCAGTAACAGTAACAAAGCATAATTTGTACACTATTTCCACAGCAAATCGTTTGATTAAAGCTTTCTGTCAGCATGTCATCTTGCTTTAATAATTAGCAAAGGCTTCCACTTACAAGAGCATCTCTGATTTCGCTGATAGAGTGAGATAACGACAAGCTGTTTTAACGGCTGTCTCTCAATGCCCCTCCCACCACCTCATGAGTCACCTGACTAAAGGTGAGCTTCCCCTGTCCTGCCTTTCGGCCTGCATTTGCCATGGGTGTCACGCCGGCCAGGCCCCTTCCCCCTCCATCCCTGTTCCAGGAGGGGCAGGGTGGCGAGATCTCCCCTCCACTGCTTCGACCGAGTGTCCTTCTGACACTTCAAACTTATTAGCCAGCTTCTGTACCAGCTTCAATCAACCTTATTAATCCGCAGTGGAAGAGTTTTTTTTAATTTAGCGATTGACCGATAAGTAAGTAAGCAGTAAAGGGCGCTGGGAGCGGCCAGGGCACTGGGGGAGGGGACGGGGGGTGCAGCGGCTGGAGCAGAAAAACCATTTACACGTAGATGAATCCTGCTTGCAAGATGAAACTCCGCGTTAGGAACACATCTGAATTTCCTATCTGTCATTTTTTTTTCCATCCGCGACATTTGTTCGGTGTTCCCCCCCCCCCCTTCTCCAACATTACCCTTGCTGATTGCAATCTTTAAGCGCCATTGGGCCACTGCTTCTGCAGTTTTTAATCTGCCTTTAATCCCATAGATTTTAAATATTCCCCTGCTCCCGGAGACTGGAGGCAATTAACTGCCCTTCTGATGCTCTCCTTATCAGTTGCCTCCTTGTATCTCTCTGAAGCAGCCTCCAGACACTGCCATGGCTGACAAATAATACCGCCATTTACCGCCTACAATCCGCCGGGACGAGGGGGGGGAGGTGGGGGGCAGGCCAGGCAGGCTGAATTCTAAAGAGGAGCTGGGAAAACATATCATATGAGGAAGGTATAAAAATGTTTTAAAAATAGTGCCGAGCTCTCTGTATGTAAGTGTGTGTACACACAGAAATAAACATAAAATGCGACCTCCCAGATTCCCTGCCGAAATGCGTATTCCCCAGCTGCACATGAAGCTATTTACACTTAACAAGACTGCATTTGCCATAATCTTGAGTGGCACAATCCTTCCCACGATCCACCTGTAAAAGGTCATGCCATGCTATCAAGCTGCATCCAGAGCTGCTCATCTAATCCAAACTTCCTGGAGCACATCCCAGGATGCGCAATGCACAAGGCAGGGGACCCCCTGCACGGGATGCCAGTCCATCACAAAGCCATACACCTATTTTGACATCTCAACCTAAAAAAAAGCGGAAACTGGAATAACTAGCAGAATCCCAAGAAATATATGGGGGGAGATGGGGCAAAGTTTGAACCCACAACCATTTTTCAACCCTTTAAAAACCCACAAAGTACTACATACATATGACTACGCAAGGCCGGATTCATGTTCTCCACAATAAAACATAAAGATAAAGCAGGAGTACGAGGAAACAGGGCAGGCAAGTCTTAGGATCTCGCCGCTCTCACCTGTACTGAAGCTGCAGTATAACTGAAATGCCAACAAGGAGCCAGAATGGAATTGGAACAGCAAAATCTGACAGAAAAATCTCTCTTGCACCCTCTTTAAGACTGTCAGTTTAAGTTTGCCATGGAATCCAGAGCAGCCCATTTTAATTGGATTTTTCCCTGTGGGGAGGGGGGGGATGATGTGGTTTAGTTAATCCTTGGCATCTTCACTCACGCTCAGTGGCAGTGTGATGATCGAATCCTACAGGGCATTACAAATGCTCTCCACTCTTTTGCTTATTATATTTTTTGAGGGGAGATGACAAATTCATTCATTCAGATCTCAACTGCAATGCACAGACACATAAAAACAAGTGATAAGGATCCCATGAAGCCTTATGATGTCATCAAGCTCCACAACCCAAACAAAGGGTCATATCACATGCACCTCTGAAAACATACCCATATGTTGAAAAGCGGCATATCACATAATTTATTCACTTATCCAGTGTAACGTAAAATACTTAATCGTCAAAAGACCACCTAACGTTTCCTAACATCTCAGCAGGTCTCACAACAGCTGCAACCACTCAGGCCATGAGCAGAAGAGTAAACCTACTAGCGTCCATGAAGGGCTATCAGATAGGACCACAAAAAGGTGTTTGGACAATGGTACTGAACACACCATGACATTACAAGCCTCAATACAAGCTTTCTCTCTTCTTCTATTCATACAAATGGTAAGGGATACAAATGTACCTTCAGTCAAAGGTCAAGAGTAAGACAAATCCAAAGAGGCCAATCAATAGAACTATGGTCCCCATGCACTGAACAAGTTAACACTAAAATATTTTTTGTGTGTGGGCACCTGTGTATGGTGTGTCCATGTGCTTTTGTGCGTGCACCCATCTGCCTTTCCACCCGCGAATGCGTGTATGCCTGGACTTTGCAGCAAAGCCACCATAGCTGAGCCGTGGCAGAGTGCCGATGCCTCGCCTCATCGCTGTGGCGACCGCTGAGGCTGAAGTTATGGTAAAGCCCCGCTTCTGAGCCCTCGGCGGGATTTGTGACAGAGAAATCACATCAGCCTCTGCTGATTAACAATTCCATTCCACCCGGAGATTTATATAAAAAAACTATCTTACATTTGGCTTTTTAATAGGAACGATTGCTATCTCAAATTGAGTCCCTGCAAGCTTTAATAAAGGCTACAGGGTTGAGTGGCATTTTTGCATGCTGATTTAGGCTCGATTGGGCACGTTTGATGAGCGACGGGGCTGCTAGGAAGAGCAAAGCTTACAGCACTTCCACATCCAGGGATCAGGGCAAAAAAGCCCACTTTGCACTGAATCCCCAAAAGTGATTGACTGTCACATAAAAAATGCAATACAATAAAAAAACCTGACATTCTCCTGAGGTAAAAAATATATATATATATATATACACACACACACCTCAGAGTTTTTGTGCCCTTCTGATAATTCAGAAATGACATTGGTGTAGAGCATTCATTTCACACAATGGCCACAGGAAAAAATATAAAATAAAAAATGCAATGACACACAAAACGTTTGACTAAACATTTCTGCCCCCTCACTGAAAGATCTCAAATAGTATTTTCAGCCCCATCTGGCCTAATAGGATGATCAGCTTTATATGCAAAGATAGCGGATAATCCTAAATAGTGTATATGGTAATAACAGTAATAGATATTTAAAACATTTTCATTAGATGTGTTGCATAAAAAGCATTCAGCAGTATTTAAATATGATTTTGTAAAATTAGAAACCCGAGACAAAGCTGGATGGAAAACACTACAGTAAAGCGGCAGTTTAACCTCCATGTTGGACCGTGTGCATCTGTGTTGCTGGTGTTGTGTTGTGCAATATGTCAGGGTTCTCTTAAGAGCTGCAAAAGGGCATGAGGGTGTACATGCCTCAACACCCCCCCCAAAGAAGGTAAAGGTGGTTAAACCTGCACCCTACAATGCTAACCCCAATCGTTCCGTATGCCTGTTCTGAGGTTCTGCTCACACACGTCTGCCGTTGCATAATCGAGGCCAAAAAGTGCATTCGCAGCGAAGTATGGCAACCGTGCTGTCGTTTCTCTATAGCTCTCTCCCAGTGCCAGGGCAGAAATTCATTTTGTCACTGGCACCTCTAGTACCATGATCTGTAAAGACTGCAACCGTAAAGCACCAGGCCCAGACGTTGCCTTCAACTAGCCTGTTCCAGATGACTTTTGGTTATTTATTTTGCATAAACTTCACGAAAACATCAAATGTTAGTGTATTCTAGTTCATTTCTAATCACTCAAAAAAAGTACTGTGGCGAGTTTCAAAAGACAGCTCATAAAGCTTCTACAATTCATTGTCCTACAGGTGGTTTCATGAGAAAGCCGTACTCAGAGAAGCCACGGGCGACGCCTTGTCACTCTGCTGAGCTTCTCTGAAAAGGGTCAAAGTTGAGGGCAAGGATCGATTCCCCCAAATCAAATTACAAATTGACAGTCTTCAAATGGTTAAACTCATCCGCTAAAACTACTCTGTAGGCTTGGCTGAGTGACCCTCCCAACCCTACACACATACAGCAACGATAACTTACGGACTAACTTATCTATCAACAGTTATCATCTCTCTTTATGCTTCAATGTGAGTCTGTATGAAAATAAGGGACAGTCTACCCAGGAAAGTCTCAGAATGAAGGCTGCTCCCAGCCCAGAGAGTCTCCTACCATGCTAAAGCAAGGTGTGGAGTCTCCAATCCCCCTAAAAAGGGCTGGAACCTTCTGGATGTCCCCCCAGCAGTATTCCCACGGCCCCCGATAAGAGGCTCTCTCTCTGCCTTCTAAGCACCGAGAGGCACTTTAGCAGATCGCTGCGACAATTACCATGAAGAGTAACAGATACGACCGCTATCGATGGGAGATTAATGCCCGGTGCAATGCCATCGATTTCTCACCCAGCTGCCTTTGCCTGCAATCTTACTTCCTGATCCTACCAGTGTTTTGTGGCCTGGCTTGACACAGCATTCACTTTTCCCAATAAAACAAGCTGCAAAGTCACTATCTTACATTCCAGAGTGTGATCTTTTTAAAACCACAGGCCCTAGTTATCTGAAGATGTTATTTAATTGTTACGAGACAATCTTGACCATTAGCTGAGCTTTGTAAATAATGCATCCACTTTTAAAAGGACCAGCTATCTCCAGGTATTTTTTAACATTGTTAGCATGGCCAGATAATGAAAGTAAGCAGATGGGCAGAGATACTAAAGGAAGAGGTATGGATAGCAAGGCCGAAGGGACCCATTTAGACTATATTGTATTGAAGGGAGCATGTCAGACAACCAGCAATCAGGCAGAGGGCTGCCAATTTATGGGGCATTACTGTGTTAATGTCTAACTATGAGAACATTGCCTGTAATGTAAATGTAATGCGACAGCATTGTCACGGACATGCATCACAGAAGAGAGGAGGCTGACTGACTCATGGTGACTATACACCAAATGCACCTCAACAGCCCACAGAGATGTAGATGAATGTGATTCTGTCCTATATGAAAACACACATAAATAGGTTGATGAACGGAAGATACCAGCAGTGGCTGCGGTAAACGGAGGTAAGTTGAAGGTAGGATCTAGTGGTTCACCATATTTTTGTCTAATATTGCCCATACTGATAACCAGCTAACCTCTGAGCCGAGCAGCAGGGGGGTCAGGGGGCTTGCCAGAGCAGATGAGTGGAATGATGCTGTTTTTTTATTCCATTTTAAACCAATACGGCACACAATTTGTCCAGTATATTTTGGCCCCCTGTTGCCCTCTCACCAAATTTTACTGCCGTCCCACTGGGAGGGAGACGTCCCTTATTCTTCAATTGAAAGACTTCTAAGTGGTGAGTGAGCCGACAAAATCCTTCGTCCTCCACTACGGAAAATGGCAGATTGTCCGATGCAATCATCGCCATTATTTTAGTATTTTTGTATTTTGCTCTAGCTAATATGTTAAGCGATATATCATGCAAACCATGAATGCATGTCTTCTATGAACTTCCTTAGCATCGAGATTTAGAGAATTACTATTTTAAAAAGTAACAGCAGCAGTAAATTTATATTTCACCCTATTATGGTTAAACTGCAATTAATGCACTGTTGAAATGCATGCCAGATGCAGGGGGGATCCATACAGATCAACTGCGGTCTGTTACACCCAGGGCTGCAGATACATCGCAATGTGCACATGCACAAAAATCACGGCGTGTCGGCACTCCTGTGTTTGTTGACACAACTTGCAGCTACACCACTGAATGTGACACACACTATTGGCAGATAGGTTGTATTTGGCTATCGTTTAGGGAACTCCATCTCCTTTATTGGTTTATAAATATCACAATATTACTCATGGATATTTCACATATCGTGATGTAATATCATGCAATCCTAGATACACCACTAATTTAAATCACTGCCAATAACCACCTTTGCCCCCAACACATGTTTTGGTACTCCCTCCAATTTCATACAATTTTTCCTAAATAGCCTCAATAGTTATTTCAGTCTCAGTCTACCTAGTCACATTTGACACAGAGAAGACCTGCATTCTCTGACACAAGCACTGACAATCAACACTTGTGACCACTACTAGCCTTATTAAATACGAAAAAGCAACTACCACTAAAATTTGAATAAAATTCAAATTAAAAAAATATTTACATATTTGTTCATTTTGACAAGTTTTTGTTGTTACTGCTGGCATTTCTGCCTTGTGAGTAGCTAAATAAATAAAATGTGTTATACATTATTGTCACATTGTCATTGTTAAGACAGTAGATGGCTAATGTCGCATGTTTCACCTTTCACGGTCGGTTGCACAATGTGGGCTAAGGGTACCACGCAATGATGGGCTGAGCTTGCAGTCTAACTTCATAATTACTGGTAATATTCAGATTACTTCACAAGATAAATCAGCGATGCTATGAAAAACCAGATGCCCCTTTCCCTAGATCTAACTCACCACCCAGAGTTGTTATTTTTTTTAACTTTCAGATTGTTTGTTTCAAGGCTTTCTGAAGAGTCATTACTGGTGGCAAGAACAGGCAGAAGACAAGCAGTTAAGTTCCCGAAAACAACGAATTTACGGAAGTTTACACTTAGCAGTCTACACATAGAGTCTAATAAAAACATCAGCCTGGAGAGATGCCCTCACACGCAGCAATGAGACACAGCAGCTCCCACAGGGTACAAACCCCCTACAGTGGCAGCCATGGGTCGAGATACTCGTTTGGATCACATCCCAATTCAGCTCTCCATAACCAGATTTCAACCGGACCCAAAAAGAAAATTGGTCACTCACTGTGTTAGCTCTGAAAAGGCAAACACTATAACAGGAATGCCAACTCCCCCCCCCCCCCCACACCCCAAAGCAAAAAACCCACAGGGGTAGGTGCCCATTACCCTAGAGGAAATTCCATTACTGTTAATCACCCACTGCAAACAGAAGGGTTTTGTCTGAGTCTCAGAACACACAACCTCCAAATGCCAGAAGGAAGTGACCCTTTCATGTCAGAGTACTGAAAGATAGACAAATAAAATATTGTCACAGTTAAATATTGCATGCACATATAATACAGAGGCAATCTCAAGCATGTGTTATTTCATTCCTAAGCATTCATCATTTATGCAATCACTGTTGGCAGCCCAAGCTTCCCATCCCTGCACATGAAGTCTTACCGAAGGCAGTATCAACAATGTAATAGCTTTGTTTGGCCAGTGCTCTGTCCCTAATCTCTGGCCGGGACCATGTCATGGACCCTGAGCTACAAGTTCAATTTTAACCTGCAGCTAAACATACCTTTAACAAACAGACTAGAGATCAAATACATGCAGCACCCTACATTAACCAAGCTCAACAATTTTTTTTTCATTTAAATACCATTTGAATACATCATGTAAACGTACGTCAACCCATAGGTATACATAACATTAACGTCTGGTGCTAACATGTGTGCAGTCTGTTTTAATTCATACTAAATGAGTGACACATTAGGTTGACTTGGAGGTAATTTGCATGTTTGATAACTGACAGAACAAGAGTACCCTGGGCAGAAGCCAGATCTGCCAGAGAAGCCCACCCAGTCAGTGCAATAGTCTCTACACTCAGATATCAAACCTACAAAGTAGGCATTTCATTTAAAAATTAAAATGATATGCTGATATGGGGGGTGCATGCTAAAGCATTATTTTTGCAGTTTTCTCCAGGTGAATAATGAAGCTTAGAAACAGTCAGTAGCTCCCACCAGCTGCCACACATCACTGAACCTCCTACACAACACCTGTCCCCCATTCCATGCTTTTCATTGCTTGAAAAGATTTATTGGGGTGTGAAAACTGCTGTAAAGGCATTCATGTTGACACACTAAATGTAAAAATCTTTCACTCCGACGATCTCCAGGGTAGGCAGTGATTAGCCCGAAAGAAACCAAAGATTGGCGAGACACGGCCCCGAGGGAACCCAGAGCGATTCGCTGGGCGCTCTTCAGGGCTGTCTGCTGGCAAAAGGGTTTTCAGAACTTCAGCTGTGATTAAAACATTGCAGGTTCAGATCCCAGGAAGGCGAACCTGCAGGCTTCAGTAAGGACATAATCACAATTAGTTCACTTAATGCTCAACAATATACTTGGGTAATGCAAGTACTGTTACTACAAAGCGATTCACAGGAAATTAACTTGTTAAAACACCTTTTGCAGCTGCTGCCTTTTTCTTTATGACTAAATTGTGATGAGAACACGAAGTTCAGGGCACCGGTCATGTGACTGAGAAAATATTAGAGGTGCACCCATCCAATATTCCAGATCGCTATCGGCACGATCCATACCGAATTAGATGGATCAGCTATCGGCCACATGACTGATACACATCCAATACTCACTTATTCAGTTTTCAGCAAACATGTCTTTAATCTGGAAGTATTTTACGCTTGAAACAACAACTAGCAGCACAGCAGTTTTTTTTGAGAGATGAACGTAGCGTTTACCACTATATAAGCACAAGGAATTGGGCGAGACGATTTGAGTAATACGAAAAATAGCATTTGATGATTTGGGAGTTGCCAGCTTGGTCTGTTCTGCGCTCTCACTACAGCTTACGATACACGAGGGGCTGCTATCGTAACGAAGTATAAGTGACGTTGTTGCCAATGGGAGAAAAACTGTGCCAAAAATAAACCAAACTTTTCCTTGAAAGTACCAAACAAAGGGGTTGTCTAACATGATAATGGCACTCTACCGACTAGCTTTCCTGTAACACCTCTTTGTAACAGCACCAACACTAACTAAAAGCCCCAACCTTCACAGAAATGTTCTTTGTATTAACACACCATATATGAAGGGCCACCATTTACCTAAACCAGCATCGATGAAACTGCTGTGTTCATTAACATACATATTCAAATACATGCCAGCGCAAGCGGACATGTGTGCACAGACCAAATATATGCCCAAATGCACGCGCACACAAACTCTCTCTCACACACACACTCTTGCAGATGTCGTGAAAGGCACCGGGTTAACCACCAGCGGAAGCCAGGCCTTCTGCAGTCTTTATTAACTTCACTGACAACTGGCATGTGTGACCACAGGTCTACCCCCACCTCCCCACCCATCCCTGTACATGTGCCAGCTCCGCCTCGTGTGATCGTCACCAGTCACCGTCACAGCTTGTCACACCTGTGAAAATATTTCCTTTGTTGGGGTTTAACCCCCCAAAACGAACTCTAACAACACAGACCAATGTGTGACAGAAGAACCGAAATGGAATTTCACATTTTTTCCACAAACTCAGTTCAGATTTAGCCAGGGTTACCAAAGACTAGCTCAAACTAAAAGTGGAGAGAGAGAGAGAGAGAGAGAGAGAGAGAGAGAGAGAGAGAGAGAGAGAACGGCAAACATGCATCTACAAGTTATTTGTGGCTCTAGATGATACTTAATGTTGAAGCAATGTAATTATAAAGGCATGAGTGACTAGTCCAAAGCACTGTTATTACTCAATTTCAGAGTACTAGCAGCCCCTTGTCGACACGCATGTCACCCCGATAGCCCACCAAGCCCTGGAGCTCTCTCTCACCAGTGAGGGTAACTGCGAGGTGACCCAAGCCAGAATCATGCCAAAAGAAAAGCAGCACGCAAGACAAGTGGTCAGTCATAAGACAGGTAACAGCATCTGAAAGACATCATTCTAAAGGAAGCTGACCAGCTTCCTTTAGAAAAAAACAAAAATCTGTTAACACCAAAAAAAAACAGCTCTAGCTCTTGTAAACACCACCACAGGATATAATTTAGCAATTATGCCATTAAGTAAAATTTCAGGAACAACAAGAAAATCACCAGAGGAGCAGTTTACATAAAGTTATGACTACAAAGGCACGCAGAGGTTTAAAGTCATGTGCTGAATGCTGTTTGATCCTTTGCGGAGACTTCCATACGGATAGAGAAACACTTTTAAAGAAAGGTTAAAGTCCACTTTGCTGTACTCCAGAGGTACACCACATTAAGAAATAGACTGAACTAAGCTGGACAGTGAACAGGGCATAAACTCCTGTACAAAACTATGCTGATTCCAGGGAGGGACACCGCAGTCGGCTTGCTGCATCAGGGCCCGCGGCTGATTTAATGTTCTGCTGAAGCCCAGAAGGGGAAAAAAGTATAAATTTCCCAGAGTTCAGAGGAAAGGCCAGCAAACTGCTTCCGAGGCCACTATTATCTGTTTTCAGCAGCACAACTGGAAAGATTCCAGAGGTCCCGGAGGGGTCGGCTGCCGACGTTTGCTGTTTTAACCAGGTCATATGTAGCCACGGGCCTCTTCCCATTCGCCATTTGTTCCTGCCATTGTGTGTGTGCACATCTCTAAGTACGTATGTGGGTGCAGAGCCAAGCGCTAAGTGTGTTTGGGATATTTACCGAGATTCCCAACACGTCATGCCTTGGAAAATGACCAGTGCTTCCACTACTGCAAAGACCTGAGCAACACAGCGACAGATTTCTATTCTCTTACTTACACAATGCATATGCTGAAAAATATTTACGGGGGGGTGGGGGGGGGGCAGAACTGCAATCAGTTCCAGTGTGTGCTGCTTTCCTGGAGACCTTTCTGCATATATTAAAACAAGTTTGAGGGTTTCAAATTATGACAAGAACTAATTGCCAGCCCACAGTTTAAAAGCAGATAACTAAGAGCTAACAGAGGTTCAAACAGCCGTGTTGTTTATTATAAATGTCCATGTTGGGGTGCATAACTTAATTACTTCAGCATAATAGCAATTATTTCGTCTCACCACTTATCTTTGTGGCTTCAAAAGACTGACTTCAATTAGAAGGTAAAAACTGCATCAATAACTAGATAGCAGGGAATTATTATACTGGCCTCTGTCAAAAGAATCATTAAGATGCTATAAATGAATTCCACAAGTAATTAATTTATATCAAGAGATAAATATATTCAACAATTAAATGAATCAATTAATAAAGTTGCACAGTAAACCAGCAGGAAAGAAAATTAATTAGCTGGCACAAATAACTTTGGATGAAAACAACATCCTGTGAATTTTAGGTCATCTCAATAGTTCTGTACATAGGGGTGAGTGAGTGAGACCTGACACGGCCTAGAGGTGGCCACATGACACACGTCAAAATGGGTATGAGACTTTAGTAAAAGGAACTCAAAAGGTGAGAAATGAAGCACAGTTGCTAAATCAGTCTGATCAGGGTCAGACAAAGGAAATTGTGTTTTTTCCCATAAGTCTCACAGACGTCTAAAGAGAAATTCTCATGATGGTCCTGTATTCATAAATGGGAAATAAAAGAAAAGAAAAAAAACAAAGCCATGCATCAAATATGTCAGGGGAGGTGATGTCAGGGTCTTGATGGATGTCACACCTACCACAGAGGGTCTACCACACAGCCCCCTAGCCGCACCGACCAGGGAAAGTCAACAACTGCAACAAAACAGTAAACTGTAAACAAATAATCAAGATCACTGCTGATGGGCGATTCTCTTCAAAAGGTACACGCATCCAAAAGAAACCTGCTGGCAGTCAAACAGGTAGGGCTGTGGGGGTGGGGCTGGCTAAATGGAATTTCAGCTCCTTTTCTTCTTAATAGTATCAGATTTCTCTGAGGTCAGCAGCCCCCATGGCACCTCAGGTAAAGGATCAGCACCTGCTGACCAGGTCATGAACTGCCTTCTTTTCAGGAGCTTTTTTCATCCTGCAAACACACACACACACACACACACACACACACACACAGGTTTCTAATAATATCTTTGTGGGGACTCTCCATTCATTTCTATCGGAAAAACTCTAAACCAAACATGAAGACCTTAACCCTTACCCAGCCCTAACCTTAACTATAAATAACCAAACAAAATACATTTAGTTTTTTGATTGCATTCACAGATCTTTGTGGGGACCATGAAAAATATTTTTATTATATTGTGGGGGACATTTGGTCCCCAGAATATAATATAAACATAATACACAGACACAGACATAGCCATTTTTACAAACAGAAAATAAGCTAATCCTGACACTAGGCAAAAAGGTACTCAGGCAGCAGTCTTGCCCTGAGAAGACCACCAAATTCAACCTGGTGTGGAGTGGAACCTCACGAATAGCATTCACCATGCAGACATGGCAGCAGCATTCGAATAAACTGCCGTCACCTCAAGCGTGGCCAATTCTGGCTCATAACAGACCAGCACAGGTGACAAAGGAAAGCATTTAAATAGGGGTGCAATGGTACCCAGAATTCAAAGTTCCGTACAAACCTCGGTTTTGAGTTCATGGTACGGTGCAACTTCACTACAGCAGGGAAAGGAATTTGTTTTTTAAGTTGTTTATTGTTAACACTGCAAACAATTAAAAACAGTTGTAAACCAAAAAACACAACACAAAAGGGCAAATGTGTCTGTCAATATGTCTGTATAACAAAACCTAAGAGACGCTTGTTTTAACATTGTAAAAATAAATATGTAACATAAAAAATAAGTTAAAAAATAACACTGCATCATCACAATCATAATGAACTACATCCCAATTAAATCCCATGTTTTCTACTACCGAGTATGGCTGTATACCCATGGTGATAAACACCCTTGAAGTCTTAGTTATTTCTTAGCCTGAATTCCCACCTTAAATACTATACCCAGTATAACAGCTGAGACAGTCTTGGTCATATCAACTGCTCTCTAGTGTAGGTTAAATTTATTGAGAAGCCAAATTGTTCCAAAACTGCTGAATTAAGTAACATGGTAGGGTGTTTGAGTTCTCGCCTCATTCGCTGATTGTAAGCAGCACTAGCCGTAACCAACACACAGCAATAGTTAGCATGTTTGCTGTGTTGAACACCTACTGGCGAATTTAGGTTCTGTCCTTGTCAAGAAATGTATTCATTCATTCATTTCATTGCGTGTTCAAAACTGAACACGTAACTGGACACATAATGAACACCGTTACAGCCCCAGCCCTCTAAATCATACCTCAGAGCAGCCCTGCGCCTCCTCGCTGCAATCAGCTGAGGAAAAAGTCAAACAACGAACACCATCCTGTTACTCTTTACGCACCAGGCCATTGCAAAGATAGGAAGCAGGCACTATACGCCTTCATGTTCACACTTCCAATTGACATTTTTTGTCAGCCTCACCAAGCAAGGCCTGGATGGCGCCAAAAAGCCAGAATGAAGCATGAAGGTAGCAGAAATGTGTGCTTCTGATTTACTCTGAACCCCATAGCAAATTCAGCAGGAAAATGTTATGTTGCTCTGTAGACAGATATTGGTGCCCAATAATATCTTTTTTTTTTTTTTTTAGCAATTCACAGACCAACAGTCTCATTGTCTTTAGGAATAGATTTATTATAAAAGCATCAAAAACAACAACAGATCCGGATCACAAATAAAAACATTTATATGAACTAAAAGATCTCTCGTGCACTGTCATAAAATGAACATTTGAAAAATGGAAGCAGATGGGCTTAAGCTAAATCAAAGATACTTGAAAAATGTGAATGTGACATTCAAAAGATAATAAGATGGTGGATGAAAGAGCAAGACGCTACTGTCCCACCACGTCTCACACAGACACACTTGGGGATGGACCCCCCCCCCCCCCCGATAAAGAGATACAATGAGTGAATCTATTTATAAGGAACTTGGCTGGCGATTACAGAGACATGACAGGTGACATCCATAACAGGATTAAGGCAAAGGCATTAAACAAGGACCGATAATCCATGCTTTGTTGTAACACTGATAAACACCTGTCTGATGGCTTTCTCTCTCAATGTGAACACAGCCCATATTAATAACTTCTAATTCTGTCCCTACATCCATTAATGCAATTATTGCAAGAATTATTTTGCCAAAACAACCGTAAAAGTGAAGAGCAAATTTGGTCATTCCCATTTTATTTAAGAAACGCAGATAAAGTTGTAGCTAAAATGTGTTTTGTGGACAAAATGCAAACATTGAGAAGCACATAGTCAAAGACTTCCTGTATCAGAGACGCATGCTGTCCCTGGTGACTTTACCTCTCTCTCTCTCTCTCTCTCTCTCTCACACATTTGCTTCCTCCTCCTTGCTCACACCCACACAGTTACACTCGTACCAGCGTTGGGCTCTGTGTCAGTTTGCGGTCTAATAAAGGAAAGACCACAGGATGCCAGAGCAGGAGTGCAAGGGGAGCTCCAAGCCCAGCAGTACACCTGGGCTGGAGGGGCAGGAAATACGGCTAACTGAAGTGAACATTCAGGGAAAGCAGAAACGTGCATCTTTCAAGTCTGCACCGACAGCGGCGAAACAAGCATTCCATGTCACCTCTGCATCTTCACAGACACATGACACTAAGAGCTCAGGACAGCATCCGTGAAGTTAAGCCTTCCCTTGGCCCCACACATTAGTTAGCAGACAGAACAAGCAGATCTGGGGGGGGGGGGGGGGGGGGTGGGAAACAGCGCCTTCCTGCGTGTGGCTCCCGTCCGCGGCGGGTCAGGCCCAGC
>JAODKE010000001.1:7562023-7604784 GCA_026779605.1 Mormyrus hasselquistii
AACCACCGCACAGAAACGAGAGGACGACGCTTGCTACCGATCAGCCCGCCCCGGGGGGCACCCGCGGGGGGGAGGGGGGGGGGGGGGGGGGGGGGGGGGGGGGGGGGGGGGGGGGAGTGTCAAAAGCTTTCCTATCATTCAGCTGCCTCCTGCAGCAGGCGGACGGCTACGTGCGGCGGTCAAAGGAACGGCAGACACCTCAGACACAACTCCTTTCTAATGTGGCCGCAGCGGCCAGCAGAGCTGTGCTCAGGATTCACACTTTTTATCTGCCGTGTGGCGGGAAACGCCCACCAGTGCGGTCCAGAAGAACAAGACAACCAGAGTCAAACCACCCATTTACAGCCTAAGTAATGCCAAGATTGTATGAAGGGTTTACGTGCCAGGGAGATCATTACAACAGCATGCACTGGGATTACAAGCAGAACTCTTCAACAGCATAGAGCATAAAACACTGTACTTTGTGTGTCAAAGAAACACACAATAAATACAGACACCAAAACAAACACCCAGACATACTAGTAAGCATACAGTGTTTAAATAAAAAAAAATAAAAAAAAACACATTGAATTTTATATAAAATTAAAAATACACCTGATGAAACTGACACAAATCCTCAGCCTATTTAAGGCCAAGCAGGCTTAATCTCACAGGCCTCAGTGTCTCTGGGATTAACTTCATGGACCACGGCACTGGGGAAGTTCACTCCACGCCTCACTCAGCCAGGAGATCGCAGACACTAGCTGACCAAGGCCTGTGCCGTTCGCATTTAAAGGCACATCACCCATGAAATGGAGCACCTTAAATCTCTTATCACTCCCTGCGGAGCAATGAGCAAAGGGGTACCCGTCTGGGAGCCGCCAAGGTGAACATCACTGCTGCATCTTTTATTTACTTTTAGGCCACATTATCTGAAACTGAATCTCAGGTCGTGCCAAGAACAGCTCCAGAATAAGCCGTAGATTGTGAGTAAATATGGCCTTTCAGAAGAGACCAGCACAGAAGCACAAAAGAAGATATTTACAATATTTTAACAACATATTAAGACACCACTCATGACTGTTGGCATTACTGAACAACGGTTCATTCAGCAAAAAACTAAATAAAAACACAAAGCCAGAGCTGTCTGACCAGCAGGCCAAAGCACAGGGGCTGCATCTGAGTGATGGTTCCTTTGTTTTCCCCCAAAGCACAGTATGATAGCTCGACCCCCCAGAACCACAAATGAAAGAAAGCAAGCAAGAGAAGAGCAACGTTCCGACAGCGGGCAACTCCTGCCGCCGAGCTGCGGCTTCCTTTGCACCTCTGCACGGAGCCGCCTCACTCCCAGCCCTCTGAAGTGGCGTGTCAGCGTAGCACGGCAGGGTGACAGTAGCTTCACAGACACACAGCAATGGCCCACAACGTCCGTCCTTCTCAGGCAACACCAGGGGGAAAGAAAAAGCAAGAACAGAAATAAATATGACCCAGGCTGCCATGGCTCACTTTAGGAATGTGCAATTCTTTGATGAGGCATCATTTACTGTTATTAAACATTAAAATCCATGACCTTGCAAAAGAGTTCAGTCACAAACGGCAAATAAAAGTCTCATCGTAGTATAGGTGCAGCAGCCTATATATAGATGTGGTTTGTAGGCTGATACTTTCACCTTCTCTCCTTCTCTCCGGAGAAACCCCTCCCCCCCACACACACACAAAAGTGCACATCAAACCCAACCCACGCAAGGCAGGTGGAAAAATTCCACAGCACGAGTTTGGGCGGACAGAGAAGTCTGGAGCGACAGCAACAGCAACAGTCAAAGTTGCTCAAAACAAGCTTAAGGCTAACAAATATTTTTTTTATAAGTATGAGGTGACAAACGACAAGCCACCCATCTGCTCAACATGAACAGAGAAGTACTATAGAAAAAAGGCAAATTTCTAGACAAAAATAAAATAAGACTTAACAGTTGACAATTCAAACCGGATGAAGGAAAACAATTTCAGTACCGAGTAAGATTTTCCCACGAACTACACTCGAATTCTGGAGGTATCTGTGGATATCGGCTAGAGAGTCTTAGATCCTGATGGAATTGCATCTGGCAAAATAACCACCCAGTAACAGCAACAGATGGTGTAAAACTGTAACGCTTCATGGGTCTTCTAGAGCAGTGGTTCTCAACCAGGGATCCGCAGGCCACTAGGGGGCCTCAACGAGGATTGATGGGTGGGTGGGTGGGGGGTGGGGGTGTGCAATTTATTCGAAAGCATAAAAAAAAAATACAACACTGTTAAAGTTAGGTTTGGGCTGTAGAGAATTTGTAAAGTATTTCGATTTTTTTTTTCAAAATGAAATGCAGGATGACAATACCACAATACCATTTACATTGATATACTGTAACTGTTCTTAATTAAAATTAGGCGTTTATTAAAGGTTTTTAAAAGAAACCAATAATATTCCTTCCTGGAATGTAAACGATGCAAGAGCGTTGTTACGATGTTACACATAATCCCAAAATTCACTGCTAAATTCAAACCATTCCGTTAGCATCTCTTGGGGAAGTTGGGGGGGAGGGGGGGAATCATTGGCCCATTTAAAAACAGTTAAAAATATCAAATTGCAATATTTGTTTTATTTTGTTGAAGGCTAATACCTTAAAATGAGTCATTTATTAAGAGCACATTTAATGGTCATCAAGTTTCTAATTTCAGAGCCATTTGCCAAATAGGTTTCATCTTTTTTTTCCAGACTGTTTTGCAAATATTATTAAACTAAAAAGAGTGTTGTGGACATATTGGAGCGAAACCTTGTTTCAGTAAAGTTTAAAATAAATTATATTGTTTGGCAGTGTAACCAAAGTTGTTTATGGGTCAATGATGTGATGCTAATTTTTATGTCCATATGGTTTAGTTAAATTTCTAAGCGTTAAAATTTGTAGAGAAAAAAAATACTAGCATACATACTTTTTTGAGGACCTAGACAGAAGAGATCTAGTAATTTTGAGAGGATATTTGGGGAATAATGGCACAAAAAACTGTATCAAATACTTAGACACTTTAAAAAGGTGAAACACACAAATTCTCAATACAACACCCTTTCAAATAGTCTAGGATAATCTTACATTAGAACTATTTGACAGGAGATAAAAGTATCAGAGCACCATTGCTTTGACTCTCATGATTAATTTGGGGGATCGTGAAGTGTCAAGGTAGAGTAACTATTCAAGGAGCCGTTTTTTTCTTATTGTGCAAAAAAAAAAACCCTGTGATAGGAAATAACAAAACAGAGAAGGAGCCTTGGTGACCATAACTCTTCAATAACGTTTTATCATAGCAAATAATTTTTAGGTTATGGTTAGATTTACATGTGAAATGGTGTGACCCCAGGAAAACATTCACAATTCATCTTAATCATATAAATGAGTATTAAGTTATGTTTGAAACATTCACACAAAGGCCACGTGTTTACATAAGTACCCATGATAAAGCGTGGCAAATTTGGTTTGAAATTGAAATGTCAAATGATGTAACTAGTTACATCATTTGACTCCTATTACAAACCTCTGTTAGAGGATAACTTTGTAAAATACCAGTAGTTCTTGATGCTGATTATCTGTAGTATAAACTCTTACTATATAGAACTATTTGCAAGTGTTCAATGTTAAACTTTTGGAAAGTGTGATGATTTGTCCACAACTTAAACATCAAAGCTCTGTTAGGGTAGGAAATCGTTATGTTGCACAACCTTGGTGTTTTAGAAATGTTTATCTCCTTTGCATATTTGTATTTAAGCAATGTGGCAGAATCAAAGAGGTGAACTGTGACTGCTGAACATGAACAGCACCTTTAAAAGACCTAGAACTCCAATGTTACTCCAATATTGTAATTTGCATTTGTAAAATACAATTTATTTAATGATTACAATTTCATAATATAACAGAGCCTAGTTGCCCCCAACAGAAATCACTTACGAGCAGAGAAAAAGTAGCTCATCACAAAGCACAAGTGAACGCTGAGCCTACTGCAAGGGCCAAAAGGTGTGAAAGGTAGTTTACACAGACACACACATGCAGACAGAGAGACTACATATTTTCCTTAACTGAAATCATGATTGAAATGAGTGGACTGCCCATCCAGTTTGAGGGTGAGTTAAGGCCTCAAACAGAGGAGTGCAAGTAAGTTGGGTCTTATTCATAAGCGAGAGGAGGAGGATGCGGGAGCCTGTCAGGCAGATTGGTGGTGCATCGGCAGTTATGCCGTTCTGTCATGGTAAAGCGAAAACTGAGCTGAAAGGTGAATGTTCATTTACCTGGCAATCTGCGGTCCTACCCTCACCTACAGTTACAAGCTTTGGATAGTAACCGAAACAAAGAGATCAGGGACACAAGCCGCTGAAATGAGTTTCCTTTGCAGAATGTCTGGGCTCAGCCTTACAGACAGGGTGAGGAGCTCAGACATTTGAGAGAGAGTATCTGCTCCTCCACATCAAAAAGAGCCAGCTAAGGGGGTTCAGGCACCTATCTCAGATAATTAATAGACGCCTCCCTGGGGAGATGCTTTAGGCATGTCCAACTGGGAGGAGGCCCAGGGGCAGACCCAGGACACTGGAGAGCTAATATCTCTCGGCTGGCCTGGGAATGCCTTGGGATCCCCCTGGGGGAGTTTAGAGGAGGTAGCTGAAGAAAGGGAGATCTGGGCATCCCTGTTCAGACTGCTACCCTTAAAACCTTGCCCCAGATAAGCGGCAGAAAATGGGTGTACTGATGGATGGATGGATGGATGGATGGATGGATGAAATCACAACAGAAAAAATCTTCTTGTTAGATGTGTTTTTTTATATATATTGAAGTAAAACAAAAGACCAAGTTCAGTTGACCTTGTTCACTGTCATGCTTGATTTTTTCTTCAACAAATAATGGCCTTTGACCGTAGAAGCAACATGGTCAGGCGGTGTAACTGGTTTGTGTCAACTGGCATAGCCAGTATATTCATAAAAATATAATCATATAGGGAAAAAAAATGTACAATAAAACATTATCCTCAATTGCAGTGTAATAACGTTTTTAATTAATGCACAATTTGTCAAAGATTACTTAGAAAACAGGTATTTTCAGTAAATGTCATGCTTGATACTGTAAAACTGCATTAAATTTAGAGATACAGGTGCTCCTCTACTTACGAACTTTCAGACATACGAAGAGGACAGTAAATCTACATTGTGTTCCTTGGGCTTCCACTTCCTGTCCACAACATAAACTTTTTTTTCTGTGCACCAATTGCTCCTAGTCTGGCCGCTACTCCCGCCACACAGCAGAATAGCGTGCATACTCCCAGCATCTTTGTACTTGTATATACTCTTAAAATGATGTTGAATGGCAACTTACGAACATTTCAAGTTACGAACAGCCGTTTGGAACTTAACTCATTTGTAAGTAGAGGAACGTCTGTAATCCTAATTTTTAAAATGCAATTGTTGTCAGTACACTCTGGGTGGATAAAATATTTAATATCTCTCGTTCTATTATGGTTACACCATTTAACATTTTCAGGGACAGTCTTACCTTTTGTACATAATTGGTTCAAATTCATTTCAAATTACATGAAACCAACATGAGTATGGAAATGTACATTTCAAAAAACATGATGCATGTTTTTAAAACAAATTTTTAAAAGATCTTTCAGTTGCTTATCTTGGCAACCCTTATTTGTCACTGACCCTTATTTTTATTAAAAAATTGTGATTTTTGTCATCATTGCACATTGTTACAAAACAAACAATATTATATAATATTATAACCTATGTAGGGGGGCCCAAACACGTCATTCTGGACACAGGGGATCCTCGGAGACCTGACCCCCCGTTAAGAACTGCTGTTCTTGAGTACCAAATAGTACAGCATTAGCTGTAGCTGCGACAAGACACTTCCTGCATCTAAGCTTCTAGCTGCATGAACTGGCTCCCGTTAAGACTTTCTGGGAGTCCTGACACCAACAGGAAGTAGTGGTGAAGAAGCCACTCTGCAGGTGTGAGATCTTAGGAACGCAGTAAATGGCCTGTAGTATCTCAACTGTTGAACATAGTATGGAGCCTCTGGGTTTGACATCCTCATATGATTTCTGCAAACCTGAGGACAATAGGCCATGAGCCACGTGGCTCCGAGCATTTTTTTGTGAGAGTAATTACTGGATCAGCCATTACAAACAGCACTGCGTTTGTTAAACCGAAGGAACTTAATGATAATCCTGTACTTACAGTGCCTGCCTCTTGGCACACACAGATCTTTAAAGGTGGATTACAATAAGACACGTTTGTTGCACAGCAACAAAAATGCACTGGTTAACATCTTTCCCTACTACTTTTGTTTACGCAATATGCGTGTGTGGCATCTTGTATGGGGGGGGGGCAACATCTATCTTGGCTGTGTGGGCGTGAAGCCAGTGAAAAACACAAGACACACGGTGCCCAAGACGGCCGTTAGTCAATTCCAGCAATTCAAGTCCAGAAAGGTTGAATCATCCCCATCACTTGTTTTGATGTGCCTGATGGCAGCAGGCTGAAGACAAGCACTATGGCAAAGTCTTAGACCAGCCACCTATGCAATAATGCCACTTACTGAGCTAGTGGGCACTCGCTGCTTTCGTGTTCACCTCTTTGTTGCTTTTACGTCAAGCCTGTTCTCTTACTACCGTTACATTTGCCATGATTCCTGTCACATATTAATTTAATGCCATTTCTTGCTGATCTGCCGAGCACTGAATAAGTTGAGTATGTAGGCTCCTGAGCCAAACCAAGCACTGGAAATGTCCTTCGGCGGAGAGTGAACGATGATGCTCCACTCCCCCCACCCCACCCCCCCGTGAAATCTACCAGTTGGGGAGGAACACATTTCTGGTGCGATCCTGAAAAGGCCCCATTTGCCCCTAAGGACCCTGTTGTTCTATAGCACTGACTAGTCTAGACCAGATATTTCTCCTCATCCTCTCCAAAATGCCATCTAGCTAAACCCAATAAAATGACATAGTTTTACATGTAGGGACTGCTATATAATACATATTTTCTAAAAAATGAAGGACAGTCTTACAGTAAAATGTGGAAAAATGTGTGGAAGGCATAGTAAGCAAATGGCAGGAAACACTTAGCGAGCAACTGGGCTACCAGTCCTGCGTGCTGCGACGCGCCACCTCGGGATTTTCCTGCTGGGCCGGATTTCCAAGCGGTTTCTGTTTGCTATTCCTGTGAAGCGAAGCAGAAGAGACCTGTAGCCAGAAGAAAGCGGGACCTGTTATAAGAAAAGCTAACCCACACGGAGGAATGCCTGTTCAGCAGGAAGCAGTCCACGTGCAGATCAATGAGCAGGCATGAGATCTATCCAAGAGGAGGCACAAGGAGCACAGGAGACTTGAAAACATGTCTGAGCCGTTCAGACACAAGGTTGACGGCGTCAAAAGCCTGTTCTGTCTCACAGAATTATAATGGACGCTTGGCAGCATGGTGTTTAAAAACAAAGAGAAAGTAACCCTGAAGTAGCACCGCTGAAGACACTCAACCTGAATTGTCAAAGTAAATTTAGGATCGTAAATATCATCAACTTAGGTTTCAACCTAACATCCAAATGTACTACATACAGCTGTCACTAACAATGGAAAACATTAAGTCGCAATTCATAAACCAGCAGTCCAATAGTCATTCATAAAACGACTAACTCAATTTGCATAATATCAGCACAACTGTGATGAGCCAGATAATTTGCTGCCATGAAAAGCAAATATTTTATTTTTCATTTTGCAGCCCACTCTGTAAACTGTAACAGATTATTTTGCATGAAACTGCAATACTGAAATACATTTTTAACATCAACGTATAAACTGAAACTACACTCTACTTTGAATGAAATAACATTTTACCATTCTTAAAGCAGTGAGCATTAAATCATACGTTTTGAAGGATGAAGAAACCTGATATTTCTTCATGCTTGATGCAAATTTGATACTTACCTACACAGATTTTGAGTATCATTGAATAAAACAGGATTCGTGTCAATTGTTCTAGTTGTACTAGTTGTACCACACTAAATATATTGAAATTCCCAGCCTATTTCTAATTATTTTTTGTGGTCCAACCAAGATCTACTACCAATCTACTACCACTGGTCAGACTTTCAAATGAGTCTTCAAAGAGGTTCCTGCTTCCTTCCTTCACTGTAATTGCCATGATTATCAATCAAAACAATACTTAGAACAATTGCACTCATAAATACAACAATAAGAAGGCCACTTCCTGCTAAGCAAATTCTTCACACCCAAGCACTGCGCACAGAGTTGTCTGTCTTTCATGACAAACCAGGGAGCAGACTACAAGAATGAGAAAGACACAGTTGATGGATGGCTTAACAGAGTACAACAGTAAAAGACAGACTCGGGCTATCAGGTACTGGGGTCACAATTCTCTCTCTTGGCGTCACGCTGATAGAGACTATTATTGTTGGAACCACATTAGGCTCACCGCGAGCATCCTCACACAATGAGATGAGACGTCAAACGATCTGAGCAGCCTTTACGAGAAGAGCTGTTTTAAGCTAAGCGTGAACACCCCACTTTCTCTGCAATGAATACATCCCAGAGACTGAATAAGTTAGCAAAATTAACCGTGAGTCAGTTTTTCTATGATATCTCCCCTGCTCACAGCAGGATTGGGTGGATTTTTTTTCCCGTTTTTCCTCGGTGTCCACCTGCATGACACAGAATAGGATAATGACTTGTCACATCAGCACCTATTATGATACCAGGAACCAAAATAAAGGCCTTTTCATTGAGTCTTTCCTCATACATTTGACATTCACCTGTAGGACAAGCTGTTTTGGTGCATTTAAAAGAGCAAGGTCAGCAGCACCCGCATGTCTAACCTCTGCTGCAAGCCAGATTACTAGGCAATGAAGCAGCCAGCATTTCTACTCAAAAGGCACTGGGATGTTGATGCGCGACTGTGTGTGACCGACTGAGATGACGTTTTGAGCAACACACCCATCACAAGAACATTACAAGGCCCTAGAATCTTTCATGAAAACAGTGAAAATCAGGAAGTTCTGTCTAGAACCAAAGTAAATACACCTTTCTTAATGTACACTGAGTGATCAGAAGAGATCGCATGTGACCGGCAGCCAGACACAAAAACCCTTTTCCAGGGAAGGCTTGTAAAACCAGTAAGACCTGAACCGGAGCCATCACCAAATGGCCTCTACACCTCAAGGGGCTCCCTCAGGTAAGGTCATCCACTGGTCCACCCTAACCTTAAGATAAAGAAGTCGCCTGGTGCGCATACACCTAGCAAATCAGGTTCATCGCTATACACCCACACTATTCACACCAGCATTTTTCTCTCTCCCCGAAACCCCTTGATACTAAGAGGGCGAAATGGACACACATTATACATTGATGCACCTTGCCCAGGGCAAACAGGTTAAAAAGCACTAATGAGATGCTAATTAATGGCACACCCCGAGGTCTGTTTTTAAATAGAGTATGTTATTTTGACATCACTCAGTCATACAATGCACTGGGTGGTGTGATGGACCTTTTTGTATTGACCAATCATTTTGGATATAAGCACCTGTAACATGCAACATGTAAATGTTAACATTGTGATGTCTTGTAACTCGTTCCTATGTGAGCATGCATTTGCCAAATGCTCTGTGTCATGAGATTTCTCCCGGATAAAACCATTCTCCTGAAGTAGAAACTACTAGAGCTGTACAATGTGCAAAATTAATATTGGCAATGCATGTTATGCACGGGCAATTGTCACATCACATAGACCACGACAGTCAGCAAAAACCATCAGTAAGCTAAAACATATTTACTCATTCACAGGAAACAACTCTTAGCATGCTTTGCAATTTTAATGATTGTTACTTTTCAAGACTATTCAGTATATGTTACAAAATCAATCTAAAGTCATTTGCCTTTCTCTATACAGAAAATGTTTAGGTTGTATAGAGAATATGTTGAGAAAAAGCAAGTGCATTGTCAGACTAGTGTTTTATATTTATTACAATATATATTGAAAAACATTTCAGATCACAATGTGGTTTTTACTTCTGGTATCATGCAGCCCTAGAAACTGCCACTGATTTGTTTGCTTGGTACTGAACTACATTCATCCTTCTTAATATGACACAGAGTGAGATCCCAATTAGGCCCACAGATCCCACCCCCCATACAATATTCACCTTCTAATGGAGGGGGGGGGGAACAATGGTGGCTCCAACCAGCCTGGAGTTCAGCCAGGCCATATAGTCACTAACTAACTGATTTGAGTTTAATAACAATGTTTACACTAGATTTACAAATGGTCTCCCCACCCTATAAATCCCACTTTGGGTCTCTGATCTCTTCCACCACTCCCGGGAGGCCTGACCCTGGATGGAGAGGTCTGCCGTCTCTGATTGTGACTGCTGCAAGCCACACCCTACTGACATCATCTGTCCTTCTGCAGGTGCCATTGGCATCGCCCACAATCAACAGCAGCCTAAAAAAGATCTTCATTCCATACTAGAAGCAAGTGATCTATTAGAGCCATGCCCTTGTTCCAAAACAGCACAAATTCAACCAGGGCAAGGGGAGCTGGAGTAAGTAGTGTGTCATTAACAGTCTATAACAAATAAGAAAATAAAGAGGAACTGCAGAAGACTGATGGCAATTATGGGAAATAACAGCCAGACTTCTCATTACAATGACCCACAAAACACTTAGTGATTAGCACTCTGCTTCAGCTGGTGAAACAAAACACAAAAACAATAATTATTCAGCAGGGCCCACTGGCAAGAAGTAAATTACTGCCATTAGAAATGGATTACTTTTTAAAGCATTTCCAGTCTTTTTTACTCCAGTCTTTTCTGAGTTAACAGTGCCGGTGAAGTTTAACACTGAAGGATGAAGGATTTTTAGATAAGGGAACAGGTGTCAGCACTACACGATTAAAAAACACCTCTTTCGTTTCAAAAAAATTATTCTCGCTTTTGATTAAAATAATTTAAGCGAATTACAATAAGACTGAAAGTTAACTTTGGTTAAATATACAAGTTACAAAGTCAGTGTCTAGGAAGCCTTTTAAACTAGCAGAAGTTATGCATGCAGATGTGATATTAAAGTTAGAGCTGCCTTCTCTCTTCTGAGAAAACAGGTTTCTAACATACATGGTAGAGGAGGTTGCCAGGGTGACAAATACAGAACATGGGCAACACAGCCTTGTACCCAGGCAGTCTGCTTAACCACATTCACCTTTCATGGTAGAAGTTTATGTAAAGCAGCCATACAGACACACACAAGAATTAGTGCACACATACATGCACTTCTATCTTGCTGCTTCATAAAACATGCACATGTTTTGTTAGCAAACCTTTCAAAATAATTTATTATGTGTATCAGCTGAGAAATTCCTTGAACATAAAGTGGCCTGTGCAGCTGTGTGACAACATACAAGATGTGCAAACACACAGCCATCTGCAGAGGTGCCATTGGGATCCTTAATTACCTCACTAAATAAATTAGTAGCTGTTGCATTTGACAGTTCAGTTCAAATGATGGCACAGGCAATGGAGGAGAACCAGAAGGTTATCAAACAGGTCAGGAAAAAAGTACCACTATGAGGCACGTGGAATGGGCATCCCATGAGTGAAAACGACACAGGAAGGGAAATGAAACTGAACCGGAAAACTGCCAAGCAGTCAGTCAGCCGGTCAGGGCCAGACAAACTACAAGAAGATCCAATATGGGCTCAAGCCATAGGCATCCAACCCTACTTCCACCCAGCTGGACACTCAGATGGAGATCTGCCCTCCAGATTCAGGCTTCCATCATGAAACCATCAAGATCAGCAGCACTGGTACAATTCAATGCCTTTTAGACTTACAGGGAACTTACAGAGCACATTACACCCGAATAACACTGTTGCTACAGGGCTTTGGCTGAAGATTTTCCTGGACCTCTTTTGGCCATTGGCCAGAACTCAATGACATTTCTATAACTGTATAAATTCGGTCTTGCTAATATTTAGTTACTTGTAATCTTAATTGGCTACTAAGTTTTGGAGCTACTATAAAAATAGAGTGATTGCTAAATCACACCATCAAACTAAATAAAGCATAGTTTGGGTGAAATCCTAACCAAAATATAAATAATTTTGCAGCGAGGATAACAATATAATATGCTTCTTAAATTTAATTGGATAATTTTGGTAAATTGCTGGGACTTAAATATTGAAATTCAGGTAGTACCCTAGTAACAACACCACAGCCAAAGAGCATATTATTCCAAGTCTCTTTGTTAGTGTCCTGAGAGATTGACAGCTGAAAGGAGGTGGGACCCCACAGGGCCCAGGCTGGTGCCTGCTATAGCTGAGGCACTCTGGGTAATTAAGCCTCTAGGATTACAGCTGAATGCCAATGAGACCAGCTTCTTAAGTGAAACACAGATCTCTTACACATAGAGCAATCACTTAAACAATTACACCTGTAATTTCCCTTTTTTCAGCCAGGAGAGGGGGGTAATGTTTTTCCATTGTATGGAAAGAATAATGTAATTCATGGTCTGGCTTTGTGGGGGACTACATTGGAAATCTCTGCTGACAGGTCATACATACCAAGCACCAGAAGAGAGCAGACAGAAGACCACACTTTGTACTATCAGCCAGTGTCACTTTGGTGCTCGTCCCCCCTCCAAAAACTCTGGGCTGTGTCACTCACAGCAGAACGCACTGCTTCACAGACACACCTCCTCATGATATCCACCTTCCACAATCTCAATGTATCACCATGATTTCTTTGACCAATCAGACAGCACTCCATCCTTCCACCAATGCCATATCTTCTACTTCCAGATATGACCGCTCTCTCTGCAATAACCATGATTAATATAAATCACTATATTTAGAATTTTGGACAATACACATTAATTATACAATCATCACTTCAAACCATAAGGGACCTGAAATCATAACTACTAGACTGTAGGTATGGAAAACCTACTTCAAACCACAACTCCCTGGGAAGTGTGTCAACCACCAGATCTAGCCAGTCATCTAGGACCAAGGTGAATGAATTACCGTTTAAAAAAGGTATCAGTATCATTGCAGCATTAGAAACCCTGCTGCTTTCAGAGACTCCCACCATTTTTTGTGTAAACTTACCCTTGTCAATTGATTTTAACAGCCCCCCAGGAAAGCTTAATCAAAAAGCAAACTCTTGCATTTCTCAGGAAGCCAGCTATCCTATGGATAAAGGATAATTAGGTGGGAGGGGCAACCCCTACATATTCCATCTTCCTGGCCCTCAGCAAAAGCCTGCCAGGCAAGCCGGTGTAACCAAGCCACTCAACTCCACCATCTAACCTGCCTGAAGCCTTGGCATCTAGACCTGGATCTGTGCCACTCTCAGCGTGGCAGGACGTGCCCAACAGCAGCAGAGGAATGCTGCACCATGGTGGAGACACACAATCCCCATGGCGACAATGTGGACAGCAGAGCAACAATATGAACACAAACCGCTCCAAACACAGCCTGTGAAATTACAGACTCTCAAGTGGGCTCCCAGTTTCTCATGAGAAAAAAAACAAAAAAAAACAGTATTACTTCCTTTATGCTCCTATATGCTTCCTTTAATCATATAAAGTGCTACATGAAGGATGTGAGGATACAACAATGCTCATTAGCTGATGTTCACCCAAGTCTCTCTGAGTAAAACCCATTCCCTCGAATGGACATGCAGGTATCTCTGGTAAGACATCTGACCATCTCAACAGACTTTAGTATTGCTTGATGAACTTGTTAGCATACAGTGTCACGCTAATCCCCAAGGTCACTGGCACTGCGCCACTGAGTAAAGGTGCTTTGAACTGTGAGTCACATTTTTCTGTAAACCACAGGCTTTCATTTCAATTTACAGTTAACCTGATAAAATAGACCTTCTGCTATATATTGTCAGTCTTATGACAGAATAGAAACTCCACTTTTTAGGATGGTCAGTTGGACTGTTTTGACAAATTTATAACCATTCAAATCCTGACCAATTCACAGATACACATCATGATATTAGAATTTGTTGTATTTCCACAGACTTGACAGCCTTTATGTGTATGGGTAACACTGCCCTCACCATAAAAATATAACAAATGGTAGCCTGGAATCATTTGTGAAGATTTTTATCGAGTGAAGATTTTTTCAGTTCCTTCTCAATTTTCCCAAGTCCACAGACTCTCGAGCTTCCTGGTTCCCAGAAGCACCTTGACGGTTGTCACCTCTGCAGCCCACACACCTAAACTAAATTCACTGAGGCTTTAGTTCAAAAGAGAAGGATGGTGCCCAGCGGGAGGCACATAGCACTGTGACTCTCCATTCCTAAAGGATTAACAATGCAAGATAAAGATTTTATTGTGTTTAGTTTGGTTTAATGGACAGGAACAAGCAGTCTACTATGTGGTCACCTTCCAGGTAATGTGAGACATGTCAACTAGCCACAATGGCTACCCAACTGGCCTTCCTCACCTTCTCACCTGTAACCTTGAGGACAAAGACCAGGTTAGAAACACCTTGATGTGGGTGTTCCTCGTGGTCATCTTTCTAATAGAGAATAAACTGCCGACTGCCAATAAGGGTCACTTACCCCTCTGACCCCTGAATGGGTCGAAGGTCACAGCTCATCAAGCTCAACCTGACCTCCGGCAGAAATTGGGAGGGGGGAAGAGGGAAGGGGCTTAAATAGCTCTATTCTGTGGCACACTGAGATCCCAGAAAGCTCCAACAGGGCACCCATTATGTGTCTTCATCCAGCACGACTGCAGACCAGGTGCATAGGTGCTCTAAGTGGGGGGAGGGGACCAAAGCAGGACAAACTTACTCCTCCACTCAAAGTCTCTAGCCGAACCAGATACTTCAGCCTTTGCCCTCAGGTCTCAAACTCACACTGGGCAAGTGGATTTTGATCAAGCCCTGGGAGAATCTCTGACGATAAATCCAATCTTCTACAACCCAGATTCTGAGGAATTAAAGATCCAGTTTTAAAAACAAGCTGCTGCCACATGGCAAACTTCCCTACTTTGAGGGCCCTGCAATAACAGGCAGCTCATTGCTTACTGTTCCCTCATCGTCACCTGGGAAGGGCCCTATGGTACAACCTCCTCAATGCATGAAATACATTTAAATGGGATATGTACGGTATAACCTGAGGCCAGGTAAAACATCACATTAGAAAAATTAATGACTTATGTAATCTCCAACTTTGCTATGCCTTCTATATGACATTTACCTCCATGTCACTCCAGGAAAATCTGAATATAAACATATTTATTATTTATCAGCCTCAGCATCCCACACTACAAACAACAATACTAGATGACACTGACAGAATTATCCCCACTACAAATACCAATTTCTTGTGCAGAACGGGTTTAGTACGAATACACCAAAATGTTTTTTTAAAAATGCAGCAATGTTTTTCCTCCATGCAGCTACCGAGTCATCTAACATAGCTAATTTTTTGTGAACATTTGTCCAATTTAGCTGGGTGCTATACCTAATCGATTTTAATCTCAATCCACTTTAAAACCATGGAAACTGTTAAATATGCAGACCCATAACCTCCAAATTAAAAGAAAGAAAAATAAAACATGCGGGTGAGTAACTAATGGACCTGGCACCTAAAAATCTACTGAATAACCTGGCCCCTTATTTTAAAAGCCAGTTGTTCTTCCAGTGCTGTACTACTGCAGCAGAACAAGTCTGCACTGGCTCAGGTCAGACAAAGGTAAAGATGGCCACCTCAAGATCTCGGGCTTCAGCTTACGACATCAGCACATGGCCCTAAGCTATTTAAGAGGAAGACATTTGTAAAGTTCTAATTCACGAAAGAGTCTCATCCATCCATTTGTGTATACACATATGACGTGTGCATGTGTTAAAAGCAATTTGTAATGCTGTTCTGAAATGGCTAAATGACAATGGCAAGACACAAATTAGGTGACACTTAAGGAATGAGCCTGAATATGATCAGCCACGTTACCCATTTCACTAGTATTTAGTGTGTTAAATGTACAAAAGGATAAATGTTAAATTAGAATTTGCACCGTCCCACCCCCCAACCAACCTTCTAACATCCTCAGCAATAGGGAAGTACAGGAATCGTGGATAGGGGGAAATCACAATCCAGGTACAAAAGGAACACCACATGTTCATCGGTTACAACTGCCACCATAACAAGCTTAAATTCTGGTGCATGGTAAGAAAAAAGGGCCTGCTTCCCTCCGAGTACATTTTTGGGGAAAGCACCTCCGCACCCAACCGGTTTTTCTGTTGTAATAAGTACATTGAGTGGCAGTGGACCGAGGCGCCGTCAACTTCCTCATCCTAGGCTCCCGACTCGAGTCATATATACACAGCACCTTACCTGTCATCAGCCATGAGTGTACTTCTACGTTTCACTTCTTAAGAAAGAAGAATGCGTCAGAAAATTTATGGTGGGAAACTGAACGAACAGAATTACCATGAAACACACAGGCCTTTACAGCCTGATCCATCTTTCCCTAATTTAGACAATACTGAACCCTGACCCCAGTGCTAACAGGACACTGAAAAACTTTCGCTGGAGGTTACGTGGAATGCCACCAAAACCTGCTAATTATGCTGTTTCATCCACTCTGCTGCCTTTTTCATTTCCCGTGCTTCCTTGGAAAATCTCCAGGCTTGCTAGATCCCAAATAAGCAGATCTGGAAAAAGGAATGCCACAACAGATTTTCCTCATGTGCATTATAGTATAAAGCAACTTGAAATATTGATTCGTTTTTTTCAGGGACCATCTTGCAATCATCTAGGGTGCAGGTACCGTTCTGTGAAATGTCAGATATGTCAATATAAGAATGTAAAACAAAGCGTTTGACAAAAGAATGACATTTATCAGGAAAAAAAGACCAGTTCTGTACTCAAAGCAAGACAAGAGTAATTTCCTTTGACTCTACAAAAAATAGTTCAGTGATTCTTTTTTGGGTGGAACTCAAACTAGTAAACAAGAAAACAGGAAGATGTATCTTGACGTCAGTTGTTAAATTACACATGCCGTCTCACAACATTTCCAGCTCACCAGGAAGAAACTGCTTAAATAAATCAAGTACTCAGTACTGGACTGGTGCTTTGTCTCCCTTCAAAAGGGAACAACCCAAATACAGGAACTTGTCCTGCACAACAACAGTGCTCTGAACATAGAGAATGCAGACACCTAATCTGAGTCTTTCATGGGTCATTGCAACATGCTTTGTCAGCTGTCAGCCCTTCCAATCAGTTCCTGTACGTTGGACTAAAATCAGGTGATTTTTCCATGCATACAGGCATACATGCAGCCATCCATCCATCCATCCATCCATGCATCACCCAACTGCTCATCATGAGGCTGACCAGACTATCCTAGGAAGCTGAGGTACACCCCAGATGGAATGGCAGTCCATCACAGGGCTCTCACACACACACACACATTCACATACTACAGGCAAATTTTAACTTCAGGTACCTGTAAGATCTAGTGCCATAACATCCCAAACTTTGTGTGCCAAATTTTTACCTTAAATACTGAAAAAATAACAGCCAGATCACTTCTTCATAAGCACTGATTTAATTATCTGTGCCTATTAAGCTTTTGAGAACCACATTCGCTGACTTTAACAGGTGAAAATCAGAGAGAGAGCCAGGGTTCTGGATTAAGTATAAAAGCTTTTTACATGATGTTTTTAATGCCGAGTAGGACAAGCAAGCACAGCAGGGTTTTTCCCAAATGCCTTTTTAACCTTTATGCCACAAATAGTTCTGAGGGACTGACAATCAGCTCAATTGGTAAGAAGTCATCAGGACAATATAGGCCAATGACTTGACAGGAGTCACATGCTAGACGCCCTGAAGAGAACATACCAGACTAATGAACCTACTTTCTGGTCTCATACAATGGCCATCACCTGTCATCACAAAAACATACATTATGATAAGTAGCATAAAGCAGTTTAACACAAGTGGAAGCAATAACAGAAAAACTGATTTCTGTCCTAAGGGATATACCAGTAAGGTGAATAAAATATTCCTAACCCAAATCTGGTACAAGGGTTTTGCAACATATTGTTAAAAACTATTAAAATATTATTTCCGTCAATCCAACACAGATATAAGATCCACTCAAAAATGCAATAGAGAATCTTAATGAACTTTGACCTAATGTTCTTTATACAAAAATAAAAATATAACACAAGAAGGTTTTGCTTGGATGGGAAGAACCACGTGTCCCTTTCCGAACCCCTCTCTTAGAGAATATTAATATAGAATAGGTAAATAACCTGCAGTGTCCCTGCGAGCCACACTGTAAGGAGTGCATGCCTGGCAGACTCAAACACACATGCTCTGAGATAGCGACAGTTACTGAGCCCATGCAAATGAGGTTTCCACAGATGGGCAGAGAGGAGGGGCGGATGGGGGACCCCCGTCTGGCAGTTGGAGCGGTCCCCAGTGCAAGTGTGAGAAGGCACTGAACAGCACCTGTTCTCACTTCCTGAAGAATCTCCTCTGAACGAACGTCAGCGGACTGAAAACGCAGACAAGCGATGCCTGAATAAGCCATTGCGTCACCGCGGCCGTATCGATGATGCCATTTGACACTCTCACTTCAGACCAGCGCTGCTCCAGCTCCATGCACCCAGCCACTTTCACCGCCAACAAACACCAACCACGCACCTGTTACAGGGCAGATCTCTATCACCTTAGGCCGCTCATCATGAAAAATCAATGGCTTTGTTTCTGCACCGCTTCAGAAATCTTGGCGACGGCCCTCCACATAACCGGACTTCCTGGCAAAACCCTACAGAAGAGCAAGATGGGTGAGCGACATCAGAGATCAGTGCGACATCATGCAGGCCCAGTAGAAACTTAATGTCTAATTGCATCCTGAAGAAAGACATGCAGACCATATTTGGCTAAAATTGAGTTACATTCAGATTTTTAAGTGAGACAGACACTTGAAATGACAGATGGAGGAATACTATGCTCCATTTTACAGAAACAGGTTGTCTCAGGTTCCCTTGTTCAGCTTGAGGCATCGAAGTCTTTCCCCCTCCGCTAGAAAGGAAGAGGGGGGGGAGACCTCGATGCCCCCCCCCCCAGACACACACACCCCGGGGACTCAGTTACTGCCTCCACAATCCAATCTCCTGCTCACCCCACCTGTCCGTATGCGCACCCCCACCACCCCATAAATCACTCTTGTTGCCTCACCTGTCCAGCACCTGAAGCGCTTCATTCCCGTATAATGCGTGAACTTACGAACTTTCAGCAGCTCGCGTCTCCAAAAGCTGTGACCTTTTTTTAACAGCCTTGCAACCAATCATTCGTGCCCAGAAATTAATATATTCGCCCACAATTTAGGACCATATTTATCTTTGAACCGACGGTAACATTAACCGAAACGCACGATGTTTCTGAGACGCGTAGGTAAAGTGATATAAATTACACATAAAAAGTAGTTTTCAACAGGGCAACTGCAACGTACGACTGTCAGGTAAATTGCGGTTTCCCGCCAAAAAGTCATGCCACAAAAAGTCACCATGGACGCATATTTATCACTCAGTAAATGCCAATAAATCAATACCAGTACGAAGTATCGTTGCTCATTTCTATGGTCTCAGCGTAATACATATGATTAGCCATGTACAGACTCAAGCTTTCGGCTTTTCGTTTTGGTCGCCCAAAACAGTGACACTTGTTGGATTAATCTTAAATACGTTCATTACCGAGTTTCGTTTCAAAGTTTCACAAGATGTCAACCGGAATTTATGATAAACACTTTACCGACATGGACACCGAGTTCTGCTTTAGGCCGAAAATTAATCACGGAATGGTGGTCTTTTCACTTGCACAAATTGGGGTATTTATTTAATCAGTGTCTGTTCCATTATTTTAGAATGTAACATTCTAAAATTGTAAAAAACTGATTTTGTAAGGTGCTAATTGTTATTCCGGGAACAAGATAATTATATGCTCAGATTAGACATTTGACTTTTCAGTCTTAAATAAGCACGGTCCATTGCCATTTACGCTTTTCAAAACTGCGACAACTAAACTGCAGTTCGTTACCTACGTTATCGTGGGAAGCTCACGCGAGCGCTGCCTGCGCATGCGTAGAATCGGTCGGGTTTTAAGTGTTACCTCTTTTTAAATTGCCTGGTTAAAGATAGAAACTTGTTTTATGATTAGTTATACCTCGTAAATCAATTTTGACAGTCATACAGCCTGTAGTAATCGTTTTATCGCAAAAAAGTTGGCATTGGCGTTAAACGTCATAAACGTCAGTGAATTTTACTTACTATACTGTGCAAGAACGTATAAACAATAGCTATTTAATGACTTCTCTGCCACCATTACCCTTCTGTTTTATTAGCTATAGATGAAGTGTGACATCTTCACTCGTGGTTACCCTGCGGTTAAGCATTTTTTCCAAGAATCAGTAAACTATATATAATGTTTGAGAGTGAGAAAATAAACTGCCGTGGTTTCTCACACCACACAGTTTTTTTCCCATAATTTTTTTAAACGATTTTATCAATCAAGTCATCTTTGTTACATTTCGTCAGCCTCTCTATTTTTTATATACAAACAAGGTAAAATATGGCATATGCCTGAATATTTCCACGAGTGACACACTAAGAAGGACATAGGTGCTGGGAGGGTGATCTCATTCAGGTTGAGCTGTGGCTCCCAGTGACAGGTTG
Source organism: Mormyrus hasselquistii (assembly GCA_026779605.1). NCBI lineage: Eukaryota > Metazoa > Chordata > Actinopteri > Osteoglossiformes > Mormyridae > Mormyrus > Mormyrus hasselquistii. Next base: position 7,582,785 of record JAODKE010000001.1, read on the forward strand.
TCATCTTCAGAAATTAGCTCCAATGGCTGTGAAGTCCGGCTACTTTTCATTAGAAACGTACTGCAGCACCAGAATTTTCCATGTGCTGTATTACATCTCCTGTGTTATTTGTGCAGATGAGCAGGAGGCGTGGCCAAGGAGGAGGAAGAGGTGTGTCTACTGCGGCCTATTTGGTGACCCTGCAGTGCTAAATAGCAGCACAACTGCTGATATCAGCATTCGGCTGAGCAAAGCTATGAGCCATGATGGAGAAAAGGGAAGTGCGTCAGCAACAAAGTGTTCACTCACCAGCTGTACCTGTCTGTGCCTTAAGCTGATCCACATATGTGTTTGGACTCTCTCTCGGTCTGGGGAAATGAGATGAGAAACAGCTAATCGCTGCTGAGAGCTTAGTCTTGATGTGCTCTCGGTATGGAAAGAGGCATATCATCAAACTTGATGAATCAAGTGGCATTTATGTAATGTCACAGCATTTGATATGGTGTCCTGCATGAACTTCGCATCAGTATTCATTGCCTGCCTGAATGTGATGTCCCACATCTGATGCAAAATGATAGCACATCATCAGCTAGCCAGGCGCAGCTATTCTGGCCTTTGACTTTTGAGCCACTAATTCATGGGAATTCAGCATATTACAATGGTTTATATTGAGTATTTCTAATTTTGAAACTGAAAACCATCACAAAGACATCGGTCTGTCTATTAGGGGAAGTGAACTCCACTGTGATCTTCTGTAAAGCAGAAATCAGTGCTCACCTTTTGATCACTCATACTACCTCAATGAAAACGTGATCACGGGAAATCAAGCGGAATCCCAGTGTGATTCTGCATTCACGTGAATGTATTTTCTGTACTCTTTTACCCACTGTCCTAAATCCTCCTGCTCACCAGTGGACCAGATGGCTTGTTCAGTGCCTCATGTTGGAAGGAGACATCACACAGAATACATGGAGCAGACACATCATAAGCAGTGGAAAAATAATATTACCCCCAGGGGTGTAATGATGCAAATTAACAATTGCCAAACGTAACACAATATGGTGAATTCCTGAAGCAGGGATGCCATTTACAAAACGATCTCCCTGTCTCCATGGTGATGAGTCACAGTTGACAGGGAATGCTCACATCCGGAGAAAGATCCTAAAATTTACAAGATATCAGTGACCACATAAAAATGAATTCCTACAAACACACAGAAACGGCAGCCTGAACCACCAACACTCTGCATATGCAAAGCACTTCCAAATTTGTTGAATGGTTTGCATGGACACCCTGGACTAACATTTTCATGTAATCACCTAACTGATCATTATAAGCTGGCGTCTGCTATTTTCAGCCAAGAAAAACAAAATGACTTTTACCAAGTTTTCTTTGTTTGATTTAACCCTTTTCAGTCAGCTTTAATGTCAATAATACACACCAACACCCAGTCTTCAAAAACAAATATTCACAATATATTTTCTTATCCCATTTGCATCTAACACAATATATATGTTTAAATCAATCTGAATAAATATTTAAAAAACAATGTAATGTTGTCATTTGGTTTAATAATAAATTAAGTAGTATGGTTTGAGAAATATGATGATGCAGAGTTATGGTTGTTCACTTTTTACATTTGTTCAAACTATTTCCAGCTCATCTCTGCCTGCTGCCCATAATAAATTTGACTACCGATAGAATTATTATTTAAAAAAAAAAACAAACAAACAAAAAAAAACAACTGTGAATCAAAACGTCCTTCACTAACCAATGTGTCTCCATGTATAATGGATTATTTTCTCAAATTGATTTGGGCAGAAAAATCCAATATTCACAGTGATCTACATGGAAGGGAGCACAGTGCTGAACTGGGGCATGCAGGATGCGAAACCTCCCAAAGTGTCACTGTTTATTTCTGTACTTCCTGTCAGTGGGGTGATGGTTCTGTTGCAGTGCATGCTGGGTAAATATGAACCATGAGTGAAACATCACACACCACACAAACCAGAGTAAGTGTTTTTTTACCTTAAGAAGCTAATACAGTGTCAACAGAATTTTAACTAGTTTATTTTTTCAAAAGAAAGAGAAAAATATTACGAAACAAAATGCAGTCTTTTTTTACACTAGCAGTTATTAAATTTTTTACAACCATTCAGCTTGTGTGACATACAGAAATAATTCTACATCTTTGTTTCATATTTTTGGTACTCTTAATTATACATACAAATAACAAATACAAGGAACTTTTTTTCACAATGCATATAATCTGTGAGCTGGAAAAATGTCTTTCAATAGGTATGTGTGTACATGCGTGTGTATTTGTGTGTGTCAAACCATCATACCAAATGGAAATTCCATTGACATAATTTGCCTGCCTGGCAGTTTTAATGCATTGAGGAGCCTTTGGCGAGTGAATGGGGGGTGTCTACTGCCTGTAGGCCTCCCCATCTCTCTGTGCCGGACGGATCCCCCTGGTGCCCCAACTCGTACCCTTCTCATCGTTGCTGCCCATGGGCATATTTTAATTAACAAGTCTTCGTTAAATAGGCCGTATTTCATACAATTTGTACAAATATATTCAGAGTTCACAGCACGAGGGATTCCTGTTTCACAGGTTCTGGAAAAAAGCCTACTTAAGACTGTGAAGTTTTCTTTTAGGCTCGGAGTATCTCTTTCAGATAATAGCTTCTGCATGGAGATTAAATCCCGATTCAGCTGTTGGGCGAATGCTTGAGAGTCTCACAAGACAAGCTCCTTCCATCCCTCTTCTCGAGTAGGACAACCCAATGGTCCTCAAACAAAAAAATAAAAAAAGGGGGAGGGGGAGGGGCAAATATTCAGTCTAGCAGGCCCTCAGGTCCAGTGATGTGCCCCTCACTTTTTAAAAAGAAAGGAGAAGTCTCTCGTCTTCAGAGGAGGGAAAGAGGGCCTTGGTTGAGTGGGCGTGTCTAGCCCATAGCTGTAACCATACTGGAGGGGTGATGAGGAGCAAAGGGCAGGCTGGAAGAAGGGTGCATGGGCGTGGGGGTGCTAAGCATGTGACCTGAGTGGGAGAAGGGAGGGAAGACGCTGTGCCTGGACAGAGCTGCGGGGCTGAAGGAGCTTCCTTTGTCCATGAAGTTCTTGGAGAACTCGTCCATGCTGTCCTGTGACTTTTTGCTCTTCTTTGACTTGCTGGACATCTTTCTGTTCCTGGTTTGAATGCCCTCCTTCTTCATGGTCAGGGGGCGATTGATCTGCCAGGAGAGAGGAGAGAAGACACAAACATATTGTGAGACCCACCTTAGCCAAACAAATGCATTATTAAATTGTGGTATGTAATTAAATATGCCAGTTCTGTCTTAGCCCCAAGAGCCACATTAGTGTTTAACACATACATACTATTGTTAAATATTAAGAAACTCTCTAAAATGCAGCACTATTATGAAAAACAATAACCTGAGTTGATAAGCAGGGCTCACCACAAATCATAGACTTTCAGTCTCAATGTTTTTGGTTCCTTGTGGAGTTAAAAAAAACCGGGAGAGCTGCCGCAGAATAGTTTCCGATTTCATAAGGGGCACCAATGATATGTAATACAGCTGGGTTACAGAATAATTTTCTGTGTTCCATTGTGAGGAGGCTGATTTCTACATGTCAGGTCGCATCAACGCCTGGCAGGATTTAGGCGCGGATTCCTCAATCCTGGGCCAAATCTGGCAGAGGCGCCACGCCAGGCCAGCCTCCAAGGCCTTGGCCAAGCAGCGGACCAGGACGGTCCGGGCCACACCAGTGCCCTGGCCACACCAGCTATCTCCTTGCCTGCAGGCTCTTCCGGCTACATCTCCATTGAGCCAACATGGAGACCTTTTTCCTGATCTGCTTGATTTTGCACTCAGGCACATCAAAGGTAGCAGGACACTAGTGGCCAAAATTGTGGAAACACTTCCAATTTTTAGAGATTGCAGAACTTTATTCGAATGTTGTTCATAAACTTTACCACAGATATTCGTGTACTAATTTCTACAACGCAATGCCAAAAATGCTAGATGTTTCTAGGGGGTGGGGGGTGGGGAGTTCTACCTTTGTTAGGAATTTAGTCACATGTGGCTTGTTATGTCCAGATGACTGACACATGCTAACAACGTCTGTGTCTTTCGTAGCGTGACATCAGTTTCTCTCTGCTGACATATCCAGCCATACCTGAGCATGTCAGAGACATACTTTAGTCTGGAGCATTTAAGATGCTGAATCATCAGCCAGTGGAACTCAAGAGCCACCAAAACGGGACAAGTCACATAGCCAACTGGGTACATGGGACAATAGATGGTTGACCCCGCACCCAACTTTTGACCACTTGATGCCGGTGATTAGGAAAATGGAAATTAATCAGCATGGGAGGCATGCCTGAACATTAGGAGTTCGGAAAGTGTCCGATGAAATTGGCACTAATCCTCAACACACAATGATATTCGTGTACATGATCATGGCCAAAATTTACAACCCACTGCTGAATGCATCAATATGTGCAACACAGGGATGGCTTGTGTGAAATATATGCTATCAAATGAGAATTTCTTATAATAAGGCTCCTACATAAGGCGAATATAAAATTAGCTAATGACACTATTAATTATATGTTTCTCTTGGGTTTTGAACAGCAGAAGCATTTCAGGAGCTTTGAAAGATAGATTATTACGCTGATAACCTCAACATGCTTACTTGGTAGCTTTAGTGTTACTAGGGATTACGGAAAAAAGTGTAATGTAGCTATAATTATATAGTGCTATTTGAGTAATAATGATGATGACTGACCCAGGAACATTCTCTGGGAGGAATTAAAAACATGATATGGATACTTTTAGAAGTTGTAGAGTAAATACGACGCGGTTAAAGGTCAACCGTTTAAGTCCCTGAACAATTGGTTCTTATCGGTAGTCAGATCTGGGACTGTGGAGGGAAGCTAAATGTTGTGGAAAGAGCGATTTACACAAAATCAGAAGCCAAACACACACACACACACTGCAACATGCACTGCAGTTTTACTGCACGATAATGGCAGTGAGGCAGCTCACATTGTGCAGTTTGTAATAAAGCCCGCAGGCATTGCACACAGGGTCTCCGTTGGCATTTCGTCGCCACAATGTGGTCGTGGTCGTCTGACAGTTTGCACATGACGTTCCTGCCCTTCTTGCGGCTGACTGGAGAAACAGAAAAAAAAAAGTTCAGTGGAGGCTTTATAGACTGCGCACACATTCTTACATATTTAGGTGTAAAAACTTTAAGCATTGCGGATAATAGACATTTTTATGTCAGAAAAAGCTAAAACATTAAAAACCTTTTAGGCCCATATAAAAATACAGTTTGAGTATATGCCTTCTCAAAATGACATATTCACAGAAGACACTAAATAAACGAAATAACCCAAACATCATGTATATGCTACATTAAGCCTGCTTTACGTGAATGTGACACCACAGTATCAATGTCAGTAAAACACAGTAACCAAAACATATACAAAAAAAATTTGCAAAATAACTATCAGTTGACAACATTAGTCAGTGTAAGAAAATGCATTCAATAACAAAGGGAATAATTTTGAACAATGGAAGAATTTTGAAGAATGGAGCACAACCATGATCGTTTTAGATTGCATAGCGAACTGTGGAACTAAATATTAGGACGGCAACTGGGAAAAAAAAGTATTTATCGATGTCCGTTACAACTTCAGAATCTCCACGTTCCAAACTACGAAACTGGCATTATCTGCTTCCAGAACAGGTCGCCAGGGTTGTAAAAATGATCGTCTCTCGTCGTTGACTTATTCGTGTCCATTGTTTCTCGTTGTTTTCCGCGTCTCCAAGCTATTTTTATTGTCTCTTTACTCCCGTGCGTTAAGGGGATTCTGCTGGGATTGCCTCTAGTCTGGGACAAGAACAGTCTGCAGCCGTCACCTGGGACATGCTGTGATTTGTTGCCCGGTTCCCTTCATGTTTAGGCTACGAAGCGGGGCATGTTGTTCGCCACCACTTATCTGCGCCGCTCACGTTTCCGCCAGCTTTTTCCTAGGAAGTCGGGTTTTTACATTAGAGAAAAGTGCGGCCAAAACAGCCGCCCCGAAAGCGACTCCCCGCCTAGAAAGCGGTTCTTTTTAGTGTGACACTGAGTTGGGAATTCCTTTTTGCTTCGGTCACTGTGACTACGGGTTTATTAAAACGAGATGAATAAATAGGAAATATATTCTGTACACCAGAAAAATCCCCTGTAATATACTAAACGTGTGCCCGGTGTATTAAAGGAAATTTAAAAGCGCAGCTTTAGACTCCATGAAATATGCAAAAGAATAATGGCAAAATTATTTAATAATTTAAGTATTTGCATAAAACCCGGAGTTCCAGGTAATCTACAAAAAAACCGCAGAGAGTTTCTATCGTAATACTCATGATAAACTGAATATATATCAGAGCATAAGAAATAAAAATAACAACTATAGTAGGTCACTGATAGTCGCTGCATAATATATGCAAAACAAAAAAATGGCAAGTGGGCAAATACTGCAGAACGAAAAGAACTGCAGGACTTAATCTGAAAGCAATGAGACCTGTGCTTGGCGAGTCAATTTCTTGCAGCTAAAACTTCTTCCTAGGCAGAGAAAGAGAAAGAGATAGAGTATGATCAATAGGAGCGTCCGAGACGTACCAGTCTTCGCTTGGGTTTGATGAGGGGGCGATTCTGCCCGTTCATCTTGTGATAGAGTCCACACGCGTTACACAAATAGTGACCCGTGCCATCACGCCTCCACAAAGGGGTCGAAGTGGCTCCACAGTTAACGCACTCTCTGCCTTCTGAAATAATAATAATAATAATAATAATAACAACAACAACAATAATAATAATAATAATAATAATAATAATAAAGGAAACAGCGGGAAGAAAAAATAAAACAAATGCATTGTTAAAAATAGTAACGATGATGATGATGACAACAGCACTGTCACACGTTTTTGCATTGAACAATATTGAATATAAAGAATTTCAGAAAAAACAGTCCCACATTCATACGTCACACGCCAGAATAAACGGGTCACTTTCACGCTGTTCTTTCCCACAGTCCAGAGTCACCCGCGAGGACCGCTTTACACACCGTCATCCAATTAACAGATTTATATTCAAAACCCATTGAATATTCTACTATGCTCAGTGTCTGACCGAAATTCAGAAATTCAAAATCCATTTCAAAAAAAGCACGGGATTCACAAATTCGGAGAATAATTTGTATTGTAGGCCTACTAGGCTACTACCAATAACAATAATGATGATGGTGATGATGATGATAATAATAATATAATCAATCTGTTTGTTTTTATAAGTCAAAAAAGGGACTTATTCTTGGTTTGCATTAAGTTTATTTAAGGCTTCTGTGGTATCATGTAATTGTGTAGGACGACGTTAAAAAAGTTCTTATTAGTTTACCTGGGCGCTCGCCTGTCAAATGTTTTAATTAAAGTGTGTGTTATTAGTAGGCCCGTTACCGCACCAATGGAATCGAAAGGACAGAGCTGAGTGGCTCTCCTTCGCACTAGCAAGGCGCACTCACAGAAGGCTTTGTGAAACGTCGAGCCAGCACGCATGCGCCCCGAGACGGTAGATTATTAACTTTTTCATTCTCTAAAAAACACTTGACACATTGCCATCATCGGCTACCAAGAAAGATGCGTGCATCACAGGTGAATTTCACGACACAAACCCCAACACTACACATTCCTTTAAGGCCAAGTGTTAAAAAAAACTACTACGGGTTTTGTGTTGTGCAGATTTTAGTTCCGGCTTCGTAGACCACAAAGTCAGTCTACTACCTTTTGAATCATTTCATTTCTAGTGCAGAAGACACTACCCCAAACGGCCTGTTGAGGAAAAAAATGTTTAGAAATATAATGTAACGAAATGAAAAAATAATTAATCGCAGAAAATCACGCAACTTGATATTTAATAAAGGCATTATAATAAATAGGCCTTTGTACGTTTCTAAAATAATTTTCATTTCAATCAGGTTATTGTTTTTAACCGTAAAAAGTAGGCCTAATTAAATGTCGGTTTCCGAATAAACTGCAAACATATCGTTTATTTTAAATGACATTTCGCCCGGAGTAATAATTGAACAACCATTAGGGTAATTACACATAGATTGTTTGCATAATGTTTTGTTTAGGCGGCCATACTTCTGCCATGACTAGTTGCTATTGGTTATTCCCTGCAACACAACTCGCATCCGGACTCCATGAAAGTTTCTGGCGCTGCGCGAACAATGCAACTGTCGCGTGCAGCAGTCTGAAAATAATTGGATTAGCCTAAACACGTAAACAAAACTGAGCCGGGGAAGAAGACTCAACGTGGGGGAGAAAATGAAAACCCAGAACGGATCTCTGCTGATGCTACTTTAAAAACATTCCTATTTCTTTCTAGAAAATGGTGCTTTACGGGGGACAGCCGTCATTATATTTATGTATTAATGCAATCGGTGCAGGCCGCGGTACTTTTAAATCACATTAATAAACATGAAAATATGGGCCTATGTATACATTTTTAAAAGTTAAATGAATTATAATGATTTCTTAATTTTATTTATGCGGAGATAAATCATGAATTGCACTACAAATGATTTAAGAAAAAATCAATGATTTAAAAATTTTAATACGTTGCCTGAGAAACATTATTAATGCTAATATGAAGATTGCAAATAGCCTAACACACTACCGTTTATGTTTAATAAATTTATGTTTTCGTGGGGTTACAAAGAAAATGTTTTTTTTGTTATCCTCCGTTATAATGCATTATGATCTATACAGGGCTGCGGTTTAATTTATGTAATACAAAGGGTGTTGTGGGTTGGGGGGGAAATGCAAATGTTTTGGGACGGGCACAGAGAATAGCCTTTAACACAACCTACATAAAGACACCAGTTTCCAACAGTATTAGAAAAATTCGAAGAAATTCGAAACTAGCCTACCTGAAGATGACCTGGTTTTTGGTCTTGCTTTGGAAACGTAACTGGAAGGCGACCCGCCAATCAGGCTACTTGGTGGGAAGAGGCTTGCTGGGGCGTATTCGGGAACATAAGACGGGTAAGTGGGGATGGGATGGTGAGCGGAAGCGGCTCCCGCTCCGATGGAGGCCATGCTTCGGTTGTGGGCTGACTCCAGCTTCATGCTCTCAGCCAGGGACACTTGGTATTTTATACACTCTTTTTCCTCCTGGCGATTTGAGCTGCCTGAGTTAGGGGTCGATATACTCGGATCTGGCGAGACGTCTTTAGGGGGGGTCGGGGGGAAGGTGAAGAGGTGTGGACTGGAGTGTCCCCCCGACAAGGACGACGATGATGCCGGTGGGTAGACCGAGAGTGCTCCCGGGGAGCCGTGATGCAGCGGGTTCTTGGGAAAGTGGCCCAGGTTCCAAGGGGAGGTGCCAGGGTGCGAGCCGAGGGTTTTGCTGCTGTCCAGCCAAGGCAACGAGCCGTGAAGGAGGGGAGGACGACAAACCTGACTACCTGGGGACGCAAGATTGGGAAAAAATAGCACGACGGTTCGTTACGTATATATATATATATATATATATAATTCTGACTGACGAAGTGTATTCATGTTTCCATTACTGGTGGCTAATCATGTTAAACATTTCTCAAAAAATAAAGATGGAATGAACCGAGTGTCCTTAAAAATACGAAGTCACATTCTTGTCCGCTTGTTTTGAGTCATGTATGGTAAAGAATAGGGTTGGTTTATTGAAAAGACGAAGGATAATTTGCTACAATAACCCACATGTGTGACTTTCTGTCTGTTATGCGTCTACATGTTTAGCTCTTGCAATACAGTTATCGGATACGTCTAATAAAGAAATATTTTTAAAACACTCGAGAAAATATCAATCGTTCAACCATTTTTGTCCATGCGTCTTGTTTATTAAGAATGCGTACAATGTACCATTTTCACACTTCGCCGTCTATGTTTTCGATGAACAGTTTTCAGACTCGTTACGAAAGTCCTAGCATTTATAAAATCAACAAACACGCCATCAGTAATAAACTAAAAGGTTATTTAAAAGTCGAAGGAAATATGTAAAGATACTACATTGGATAATGAACCGTTTTTCTACTTTAGCCCGTGCTACTTAATAGAAAGCAGGATGAAATCCTCTTTGCATCGCTCGCGCAGCAAGTTTCTCACCGAATACCGAAAGTGAATTTTAGCACGCAAGCCGGTAAGAGAAACAGGGTCATCATTCTCAATTCCGTTCAGGAAGTAAAGTAAATAAATTCAAGCAATCGCTCTTCCGTAGTATTTGTTCTTGCTCATTTATAGTTCTGTGTGTTACGCGATGAACTTCATTTACAGCTACACTTTGCAAACATACATTGCATTGCTTTGTGGTCAACAGAACGCAAACGCAAAGCCTGATTTTGCGAAGTGTACATTTTTCCGCCTGTGACATGTAATAAATTTAGTTATTAATATTCTTATGACAAATTGTTTTAATGACAGACTTTTGTCTTCCCAGAAAAATCGACGGCTGTTAAGTTTCACGGGCTCGCTTAAATGTGCCTTGTTTCTTACGTCGGAGTTTCCCGCATATTATACTCTAGTTACCAAAACCCACCGCCAACTAAACCATTTACCTTGATGGTGTTTTAAACGTAAAAAGTGACAGAACACTGGAAAGTTATGAAACCAGTGTTGAGCCGTCAACGGTAACCCACATCTAAACGAGAGTGGTAAGGTTTCAAAATACCGTGGAGATTATGCTTTTCGCCTGCAACAAACAAAACTGACAACTTTGCTCTGAGCTGTAGGGACAAATAGTAAACTGAAAGGACGGTTTTCGCCGCTAAATTAGATCTAAATTTAATTTTTAGAAGCAGAAAAATATTAAATGTACATAGGCGTACGCATTAAAAACGATATTTGATTTGGCTTGCATCAGACGTAACTTACTGTGAGGGGGAGGTGGATACCTCTGGACGGCTCTGACTGTGTTTCCGTAGTACGAAGAGACGTGGTTGTTCTGTCCGTCGATATTAAACAGTACATCCACATCATCCGGGAGAGGATACTGCGAGGGGTCCATGTATGAGTGGCCGAGGCCCGGATGGTGCGAGTCAGGGTGCTGACCGTTCAGTACCCCAGGATGATGATGGCTCATCCACCGAGGCTGATCCGCGGTTACTTCCATTGTCAATTAAACATGCGCACAAAAATGATCGAATATAACGCAGTTCGAAAAGGAAGAAATTATGTGTCCAATGTCCTGTGATATTAAATCCACAGGTGTCTTCTCTATTCAGATAAATATCTGTCGATCACCTGAAAACAAAAGGAACAAATTAAATCGGGCACAATGCACTTTATTTCTTATTGATATTTAACGTCAGCTACATAATACACATGCATCTTCTTTGAATAACCATAGAAAAAAATGGCATACATTGAGACATGGTCGCACTCCTACGCTTTCGTATCTATGTCCACAGCCTTTTCCAATTCCACATTGAGGTTCTCTGCTTTTCCCCTACAGTTTCGGTATTGAGCAGCAGAGGCAACAAGTGGTTGCGCGTGTTCAGAAACGATCTCGTTCGCCCGAAGATGGGTTACCGCAAACTGGACCAGAAGCGAATTTAAAACTCAAAGATCAAATCTGTATTAAGCAGCAACAGTAGCTCTCTTCGCCTTACTCTTACTCCATCGCTCTTTCTTTCTTTATTTTTACAGTGAAGGCATTCTTTCAGGATGGCGCCAGGCAGCTCAATGGTTGCAGACAGCTGTGGCGCGACGCAACTTAAGGAGGGTCCCGCTCGTGTCATCGGCATGGGAGGGGCCAGCCCAGCTCGGTCTGATTCCGAGTTAAACGCCAGCAATAATTACAAATATTTCACCGTCTTCTCTATACACTCCACGTGTTTACATTAATTGCTATAAATAAAGAGTACACGTATCTCCGGTCAAGATTGGCCGAGTATGCCGTATCACCATTCATCAGCACGAGACTGGGAAATGGTAGGAAAGACACGGCATCCCTCGGGGGCCGCTCTGTGCAGTCCGCGTGAGTATCGTTCACCTTTACCTGAAGCGAAACGCATCAGCATGAAGTGACGATCGCCGTCGTTTTGCATTACAAATATATCTGCGTTAAAACGAAACTTGTAAGTTTCAAATTAAAATGCGAATGAAATCCCGGAGAAGGTCAGGGAGACTCGGGGCTGCCTTTGGTCGTTACATTTTTCTATGCAATAAATAAAGGCGAAATGTTGTTCGGTTGCAAAATCTCAGGCAGGCCAGGACACGACTCCTCTCTTAAAACTGTGACAGTGCGTCCTCTCGCGGTGACGGATTTGTAATATGTGACATTCCGTCTCACATCTTGATTTGTGTACTCAGAGTACGGCAGAAATGTCGATTTGCTTCTTTTGCATTAGATAAATCCTTAAGAGCGTTTTCATGTTTTCAAAACTACAATTTTTTTTCCTCTGAAAATATACTTTTTGTGGACGGTTGCGTTATGAACAATAAACTACATTCAAGGTAACACAAGGTGCTGTTTTTACCTCGCAGAGTTAATATGTGCGTAAAATAACCGTAATTGATGAAAATGCATTTATCCTGACACATTTGACTGTACTGAATCTCGTCTGCCAAAGTCAGGTAGGCATATTGTCTTGTACTCCTGTATTATTCCACTTGATTGCTCTGTAATAGGGGGGCTGCCCTGTGGGGTGGTATTCAGTGTCTAATTCCCAGTTTGGCTGCCTCGTGCGTCCAGATTGACAGTATGCAATTGGGGAAGAAGGGACTGCTCTTTTGATACTATGCAATGCGCTGAAATGGCCAGCCTCACCGACGCCACTGGATGTGACGTCAACATCCCATTAAACTGCCAGGAAACGAATTTCTGTGCTCCTTGGAGGAGGAATGGAGTACGTGCGCGCGCTCAAATTAGACGCAAGTGTTTGTAAATACGTAGAATTATTTATATTCTTTAGTAACGGTATTTTCGGGGATGACAGTTTACTGACATTATTTCATTACACTTTCAATTCATAACGATAATCTATATAGCAATTTTTACATGTGATAGAGAACAAATGCGTAATTTATTATACATTTTGAAATTATGTCACATTAAATTAACGTGTTTAATATAATATAAACATCAGTATTTTTTAGTTTATATACACGTGTAGTCCGATAAGTAAAATATGCGAACACATTTCAGAAATGTTTATGCCCTAAACAGGTGAGTTTTGAACGGAGTTGTGTATTTAAATCATACGCGGTGCGTATATTCTTTGGGGTGGTCTTCAGAATGTGACTGTTTGGAACAGATGCAAATGTCTTTTGCACTGCCCTACTTAAACTTAATTTACCTGAGGTATACACGTAGTTTTTACGCCTCTCTGTAACCGCACACGGGCACAAACTGTGTATCTATTGTGTGAGAAAAAAAGAAAAACAAATATGCTGAGTTGGCGTAACCTTTTCCTCCCCAGAATACGCAGAAATAACTTTTTGACTCAGACGAACCTAAACCTGAACGCAGATGGAAACAGTTGTACTGCCACGGACAGAACAATCCCGCTCGCTCGGTCATGCTGTCGTGCGTGATTATCCTTTAGAAAAGTATTGTGCGCTTCGTCACACAAATTTGCATTATAGGTGCTCGCAGGCAGCACACGACGATAAATAGGTCTATAGAATGTTATTTTTGACTGGCGGTTTCAAGTTTAAAGAATATGGAAGGCACTCCAGAGGCCGAATCCCTTCATGCTTCCATATCTGTGAAACGGGAGCTCATTCTTCAGCGAGGAAATGGATGTTCCTTAAAAATTACATTTGAATCTCTCCCACTATACAAAACAACAGAAAAACGGAACGGAGGTCGCAGAGAGACAAACACATTACACTCTGCGAGATAATTAATAAACAGTTTATTCCCCTTCAAAATAATATGCGCAGAGAAAGCCACAGAGAACTCGTATCGATTTTTGCCTCGAGGCCAAAAGTAATAAGCGATAACGTAAATGGTTAACCGCGTGCATAATAATACCTGTGCACGACAGAACAGTTATACGTTGGTAGCTTTAGACTGTGCAGGTATTTTTGAACGACTCTGCAAGGGAGCACTGATTAAAATCTGTATAGATTTCAATGTGGGTTCAAATAGTAGACGCTGCCGTGTATTTTACTTACACAGTAGATGTGCTTCTAATAACGTGTCATTGTTCGTGTTACACGTCAGGTCCCACTCCCAAATTAGATGAAACCGATTAACAGATAAAATAACGTTATAAAACAAGAAGCTAATCTTTAATGTATTATGCTCTGATGATCCAAGCACCACAACGGAAAAAAACAACCCTTGGACTGTCTGTTCTGCTTTTACCTAGGTTGTACACGAACGATCCTTTAATGAAGGAGACGGTGGGTCTAATTTAATGGTTTTCATTTTCACTTTTATTTTAGTACCCCGGCTAGGCTTCTGCAAACAGTCACTGAATAAATACCAGAGGGCTGACCAAAGGACAAGGCCCGCGGCTGCTCGCGAATTACCTCGTACAACAGAGACTTCATCCGGCACACGATGTTATTTTGAGACAGATTTAAAAATATTTTCATGTATATGATTAAATTTATGAATGAAGGAATATTTTACTTTTTTATAGTTCACGGTGTACAGCGTAAAATGTAAGGAGAAATGTATTTCGAAAGGATGAATTTAATGTAATTTATGTGACCGAACCAATAAATGCTATTGCATTTATGCGTGAGAAATTTCATTAAATACGACTAATTAAACACGAAACAATTTTATATAAATGTTTTTTTTCTTATTTCCGCCTTACACTGTACAAATAGAATGCAATAATAACTATAACGAAGATTAACATACAGCAATACTTACAGGTATAAACCGTTGGTAAATGTAACGACTTATTCGGGCATATATGAGTAATATATCTAGGTTTTGCAAGTCCTTTCAAGAACAAGTCAGAGTAGATCTTTTTTGCTGAAGATGATGAATAAAGAAATAGTCTGGGCACACAAGATTCTTAGAATTTTAGTGGGGGCGTCCATTTGAGTACGGGCCCCTGAGAGTCGAAATGATGTGTGCTTCTTAGAATGATCAAAACTTGACACTTTGGCTAGGGATGTTTTTATCGTACTTTTTTTTTCTTTTGCAGTTCCGAAAGCCGAATGAAAAATTACGAATCGGTCTGCTAACTGGTGCGCCCCTTACCCACAGAGAGAAAGTGATGATGCTCTGAGAGGCCATTTTTCCAGCGCTTAACCGACAACATCAGATAAACAAGACCTAAGATATTTCAGCGTATAAAGAGATTTCACACCGTTTCGGATGTATCAATGGCGAAATATGTGTGTTCTGCATGAAAATACAACTTCAATTCCAGGTTAATTTTACTGTAATCTACAAACGTAAATGTAACCTGTTACCACTCCGCCATAGAAAATGACGATGATACGCATAACTGATGACACCCAGCGTAAATTAAATAAAAATGAATATTTACGTAGCCTCTGTGATTTAAAATTCAGCAGCAATTTTCAGCGTACATTTAAAAGCACAGTCCAGTGATTGATTCATTAATTAATTAACCGTCGAGTGGCACCATTGCCGCATGATCTCGTAAGCACATCTTTGTTTCGATCACTGCCAGACAGGGCGCTTCCGTCCTCCCTGGAACCCAAAAGCACTGTCCCCTCATGTAACCTTTTATTTTCATTTTCCACTTATAAAAATCTGCCAATATCGGCCACACACATATTAAAATCTGGGAACGCGGCTTTAACGCACCCGACTCGTTTAGGGCTCATTGCGGGCTAATCTGATCAATTTCATGGTTTACGGGCTCAACCCACCGCCATCCTAGGTGGTAATAGATCATTAAACAGCCTTCGGAAATCTTCGGTATTTCAGGGAAAGTGATGTAGGTAAATTTCTCTTTGAAATGCTAGCCAGTGTGTCTGTTAAAATAAATCCCACACCAATTTCTAAAAGTGTACGTGAGAGAAACAGAACTACAGCGATAGCACTAAAATAAATAGGAGCTGCGGCCAAATTAACTGGCACAGAACCTTTGGCTTTTAAGTAATTTCCATATGACTTGGGCTTTTGAGTATTAGTATTTGAGACACGGTAAACCGATCGATAGTTTAAAAAAAAACATTAGTCACCAAACACAACGATTTCTGCACATCACAATTTTGCCTGTCGACAATGAAAATCTAACACATTCGGGTAAAATAATCAAAAATAAACTGTATGCCCCATCTTTTTGCAAAAATCCGTTTCTATTCATTTATACATCAGTTTCTCTCGAATTTTTAAATTTATCTTTAAACGCAAACAAAAGGTATAGATCAGAGACTACAATGAGGGACAGAAAGGGATTGTTTTAAAATGATGTAAAAGACAAGCTGCATATATACATAAATCACACAGGAGCGAGAAGAAATGCCTAAATATTTACTGACCTGCAAAGATCAGGCTGGTTGTATACGGTTTTTTTTATCTCCAGAAGACGTAACGCTGAAATGACACCGATTCGACCACTGGTGGCATTTAGCGCGCCAGCAGCGGAGGGGAAAATCTGGTCTAGCGCTGAGCAGCTTTTCCAGCCAACGCAGCTGCCGTTCTTACTGTACATTTGATCAGAGCTCTTCCGGGTCGGTTCTAGGTGACGAGGAAAACCACGTTGCATTGCAATAGAATGTACCCCAATAAAGTCGTTAAGCACTTAACGAGGTCAACGAAGTGCTGTTTCCCGTTTTTGGAGCAGACACAGCTAACGTCGCTTGGGGTTGTCTCGAGTTGTTATTATGTGCATAACATTCGTCACCTTTCATTCAATAATAGCACATTACCGTGCGAGCACATATTCATTCGGAGATTAGGGCTGTGTATGTAAAACGTTGAGTATGTATTTGTGTCACACTGTGAACCAAGGTTCCACCAGACAGAAACTTAATTTTGGATTGTATAAATTGATGTATATACGCCATGTGTTTGGCTATGCTCGCACCATTCCAGAATTCTTTAGAACGTACGTTTTCGTTCTTTTTTCACTAGACAGATCGCACATATATTCAGAAGGAAGTACAATTTAATTAAAAATAAAAATAGACTAATTACGACCACAATAGTAGAAAGAAAACGGGAGTATATTATTTATAATGCACATGCAAATTAATTGCTCCATTATACATGTAATTGCAGCTGAGCCAGATTTTAACGTGCAAAAATGCTCATACTTGGCACAAAAACAATGTAATATGGTTCATGATAATAAATTTGGCAACTGTGTAGATGAAATACATAAATACTTTATAAGACACATCGAAAGGTCCTATAGTTCGAACGGACAGTCAGCTTAAGATAGGTTAGCCCGCAGCCGATAGCGTTTCCTCTTGTGGTGAAAAAAATCGTTGTGCTGACGTCGCGGATGGATGTAGTTCGGGGCTTCAGTCTTTGGAGGAGGAATGTAAACTGATCACGCCAATATCTTTGGAAAACAAATTCAATTAAAGTAATACATTAAAGATAACTGGCAGCCAACATGACTCTATAAACTTACAAAGGAGCAGCGAGCCAAATCGTGTCTTTTAAAAAATTAATAATTCAATGTTTCCAGGGCAACAAGAGCTTTCATTTGAAGAATTTGAATTTCAATATTTTAATAGAATTAAGCGAGAGCACATCCAGATGATAATAATTTAATAAGCTCCTTTAAACGTAAATAAAGTGCTTATTTTAAAATAAAAAAAGCCTTTGCTACTTTCATATTAATGTGCCGTTAATGTGCGTTAGTGATAAATACGCATATTGATGCCTTTGATATAATAACAGACAAAGGTCACGTCGTTGTGTACTCCACAGTTGATTACGGCATATTATAAATGCAATAAAAGTAAGTACTCTTGCAAATTAATTAGTTTAATCCATTTTTTTGGGGGGGATGCAATTAAATACTGCCGCTTTTTGAATGCACTTTCTGCTTTTGATATCAATGCTAAATAAGCGTAGCCTACATTGAAGATCAGACACTCGTCTAAGTGAAATACCTATTAATCTGCGCCGAAATTCTAACGGATGAGATTATAAGGAAATTACTTAGGTAAAGAGAAATTAATATGTTGCTCTCAGAACTACAGAACACCTCATTATTATTGTTATTATTAATGATAATATTAGTAACCATTCAAAAATATTCAGCGAAAGGTAAACATTTCCTAATAGACGCCTCTCTATAGTATGGTCTAGTTGCATTGCATATTTACAATCCTCACAAGCAAACGACGTTTTCTATTTCAAATGAAAGTCTTTATTTCACCCCTGTGCTGTTTGTAACTATAAATCTTTACTGGCAACAGAGGTGATACACATGTTTGGGCTACGCATAGACTGATTTCGTTCTTTGGGTATTTATAGCGGCTTTGGCTTGCTAACCGCCCGTGTGTGCTGCTCGAGTTAACGGTTTGTTTGAACGCCCTTTTCATCAGTTTCTTTTAAATCTTACTGTGGTGTTTTTTCATTGTTTGTTTTAAATCTTGCAAGTTCAATGCATTGATCGCCTTCACATTAGACACAGGTTTCTTTTATTGTCATCATTATCGATCCATTATAGTGAATAGATTGAAACTCTTCTTTATCTCATTATTCCACGGATATAGGTTTATTTGCCTTGTTAGTTTTAACAGATGAGATAGTTTAAACAATTGTATTCACTGGATATTCTAAGAATATGCCACATATATACACGTATAACAAATAAACACATGTGTATGTATTTGAGATCCACGCACGGGGGAAAAAACGTTAATTAAATCTTCCATGACTTCAGTGATCCGGGATCTTCTCCATCCCACAAATCATATCTATTCTTCTGGTGCCGCGTGCCCAGTGTTTTGCCGCATTCTTTTCCTCTGACTTTATTTTAAAATATTAGGCCGAGGTGGGAAGAATTATAAACGACTCCCCGCTTATCTGGTCGGCTCACATATCCAGGATCACAGAAGCTGATTAAGAAAGAAGTCACAGCCAACGCTGGATTCATAATGATTTGGAATAATGAATCCTTATCTCCGCGCGCCAGATTATCAGCCTTTCAGCTCACGATGTTTTGTTACATGGGATAATTTATTGCATCTAATACATCACAATGAATCAGATGGTGCACAGCGATGGCCGGTGTTGGGGAAGAGGGCGCTTTATCCCGCGGCACCAAAATGCCTTTACGATTTTAATTGGTAAACTATAAGAAGGATCTGATAACAAAATAAATTAATTAAAACATAACGAAATAAATAAATAAACCAATAAATAAATTGCAAAAAATTAAACCACATATGTGTAATATTTCTTTGTATAGTGCTACGCCATTATACTGCTCTATAATTAGTGTGTCAGTTTCAACCTGAAATTAACAGGACCATCCTGCCTTTGCTGGGTGCGTTAGGAGGTGGAGGACTCAAGATCCTGATTTCGCGTGATTTATTTTCAACCGGGAGAAGATAATTAATCATAAACATAGAAACAGTGCAGCAAAGCGGAGATAAAATATTTGCATCTAAAAAGAATCGACGGGGCCATTTCGCTCTGAAGAAATTCCAATCCCTCTCCAATTGAAAACCACCAAGAGGTTTAATTTTCTATGATTAATTTTCGGTAAAATATAATTAATCATGAAACTGAACAGGCCACGTTGTTTTACTTGTACAAACATCACAGTCTTTGAGGACTAATACCTGCAATCGCATCACGGGATTAGCCAAGGTTGCTAAAGCTAAAGCTATCGGCCTCCTGTATCTTCCGCTCTTGGGTGGTAGATGGGTGTGGTTCTGGTAACTTATCTTTGATACCTGAAAGTTTAATCGAATTCAACATGGACATAAATGTGCAGCCATTAAGACTATTAAAATGATAAATATGTTTCAGAATGTTTGAAAAGGTAAAACTGATTTTTATTTAAAAAGGAAAACTTTTTCATAAAGCAAATGAAAATTCAGAAAACTAACATGCTATAATCATAATAATATAATAATCACTGCATTTATTAACAAATTCTTAAAACCGAGATTAAACACTACCATTGACAATACAAATACAATACAAATACTACTATTAATAAAACAAACGTAATTACGAACTAACATTTGAAAGTCTCCTAGTCAAAAAAACCGTGTTGATTCTGGACGGCTGCTCACAAAAATATGCAATTATCAGCTGTGTGAGATTTAATCTTCCCTTGTCATTTATAATATACCTTTCATTGCTGCTTCTTTTATCCTTGTAGGTTTTTGTATCTTTAATTTGAGCCAATTTCATGTGTCGCTTTCTAATGTTTCAGCACAACCTCCCCGGTAACAGCAGTGCACTAAAATATTGAAACGGAGTTATAGCCCTTCCGTTCCGTTGCTGTATGGACAGTCACCAAGTGCGGTTCGCGTTTTCTCTGCAATCTTACACAAATTACGGCACAGAAATATTTCCTGACTTGTTTGTTCTGAAGTTTGTAGAATCGAAACGGGCCTACAGAGGGGCTGCTTTGAATTGGTCATGAAAGGCGAACAGGTAAAAAAAAAAAGGTTAGTAGATTATCTGCCAAACATTTCAGATCTTGGTGTGGTCGCAATAATCACTAAAAGTTGTTTTGATAACAAATATTAAGCTTATTAAAAGCGGGCCCCCTCCGATTACAGTGTAAACGTTTCATTAATGATTAACGGAGCTTCCACTGAGTATTGTGAGGCCGGCGTGCTCATTTCAGTAAAGGCCTACACCGAACAATACCCTCGCATGTCCCTCGCTTTCACTTTTAGGAAAATGTATATTTTAAATAACAAGGTGTTCCAGCAGATCAAGAGACTCTGCCTTTCGTCTCCGTGACTACAAATATTTTTTCCACGTTTCCCTCCTCCCTTTCTTAAAGTTACCCGTTTATTCAGTCGGGAATTCATTAAAGTATCATTAAGAAAGTCCTTAAGCTGCTTAGTGAATGGCTGTTTGTACCAATGGGTCTAGATAGCTTGACGAAACGGGAAAAAGGGAAAGAAATGAAAGAAAGAAAGAAAGACTTGGACAAATAGCTAACATTTAACGTTTACACCCTGCCTGGCGACGTTCTGGCGCTCCAAGGACGACCGAGCCGGGCTAAAATGTCCAGAGATCCTTTGGAAAGTGTGCGGCTTCGGCTATCATGTTCTCCATATCCCCCTGCGCGCATGGGGCTTCGGTTTCAGGCCGGACTTGTCCATGTTCTGCTTTACTGACGAGCGCCTCTAAATGAGTGTCAAGGAGGCAAATATCAAATATCAGAAGGGTCAAGCCAATTTGGTTAAGTTTTTTCTCCGCGTCTCGAGCGCCAGTGGCCATGAAGCTTAGGCTCCATCGGCAGTTTAAAGGCGGCTGTTTTATCCTCGTGTTTACTTCCATACGTTGGCGATCAGCGTTTAACTGCCCCACAGCAATCAGTCATTATGTTTAAATATCCATATTATAATCGTGGTGCAGGAGTGACAGATTCTGCTATATAGCATTCGAGCAAGATTTAAATAAATATACAGTAAAATATACGAGCTGTATTTTAATAACTATTAGTACACTTAGATTTAAATTATTTCGATCATGAATGTGGAGACCTAATATTTAAAAATGCGAAATAGCTCGTACATAAATCCCGAGCTAAAGCCATTTACATTTCCATTATAATTTTAAAAATTGCTCACAAAAAGCATCCCTTCAGTTCGAGGACCCCTATGAGACTTAAAGGCAAAACGTCCACATCTGAATTGGCGCTCGGTAGCATCAGTTCATCATTCCCAGCGAAGAAATATAAAATTGTCTCAGGTACCTATGCGAGTATAATGGGGGGGGGGGGGGGGGGGCGATTTAGAAGGTGATTGTAGTAGAGACAATTGGCCCAAGGAAAGTGTTTTACTCCTCGGTTATCTCGCGCTTTTTCCTCATAGTTTTCGCT
>JAODKE010000001.1:7614364-7627206 GCA_026779605.1 Mormyrus hasselquistii
AGTGGCAGAGGGGCCTCCTTCAGGCCCAGTAGGAGTGAGGCCGTAGACTTCTGCCGGTCTTCCTTGCTTTTGTCTTTGCTCTTGTCTCTCTTCTCTTTGTCCTTCCTACTCTTCTCTTTATCTTTCTTCTTGTCTTTGTGCTTGTCCTTCTCCTTCTTGGAGCCACCACCATCTTTAGATTTCATCTTGGGTACATCTGACTCTGAAATGTCTCGGGGCTTGAGAAGGTCCCTCTGCTCATCCTCCTTGGAGCTGAGGTCTTTCCAGGGCTGCCTGGCTTCTTTAGAAAGTTCTCGTTCCTTGTCCCTGTTCTTCTCTCTGCTCTTCTCTTTGCTCTTGCTCTTGTCTCGCTCCTTCTCCCTCTGTTTCTCTTTCTCCCGCTTTTTAATCTTGCTCTTGAGTTCCTTCTTCAGCTTCTTCTTGATATCCGTGGATGCCACCAGTTTGTTCTTCTCCTCAAACATCTTCAGGAGGGGTTCCGGAGTTGGAGGAGAAGCTGAAGGCGATGAAATATATGCTGGATTTGGGGGGGTGCCGGAAGGACATCCCTGGTTCACTTTCCGTAAGACCTCATTGATGGAATCATCCATCGTCCATGAGTTACCAGTCAATGTTGCACCAAAATTTTGAGGGAGCGGCGTGGATGTGTCTTTGCCAAAGCTGTTTGCACTAACTGCCAGCTTTTGTGTCATGGGCTCCAGTATGGTAAGCCTCCGTGGACTCGAGAAGCCATCACCTTCAGACTCCGAGCCTGAGGAAAAGGCGAACGGATCGGGTTTCCTCTCCGCACATGCCCTAGCGATGACGGCCGCGATAGAATCATCAATGGTGTTGTCCGGTAGCTCTAGCTTCCTGGGTGGAGGTTCCACAGGTGGCTTCTCAGATTCCAGCACCATGGATTCGCTCGGTTTTAGAAGGATGTTCTCTTTCTCGATCTTCTCACTCAGCGGGAGCAAAGGTTTTATCGTCAAATCTGTCTTCCCCAGGGGAGGGATGGCTTTGATTAAGCCTTGCTTGGGACTCTTGGGACTTTTGGTCTTCCCAGGAGACTTCTTCTTCTCTTTCTGCGAGGCTTTTGGTGAGCGGGCCGGGCTGCCAGGCAGGCCGCCGGAGCTGGCCCTCTTTGGGGACTTGACCCTCTGCCTACCAGGTGAGCCGACTTTGGGTTTTCGACCAGGGGTGATGGGGAGCTTGGGTATAGGCAGCTGTGCTCTGGATGTGGAGATGTGGTCTGTCACTCCAGGGGATGTAGCCTGGGAGCCTGAACCGTCGTGGGGGTGGAGAGGGGGTACCCCTGCAGGGGCAGGGACCCGCTGGGGGTTGAGCGAGCTAAGTGGTTCCCGTGGTTCGGTCCCCCAGTCCGGACTGTCTGGCGATCGGAAACCTGGGAGGCGTGGCCTCTTTGCGGCAGGAACCACGCCCATAGAGGTGGGGCTGTCAAGGCGCCTCTTGGCCAGGTAATTCTCATCATTGACGGCCTCCTCTTCATCCATGTCCTCCTCCTCTTCCTCATCCAGTGGGACCTGCATGGCTTCGGCCGACGTGCCCATGTCAGGAAGGACCTGCTCCTCCTCTTCCTCTGCAAAGGTGATGGAGAAAGAGGATTATTGTAAACAAATAAAAACAAAAACACAGAGAGAACCTCTAAGAGAGTGAAGAGCGGACAGATGGGAGATGATGTGCGAGGGGCCCAGGGCTGCTGAAGAGAGACAAACATCAAGTCAGCAGATCCAGGATAGGGGGGAAAAATGCAACATGCAAAATCCAATACCCCCAGGATATAATTATAATTTACAGAAGGACATCATACAACAAAAAGCAAAATACAGTAAAACAAGGAGAACACTACTGCTACTCAAATTTTAAGAAAATCACAAAAAGAACTCATGAAAATATAATTTCAGACTCAAGACCATATTCAAACACGTACTTCACACACTGTATCACCATTCATTAATTACAATTAAGTTCTTGTTTGATGAGCTATATGAAGATATGGTTTCTTTGATGTTGTTTATAGAAATCGGCATCAAAATATATGACATCGGGTACAGGAGGGTAATGGGCCGCCCCTCACGCAACAAGACCGTCACCAGGCAGTCCCAACCGCAGCTTGCTGATGTCATTAACCTCTAGCCTGTGTGACATCTCAGCACATAAGGCACGACAGCAGGTCCCCTCCTGAACTCGACCCTGCGGTCCTTGCGGTCCTGACCCACCACACTTACCGCCACTGCAGAGGACACCGGCAGGACGACACTTCACCCAGGATCACGGTCACACTTCAGGATTGGCTTTGCGATATCGAACCATCAATCCTCTCTATATGAACATTAATCTTCCACGTCGGCCTTTAGGCCTCCTGGACCCACCCCGTCTACATCAGGAGGAACCCCTGATTCTCCTCCATGTTCTTCTGGCTCATTTTGGACCACAACTATCAGCACCGTACCAGCACAGATGCTAAACCCCGCTTGCATTTGCAAGGTTGTCATTACACGGTACGTTACGGTACCTAAACAAAAAGACCCACACCAGAGAGAGACCTCCACTGCCCCAAACCTGACCCTCTCTCCCGCCAAGTTGCCTCACGATCCGCCCGTGCTGTAATCTCTCCCTGCCCTCCTACTCCTTCTCTCCACAATGGAAACATTAAAAACGCTCCTTTAAGCAAGTAGGAATGGGAGTGACATGCACCATTATAAATAGTGTAATCTATATGGTAATACCGCTGTATTCTATAACCACAGAATAGTCCGGAGATAGCATTGTGACTCCGGGGCTCCGTGACTGCCCCGTGTAGTAATTGTTATCAGAGGTTATTTGCTTTGACCGATCGGCCAAGCCGCATGATTGGCTCCCTCCCGTTATTTATGATATAAATTATGATAACCGTGATGTCTCTTCTCCAGTCCGCCACCGACTCTCCAGCCCAGATACAATAAATTGCCGTCGTTAATCATGGCTCTTTGTTCCGCTATGATTACCGCCAGCCGTAATAAGGATTTTATTCGGCAGGAACACGGGCCCGGGCCGCGTCATCTCGTAAAATGAGCCTGTCACTGTTTTTGCGCCCTGACATTTAATTTGTAAAGTGGCCACAGGTAAACAATGAAATTTACTGCTCTTTCCCCACGGCACGTTTCTGGCAGTTCTGAGCGGCGAGGCCGACGTCAATGTCAGTTACGGAGCACGATGCGGCCGCGGACAAAAGCCTGGGAATACAGTCACCGCCCCCCCCCCCCCCCCCCCCCAACAAAAAAGATGTCAGAAAGGATCACAGGGGCTGACAAAGTGTCTATTCACGTGCGCCGTGTCCTTATGAAAACACGGCTTTTATTTACGGCCGCCACTAATTTCCGACTTATAAGTAATCCCTCTTTTTTTAATTCCTCCCCCCCACGCGACTTCTAAATGACTCAACTGCTGAGAAATACAGCAGGAGGAGAAACTAAAACTGAAAAATTATTGGGATATAATTGTAAGCGCTGCTTGACTATGAACTCTGCCGAGGGAAGCCGTAGGACGTGGGCAAGCACAGTGGGACATGGGCGTTTAACCCGGGCGGGACAGGGTAACCACTCAGCACCATTAAAGCGGCTTCCCTGATTCCCTCCGTCCCAAACATTCAAAAAATGACCCGGTGGGAAAAAGTCGGGACATAGATCAGTGAGGACTTCAACGGCAATCGCAGGGAAGATAAGGTCGTCCTGCAGGAAATTATATAATGGCTACAACGGCGAAAGTGGGAGGAGGGACACAGGCAACAGAAACGCTGGCCAAAGCCTTTGGGACAAAAGACAATACAGGGACCTAGCAGCTTAGTGATTCTCCTGATACTTCCACGCGGTTTCTTAGCGTCTTCGAGTCTTTGGATCCGCTCCCACAGTCTCTCTGGACACATGCGGTTTATAATTTGCATTTGCAATGTTTCTGTGACCTCAAAACGAACAGACGTACTGCTGTTTAACCTCACGTGGGCATTGGTGTCACCCAGTCATTTGAGGAGTGAGACACAGGATGAGAGAGAGAAAAAAAAAAGAAAAAAGGATTCACTTCCTCTTCCTGTCTCCAGAAGGACGTGCTGACAGAGCCAAAGGGAATGAAATGCACATTCAACAAAAGCTACCTCTAGCTAGGTCACAAAAAGGAAATCACATAAGAATTTTGGAGAGAACCCTGGCCACACATACTGTAGACACTCCTCCCAGCAGAACGTCCCCCCCCCTCCATCAAACTCGGTCAGGACCAGACCCACTTCTGTGACCTTCAGTTACAGCCATTTAGGAAAAACTTCACACAAACAGAGAGAAGCGGTCCAGAGGGGTAGGGCGCCAACTTACAGAACCTCCAGGCTAAAAGTTAGGCAAGAAAAAAGCTCAGAGTAATTGCAGTGCAGTAGGAGTTCCCTGATTAATTGCGTGAGATAAGCACCCCCCCTCCCTGGGGCCTGGGCTGCAGGCACCAACTGCCCAGGCCTAATAATCGCTGCTGTGTGCGTCAGTCTGGGTGGAGCCGGCCGGCTGGGTGGGTGAGGTGGGAGGGACGGATGCCGGAGAGCGAAATAAGAGCCGTTCCATTTCTGCGGTAAGCAGCGGATACCCATTTACAGCCTATTAATGATGATAAGCGGCCTAATTATTTAATGACCGCAGGTCCTTCATTTAAAGACATGTATGGTGCCCTGTTTCAACGACAACCACAACCAAACACACTTCAGGGGCGGCGGGGGGGTCATGTGACAGGGCTGACGGACGCTGACCCTCGGAGACCTTTCCCGTCGGCGTGACGTCTAGCGACGGAAGCTGCAAACACACGGCACTGCAGATATTACAAGCCAGAGATTCTCTGACCAACCTGCTCAGATATGCACAGATTACCTTAAATAGTACGCATGAAGAAAAAAATGTACTCTACGCCTAATAATATGCAAAAGCTACATGATCTTTCTGTTGAAGAACCACAAGAAACAGCAAAGAGCTTGAAAGCGAGCAAGCAGCAAATGTCTGCTTTCTGAGGAAACGGAAAAGGCCCCGTACGGGCGGCGAGTGTGAAAGCCTGAGGAAGCTTCCCGGCGTTTGAGAGTAAGAGCGCCACCTTCCTCCACTCCTGCTGCGCTGCAGGTTGCTGTGCGGTGCGCGACCTAGTGGCCCTAACGGCCAGAGCCTGCCGTACGGTAACTGAGCGATCGACGCCTTTTAGCAAAGCATATAACCACTGTACAAACTTCAAAATCACACTAAAGTTGAAATTAAAATCACATTTAGCTATGTATTAATATCATATCATGAAAGCAAAGTGCATGTTGAACCTTGGGGGCTGGGCTGGGCTGGCGGGCGGCACACAGCCCCCCCCGCGCCAGCCTGGCTCCTGCCATACAGGGCCTGCCGTGGCCCCTGGCTTGTCCCCCAGCGCATCGCATGTGCCTGCCTCCTGCCCGCATTTTTTTCGCCTTTAAATAGAGATGGGGGCCGTGATTACGATCTCAGCGGCAAAAACCGCAGAATCCAGTCCCCCCCAAAACAAAGTGTTTTTTGGCCTGTTTTCCTGCGCCTGGCGCCACCGGCAGAACAGCAAACAATAAACACTGGCTGATGACGGACCTCATTTTCTTTATGTTGTTTTTCCCTGACTCCCCCCTGGCTGGCGGTGAAAAGGCTACATCGCGGGGACGTTATTCAGAGCAACACGGCGGCAGGTGACATGCTGGGGGGGACGGCCCACGCGGGCCCTGCACTTGCCGTCAACCGTGGAGCCATGAATGCAGCCCCCGCCCCTCCCCCCAGACTGCAGCTACGCACCGGACCTGTTGCTCAATTCTGGAAGGCATGCAAGCTGGATTCTTTCGGGTTTAAATGTGACACTCACGGTACAGTTTAATTTCTTAAATGACCACAACAAAGAAAAAATGGAGAAAAATAAGAAAAGGCGCCTCCCACAGTTTCTGATCGATACACGGCCCCCGCCCTAGCCCCTCCTCCATCCCACCCCCCGCCTGTAACCACATTAACTTCACTTCAAAGCATCGAACAAATTGCGTCTTTCAGCAATTACACTTTAAAGAGGAACCACTCGAGTGCCGTCACTGAACCTTGTAAAGTATGCTGCTCCGGGGGGGCCTGGCTCAGAGAGTCGGCGACCCCGAGATGGCGTGGCCTCCCCCGCGCTGCGTCCGGGTTCCAACAGGAGGTCGGCCGAGTTTCAGATGGAACAAATCCCCAAAGCCCTGTGCCTTGCTGGCCGTTTCAGACACACATGGAGAAAAGAAAATCATTAACTGGCTGAAGCCATTTAAATACACGGCAATTGTTACCAGGTTCCCATTAGTACTAATGCCTAAACCAACCCCCCCCCCCCCCCCCAAAAAATAAAACGTTTCATCAACACTTCAAATAGACGAGCGCAGGCCCACAAACGATGGTTTGTTCAGTGGAAATAAGAAGCAATAGTCACGTTCATTTTTATCTAAGAACATTTGTACCCTATATTAAAAAAAAACAAAAGGAAAAACAGAAAACAGCAAGGAAAAGGCGGAGATAAGGCGCCAGGGGATGCAGGACGGGAATTCTGCGGTAAAGGAAATGGCTCCGTCTACGTGGTCTGGGAATGAGGACACGGAGACACATACAGTCCGCCATCGTTGCCGGTGCCCTGGGGATGCAGCAAGGTCACTGTAAACCAGAGAGCTTATCGCGACGGTCAGAAACGACTCGGACGCCTTTCATCCGCCAAACTGGGCAAACCTGCGGCCAAAGATTCTGTGAACATCCAGGTGAACTGGAAGTGCTTCTGATGGGGCGAGACGACACAAGGCTGCAGGGACAGATGCTGATCGAAAGAACGGGGGCCTCAAAGAGCGTTACTGTAAACAGGAGGCGGGTAATCATGTATAAAACATGAACTGAACAAGCAAAAGGAGTACAGAAAAAATACATTAAAATAATTCAATTCACATTTATATACAATAACCTGCAGGACGTCAATTAACGTGCTGAAATGATCTTTTAAGATGGTTCCATACACCATTACCAGCAACGCAAAGGGCATGTTTTAGTCTATTAAACCGAAACCATCATGACAGATCAATGAATTGAGGTTTATGCATCAAATTTTCCTTGAGTGAAAAAAAAAACCTGCAAGATTATTTTTCATAACTGCTTTTCGGGTGAGTGAGTAACTCGGTGTGGGGGATTCCGAGTAAACATGTTGCTGCGTCACTCACTGCATCTCACAGTGTCAGGGGTCCTAGGCGGCATGAAAGGAAAAAGAACGTTTGCTCTGTTATTAGGCCGTTTAACTTCCAATACTTAAATAAATGTGACATTTCAGTAGTTTAAATGAAGGCCTATTTTAAAGGAAGATGTCATATATTGCTTAATAAAAAAACGATTTAAAATGCTAGTGACTTTCCCTTCGTTCTTTTGCTATTGGCGGGGGTGGGGGGGGCGCAGCTGTCAGAAAGGCCCGTCACCTTCTTGCCATGAGTTACCCCAGCGCCAACCTCAAACCCAAGACCCAGGTCAGGTCTGCCATTTAATTGTACGTTGGGGGGGGGGGCGAGCCAAGGTGTCTAAGGACGGGAAATGAACCCTCCGAATCTCGATCCTGGGGGCCATTTGGCAGGGGACAGTGATGGGGGCTGTTACAGGTCGGTCAGGGTTCAGCAGCCAGGGAAGCTGAATACTTTGCTACCTAAGTGAAGTGTTTCACCTTCAGTTATACCACAGCTGTCCTGACAAACAAACAAGAAGCGCCCGGAACTTTATCGTTTAATGGATTTAGAAGGAATATTGCCGGGCTGACAGGCGGGCACTTCCCGCATGAGGGACGTGTATCACGCTGCTAGAGGAGGTATGTCCCCCCCCCCCCCCCCCCCCCCCCAGGCCGGGCCCTGAGGGCATAACCCCCTTGATCTCCGGGGGGGGGGGGCGCTTCCCGGTGTGGGGGTGGGGGTGTGTGGGGGGGGGGGGGGGGGGGGGCGGGCAAGAGCACACAAGAGGAAGGGATCCATTAGGTGACAGGGTCCTGTAGGGGTCCCACCGGAAGAAGGTGGTTTTATTGTTGATAATTACGGTTAGCTTTTTTGTTCACAGCCTGTCATTATTTTTCATGATTTTCACTGACCATTATACCTGGTTTTGTAAAGGAGACCAGCGGAAGCTGAAAGGCCCCTGGACGGTGTCACACTCACCCTCGCCAACTGAGACAAGACTCTGCCTTTCAGACTTCAACCTTTCATCCACTCCCGCAGCCACTGGGCCTGAGAGTACAACAGCAGGATCCTGCCAGGACTGGCTTGAAATACCGACCACCTCGCATCCATCATTCAGCTCAGACCCTCCCCTCTGCAGAAGGTGAAGGGTAGGAGAGTCCGGAGGTCCTGTGACTGTGTGACTGACAATCCCAGGGTGCGAAACGGCTCAAGATCGAACTTTGAAATGAAAGTGCCCCAAAGTCGCCTGCTGGAAGACACCGGAACTGAAACGTCAAATTAAATCGCCGCTAGACCCAGGCTTTAGGATCATCAGAGGAGAGGATATTTGAGGCGATTATCCCAGCTGAAGATGACAGAAAAGCCTCTTCCTCATTCAGGAGTAGTCTGGCCCTGCCTCTTAACCACAACGCCACCTGTAACCAGATACACCACATTACAGACGCTAACCACTAATGCATGCCGGCATTTAATCACAGACCGTGAAACGTAAAATTCAAAGAGGGGCCCAGCCGGGGCGGTGGGGGAAAATCCGCCATTTATCATCATTTACTTCACAGAAATGTAACATGTGCCTTTTAGCTCTTACTGTGTTTTTCAGAACGGAGAAAACAGGCCAGATGCTAAACCGCTTCTGAGACCTGGAACCATTTCATCTCTAACACAGAAATGAGTTAAATTCACTGGACGCAACTGTGCAAAACCACCATCCTTTTCACGCTTTCTGCTGGCATGCAATCCTTCTTGTTAATAAGCACCTGTGCAACCTGAGCACCGAGGGCGTGAAAAAGCTCACTGCCAAATCCTAACAAATTAAAACTGCCCACACTTCCTGCGTAGTTTAAAAACCTGAACTTCATATTAATGGACAGGGAAGCCCCCTGTTTCACTGACACAAAGCCAGAAATAGTCAACGCTATTAATAAATGCTTCGCTAAAATCCAAATTGTGGAATGACTAATAATTTGAGACCTGCTTCAAGGATTAGAATAATAATTGGATTTCATTTCACAATTCGCTGCCGTTCTTCACGAGTGCTTCCTCATCATGGTGACTAATATGTATTTTATCATGAGAAAATAATTTGCCACAAATGTACCCTATCAATAAAGATGAATCTGCAGTGATTTTGTTTAAATGGGCATCTCATTTTTTTTTTAGTTGTTCATTTGTTCGTTGAGTTTTTGCTTCAGGATTTAAGGTGATGGAACACTTAGGCTTTTACCCTGTTCTCCTGCCTTACGGTATGGTACGGTACACCACAGGGTTTTCAGCCGTGACCTGCATATAGAAGTGCATCTTTTCAATCACACGAGGGCTCTCATGGGTTCCTGTTGCCATGCCTTTGAGCTCACTTCCTGTGCTTAGCCTGTTTCCTGTGCTCCACCCACCTCATGTGCTCCGCCCACTTCTGATCCCCACCTTCTTCCAGTGCACCACCCACCTCATGTGCTCCGCCCACTTCTGATCCCCACCTTCTTCCAGTGCTCCACCCACCTCATGTGCTCCACCCACTTCTGGTCCTTGGCCTCTCCCAGTGCTCCACCCACTTCATGTGCTCCGCCCACTTCTGGTCCCCACCCTCTTCCAGTGCTCCGCCACGTTTCTGGCTACGGGGTCGGCGCAGAGCATTATGTCTCTGAACCAAGTCCATCCTGTCTGTAGAGGTGCTGTTCCACCATGCCCAGCAGCTTCCCACTGTCCCCCCCAGGGGTCAACTGTCCACTTGGGTCCACCCGGGGGTGGGGATAGGGGTGTGGGTGGAGGGTAGGAGCAGGGTGTGTGAGGTGCCACAGAGAAATCGGTGTGAAGCATTGACTATTTATCTACCATCCATACATGTTTATATCATGGGTTATTCTAGGATTTGGCCCTTTTAACCCCCTGTAGGAAAGACAGAACCCCCCCCCCCCCTTCCCCCAGTCTGGGTATGAAATGTGTGCAAAAACACAGGGCAAATTGTTATTTGCCGAGACTACAACAGGGGGCCTGTGGCCCCATAAAAAGAGCCGAGAGCCGCCTACGCTTCATGCCCTATTGGATGAGGTTCGCATAACAACCCCCTGCCTCACCACAATCACTGAGATTTGCCCCCTAGCCCCACCCCTCCGGTTTCCATGCAAACAAATATTAGCCTCGCCTGCTCTTGCCTGACCCTCACTGAGGCTTAACATGTGGAGCTTATTTAATAAGTCAAACAAGGGGAATAAATTAAACACACAAAAGAGGTCTTTGCCTCAGAAAGACCATTTCAAATTACAGACGCTAAAAAGCTTATTCATTTGCAGGCCTCCTCATTAGGGGAAACACAATCCCCCCCCCCCCATCAACACCCAATTTTTCCCGGTTTTGGCCACACAGTAACGGGTCGGCATCAAGAAAGGTTTTGTTCAGCCTACAAAGCCAGCCTGTTTCTTTCAAAAGCCTCACAAAGCCGATGGGTACCCCTCTCCACAGCGCTGTACGTGGGGGGGGGGGGGGGGGGGGGGGGGTGCCACGCGATCTCCAGCAACCTGTAAGCAACCCGCACGCTACTTCTGAAAGCGCCACAGTGTCCTGTCCAAACGGGGCGGCCAGAATCACGGGCTGGACCCCTCAACACCTGCAGTGCAAATAAGACCCTGTCCCAGCCAGATAAGCACTCCAGGTGCAGCTCTGCACACTTATGCTAATCGTGCATTAAGATGCACAGCTTGACCACCCGCCACCCCTTATTTCCCATTTAACCGGCACCGCGTGCGGGTTCAGAACGGAAATCAGACATTATAGGCATGCTTCACATCAGCCGTTACTGTTAATGTCACACATTCAAGCGAATACCATCCAATATGGCCTCCCACCCGGCCCGAGGTATGAAAGTAGCGTCAATTAAAAGGGATCCAATTTAGCAGGGATGGTGAGGAAGGACCCAGAAGCCCAGTGGGGCCGTGTTACTGCTGCCAGCGGGCATTTTGCATTTGTTATTCTCAAAAATTCCAAAGGAAAGAAGCTAAAGCTCCCTGGTAATAAAACAATTAAGATCCAGAGATGAAGCACAAAATTTGCGATTTTTCTACTGAAACATGACACAAAAACTCCTGCATACAGCCATTATTTCACATAAGAAAATTACACTGCTGTCCTCAGTTGAATATTTCATAGTCTGACCAACAAGGAAACCAGTTTTGCATTTTTTGTAACTAAACACCAAAATGTTTTATTCATTATTTTTGACAACTCTCTCCCACAAAAATCAAATTTCACATTTCCACACGCACGCTAATGGACTCCCCTTCGTACAAGACTAGCATTCCGGGGTGTTGAACCAGTGGAACGGGGTGACATCTACAGATAGTAGCTTCCATTGTACGCCAACTGGAAATACATTGTCAGAAGGATTTGTCCACTTTTATGTAAAAGAAAAACTCCTTTCACCTGAACCAATGCGAGCAGCCTTGTAAGCCCCTTACTGCAGCATGTTGCATTTTTCTGCTAATCTCACAGGATTTAGCCCCTCCACCGCATACCTCGAGGCATGCGCCGATAAAGCAAACTCTCCAGCTCCTCTTTGCCCCCCCCCTTGTCCAGGACACTGGGGAGGCAGGCCCGGGAAAAAAAATAAGGGAATCGGGAGATTTCGGCACCGGAGAAAATCACTTTGGGAACTCAGAGCAACGTTAAAAACGGCTGTGAGACTTTCAGAAGTAGCCTGCGTTAATCAGCTCAAAACTATCCTAAGCACCCTCCGAACATCACAGCTACATTCTGCCTTCCTACAAAATGCGCGGAACAGGCCAAAGGAGAGATAACGGATTTTTCTTAAAAAATGTTACGGAAAAAGCTCCTGCAGTATAAAAAGCAGAAGCGAATTCTCAGTCTGCGTCATGTAACCATCTGTAGCTTTATTGTTATTTTTAAAAATATTTCGTTACTTAGCAGAACAGTACTTCTGAGGCAACTTGACACACCTACAAGATTTTACAAATTCACTTTTTTAACTATTATTGAGAGGAAAACAGGCTCAAAAACAGAGCACAGTCACCACCTAACCCTAAAATGCTGTGAGGGGCCGGCCTGCTTCCTTTATCCCTGCTGCCCTCAAATAGCCTTTCTGCTGGTTTGATGTATGTGTGATTTCTTTTTTCGGAGATTTCAGACTAGATAAATAAAATGAACAACGGTCTATAGAATGCACTTCATTGAATCTGCAACTTATAACGCTTATAAGGCCAACGCAGCAACTCAGAAACATTACTAATATATTCTTAAAGACAAAACTAATTGCTCTTAAAAATGCAAATACCTTCTCCAGCTTGTGTCTCTCCTTCTCTTTTTCCTTCTCCTTTTCTCTTTTTTCTTTCTCTTTCTTCTTCTCCTCTTTTTCCCTCTCCCTTTCTCTCGCCCTCTCCTTCTCCTTCTCCCGGTCCTTTTCTTTGTCCTTGTCTTTCTTTTTCTTCTTCTCTTTCTTGTCTTTCTTCTTCTCCTTGTCCTTGTCCTGGGGGGCTTTGTCGGGGAGGATGGGGGGCAGCGGCGGCAGCATGGAGGGCAGCTTCAGGCAGGCCGCGGGGCTGAACAGTGGCAGAGGGGCCTCCTTCAGGCCCAGTAGGAGTGAGGCCGTAGACTTCTGCCGGTCTTCCTTGCTTTTGTCTTT
>JAODKE010000001.1:7627306-7638783 GCA_026779605.1 Mormyrus hasselquistii
ATTGCCGGGACGACCGGGGGGCACGCCCCGCAAGAGGGACGGGTAACCAGGGGGCAGAGGAGGGATTTCCCCCCCCCCCCCCCCCCCGCAGCGATGGCGGGCCTTGATAGCATGACGCGCTTGATCTGCGGAGGATGGGTGCTCGTCTCTGTGTGTGTGTGTGTGTGTGTGTGTGTGTGTGTGTGTGTGTGTGTGTGTGCGCACGTCCCCGTGTGCGTGCCAGTCAGCCGGCGCACAAGTTCAGCAGACCAAACAGCTCGGCGCCACCGCTGCTGCCGCCAGATGCGAGCCGCGGATTCCAGCCGCCACGACACGGCTGATTCACCGGAAAAATTCCTCAGGTGAGTCACGGGTTTCAGAGGAGGGAGGGTCTCGGGAGATTCAGGGGGGAAAAAAACAAACAAACAAACAAAATGTTTCCCCCTCTACCCCAAAACACCAACATTCAAAATGTGCGACCTGCCAGCCCGACATCACAAGCAACGGCCAAACAACAGAGTCTGCAACCGCTGACGAACATCAAGCACATTCAACTGAAGAGGTCTCATATTACGTGTTTCGGTTTCTATTTTAGAAATATTAAAATTACTTTCCACAGAGAAGTTCTGTAACTTTTGTATGCAAAATCTGCATGCATTTATTTGACTCTCATAATTATATGAGTCGACACCATATTTTTCATTTTGCTAAGAAATACCTGTGTACACCATATACTGGAGTTAAAAGATCTATTAACTGCATTTAAAAATCCACTTGATACAACTTTAATAAGGTTCTTTTTAAGTGGGACACAAGGTCACTTGTATAAAAAGAAGCACTGCATATAAGGCCCTATGTCAGCCCAAGGAAAGCCCAAAAGGGCTGGTACCGGCTGGCGGGGGTCAGAGCTCCAGTGAGGGCAGCCGGACCCCTGAGAGAAAAGTGGTGGGGGAGAGAAGGATGGAGGGGGGTGACAGAGAGGGCGGGAGATAGGGCTGCTTCGTGGCTACAGAACGCCTGGTCTGAGGAGCTCACAGCTCACCATTAATAACGGTGTGGAGGTTCTACAGGTCGGGCCCGGGACACACATGCTGTCTGAATGAATGTATTTCCCTTGAGCGCGGCCCAAAGTAGCCCGCTCACACTTATTAGGGTTATAAATAGAGCGGGTAGCAGCCGCCGCCAGGACCCGCATGGCCATTTCCTCCTTTCATCGGAAAGCGTCGGCCCAGTGACGGGGCACGGTGTCGGGCCGGGACCGGAGCCCGACGGGTCAGATGAGCCC
Organism: Mormyrus hasselquistii; assembly: GCA_026779605.1. Lineage (NCBI taxonomy): Eukaryota > Metazoa > Chordata > Actinopteri > Osteoglossiformes > Mormyridae > Mormyrus > Mormyrus hasselquistii. The sequence goes on from JAODKE010000001.1 coordinate 7,628,571, forward strand.
CGTGCACCGAGTTTATTCTGTAAACTGCCTTATAAATGACCCCGTTAGCCGTGGCTAATGACAGAGTATAATGGAAACAAGATGGAGCAATTACTGCCATTACTACTTATTGTTACCGTGACGACGACTACGGACATATCTGATACAGATCTGGGTGTCAGACATCATACGGGACGAACTCTGGGAAAGAGGGGAGGGATACCTTAACCCTCCCCCCACACCACCTCCCCAGGCTGGCGGATGAGGGCCTCAAACTACATGTACCTGACTCACTGTCCGACTCATCTGCAGTCGCAGACCAAACCCCGACTCCTTGCACTGGAAATCAGAACTGGGAGCCAATCCCAGCAGCAGCAGGCAGGGGGACACCCTGGATGGGATGTCAGTCCACCGTGGGGCTCACAAGCAACCACACACTGTAGGAAATGTACCAGTGCCCCCCTGCTCCCACGATAAGCTCTACCGGCTGAGAGCGATTCGCCACCAGATGGCGCTATTTCAGCTACAGTCCACTCACTGAAAAGAGTCAGCGTTTCACAGGAAGCCTTTTCTTGGAATTGTAAATGTCACTTTGCAAACGGCATGTAAATTGTAATATATAAATAACCATGTTGTGAGCCTTGGTCTGAATGGGGGGGGGGGCTGCCGGCTGCTGCCTGTCCCTGTATCCCACTCTCCATTTGTTATTATCACGACCCCTCACTTTGGAGGGGGGGTCAGGTGTCCCACGACCCCAAAGCGGCTCGTAGCATGTGAGGTGACAGATTCCCGATGTCACTGTTTACCCTGAGCCTCCCACAAGCCCCCAGATCTCAGGGAAAGCTGCAAGGACCCAACATTGCCTGGCACTGACTCACATGGTGCTTATTCCCAAAGATTGGAGGACAGACACCTGGAGGAGACACAACAAACAGCCCCCGGTAACGGGGGTGGGCAGAGAGACACTCCAGCCGATCAGCCATCATCACACCACGAAATCAAAATATTTCCAAGGATTTCAAAATTACTGCACATGCATGTTTTGACAAAGGAGCCAAACTTCCAGCAGCAATATAAACAAACAATCAAACAACCAGGCAAGCAAACGAAAAAAAACGAATGTCCGGTGTGATGCCGTCCTGTAGCCGGACCTGCCAAGCGGGACAGGCTTCACAGACACAGGAGAAAGAGGAGAGACAAACTGACATTCAAGCAGCCGCCATCGAAAGAACGCAAATTTAAAAAGGTGCAGGTGTGAGTGTTGGGGGTTATGGAGTTTACAGACATGCGAAGACGCAAACAGGTCCTTCAAAAAAAAAAAAAAAAAAAAAAAAAGGCATATGGAGACAAAATGATTTATACACCTCTGTTTCAGAAGACCCCCCCCCCACCCCCGAAATGAGACCGAACACAAACAGCGGCGAATCAGAATCGCAGAGACGCCACGCAGCGTAAACAGCAGATAAGGGCTGAAGGAATGATGAAACTGAATGAAATTCACCCAGATATCAGTGATAAAAGCTGCATTTCTCATTTCCATCGGGGACTGGGGACGCGTCGGCGGCTTGTTTCAGTCAAGCAAACACACCGAGGGCCGCAATATTTCCGCCTTAGATCATTTTCCTAATCTGAAAGCCATCGGTTTCAGAAGACTGACCACGCCTCTTCCTCCTCGCCTTCCTCCTCCTCTTCCTCCGGAGCGGCCTGGCTTGTCTCTCCAGCTGTTCTGCCTCGCTCTCCCTGCCTTTCCTAATCCTGACCAAATGGTCAAACAACAAAAAATGTAATTCATTACAGTGACATGGTGATGTCACAGTGACGCAGCCTCACTGCCGACATCTCCTTACCTGCTGTCGTGTCCAACGTGACAAATAAAACAAGCTCTTCGTACAGCTCGATTTTTTCACTGAAATTATTCAGGTTCCCACTTGGGACCAGACCCAACAACCTAGGGGCTACACCCCTGGATTCTAGCCGTTCTTCAATTCCTCCAACCCATTATCCAACCCACTACTCTTTCACGTTGAAATATTTTCAGCCTCTGTACGCTTTACATTTCAGGTTTGCTTTTCCATTTTCAGTTTAAGGGATAATGCATCAGCTATGAAGGGGAGAGTCACCCTTTGCCGCATCCCGAAAGTGTCTTAGGTCACGTGTGTATATGATTTGTTTCACTGTGCAAACAGGTAAATCAAACTGTACTTAACGAGGCTTGACAGTTGCCCGTCAAACAGCAAGCATGGGTGCCTCTGTCCCCGCATGGCTATGAATGTCACTCAGTCAGTCTGAGGCCTCGGGGTAGTTCAGCGTTTTCAGGAGGGTCAGGATGAGGGTGAGGGTTAATAATCAGCTGTTTGATTCACTGCATTCCCCGTTTGTACCTCACCGTTTTTATTGGTGCACCATCAAACTCAAACCATGCATGAAAAATCAGAAACCAGCTTGTACAACCACTGCCTTCATTAACTATTTAAACCTATAATTGGGTGTGTGTGTGTGTGCGTGTGTTCGTGCGCGCACATGCATGCATGTGAGTGTCATATGAGTTCAGAGGGGGCCCTCAACACCGTGTATAAAGCAACAGTCAGCAACAATTTAAAATAAATCATTATAATAAAACTTCTTAATTAACTATTAAGCAATTTACCGCGGCCGTTCCAAATAACCGCCAGTTGTTTTGGGGTCAAAGAAAATTCCCCAGAATCCACCCAACCAATAAGCAAAAAAAAAGCTTTTGTGCCTGGGCGGGGGGGGGGGGGGGGTTGGAGGTTCGGATGGTCTCTCAGTTCCTGCCCTCACAATGAAGACCTGATTGCCCTATTTGAGCAACTCGCAGGTTTAACTCAACGCAGGCGGCTGAGAGACAGTCCTCACACGCAGGTGTCTATCGGAGCGACTCCAAACCCCAATGGCACCAGCAGCCGAACATGCTGGTGAAAAGGAGGACAAAGGGAAGGCAGAACACCTGGCGGGTTCGAGACGGGGCTACCTGCTTATGACGTCACGGGGAAAGAGCACAGTTAGCAGTCTTTGTGGTCTGGTTTAACCTGCACGCACACACACACATATACACACATACACAGGGACAAAGACAAACACACACACACACACACACACACACACACACAGACAGACACTGGACGGCGCAGACACTGGACCGTGTTCCCACCCCCCAGAGGTGCCCATTTTGACACGGCCTGGCCGCCAAACGCCACATTATTCTTCAGTCACCATAAAGGTAATTGAATGTTTGCAGACAAAGGTACAACTCATTACGCCACTGCAGGGATAATTAATTATTTTCTATTTAACCAGGAAGGGGTCACACGGGCTCTAAACAGGCCATTTCTATGTGTCCGTGTGAAGCGGCGAGAGAAAACACCACGTGACCCCTGACCTCTCAACAAGTGCTCGGCTGGGTTTGCAATCACCTCTCAGAAACCTCTACTACAGGGAGGGACACAAAAAAAACCGTCCAATTATCCAATCAGAAAGGCAGATACAAGCTTTAGTGTATGCTGTTTTCATCTCAGGATTATGGGAGAACACTCAGGCATTGGGAACTCTCTTAACCAATCAGAGAGAGCCGTGCTTTCCCCAGGTAAAAGGTGACTGTGGAGCAGCACCCGAGCACATACACAAAATGTGAAGTTGACCTTCAAGGCCATCATCTGTACCTGTGCCTCTGGGGCGTTTCTGGCAGAACATACCCCTTCCATGCCGGACACAATTCTGCGTGTTGGCACAGAAAGTAAAATCCAGAGTCTGCTGGGCAGTTTGCCAGGAGATCAGGAGCCAGGGTGCTGACCTGGATGGACTTGTGAGGCTTGGGAAACACAGTTATGTTACTCCTCAGAGTTTTTCATTTAGGTTTCCCTAAATTTCAGAAGCATGCACCATTTTCTAATTCAAAGGTGCTGGCCCCTACAGAGACCACATACAGGCCCAACCCATACATAAGCCACACCCACCCACAGGCCCCACCCACACATAAGCCCCACCTACTCACAAGCCCCACCCACAGACAGACTGTGCTGAGCTGCCAGCTTTCCTGTTCCCAGCATCGTAGGCATTTCCGAGGCTAGCATTAGCCATCTAGCCTGTGTCCCTCCAAAAAAAACAAACATTAATGCCCGGGGAGGACCTAATGGCTTCCATCAGGGAAGCGGGGGGGGGGTGCAGCGGAAACCAGACTCAATTATAAGACACATATTTGTCTGGGGGAAACGGGCCCGTAATTTACTAAATCTTTTCTGTGGGACTCTTAAGGGATGCCAATGTTGTTTTGGAGAGACCGCCCACCCCCCCACGCCAACGGTGACACATGCCATTTCTGTGGGACCTCGCAGGGAGAGGAAATGGGTGTGGGGGGGTGGTTTAAAATTAAACAAGAAAAAGATAATTAGGTAAAAAAAAAAAAAAAAAAGGTCAGTATTTACCGAAACCCTTTCAGAGTACTGAACACAGTGCCTGCCCAAACGTTCTCAAATATTATGTGTCGTACAGCAGATGAACAGTTGTACCCAAATCCAAGAGTTACACTAACAAAGAAACTTAAGTCATCATAAGTAAAGTATAAGTGTATCTCCATCCATCCATTTCTCGGTAGTTGCTTAGCCTAGTTAGGGTCATGGGGGGCCGCAGCCTATCCTATCCACATACACACACACACACACACACACACACACCCTTCACATCTATGTGTAATTTGGCAATTCCAGTTAGCCTCGGCATGTTTTTGGACCGTGGGGGGAAACTGAAGTGCCGGAAGGAAACCCCACGACGACGCGGGAAGAACCTGCAAACCATGGCAGAGACTCAAACCCTGGTGCTGGAGGTGCAAGGCAACAGTGTCACTGCGCCACATCTCTCTCCCTTATAGTAATCTCCAACTCCAAGCCCATCTTACATCTTCAGCAGAACTTACACGATGACTGAATTCAAACAGAAAACACAAATTCACAAAGTCAACTGGCGATATTTAATGCCTACAAACAAACAATCTCAAAGACAATTTAAGAGGGACGACTACTCAGAAAAAAAATCACAGATAAACAGCATGAACCAAGCAGCAAGAAAATATATGGGTATATTTACGTGAACCAATGTAAACAAATGCATAACATGTTCACGGACTAAGTGATGCAATGGCGCCATCTGTTAGGCCCGTAACGGGACTGCAAATTACTGAACCAGCGCACAAGTCCTGTGGCTTAATACAGGGTATACTGACTGGCTGCAGAAAGAGAGCTGCTCTTACAGATAAATGGCTGGTTTGGGAGAAGATGGAAATAAATATTAACAAGGGAAAACAAAATGTGAGGAGCAAGAGAGAAAAACAGGTACTGTGTGTGTGTGTGTGTGTTTGGGGGGGGATTGCATAGATCACATTTGAGGACCAAATTGTCCAAGTGTAGTAAAACAAGAAATTTCCCTACTTTTTGGGGACATATGAGGTCCCCATTTGGATAACTTCAATTTTATAAAAACCAGTGAATGCAACCAAAAGTAAAAATGCCAAAAGTCTTGTATTTGGGTCGGTTACTTATGGTTAAGGTTAGGGATGGGTAGAGGTCAAGGGTCTTGTGATTGGGATTAGGGTTTTCCCATAGGAATAAATGGACAGTCTCCATATAGACAGGTACACTCACACCATCAATAAAAGCCCCCCATACCTGTCACAATACGCATGTGGAAGCAAAACAAATATTCCCATTTCTGTGAATGCAAGAGGGTTAAATACAGGGGTCAAAGGGCTCAGGAGTCAGCTGACTAGATACTGGTCACAGAGCACCCCCTGCTGGTCAAGTCTAACCTGGGTCAGACATGGCTGGGGGACAGCAAAAGAAGCAGAACGCGAGGATTTCATTACAGGCCAGGGGAGAGAAATGTGGAACCTGTTACTCGTTTCATCTTAACCGGGACAATCTGACCTACAGGGGGCGGTGTGTAGCAGAGCGACGGGCGGCCTTGAAAAACCCTGGCGCTCATGTGCTTCACACAGCTGCTCTTGGTCAATGGGGTGCCAATGGCTCTCCTCTGTGTCCCCCCTTATCTTATCTCCTTCTGAGATAGAACCTGAAACCACGCTGACCTTGTCCAACATGAAACTGTCAGACGAACACAATGCAGATAGCGCCTCCTCTGGAGGGCGCTGAGATAACGGCAAGGCTGGCGACGGCGGCGGAGTGTGAGATAATGCCGCGTTACTACATCAGTGTCGGCGTAACACGGGAGACGGCTGCGGGTACGAATTCACAAGGAAAACCAGTCTCTGCCCATCACAGATGGAGCGCCCAACTCCCAGGCAGCCCCCATTGGGGAGAACAATCGCCAATACGACTATCACAATGACGTTACCACAAAGCACACAACCCCCACCATCCACAGCACACAACAGATACCTTGTTACTGCCCCCCTAGCCACTGTAGACCATGGGACTAAAAATCAACAGCAGCTACTGACAGGTAAACAGCAATTACAATCACAAAGATATATATTGATTCCTTAAAATCATTATTTTGATTTTTCCTAATGGAAATCCTGGGCATCACCAAAGACATCAGCAATGGCCTAGAGACTGCCCCCTATAGGTCTGGGTGTCACATTACACTTAAACTACGTAACTTGTACCTCACTCAGGATATTCACCTTTATCTGTGCAGGTTCAGGTTCAATTGCCCCACTGTATTTGTCTACATCTAACAAACAGCAAAATGAAATGAGGATCCCCCACAGCTGCTGGCCTGAGAGCTTAAAGCAGGTCTGGCAAACATCATGCTGCTACCGCAAGCATATTAATATAGAAAATTAACCCTGAGCCCTGTGGCACGGGACTCAGCATCCTGGAAGTGCAAGGAACAACATGACTCACTGCAGCCTCAATCTGCTTTCTGCTTCAGCCAATCAATAAAAGGATACACATCAAGCACTGTGGAACACTGCCACTCTCAAGCACAACGCCCCCTGGCTTAGAGCTGGGGTATCACCTCTCAGGTTACCCAGATACAAGGCTGAGGCTCTTTATGAAACGACCATAGCAGGATTCATTCACTGATGGAGTTTCTTAATATGACCAAATGCAGAATAGAAGGGGCTCAACGGATAAAAGAAAATTAGCCCAAACTGCGCAGACGTAGGCAAAAATTACGACGACGTTAAGAAAGTTTTTCTGCAACGTTAATTGTTTCTTAACACAACAACATTTCAAAAATCTCTGCAGAGCTGCTATGCGTGTCCCCTTGTTGAGAGGAGCATCGGGGACTTTCAGCTGGAACAAAAAAATCTAGTTGTGTAAAATTGGGAGCAAAAGAAAACAATTTACTGAAAGACAACCATCTCCATGGAACAGCCTTATATTCCCATGGTAACGGGTAACCATGGTGCACGGGCGTTGGTGCCGCTGGCCCTACCTTCCTGTAAGGAGACGAGGGGGGGCATGTAGTCGGGGATGTAGGCCTTCCTCTCCTCCAAGTCGCGTGCGCCAGGCTGGGGGAACTGCAGCATGTTGTTCTTGCTGACGGGGAACAGGGGTGTCTGATGGGGAAACTCCACTGGTTCCAGGTGGTGGATATAATCCTCCAGCTCGCTCACGTTCACACCCAGGAGCCTGAAGGCCTGGCCCACATCATCCAGCATCGGGTCGGTGCGTCCATCTGGGGGGGGGGGGGGGCGGACGGACAGTGATGCACTCACCTGCACAGTTTTGCACATCTCTGCTTGGTAAAACCCAGAGTGTCCAAGCTGCATTTATATCTGCTCAGATGAACAGCCATGAAGAGCCGACAACTGACTGAATAGGGTTATTGGGCCCAGATTAATCCCCTCTAACTTTTCAGTCTAGATGTTTACAGATTCACGCATGTCTGGGAACACCGCTCACTAGCATACTGATAAAGGGAAGCAAAATACTAAGCATCTAACCATTTCCCAATCTACTTAAGAAATAACTTATAAAGCAACTTATAAAGTTACTACAAGTTACTCATACATAAAATCTTAAAACCTTTGAAAAACAAGGACCAAAAATTCTGAGAACTCATACTCAGAATCACTTTATTCGCTAGGTAAAGCAAGCATAATAAGATTTTTTTCTGGATGTTACAATGTATGCAGTACAGAACCCAAACGTAAGACATCAAGAATACTAAGAGATGAAGATTCAAGAAGTGGTCACAGTCCAAAAACATTCATCAAAGAATATTAATTTATCTCTAATACAAAATTTGATCACTGACGGTGGTTGTGTTAAAATGATTGAAAATCATAACTACAAATCGTTCACGTTTTTAACGTCTGCTTCGCTGCTATCCGTGTTGCTCGGTCTGAATCAGCCGAACCCTCCCCCTTGTTTACATGCCAGCATCCAAACTCGCACCCACGAGTAGTGCTGTGGGTACCAAGGCAAGTGAAAACGATGTACTAACAGCCAAACGGCTCCACGCAGAATAAATAAGAGGGGGTGTGTGCGAGCATGCAGGCGGTCATCCTCGTTTCTGTCAATCTGCTAGCTAGGCCTCAGGCAAGGGAGGGAGCACGACAACGTGATCGGACCATGGACAGTACTCACATAGCTCCGAGTAGCGGTGACAGCCCCTGGCCAGTTGCTGGATGTACCGGTGCAGGACATCGGAAAGCAGATCGCATGCAGTGAGCTGGACCGCGTCCCAGCCCAGCGCCTGGCAGATCTGCGCCACCGAAACCCGCAGCAGCGATCGGGCATAGCTCTCGCACATCTCGCCGGCTTTGGACGAGGACCCTTTATCCTTTTCCGGTTAGTTCCGTCTGTAAAAGACGGTCCTAGTCCTCATGGTGCACGAAAACCAGGGCAACTGGTGGAGAAGGTGGTTATTACCGCTTGTTATTAACATCTAAAGAATAAACAGACTCCAGCTATAGCGAGAGCCGCCATCTTGATTCTCCCGACAAACCGATCGCCGAGAGCATCGATTTGAGCCGCGCACGCGCAGATATTTGAGTGTGAGTTAATCGATTTGACTCACGCATGCGCGGACACCGGATTGCGCTTTAATCGATTGTTTTTCCTGGATGGGTATCTTATACGTCACCAACTGGTAGATGAAATGACGTTTTTTGCAAGACAGACAATTGTATACGTATATGTATGTATTTTACGCAAACAGTTTAACGATTGCATTTCTTTATTTCGCATTTTGATTAATCTAACTAAAAATGAATCGATTGATGGATGTTTCGTTTTCGGAAACCTAAATTACTCTTTTGTCCAAAATGATGATGTGCTGAATGTGGCTTCATTAGGATAAGTCGCGGCATTACATTTTAATAACCAACCATTATTACTTGACATAACGTTTACTACCTATGCCGTTATCGTGAAGGTAAAATTTAGTTGTGATGAAAGCCGGCATCTGTGATCCGAAATACCCTCGCCGTGAAGTACGTGTACTCCATTGTGGATCGTTCAACCTTTTAAAAAATATATACTGACGAGACCATTCATTACTCTCGTCGTGCACCCTTTTTTCGAGTCTAAGACTCATTCTCAGGTTGATTGTATTGTATGTTGTGAATTTGACACTTAAGTCCCCAAAGCTTTTTCAGTAACGGGGATATTAATATGAGAAGGTGCAAGAAAGCATAAATAAGTTATCAGGTGTGAGTCACATGGATCAGCAACGAAAATATACGGAATAGAACTAATGGTATCACACCCACTTAAGTAAATCCGGTAATGGGATTTATGCTGCAAGGCAGAAAGTACAACCGTTATTTTTACGGAAACCGCCTTTTATGAGTTTACTAATCTGGGCTAATTTGAGCTGTTTGAAATTTTCTTCTCAGTGTGCCACGCTGGGCAGGACGGAATTAATGTTGATAGATAATAATGTATCTATAAATACTAGAAGTTAGGGAACAAAAGAAACCATACAACATTTCCATGATACATTTGATGTTACAGAAAAACTGTTTGTGTACAAAGAAAATAGTATTCGGCATCTACAGTTCTCATTAATTAAATGTTTCACATGCAGGCCACTCTTACCCAAACAGTACATGCAACACAGCAAATTGAACAAAAATGATCTTTGCTTGTCACCAGTCTATTGTATATGGTGCACAATAAGGTTAGTCGAGCTAAATCTGTTCAGCCTCAAGCAAAGGAGACTGAGGGGCAACATGATCCAGGTCTATAAGCTTCTAAGAGGTTTGGATGCTGTTCAACCAAATAGTTACTTCAGCATTAGTTCAAAT
>JAODKE010000001.1:7659582-7680502 GCA_026779605.1 Mormyrus hasselquistii
TATGTGGAAAAGGAGCCTCCCTTAAGGCCACTCCTCAGAACATAGACGGGAGAAAAAAAAAAACAACCCCCCCCCCCCCCCCACAGTAGGTACAACCAACACTGGAGTCCCAGGTCTGGATTAGGTTTATGGGGAACCCGTACAGCCAGGAATGAGGGTTAGGGTTAGCTGGCTGCAAGGAGCCAGATGGACTGCACCATGCATCACACTGTTTTATAACTGCATGTAAAAGCCCATCATGTAAACAGCACTTCAAATACGAAAACAAAGCATATACTGTATTCAAAGTGCGCATCACGAATGTTACAATCCCCAGCACGTTTAAGGGACCTGGAGATCATCCCTGAGCCTGTCTGCTCAGTAAAGCCTGACATCACCCTGTGGAAACATTCCTCGAAATGTCACTTTTATGGCGCCGGACAAACGGGCCGATTCGTTGGCGTCCAAAAGGCCACGGGAGTGGGAGAGGCCACGCCAGAAAAGATGGGAAAAGAATCGGCCATTGAGGGCCCTGGAGGGCTGAAGGGTGGACCGCACTGAGTCACCGGGGTCCCAGTATGTTGGAAAATCTGCAGAGGACTGGGGGAGCAACATTTACCAGCCTGAGAGGCTGGAGGCCAGAACTGATGAGCAAGCGGGGAAGAGTGGCAACAGGGGACGAGAAAGATGCCAGAGTTCAGCAAGGCGGCCCTGAAAATCACAACTAATTATTCAATTTAATTGCATCTGTATAGTGCATTTTCACAATATTACATTATCTAAAAGCTTTTTATATTATTCCTGCCCAAAGCCCCCAGTGAGCAAGGCAGAGATGACACTAGCAAGGAAGAAACCTTAGGGCAGGGCTATTCAACTCACGGTCCTCAGGGGCCTGCTGATTTTCCAGCCTTTCTTTACCTGTGAGCCAGGTGTGAAGCCTCTGACCAATCAGAATCAGTAATTATTAAACTAACTACCTGGGAGAACTGAAAACAAGGCCTGGATTTGGAATCAAGGGCCTGAGTTGAATAGATCTGCCTTAGGGGAACCAGACTCAAAGGGGGAGCCCATCCTCCAGGGAGCAGCACAGGAAGTCAATTCACAGACTCATCAGCATCACACCTAATTACACTATGGGGGCTGCATTTCTGTAGACACACACGATGACGGCACCAATGCTACCTATGCAACCCAGTCAGATCTCAGTGCTCTTATCCGTGTCAGATGGTTCCATTTTGGCGTCAGCGATGTCAGATAAACTGACACGAATGGAGAGATTGTTAGAGAAAGTGGCAATAAAACTTCAGTTAACACTTAAAGAAGGTGAGATTTCTGCATGGCAAGAAGAAACATGCTATTATGCATCTACAGTAGGATCCTCCCTCCTCTCTGGGAAATGCGGTGCAGAAAGACAGGGGTTTGGAGGAAAGGCACCTTCCAGGGGAGCGTGACTGACTCACTCTGATGTTCAAATTCAGCCTGAGCTGTAGCAGACGCAAAGCGAGAGCAGTGGACACACACACACACACACACACACAGCCTCCTGGTCACTGAATTGTCCCAGCTGGAGTTTCATGCTTTCAACACGAGGTTCTCTGTCTCTCAGGGGCAGCAGCCCACAGATGAAGTCATTGTTAAACTTTGTTCCATGCTGGTTTCCATGGTACCCAGATGATTCACTCACAGAATCTTGGGCTCCGTGGATGTTGGACTGGAATTTGTAATTGCTGTTTACACACAGGCAATCTGGGTGGAGGTCAAATGGACATACTGAAGCTCCCCTCCCCCCCACCCCCCAACAAAGCCGGCCCGCCCCCTCACCTGCGACTCCTCTCCGGACGCCCACGACGACGCCTCCCCCTGCTTCACGACGTCGCCCTTTCCCTCCATCGTCACCAGCGTCTCGTACTTCCTCATCATCAGGCTGTCCACCACCCAGAACATGACGGCCTAAGGGCAGAGCATGGAGACGATTTGACAGCACGCCCCCTCGAGTCCAAGTGACTGACGCGCGCAGCCGCGTGCGAGGCGCAGCCGCGTGCGAGGCGCAGCCGCGCAGACTCACATTGACCAGAAAGGGCACGATGAGCATGACGAGCACCACCTCCAGCTGCGCACTGGGGATGTAGTCCAGCAGCACTTCCTGCACCTGCAGCACAGGGCTCCCATTAGAGAGACCAGCCTGCCCGAGCAGGGTGTACCACGGTAGTTTGAAAAATTACAATTACAATTCTGAAAAATTACAATTACCCAGAAGAAGCATAATATCCGTGAGAACCAAAGAATAAAAATAGTGCAAAAAAATTGTCATCACAATCTCTTGGCTGGTGTACAGCCAGCATGCAGTGGGTCTGCCGCCTGCCCTGGGGGCAGCACTGTGTGTACTTACCCTAGTCCAGCCAGGAATGAGCAGCACCAGGCTCACCACGCACTTCTCCAGCACTACGATGAGCAGGTAAATGGCACACTGCCCCACCCAGGCAGCCACCTGCGGAGGCTCCCCTGGAGAGGGCAAACCACCCATCAGACTGGGGGCAAAACGGCCAGAACCTAGGCCCCAAACCAGCTAACAGCACCCCCTACTGAACAGAAGGCAGTAGTGCATTCTACTGGACATATGAACATGTCTTTTTTATTAAAAAGGTTAGCAAAAACACCACCCCTGAAAAATTAGCTGCTTTAAAGCAAAGCTCTGCTTTTCATAATTCCTTACTTTATCAGTCAAGTTTTCCAAATTATAAATCTCATTCAAACAGTGCTTATGCAATCTGCGTTTCACTTCCAAGCGTGTACTGGATATTTTTTCACACAATTCCCAGCACAGTCCAATCACAAGACAGACACAAACTTGGGATAAACCATGGATTACAAAATAGAAAGTTGTTTCGAAAATTGAAATACTCATCAATGTGTGGCATAGCACATGTAAAATGTGGAATAAGGATTTACAGAGAAGATTCACTGTACCCTTCAAAGACAACCAAAAACCAAAAAAGGCAGAGCTATATTTTCATTGTCAACTTTCTTTCGTAACAGCTTTCCAGTTAAATAATACCAGGCATCCACACTCACAGCCAAACATTTCCACACCATTGTCCGCTAAAACGGCCACTGTAAATGTCACCGAAAGGTGCATGATCCATTTTTACCTTCAAATCAAACTCATCAAGAGTTTGTCCAAATGTTTCAACACTGCCCTAATTTAGACAAGAGGAGTTTTATAGCACATCTTCAAAACACAGGGTCATTCAGAGAGCTTTACATAAAATAAGGTCAAATAAACGTAATCAACGGAAGATTTTAAAAACGTAAAAGACAATTAAAGTGACAGTAATTAAAAATTACAAACTGAAGACAATAAAGAAAAAGCAACAATTCTGATTAGCAGTTGCCCTGACTGACTTTGCCCCGTACTGTTACCTGACCGAATGCTAATGGTCTTAGTGGCCCTATTAGGCTCATATTTACTCAGGTCTTTGATGTAAAATGGGCTGAGATCACAGACACACTTGTAAACAAACACGTTCTTAAACATCTTAACATATTTTGCGTATGTATATAATGGTGATAACGAGAGCCCGGTCGATAGATCGGCGTGATCTAACCGCAGATAAACATCAGCATAAGCGTTTACAACAGCCAACAAATCACAATTAAAACGAGGAGATGGAAGACGAATCCTTCAAGCATGTTATGAGTGTTGTCATTTCATAGTTAGTCCACCAGAGGGCACACCACAACTCCTGGGTTGGCAACACACCATTCGTTTATAATGAATCTCATATATATGCATGTTATACATAACATATATAATAAGACAAGTTTATATTTAAGCTGCATTACGTCATGTTATCTCGGTGAGGACTGCGCTGATGCTGCAGGAGGTAGGAGGCATCAGCGCCACCAAGCACAGAGACACCCAGCCAAAATACAGGCATCCCGGCCTTTACGAATATTCGCCTTACGCAACTTTTTGCTTTTACGAAAGACTGACTGCATCCGCTTTTACTAACCAAAAAAATATCCAAAAAGGATTTGTGCTTTCACGGAAAAAGAGAGAAGTGATAACAGTGTTTAGTATTTGTTTATCAGTGAGCCAGTTATAGATATAAGGTCATGCATCACATAGCAATGTTTCGGTCAGTGATGGACGGCATATACAACAAGGGTCTCGTATGATTGATTACAACAGCTGAAAAATTCCTACTGCCTAGTGATGTCATAGCGCTTTATCTCGGTGATGCTGGTGTAAACACACCCACTTTGCTGCCAGCCGTGTAAAAACAGCACGCATCACTATGTGCAGCACATGATAACTGTCACTGGTTTATGCGTTTACTAGGCTGGACTTTTTATTTGTGCTGTACGCCTAGAGGTGTGGTAGACTCTACCATCTAGGTTTGTGTAAATACACTATGATGTTCCCACAACTGCACAATACCCTAAAGATGCATATTTCTGAACGTTCCCTTGTTAACTGATGCATTTCTGTACTGATTATAGCAAGTAAAACCTCACCGTACATACATTATTTCTACTTTGCATAGGCTGTGTATCATTCATGCTTTTACTACGTTAGTGTTCCTGCATTGATGCTACAATGCCCCCTAGTGGTGGCAGAAATTAACCAAAGTGCACCACAAGACGGAAACATAGCAATGCACACGCCACATAAATGTATTCTGACTCCTCACCATATTCTCCAAAGGTGAGCAGGGTGACTTTCTTGTACTCGACGACCTTAGTGATTGCCTTCACCCCTGCCCAGATTACGAGCATGCCCAATGTCGCATCCAGAAGGAAATTCATGAGATACCTGGGAAAGAGCAGAAATTGGGGTTTTACACCACAGCTGGGCAGGGGAATCAGTTAGATGTTTTTATTACAAGGGACAAGGTCTCACTTGGGTGTGGTTGGGATCGGGAATTTTGTTTGTACTGAATGTGTCGAGTGCCAAATAAACCGCTTACAAAGAGCAGGGATCCTCTATGGTGAGTGTTGAGAGGAAGACGTTGGCAAAGTGAATGAAGAGCGCGCCGATCGCCTGCTTCGAGGTGTCGTAAAACCTGGGAGAACCAAAACACAGACCTAACACATCCGTCAAACTCTTTAAAAGAACAAGAATAGGCATATAGAAAAAAAAATGACAATGCCTGAACAATGTGTAACAAACAGAGGTTTAAACATTAGCATGACTGGACAGATCAATGCCTCTTGGACTCAAGCACTGATCAATCCCATGCATTTCTTAACACAGACTGAGATGCAAAAAAAAAAAAATGACTCATGAGAATATCACAAAAGATAAAATGAATACAATAGGAAAATTATAAGAAGGTTATAGCCTCAAAAGACAACTCACCAGATTCTCCATGGTCGCCTTATCCCAGCTGGTTCGCGGAACCTTTTTACTGCCATTAAAACAGACAGAAGAAAAAATTTGTAAAAAAAAAAAACCTACAAAAATGATGGTTAAATATTTATCTTAAAAAAAACAAAAAAAACAAAAGAAGGGCGGAAAAAAAAAAAAAAAAAAAAAAAAAAAAAAAAAAAAAAAAGTCCTACACAAGAAATGTGTGTGGCAGTAGACCTTCCTCAGGCTGGACGTTTACTCTGATCGCCATCGCAACGGCAGACCAGCACGCTGAGATACATCAACAACTACATCACCATTGATATGTTGAGGTTAAGACATTTGCTTTGTAAATAGACCAACAGCAATGGAGCTATTTAATCACAGCATATAGACAAAAACCAAAGTGTTTTATAATCACAGCACTGCAGACATGTGACCAACACAAAAAGAAAAAAAATTTGGATGCCTCACCGCTGGAGCTTGGACCCCTAATTAGACTGGGCTTTTAATGAAGAAACACAAACAGCAGGCCTGCTATAAGCTTCTTGGATTGAGAAAAGTGAGGGTTTCCCTTTAGGAGAATATAAATTCAGCCTATAACATACCCTGTACTCATCTTAAACCAACGTCAGTTTACCAGTCTTTACAGTGAATCAAGAAGCTATTTAATACAAGAATATTTTCTCAAAGTACTCACACATTACTATCCTACAGTAATGCATTAGTACACTATAGCCAGTAAGCAGTAATCGGTTCAGTGCAAGGAAACGATTATCAAGCACTACACTTTTTTCAGGAAAAACTTGCGGATTACGCTAGAATTAGTTCTTTTTGCCAGTCCTGCAGGCATGGCTTACGGCAGCTAATGATAAAGTACACAAACTACGGACTTTGACCCTTCCATGATTTGTTTAAAACACTGCAAACTACGCTGAAAAGGAGTAATTCGAAAACCTTAAGTGACATAACAATCTGCAAAGATCAGGGAGGCTCGGCGTGTCCGTGTGGGATTGAGTTTAAAACAGCTGAACAGCCTACGCACCAGATCACAATGACACCTAGTCGAAGTTTTTATATTACAGGGAAGTGCAACGCCTGCCACGCATCAGGAGTGTTAACCGATTAAAACCGTGGGCGTTTTGTTTTCAGAACCAACAGGTTTATATCACTTCATAATGGTAAATAAAAACTTTATTTGGCCAACATCGCCAACAAGCTACGATATCGCTTTTGTTTTATTTGACTTTGTACTCACACATCAAAGTACTGAAAGCCACAACCGCCAGCAGCGCCTGGATCAAGACCCCGAAATTGTCCATGAGCGCCCCGTTATCGCACCCATGGCCATGTGTAACATCTGTCGTGTTCACCGACACGACCATCCTCCCATCAAACGCGCTTTTTCGGCCGGGAATATGCTCTTGTAGCCGTCGGTTGTGTGTCGGTTGTCAGTAAAGACTGATACATCAGCAAACGACAGTCCAAGCAAACAAAAGAAGTGTTCCGCGATGCATCCAGCTTGGATCCCCAGTGAGAAAACCCTAATAGAACCCAAAGACCCGAAGTTCTTCTCCCGTTTTTGCCAAAGTTCCGTTAAATTAATAAGTAAGCAAAATAAATCAATTCATTGGGAAACTGACTGGAAGCTGGGGGGAAAAACTCTCCTAGATGCCCCAAAGCCCGTGTTTTTAACAAACATGCTGGAAAGCTGGAGCCTGACGTCACCTCCTGCTGCTGCTGGTTTTCTAGCGTGCATCCAAGGGGCGGCTCCCCTCTCCTTTGTTATCCCTCTTTCCACACACGTGAGAGGATCTGGACGGGCTCAGATGATCGACCTGAGCCTTTACGTGGGTCCCCATCTAAATCACTACCTTAATAAGACCGAGAATTCATTCGGGTGTTGCCTGATCGTATTTCACACAATGTAATATACTTATATTGTCGTAAAATGCATCCTATTACATATTTGTTAATCTTCCTATAAGGAATAAACCAGTCTATGAAATATCTGCACAAAGAAAAATCAGAACAGTGCCTTTGTCATCTGACAGTTGCATTAAAAGCAGCATGAAACAGCAGACTGCGATTCAATGACACAATGTACTTATTTTAAAGACCACATTGTTATTAAATAACAATATACTTTTGAAATTTTATAGTATTTCGAAATGTCGGAAATAAAGGTCAATATTAGAAATTGCACCATTTTTGAACCGTACAATGAGTTGCTAATCTTTTTATAATCATTAATAATTTTTTTTCCTGCAGCAACACAAACATGAAGGCACGATTGCATTAGAAATCCAGCTGCAACGACACTGAGTTCCTCGCGTGGTAAATCATGACAGCGACTGCAGGCTTTTGTAAATGTCCTGTGACCCAGTAACAGCAGGAAAAGATCTGCTCTGATCAACGGAACCTTGATGCGGTTGGTGCTGGAATACACGTCCCTGCAAACTTAACGAAGCGCCCCTTTCGCGCAGTTTCCTGTTTACACAACCGTACTACGGCTCAGCAATCTTTGTGTAATTTTGCGCGCAAAACCTTTTTTCGTATTATTGTGCAAGCATCGGTGTCAGAACCAACCGTGCCGACGCGCGGGCAAATCAGATCTAATTATAGAAGGTTTCTTTCACCTGGGGTGCCGTTACCTGATTTGCACTATCGCGAATCCTGCCGAGCATTGATAGCATAATCACACACTAACATAATAATACAGTTATCAATATTGCATTCACTGATACGTATAAAAGACTCCAAATTTGACCAACATTTATGCACAAATAAATTGTTGAATTGTAAAATGATAAAACTACTTTTATAAATCGTATAACACATAATCGACCATGCCTTGAATCTGTGGCTTGGCAGCTCGGATAATATTGAATCCACAGTATCGAATTTCTTTGGAAGGAGTTCAGATCGGCGACAGGAAGTGTTTGCTTTGATTTGATGGTGCCAAATCCAAAATCCTAAATCACTGCGCTGGACCCACCGTAGCGGGCAGATGTATTGGCAAGCGCCCGGAAAGTAAACAGGAGACTGCTTTCTTCAAAGTTTCCTCCAAGGCGTCTTTGTTCCGATAAATCCTCTTGAAAAACATTCGTCATCTTGTTGTATTAGCAATCAATGTAACTCTACACTAATTTTACAAAACATAATTTTAAATTAAGAAGTGAATACAGCACAGTAGGCCTATAATATACTATATTGTATGCTAAATGTACATTTCTAATCATTAGCCCAGAATAATTTTATTTCTTGGCAAACCTAATACTGTATACCCAGTTAGAAGACAGCTAGCACAATGAATGAATGTTTTTGATGCTTCGATGTTCTTTGATACTTTTGACATATTCCCATTTACACATGGCATAACGTCTTAGCTGTGCTGGGGACGCTGATTGTAGTGTGATTTAAGTTTTTCAAGAATGGCTTTGAAACTACACTCTCAGAAAAAGGATAAAAATGTGTACCTTTGCTTGTCACTGGGGCTGTACCCTCAAGGGTCTGCCAATTCTACCCTTAGCTGTTGGTAATTGTACCTTTTAAGGTACAGAAATAGGCTTTGAGGAACATTTCTGTGCCATTGACGCAACATTAATGCTGTTTGTACCTTTGGGATGATCCTGAGAGTCAATTTCTGTACCTTAAAATATACTATTACAAGGGTACAGCCCAAGTGACAAGCAAAGGTACACTTTTTTTTACCCATTTTTCTGAGAGTTTACCGGTTGGTAAGATATAAAGCTCTACACAGCCCCCCCCCCCCCTTACCCATATGAGTATTGAAAGCTGAACGTGAGATTCACAAATAATGGGCCCGTCCCAGATAGCACTACGTTATTGTTTCAACGTTGAATTATAGTTAAATATGTTAAATTACGGTCAATGTTCAGTTATCAACGTTGAAACCGAATTGATTTTGGTCAGATTTTCAATGTTGAAAAATTGATGGTGGCAAAACCTTGATTCGATGTTGATATAAAGTGAAACATTGTAGATCCAGTGAAAGGGGTACAGCGACGCCCATTGTAGGCTACACTAAAGTCAGTAGCGATACCGGTGAGTAATTCAGAACGTTCCGGTCGTCTGCACAGGGCGGTCTTAACTATTTAGACTAGTAATAATATTAATAACAATAACGTGGCCCATAAAACACTATAAGGCATGCTTAAATATGACTCTCCGTCCACTTGGCATAAGCCAAACTGCGACAGTTTCCGCGCGGGCAAATGTGCAGCGGGCGGGTGGCACCGATTAGCGAAGCTTTAGTCTAAAATCATATGGCCGTGGGCACCAGATGCCGCTTAATCACACGAAGGTAATCCCTCCCTCTTGTTGGTGGAGGCGCACTTCGCAGACAACCAGCAAGCTTCAAACCATCTGTTATCCGCCCGTTAAAAAGCTGCAAAGTCATTTAAAGGAGGCAATGACTTAAAACAATGAAGTCACTCAAAAGGGTCAAAAAAAGTTCTGTACTGTCCTACTTCATTTCAGTAGCCTAAATCAAGCAGTGATGTTCCCACGAGAAATTCATGCAATATACACGCACATGAAACGCCTTATCTGGCATCAAAACGCTGAAGAAATTGGTAAATACACCACGAGCATCCTGCCTAAATGATTCCTAGGGTGTTTTAAGTTATGTAAACCACAGCGTAAATATTTACCAAGAGTAGCATAGTCTTCAGAATCTCGCTCTTGGTAAATAGGCTTATGTTGTGTTTTGCACACCTCTGAAACTCAGTCTTCAAAATATAAATAATATGTATCAAAGAAAAGCAAGGAAGTATAAATGGGGTCAATAAAGTTACTCATTATAACGACTCTTCTCGGATTCGAAGATTTGAGGTGAGAAATCTGGATAAATATATTAAAAGACATGGAGTGCTATGATCCTCAGTTAAATGAAACGCTAATAATGATATCTGAGGATTATGCTGAAGCGAAAACGTTAATTGATATAACCACAAACACGTCCGTACGCTGGCTATGAAGCGGCAATATACCGTTTTTGACATTTTAGACGAATAACTGAAAAAACGACCCATGCCTCCATCTATTTGTCCACTTTAACGTTGTTTTGTTTAGGCCGTGGTTAAAAAAACACGCCATAACTCGGAAACAGTCATCCTTTTTAACCCACAGAAAATGTGCTTCGCTGGTTTGTTGACGCGGGCACATGACCGCTAGAGGTCAGTGTTGAATTACGGACTGGATAAGGTTTCCAAACGTTTTATTTTTAAAAGACATAAAAATAACAAGCTCACAGTAACTGCCCAAACATGCATATATTATATATAAACCCTGTATCCGCAGAAAAAGTGCTTTAAAAAATTACCAGAAATAATCCTTTTTTGCATTGTGTGTATTTGGGTAATAACCGCCCACGTGCAATTCGTTCGTTTACTTTAGTGCTCGAGCTTACGCCAGGGGTCTCCTGTCCTACTCATAAATGGCTGTTTTATATGCAGGTATTCATGTTACCTAAGTGTTTAATTTAGCATTCATTCTCAATTCTTTCAAAGTGTAGGAACATGCGCATACACATAGACCGGATTTTCGACCACTGCTGAACATCGGTACGGAAATTAATTGCTCAAATACTTTATCCTTATTGTATTAAAAAGCTTGAACGGAATCCAGTTGTTCCATAAATATGGAGATGAGCAATCTGCCATTTTGGACTTTGGAACATACCGTGCAACTAACTGTGTAATGTAACTTCTATTAAAAAGCAGCTCTTGTCTATTCTAGTGCTGATTCCTCGCCGACAGTTCATATAGCCTAATATTATAATTTAACGCATGCCATTCCAATAAACAAAATTAACATAACCCTACAGTCGTTTTTGACGTTTGGAAATTATATAGCTCACACAAATGTGCATTAAATAAATAGACGTTTCATTTTATACAAATAGAAAGTTGTTTTCCATATTAAACTCGGAATTCTGATGTAAAACAAAAACATTTTAAAATGGTTCCGCATTCCGGAATGAAAAATCGGGGAATTGACTGAAGAAATTCATCTACAGATTAAAAGAAAATGACGATGCAACAATTTACGTGATGTTAAAATAAGGACAGTTAATTTTTACTATTTTTTTAATTCTCTATAATTCAGTTTTTTTCTTTTAACTTTTCATATCCAAGATGCCGAGTATACGCATCGCGATGTCCAAAGCACTTTATTACATACACTACAAGCTCATTAAAACTAGACTGTAAACAAAAATTGACGTGCTTGTTAATAGTTAAACTATCCAAGAGGCCCTGTCTTCGGTGGATCGATTAACTTGGTGCCGAAACAGCATTTTCTCTGAAATCATGTTGGTAGAGGGAAGAAAAGAAAAAAGGGGGTGGGTGGCTTTCGCGTTCAATTTATAACTGGCTACGAAAAAAATTTAGCAACTGCTGTAAAGGTCAATGAAGGAGTTGGCTGGAAAATAATCTGCAGATTTTAGACATGCGCAGTTATGGGATGCCATATTGGAAGAAGGTTTCGGCTGGGCAGCTGAAAAAGACGCCGCTCCCCGTCTTCAGCCGAGCTCTAAACGGGGTCGTGGATTAAAACGGCGGAAAAACTTCATTACGGTAAGACAGGTGTCTAGTGATTATTTCTTTAGGTAGCTGACTGTCCCATCTAACTATGTCCGTCGTTTTCTCAGCATTTCATCCACCCACGAAGGTTTTTCCTGGTTAAAACATAAAGCGGCTCCGAGGGTGTTTTTCTAGAAGCAGCAATATACTGTAGCGAACAGCAGGCAAGTTGTACAAAGTGTTTTCCAGTGTATAATTACTGCTTTTGCTTATGGCGACGCAAATCGTGTGACGGTGCTTTTAACTTTCGATTTGGCCATTTTGCACCACTATATATATTTCCACAGTTCTCTAAAAAACATATAACGCGGAAATTAATTGATTAAATAATAACGTGTTTAATATTAGGTCTGTGACCTGGAAAGAATATCCTGTTTTTTGGGTTTGGTCTATAACTTACATAACCTCTTTCGATTTCTGCGCGAATGACCATCTTCTGCGTGGTATAGCCAGCAAGCCCAAGTTGACTACAGTGAATTCGATTTTAATTGCGCCCGCAAATTTTCAATTAATACGACATGGGTGTGACATTTTCCCTCTCCCCGCATTAGTGGTTAAGTGCGCAAAAGCACCAGTGAACACCCGGGGAGTCTATAATGTCAAGCCTCTTTCAACATGGCGGGCTTAGGTGTGCAAAAACTGAAAATAAATTCTTTGAATAGGGAAAAAATTAACTCAAGAGAGTTACCGGTTCGGTTCAAGTTTCTTTTACTGTACCTGGTGGTACTCTATTGAATTAAATAGAAAGTGAACGCGCTGTGATGTCTTGGCCATTTTTTCCGCTGCAATACTTTCATACTGTGCAAAGTACATCAACGGAGTGCCGCATGCTTCAAGCTTGGCTGCCCGCGCCTGCGAAGCGGAGCCGAAGCCGGTCTGGATACCGTGCCCGCACATTGCCCAGTTTACTATTCCTGCCTTCGATCTTATTCATTTGGCGATCTTATTATTATTATTATTTTTGTTAAAGAGGTCATTAATTTATTATGCACGACTTTGGGGTTTATTTCGATAATTTAGTTAATTGAATTACCCTGTTTCTGAATTGCATGCAAATCTGAATTTTATCTGTGACTACAAAATAGTAATCGGTGGAATTAAAATATAGTCGTTCAGCTGAAATACACCACGTCGCTGTACAACACGAAACCATTTAGGTCATAGTCCATCTACTTCGACATTTGTGGAAGTCTTAATCTTCTTATTGTCGCCCTGATTGCAAAACAACTTGTGAGCAAATAATGTAAGTTATGTTGTATTAGACCCTTATAAAATAAGACCTTTTGGTCATTCCGTTGTCACTTGCGCGCTACCCAAGTAAACCGTTTTAAGCGTGTGGCTTAAGTCTTAATCTTAAAACTAGTCGGTATCTGTCCATGGTGGCCTGCCGAAGTGACTAAGCTTAGCCATTTTCTAAGCTTAGCTGAAAAGCATCCCGACTTGCTTTAGTTTTGTTTGCCTTTGTGTGTATGCCAGAGAAATGAGGAGACAGATTAATAACAACGTGCATAGCTTGCATATTAATAATACCTGAGCGTCGATTCATTATTTACTTGGCGCTGCCTAATTAAAAGAGTAAAGTCGAGAGGAAACTCCGACAAATATCTATGGAGACTTGAAGTGACGGTACAGTGTTTGCATGGAGGATCCGATATATTAACTTATGCCTGTACCCACCATTGAGGACACCAAGGTCAAGCCCTCAGTATTTTTTCTGCAACTCCACACTTAGGAAGGGCTAACACGTTTCATCTCGGTATTTTAAAAATCCTGGGTACGGCTTGTGTTCATGGAGGATCTCTGATCTTAGGGCGTATATGACAGTATAACTTTATATGGGCAACCAGACATTTATGCCATCTGGATCCAATATGCAAGTTTTATTTATTCACATTATCTGTGGAGTATCTCCTTAAAACTTTCTTGAGTGGTTGAAACTGCGCCGTAGGCAGAGACTCATGCAGATATTAATAGCTTATGCCGAAAGTTAGGCCTCTCAATACCGGTAATTTATACCGCATAAAATGCGCAGCTATTACACTAATTTAAGTTACGATTATGTGCTATTAAAATAAGGATCTTTTTATGTTTTAACAGTCATTACCGGGTAAGTTTAGAAGTTGGACGAGCAAGAAAGCAACAGACATTTGATTTCTCAACATTGGCAACTGGCGAGAGATAAGGTGAAAGTGGGAACCGACTGGGCGACGCCCGACAGCGCGCATTGTAACTGGCCTGTAGTAAAATGCGTGTTACATACGGAGAGGCTATAATGTGCTTTTATGTCAGAGAAACGTCCACACAACGTTTCACTGAACTCACCGTCCAAGATTCGAACCGACTTTAATCTTTTTCATTATTTTGACAGTTTAAGACAATCTGAAAGCGAATGATCCCCAGGGAATTTTCCGCTTCTGTAGATACAAAAACACGCTGTGTGCGGACAAGTCGAAATGCGGGTGTTTTTTTCTTTTTTTAAAATCGGGCCCACGTTTGGAACAAAGCATCGTTGGGAATGAATGATTAATTACTGTAACGAAATACATTTATGTAATTTTAACCGCAGATGAGTGTTATTACATAAACATTTATGTAACGCAAAGACAGCGCTGTATCTTTGGGGCCATTTTAGCAAATTCCACGAAAATACTGATTCTCTCCTGGGGGAGCGTCTCTGAAAACATGATATAACAATTACGAATTAGTTTTAATTCTTGACACTCGATTTGAAATTCTCTAATGAAGTCGCCGCTTGCTCTCCTGAACTGTGTTCATCTCAAACTGCAAGTAATGGCAATAAATATAGAGAAGGCATGAAGGTATTATCACTCGGCATGGTAAACATGGTGAGTAAATGCATCGCGAGCAGCATATATGCAAATGAAAATGTAAATGATCTGATATGTCTGTGATGTAGTAGGAGTGACAAAGACTACCCCCCCCCCCCCCCCATGCAGATTCTTTGAACACCGTCTCTTATTTATTGTGGCCTGTGTCCCCTGCAGCATATGTGGGCAGAAAGGGCCACTGAGCCACGGTGAACGTAGGGCGTGTCAGCATCTAGTCCCGGCTCAGGGGCCCGCCGACCCCTTGTGTCCTCCCAACCCCCAGATCCCACCGTACCAGAAGTGTTGGGACACTGACCTTTAAACCGCTCCGGACCCAAGGCGGAGGAGCTGAAGGGTCAGAATGATTCTAACCGGAGACCCAGAACTCTCCCAGCTGCTCTAGACAGGTCTATTTTTTGGATGCTGGATCACACAAGGCAGCACTGTGCGCTGTTCATTAAAAAGGGCCATCGCTGCAATGGGTCACTCAATATCTGTTTGCACGCGAGTTTCCCAGCACTATGAAAATGCAACGTGTAAGATGCAGTCCTCAGCGGCCATGGTGCTGGGCCGTGGTTCACCATACCTAGCTGTCTCGCAGGACGGATAGGGATTTAGGGTATTTTGGGAACGACGTAATTAATCCAATCCACTTTGGTGTGGCTGAAGAATTTGAAGCGAAAGGGTTTGAAGAGAAAGCTGGCGCTGGACCCAGAACACGACAGCGCAGGGGCAGGGCGTGAGAGGCACTGACGCCTAGCGAAAGGTCGACGGAAGAACTGAAATAAGAATGATAATTAATCTCTTAATTCCCCGCAAAGCCTGCGTGAGCCGAAGCGTACGGGAGGACAGATCAGGAAGCATCTGGCTGAAGAGGGAACACCGGGAAGATTCCCATGCCGGAATCTATGAGGGCGGGACGGAGACCCTGGTGTCAGATAATGAGAAAATGAGGATGTATTGAGTGGCGCTCATATCGGACTATAATGACGCAATGGAGGCTGTGTGGAATGAAGTGTGTGTGTTTGAGTTCTTGGAGAAAAGGGAGTCTTCTCTGGAAACATTGTTTACCTGCTGGGTGTGACCAGTGAAGATCTGTGCATTTAAACTGGCATGTTCTTTATACCGTTTCCAACTTGAATGACAAGTTTATGATGCAGTATTGTATGTGGCTGTATCAGTCAGTCTGGAATGATTGGTTGTTTTGTGCTTATTCTGCTTGGTGTTTATTGCTGGCATTTGGCGCATGTACCTGTTGTGGGCTGATTTTAAAACAACACCCTCTTTCTCCATGTAACTGCGCTTTAGACAGTAGTTCCTCCTGGGAATCCTTACAGTTTCTGATAATTGGCGAGCAGCTGTCTTTGGGCGGCAGCAAGTGATGGCTGATGAAAGCAATTACAGTTCGTATTAAACATGTCCTGATTAAAGTAATTTATTTCGGCTTATTGTGGCACTTTCTAATTTTCGGTAGTTTAAACATTAATTTCATATCAGTGACTGATGACAGTCCAAAAACAGAATTTGTCTAAAAAAAACCACAGATACACTGTTGACAGATTTTTGGGGTTTTTTTTGTTCAATAGTGTGAATGTTTTGCCTCTTAAAAAGAGCCTCTCCCAGAATATATCAATAAAGCTTCACTTTGTCCATTCTGTAATGTTGTGTTTTATTTAATATAGTGCCAAATTAACATAATCCTGTAGGGGCGGCATAATTCTTAGAAGAAAAAATGTCTTCGTGATTGTGGAAGCTGAAGCCATTTCAGTCAGCTTCCTGGACATGACATTTGGGTAAACATCTCTGAAAGTGTGGAAGGTCTTGGGTCAATGATGACAAAGGTGGTTCTGCTCGTTGAAAAAAATTGCCCAGACCTGCCTTTTGATATGAAATCACATATTCATTTGATTTTTTTTTGGTGGAAAAAGCCAAAAGGAAACATGCAAGGAATTAAATGAAAGCGGAAATGAACTGTTTCTAGGTGAGAGGGTAGGAGGCCATGCTCTGAAGGACAGACAGACGGCGGAGAGTGGGCAGGATGTCATCCTTTGTGGCGGATGTACAGGAATCGGCGCTGGCGGTATTGCCGGGGAAGTCGCAGAGCCCGGCCAATGGGAAGGGAGAGCAGCTTCACTCAGGTGAGGTGGGACTGTGTTACCACTGCATTCGTGTGCATGTCTTTGTGGGCTGAAGTTTGCATGCATGTATAGAAAAAGAGTTCTTGTTTCATCTCAAACTGCACATGCACACACACACATACACAAGGGCGCACGGACAGCCAGAAGTCAGATATTGCACAGAGCGGGGGGGAAATTACACCAGCATAAAACTCATAGCGAAACAGGGAACGAAACACGTACTGTATGTCACTTTTTACCGAGAAGTCCATGAATAAATTCTCTTAAGTCATTTAATTAACTTGATTGACATAAGATGAGACTCCAAATTCCCGCAGTGAAGCAACGCCTCGAGCGCTGTCCTGCATCAGACTGCCTTTGTGCTTCACTAGTGCAGCCTTCCCGCCTCATCTTCCAGGGGGCGGTGTTGCAGGTTGCTGTTCACGATACGGCTACTGTTGTGGCCGACTTTGGGTGTGGCAACTTGCGACAGCGCCCTCCTGGGGGATGAGGTGCCTGATTGCGTCACTGTCTGACTATCGAGGAATGTGTTGCCCGTCGATTGGGACTTGGACCGGCATGTGGGCGTAGAGGTCTGTAGCAAGGACCTGAAACTCTGCAGACTCTGCAGTGAACTCTGGGGGGGGGGCTGAGGATGAAGTGGCATGTGAGTCACCGTGAGAGCAGGGGGAAGAAGCTGTTGATGAGTAACGGCTAATGTTCTGCTGGGCCACTCTGGCACCTCCTGTGCCTTGTGCAGCATTTGCGTCTTTTATTTTAGTGCAGCCAATTTCCCGCTGTTGCCCAGCTCAGGTTGGCAATCGATTGCGGGGATAAAACTGCTGGGGTCGCAGTTATTCAGTTACCATGTAGGGTTAGTCTTAGAAACAGGAGAGTTTTAAACTTCTGATTTACAAACAGCAATGATTTGCCATTGGCTGGGATCTATTAGTAGTAACAGTACTTCAACATCATTGACTGGGATCTATTAGTAGTAACAGTACTTCAACATCATTGGCTGGGACCATCAGGAGGTTAGAATTAAGGATATCACTATTGATCATATGAATAATTGTGTAATCTACTGATTGATGTGACAGTTTATCAAGTAATCGCTTATAATAAATTATATAAGATATAAGATAAAATTAATATAATATAGTATACATTGAGAGACTGTGCCACCGACAGGCAATGTGCAATGTTGAAATCAACACGTCATTTCATGCACATTCAATTGTCACATCGCAAGCCTGCAATAGTCTGCTAGGTTTGAACTGTCAATAAGTTGTGCTAAAATATTGTGCCTCGGTCAGAGGAAACCAGACTTGGCAATCTTTGCAATTTTAATGATCATTCCTTTTCGACATTACCTGGTGTATGTTGAAAAAAAAAATCGAGTCTGAAGTTTACCAGTACTGCTTCTGCATGGGTTCTGCATGCTCTCTCCGAAACAATCGTAGTCATTCTCATCCTTGCTGTTGGAGTCACTCCTGGATCTGGTGGGGCGTTTGTGAGAAATGGAAGCTAAAATAAATGAAGAGGAGAAGAGTGAACAGAAACTGGCCATGAAAAGGCATTCGTCTTTCGCTGATTATATATTTTGTATTCCAGAGAGACAATATTGAGCAGAAGCGATTCGTCCGCTTTGTCTACGCTGGCAGAACTAACGGCACCAGCAACTTATTTGACAGAAACTGATGGTGAATAATACGTTCTAATTGGGCGTACTGTACAATTAATTTTCAAATGCTAAATATTACATAAACTTCCAAAATCACAATGTTCAGCCCTAGCAATACATTCACAATACATAATTCATGCTAATTGGTCATATGTACCGTATTATATAAAATGATGCGGATATGATGGGGATAACCTTCTTTTTCAGTGATTATTTTGATTTACAGGAATCATAGAAAGTAAATTAATCAAAATAATTTAAGTTAAAGTGATGACAGACAGGCTTAAGGCTAAATTGGATTTATCTATGGCTAACGTCAGATTATTGGATGAAACCTGAATGCCTTTCATTTCAGTCTTACCGAGTGATATTTAAGTTTAGCTTTGCAATACCGAAGGCTGCATTTTCATTGTTTTACTGTGAAGTGCTTCCACACAAATGATCTTTCGCTCTTTATTTGGAGCTTCATCCTCTATTCGCCACAGAGGTGGAAAGTTCAGGTTCAGAAAGTACAAACCCAGACCAAGATTTTGTTCCAACCAACCAGTTGAGCATAAATAGTCACTGTCACAGAGAACTCAGCTGGTTGGTCTGGGTTTGTACTGTCTGTACATGTACCTCCCCATTCTGACGCGTTTTCTTCGTTCCGCAATACAGTGCCTAGTAATTCATTAGGAAAATTTTAATCGATGCCTTTTAATAATTGAGTAATGGAGTTTAATCGAATAATCGTGACAGCTTTGGCAGGAATAGTGGAGCAACATTGGCTGGGTCTCATAAAATGGGAAACTTTGTATGTCAGACTCTCACTGTAAAAGGAACAAGGACATTTTCCACGGAAAATTAAATGGGATTGCAAACCTTATCCTGATTCCCCCGCACTCCTGCAAAACCTTCATATTTTCATGTATCCATATTTGTTTTGCCCTTAAAAAATAAAGTTTTCTTAATTTCTCTATCACAACTATATGGCACAGGTAGGGTCTTCTACCAGTTAAACTTTAAAACATTTGTCCCATCTAATTCCTTCTGGCCAATCATTGCTGTTTGCTGTTGAATACTGTATAAGACCATGCTTGGTTGATTAATCGATAACCTTCCTTTTTAGTGTTTGTAGAAGTGCTGTGGTAATTATTATTTTCTTGTTTAAAGGGCCAAACTGTGCCTGAACAGAATTCTGAAAGTCACTCTTTTAATCAGAAGCAAGTTTGAAAACAACAGCATATAATTACTACATGCAAATGTAAAATTTAAAAGACAAGAAAAGAAGTAATTAAAAGAAAAATCAGTTTATGCTTAAGAATGATGTATTTTTTGTCTTCAGTTATTTAATCGGTTGAAAAATGGCCTGAAACCAACCAGTTTGAAAGAAAAGTCTTCAGAAATAGAAAATATTTGTAAATTTCAGAAGCTACAGCATGGCAACCCCCCCCCCCCAAAAAACTAATTCTTCAGCAAAACGTAGCCAGTCCTCTAGCGCACTAGCACAACACCCTTGGCGGATATGGGATTATATCAACATATTCACCCTGCATTAAAACATTTCATTTGATGGCTGTGCTGCAGGGACTCGAGTTGGCAAATGTGCATCTATTGAGCGCTAGAAGTGTGAGTCACACAAAAGCCACTTTTAAAAGTCACTTTTAATGTCTCTGTGGAATAAGAGGCCCCCAGGTTGACTCAGAAAACTGGCTGTTCCTTCACACCTGAAAAGCTTTAGAAAGCAGCCAAATGTACAGAATGAAGCGAAGTGGCGTGAGCTGACGGTGAGGGTCTCCAAGTCCGTCTGCCTCCGCGTGTGATGGCTGCGGCAGTCACACGTAAAGTGTTACATTCCTGTGAGATTGCGTCCCTTATCACTGCTGCTTTTGCATTTGTGTTTCTTTTCTGGGGGGGGGGGGGCTTCTCTGTGTCTTGCCTGGTCACCTGTCTGGCTCTCAGTGGGATAAAACTCCTACCTTTACGGTCGTGTCGCTGACAGAGGCAGTCCTGGTGTTTGTCCGCCGACTTTCTGCAGCGTTGGTTTTATCGCGTTATTACCACCTTCTTTGTGAATCTTTTGATCTGTGCTAGATGGAGACTCCACCGAGGAAGTGGACTTCAGCTGGGAGGAGTACCTGGAGGAGAACGGGGCAGTGGCCGCCCCCCACACCGCCTTCAAACACGTGAGTTATCCCTCGGTTCGAGTACTCCCGAAATGTCAAGGCAGGCGAGGGTACTCCCGAAATGTTAAAGGCAGGCGAGGGTACCCCCGAAATGTCAAGGCAGGCGAGGGTACTCCCGAAATGTCAAAGGCAGGCGAGAGTACTCCCGAAATGTCAAAGGCAGGCGAGAGTACTCCCGAAATGTCA
>JAODKE010000001.1:7694770-7713090 GCA_026779605.1 Mormyrus hasselquistii
GGCGGGAGGGGGACCGCCCTTTGGTCTTGCCGCTTCTGCCCCCCCCCCCCCTGAGGGCCTCAGCCAACCGCCCCCCCCCCCCCCCCCCCATACACACTCTCACACTCACACACACACACACACACATATGCAAGGTCACAACAGCCCAGTCTGTTGCCTCATTTCTCTGCTTTCCACATTTGACGGGAAATGAACTCTGGCAGAATGTTTAGTGTCAGACACTGTGGGAGTCTCAGTTTCTTACTGACACACACACACACACGTACGCACACGCACACATACACACACACACATACACACACACAGACCTGTCCTCATATCTTTGTAAGGACCGTCCATTCATTTCTATGGGGAAAACTCTAATCAATTGAAGACCTTAACCCCTACCCGGCCCTAAGCTTAACCATAAGTAACCAAACAAAATACAAGACTTTTAGTATTTAAAATTTTTTGCTCATAGTCACAGATTTTTATAAAATTGAACGTCCTAATGTGGAGACTGAAAGAATGGTCCCCATAGTATTTGGTCCTCACAATGTAATGTATGCATAACCCCCCCCCACACACACACACACACAGATGCACACACATGCAGACGGAGACACATCATCTCTTATTCTCTCCCATGCTGTGGTACCTCAAGCAGCCGTCCAGAATGGTATCACAGTAATGCTTTGGCCACAGACCTTGTGGGAAAGTCATGTTGTAAAGACAGAAGTGCAGCAATTAGCTTGAAGAGCGTCTACTCTGGAAGTGTGAAATGTGTGTGCTTCTGCTAAAACCCTGCCCTGCCCTGTGCCCCAGGACCACGTCGAAGTGAGAAGGCACACCTTCAGGACGGGCATGAAGCTGGAGATGGTGTTTCCCGGGAAGCCCTTCTGCATCTGCCCCGTGTCTGTAACCCAGGTGAGCTGAACTCACTCAGGAAGGACAGAGATTGGACAGCCAGGTCTGGCAGGAAGGGTCACGTGACCAAAACCCGACCCTGAGTAGCAGGTACGACGCTCCATGCATCCTGCAGTGTCCCGCTTTGCCTGTCAGAGCCGCCTGGTGACATGAGCCGCGACGGTTAAGGCGATGATGAGCTCCAGGAACAGAGCTGAATGCTGCCCTCACGGTCGTGGGATGAAATTGAAATGGAAGCTCCTCTCAGCTGGGGTGATCCCGCGGTGGAGGTTGCAGAGTCCGCCAGTCGATCAGGAGAGCCCCGCTGCTTAGGGTTAGGGTTGCTGCTGGGGTTAGTCCTAAGACGTGCTCTTCAGCAGCCCTGGTGGACCTGAATTGGACCTCAGTGGCTGCAGCATTTTATAGGTTTGGTATCACATTGCCCAGGTCCAGGAGTGGTAGTGAACTCGTTTAGTGGGTTACATTTAGGGCTGCCGCGATTAGTCCACGTAGTCGATGATGTTGATGCTGAAAATGCGTTGACATCAGTAATTTAAATCGATGTATTGTTTTTTTTATTATATTATTTTCATTAAATTACCATTATGAGTTCTAAAACACTTCAGTTCATTATAACAAGTGTTTTCCTTTAATATCTACATAATTATGGGAGTAGTTCAAATTATCACAACATAAAAAGGTGATTTTGGACTGTGCAAAGTTCGATGGGATCCCTTAATGGCACTAGGACTATGCATGAGCACCGGAAGGGGAAACGCCCAGGTGCTATTCTGGATGATGGACCATCAAAGTAGGGAAAATAACCATAAGTGTTGTCTAGTTATGTTTATTAAATTACATTAGTGCAGAGAGCTTTTAATATCATCATAGCTGCTAAATATACTCATTACTAAAGCCATAAGGTCGTCTGCCTGCTACCTTAGAATCTCCATTGAATACATGTTTGAGAATATGTTTAGGCTTAAATCTGGGCTTATTCTACATAGACTGACATTTGTTAACTGAAATAAAAATGAAGACGTTGGACTTCAATCAGCAAAAAATAACGCCACACCACTAACATGTTTTTACCTTCCACAACTTCTCCTCTTTTAAAGATGTTGTGACTGCTGAGCTGTTCCTTTCTTCACCGCCACTTCAGTGCTTATCGCTTCCATGATTTACCAAAACACGGACCATGTGGCCTGCTCCACTGAACAAGTTTAATAAGCGTGTGGATATGCCAAATGTATACAGATTACTAACTTCTGGGTGTCACAATATGCATCTCATTAGTATTTTAGGCATACTACCAATTTGACTATTGAATTGTGGGCGAAAATAATATCCGTATAGTGCTGAAAATTAAACGGTCTGCTTGATCTTCTGGAGGAAAATTAATCGTTTAGATTAATCAACCAATCAGTAAAATAGTTGATAGATTAATCCATAGAAAAATAGTCATTAGTGGCACCCATAGTTACATTTGCTATAACACATTACTTGGCAGACAGTAACAGGACAGTCACGTGACAGTGGATATTCACAGGACAGTCACAGAGTAGGGGAGAGAACTGTCGCAGGGCAGAGGACAGTCACAGGGCAAAGGACAGTCGCAGGGCAGAGGACAGTCGCAGGGCAGAGGACAGTCGCGGGACAGAGGACAGTCGCAGGACAGAGGACAGTCGCAGGGCAGAGGACAGTCACATGGTGAAATTCAGCCACAGGGCAGAACAAAAGTGTATCCCAGGAAGTTTTATATTGCCGGAAGGTACAACAGAAGAATATATGTCTGTTGAAAAAAAACAAGCTGAAGAACCATAAAATAGCACCGCCAATCCCTCCAGTGCACCTCAGCACTCACCCTTGGTGCAGCCTTTGCTCCCCATCGCTCTGTCTCTCCTCTCCCTGCCCAGCTGTCCCACTGACTAACTCCGCTAACGAGAAGCAGATGGGCTGCCTTGACTTGCAGACACGGAGGTCTTAGGCTGCCGCTAACTCCCCACCCCCCCATCCGTATCCTCGCCCTGGGCTGACCCCGTGCATCTTTAGTTTGCTCTTCTTAACACTCACAATACATACTTTTATCATAAAGCTTAAAAGTACTCTCACCATCTGCTCAGCCAGTTTTCATCAGTGTTTCCATGACTTCTCACCTTTTTAATTTTACATTTTTAAATTTGATTTTTAATATCAGGTTCACAGTTGCAACTGAAACTCGCGCTGAAATAGGAACCGGGCATTCTGGGTAAAGTGTGTAAAGGAGGATTAGAAAAGACAAAAAAGTGAATTTAAGAACTTTTCTCAATTTTGATGCAGAGCACATGTTAGTTTCTCTAAGGGTAAAAACTTAGAAATTTGTGTTAAATACATGAATTTTTAAACTGTATGGGAATAAAGAAGTGAATGCACAGTAACCCCCCCACAATTGTGAGGGCTGGGGGTAAAAGGTCCCCCAGAAGCACCGTGTTTTGCATCTGTTGTTCATCCATTTTCTGTAATTGCTGGTCCTATTCAGGGTTGCGGGGGGTCCGGAGCTTATTCCAGAGGCCGGGGAACAACTGATGGGGCACCAACCCATCACAGGGCAGGAGCCATTGTTAAAAATGCTAAATTAACGGCTCTGATAAATTACTGTGTGATATGCAAGATTCTATAGCTACAAAAACAACTAATATCAGCACATAAGTAGGGTTGGTTGCCAAGACGATGATGGCGGCCCAAGCCAAGACTTTTAATAATTACGCTACAGTGTGTACTTGCACTAACAAATATTATGTATCACTAATATATATATATGTATGTGTATATGTGTGTGTGTGTGTGTGTGTGTGTGTGTGTGTGTCTATATTTTAGCTAACTCCAGAAATGTTCCCATTTAATCATTAACAGGCAACTTGCAAATAACCAAAACCACAAATGTCAGATTCGCGAAAATGACAGGGTTACTGTACGTGTCTGAAACAGGAATACAAACGTAGTACAAGATTTAATAGAATAAAAACACCCGAAAAGCAACACAAACTGACTTCTTATTCCTAATAAATGATTTACTCAGTCTCACTAAATACGTTAAAGAATTTGTGAAATCCTAGTTGCAATGTTATACATTAGCAAATGTGTGAAAGCCTAGCTGAAATGTTTGATTAGCCTTACCACAAAATGTCCAAATTAATTAAAAAGAAATAAATTGTCTTAAAAAATGATCACTGTTGTAACTAATCATCAAGCTGTAACCGATCTCACTTGAAACATATTATTATTTATGATAAACCCACACGCATGTGAAAACGGAAAATAAAGTGCTGTAACTGAAAGCATTTCAGAGTGACGGCTCTGGTACTGCCGTACACATTTCTGCTGAAGGTGGGTGATTCTGACATGGAGCCGTCCGACATCTACTGAACGAAGCCACGTTCAGGAGGATGAAACTGTCCAAACGGTGACAGGACGCTCCTCCGCCAGGCTCTGCTCTCTTTCGTGGGGTGCAGCTGCCTGGTTAAAGGCCGTTCCTGCTCCGGGAGTTCTAGTCTTGGAACTGGAGCAGTAGCTTCACAGAACCTTCAACGAAAACTCAGAGAATCGAGCCCCTCTCAGTACGCTCTGATACAGACAACAGAAACATGAAGACTCGTTTCCTGAGATGGAGCGGAAACTAAAGGACCCTTAATTAGTTAAAGTGCTTTAATGGAAGGCAGAGTTCCTTCTATAGGTATATCACCAACCATGTTTATTTTTTAGAGAGTCTCTGGCTTTCGAAAGACCGTTCCTTGACCGTTCCTTGTCCCCGTTCGTTAATTGCCGCTGTGAAAAGGTTGTTTTTCTCATCAAGTGTTTTTCTTCAAAACTTCTCTATACCTGTTATTGTCTAAGCACTTCCTGGAGCTCAGATGAATGGAAAGGACAGAGTTTCTGTGCCTGAGTTGGTCTATGTACTGTGTGGAGAGAGCCTAAACAGAGCTGTACGGCATTAAAATAATGCCCCCCGATTCGACATAGAGATGAAAAGGTGGTTTATGTACATGAAGTTACACATGGTGCCAAGCATAGGGTCACCATATTTGGTGAGACAAAAAAGAAGACATGTCCAGGATCAGAATGTGAATGAGTTCTCACGTTCACCAACGAATCAGGTAGCGCTGCTCTTATGAATATTAATGAGTTCCCGTAACAACCCTGTAAAATGGATGTTTGTATACAGGTACATGGCACCCTGGACGTATGGTAACTCTTGTTTTATAATCTATAATCAATGATAATTAATATACATGTATACAAGTCTTGTCAACAGTTACAACAAAACGCTAAGCTAGTTTGTTAAACTTGTTGGAAAATCACAACTAGATATTTACCCAAATAGTTCAGCCTTAATTGCCATAAATCTGATAATTTAGCAGATACGTCCCAAAAACACCTTTCCATTTCTGAGATACTCTTCCAAGTCAAGCTGTATTTTCTTACAACTTAGGAAGTGCCCGCAACTCTGCATTGTGCTCCACATACGGCGTGTTGCGTCTTAAATTATTCTGAGTTCTGTCATGCATTCAAATTTAATGGTTTTTAATAAAGTAAAAATATAATTCCAGCAAATTATTTGATTGAACGGTAATATCAATGACCGCTCTCCGTAACTAAAAGAGCAGCAGGACTACACACATTACTTTTTAACATGCAGTCTGCATTGCTACTTGCATAATCATTTATTTAATTGCATACACGAGCTGAGAGACAAATCGATTTTATTCATGAACTAGAGTTTTTGCTTTAGAACGATGAGTAAAAATCAAAATCGCGATTTACTTTAACTTTAGCAGCATGACAAGCGGGGTCTAGATTCATTAGCCAATCACATCACCTTAATGTGGTTGGGGGTGGAGTTTGGCATGGTTTGGTCTGGCTCCAGAACAGGGCCAATCTGACGTGCTTTCAGCACAGTAATTTGTGCATGCACGCATGGTCCAACTAAGGAATTTATGCCAAAATTTCCTGCAAGGGATGTCTTCATCATAATGTTATTTTTGACAAAGCATTAGTTTTAAAATCTACATTAGAAAAGTATGTAGTTCTTACAAAAAACATATTGCTTGAAAGCCATTTGGGAAATAGGAATTACTTTTAAAAAGTACATAAGCCTAAGGAACTGAGAGACATGTCTTTGAATTGTTCAAGAGGAGATTCCCGTTTAGTCGCATCAGATACTAATAGAGTTAAAATAGGCAGTTAAGTCTTTGATAAATAGTAATGTCATATTGGAACCATGTTGGAGACTTGAGACTTGATTCGGACTCCAAGTCAGAGATTTGAGGCTTGATTCCAACTCTAATTTTGTGACTCGTGAACATCTCTGAGTCAAGCCCAATACATGGGCTGGATCTTAAGACTGCAGATTATTTGTAGTGTTAGGAAAATAAGGTGTAATCTAGCAGTGATATCTTCCCTGGATTTTTAGATACGAACAACAGACATGCGGAGTAGAAACAATCAAATGCTGAATGAGCAAGTAAATAAAGCTGCTTATAGCAGCCCTGCGGCAACTGGGTGCAAACTGGGTACAGCAAGGAGACTGGCAGTGGGAGTGGGGGTGTAGGTCCTCTTAGGGCTTGGGAGAGAGGGGAGGGGGCAGCAAGGTGAAGAGGGTCCTGAAAACCTTGCAGAAGAAGCGGTTTCAGAGTGTGGTGTAGTCGGCTCAGACCTCGCAGAACATTCTATCATGGATAGGGAGGCCTTGCGGATGCAGTATTTGAGGAATATTTCACAACCGAAGAGGAGAGGCAGCTCGTACTGACAGCGTTGGGCAAAGGCTCTCGCTTCTGCAGCTGAGGAAATCTCTCCAGCACCCAACAGAGCCAGCGGGTTGGGCTCTGCCGTGTGCCAGGCGGTGTGCATCTAGGTTGCACCATTCGCTATTTACGTCCGACAGTCTGTAGCGATACAACGGCATTGAAAATGTCGGCGCGCCAGCGAGCAGTGTTAAATTTGTAAAACGAATACCTGAATTTGTCCGTGGTGTAGAGCAGCATCCTGAGCCTGTCAGAGGCCTGTGGACGGCCGGTCGATAGCTGTGTGGTTCAGCTTTCCTATGTGGCGCCATGGAGGTAACGGTAGGAGGCAGGTAGGTGGTGGATCTGAGGACCACGTCTGAGCCGTCAAGAGGTTCCTGGTGTCTGGAGGGAGGCTGAAGCTGGACCTGTGATCTTCCTGCCTCTACTTCCTCCCTTTTGGACTCCACGTGTTCCTGGCGGCTTGGGTCTGCATGTCTTTCCGATTTCCTGCTTGATTTTTTGTGGTGTGACAGACGTTGCGCCTGTCAGTCACTGCTTAAGACAACACGGTGACCGCTAGCGTCCTCGGTCAATGTTGTCCCACATTACTGTGTGTAGTCTGTCCATCCATTGCCCTGATTTCTTCAAAATTTTATCTGGTTTGGGTTCCTTCTCAGGGAGCTATTAGCGATTCACCCCAGGCTTCCACTATCCATGTCTAGATGGAGTCCTTCCTCATCCCACCCTTTTCTGTAGACCTCAGTCCCTTTTCTGTAGACCTCAGTCCCTTTTCTGTAGACCTCAGTGCACGTGAAGGTCCATGGCAGTCTTTCATACAAAAAACCCTAAGAGAATACAAGTATTCATGGAAATCGCATTCATAAATATGAATTCAATGTTATTGCCAAATGGTTGCAACAAGCTAGAGGCTTGAACTGAGTGCACAAGTGGTCTGGTTTTATCTCTCGGCATCATTCTTCACGTCAGTCGTGTGAACTGCCTCTTCACTGTGTGTGTGTTTCCCCCACATGCAGGTTTACAATGAGTACTACTTCAAGGTAACAGAGGATGACCTCACTGCTGAGGCCACGCCCCTCTCTGTGGTATGCCACGCCCAGTCTCCTGGAATCCTGCCCACACAGTGGTGCCTTAAGAACGGGGTATCGCTGGAAAAACCCAGAGGTGCGTTTCCAGCCACTTCCTACTTACTAGTCATTATTTCACAGGAAGTATCATATCAGCTGCAAATAATGTTAAGCTCTCATCACAAAACAAGTGTGAAATTGTCTTTGAAATCTTTTTTTTTCCCCACTGAGGGTGGGGTGTTTTTTTCTTCTCTGTTTTAGTTTTCTGAGGTACATTTATCCATTTTTCATGAGGTGCTTCCAAAAACCACCTGGTGCTTTTGCAGAGATCTTTCTGTCAGAATCGG
This sequence comes from Mormyrus hasselquistii, assembly GCA_026779605.1. Taxonomy (NCBI): domain Eukaryota; kingdom Metazoa; phylum Chordata; class Actinopteri; order Osteoglossiformes; family Mormyridae; genus Mormyrus; species Mormyrus hasselquistii. Next base: position 7,702,850 of record JAODKE010000001.1, read on the forward strand.
GGATTCTTTTAACAGTATCTTTCAGTTGAATAAGTGCGAGCTAATTAAGACTGAGATTAATTAGGAGAATTCTGTAGGATGCTCTGGGTTTTTGCGGTCAGTACTGGATATGCTAAGTCTGTGATCCAGCAGGTGGTACTGACCTTGTATATAAATGAAGTGCTCCGTGTCTGCATGCTTCTCTCGATACCTTGACTGATAGGTGGCTCTTTCATACCCGTTTCTGTGATTGCATCGCTCACCCCCAGGCTACCCCGGGCAGGATTTCGACTGGGCCGACTACCTGAAGCAGAGTGGCACTGAGGCCGCCCCCGACTCCTGTTTTCCTGAAGTAAGCCCCCATATGCCATTCACCTGACCTCTCGGCATTGTGGGAATATTCCCAGAACTTGTTTGCATTTGGCCGGGTGGTAAGGTGCATCGGTAATTGTTAAGGGGTCTGCTGTTGCCACGGACGCTGGTTTAAACCAAGACAGTGTACAGGCATTGCTTGAGGTAAAATCAAATTACATAAACCCAGATTTACGCAAAACATTTCAGAGATACGCAAAGTTTTGGAAGTGCTTATGCAGTGAGGGGACATGGGTCTGTAGTAAATCCACACTGAAGATACAGTAATTGTTTTATGTATTCCTTAGTACATATCACTAGTATATTTTTGGCTTGTGTGGTTTTTGTTATAAGATGCCTTGAATTTCACTGTCCTTCAGGGTTGGAGGAGCGGTTTATTATGTCAGTTGAGAACTTCCAGTGTGCAGCTTGCAGTTTGACAGTTTATGGCAACTTATGCCATTCGTTTAAGGCAGTGTTCTGCCCACGGTCCACATTTTTGCTCCGTCCAGCTCCCAGGAGCAAAAACACAGACTATCTGAGGGTCCCCAAGGACCGAGTTGGGAAACACTATTTAGGAAAGTAACAGTCCCAGTACAGATGGTTCCAGAGCCCTGGTATTTGTTGAGTAGCATGTGACCTGCTGTCCCCGGCATGATGGCCATATCTCCACATCAGGCTAGGCCCAGAGGCTTCTCTAAGGGCATGTGGCTGGAGGCCGTGAACCCGCTGAAGCCTTCTCAGATCTGCGTGGCCTCCATCACCCGCGTGACTGGCCGGCTGCTGTGGCTCCGCTTCGAGGGTGAGTCTGACGTCCTGTGACATCATCGACTGCCGTGGTTACGCCTCTCACTTAGTGACTGTGGACCACATGTGGACCATGCTTTCCCTGATCCTAATGGCTGCATGCGATGGTCCCATCTGAGACCACACCGTTACTCCTCTGTAACTCCTTAACCAGAAATTATATTTTAGAGTAGAAAATGCACCACATTCTTTATGAAATTGCTTTTCTTTGATTTCTCCTGGTCTGCACCTGCCAGCACAAAACAAAAATTTGTTAAAACTTTACACGCTTAAATTGTAAGTTAACTGCTTCCTGTGTTTCAAAACAGACTCTGCTGTCTGTCATTTTGCTGGGAAATGTTATCGTTTTGTAAATAAACCCAGATTATTGTGGATTTATGTACACTCTGAGATTTTTTGAAGCTACTGCTGAATTTTGAAAGGAAAAAATATTTTTAGACTACAGGAAGTGAAGGAAACGTGAATGTAATACACGGCCATTGAATCCAAATGGAATTGTAGGCATCTGTTCTGGTTTATAATTAGTGTAAAAAAACAACTGGCTTTCCTGTAAAAATTACAATTGCTTCAGAAAGATATGTGCCAGAAGAATGTAGATGTGATTTTCTGTTTGTTCTGAGCAGAAGGAATGTGGAAAGCCAGGTTTACCATAGGAGGTGGGGGAAATCACTGGTTTCAGTTCCAGTCTCAGAATGAGTTTTACTGTCACCACTTTCAGAGCTGTTCCACAGAAAAGTGATGGGTCTCACCTCACAGGCTCCCGGCTGCTCCACTTACAAACACCCCTTGATGCCATGAGAACTAATTAAAAGCACCAAAGGCTGTTTGCTGTGCTCAAGTTTAAAATAAAAGCCCGCAATTTAGAGGATAGGCTTTCTGCAAATTGTGCTAAAGGAGGATGTTTATAGAAGATGAGTTTAATCTCAGCTATGAGAATAAAGGGGAGGGGTTCAGTAGGAAGTTGGGGGGGGGGGGGGGGCGTCAGATGGGCGTGGATGCAGTCTGCCAGGAAGCACGGACACCATAACATTTCTGTGCCACAGAACGCCTGTCGTCCTGGGTTGGGTTTCTGTAGTGCTCTGTTGGTAGAACTTCCAGAGGGCTCTTAAAAAGGAGCTTTCTTTCCTCATAATATTGCACAGTTTTCAATCGAGCAGTATTGGATAGGGTTTCCCGGTGCAGAAAAAAAGAAGAAATTAATATCTGAATTCATTTTGTGTGTCATTGGACAAGTAAGGACTTGGCAAGCTGTACCTGCCACTGGAACTGCTGAAGTGGGATATGCTGAAGGTGCCTCAACAGCTCCTTCCTGTTTAATGGGCTCACAGAAGCCATTTAACCTCCTGCTGAAGCATCTGAAGTCTCCTCCTTGTTAATTTCTATTTTTGCATGTGAAGATGCATTTTATAAGGGGAAGAGACTGCGGTTTATGAAGTTTCACTCCGTGTATACGGCGCTAACCCCGCTGAGCTATAGCTGCATTAGGACAGCCCATAATGCTACAGCCTTTCGTTAGCTGGCGTCTCATTAATACAAATACGTACAACTTGAACCGATTCAGTCCTACGCGGCGTTTCCGCGGTGCAGACCCCTAAGGAGGTCATTAGCATAGCGTAAGATCTCACGAAGGAATATTTACACGCTTAAATTGTAATTTGTTGGCGTGATTGGAAAGCCTTATACATAAATGACAAATTGTCTCCCTAGAAAACACAATACAAAGCAGTAAATATTGCATAAGTAATACAAACACCGTATCTGTGCAGTCTACTTTTACACAATGGTTCATGAAATTACGGTTTGATTTCATGGTTTGTGTATGTATGAAATCGCTAGCTTTTAAACACAGAACTGAAAAATGTTACGTTAACTACATTTCCATCCATCCATCCATCCATCCATCCTCTCATCACTTATCCTGGTTAGTATCACTTATCCTGGTTACCCAGGTTTCTGAGTTATATATATTACACTGAAGTCTATCCATCCATCCATTTCACTGAAGTGCAGGAGAACAAAAACCCTTTCTGTTCTTTTTTCTGCCTTGTTTTGACCTAAATTAGCATCTCAAAGCCCTACTAATTAATTAAACAACTAACATTCAAAACATTTTTATGAGGTAACTGGCCACTCAACCAGGCACCAGTTAATGACTGATCACATAAGACATATAACATCAGCGTCTTCCTGTACCTGTTCATTAATCCCATTTATGAGCCTGGGGGTGTTTTGGCATGAATAGCACTGCTTCAGCTCATTGATATTTTAGGCTGTCTTCCATGACCTGCTCACTCACAGTAAGGTGCAGCATTAAGATTTGCCTGGACGGGGGCCAAGTCTGGAATCCATAGTGCTCTGAGAAAGAGCAAACCAGATGTAGGAGCGAAATCATGAGAGACGAAGGCCTGAGAAGGAAGGGATTTTCAAAGAGGATAGATTATGTTCAATGTCAAAAAGGCAAGCTAAGTGAACACCAAAGAACAAAATCGTAATACAAAGTAATGACCTACTCTAAACCCTTTGTTTAGAGTAAAAGTAAAGACTGTAAACTGGGTTGCCTACTTTGGTCAGCTGGCTGGCGTGGGATTTTCTGTTCAAGACAAGTCTGCACACATATTTGCATGTATCTAAGAGTTTTATTACATTGCAGATAGTCTGTAGGGTTTTCAGACTACCCCAACACATTTGATGCAGCTAATTTTAGGTTTGTAATCGATTACTATAGATTTGCTGTATGATTTCTTGCATGAGCAACTCTGAAAGCATGAGTGTCACCCCAGATACATAACGACTGGCAACCGCGGCGTAAAACCTTCATCATCTGTAATTTATTTATTTAACCTTTAATTAACCAGGTTTGTCCCATTGAGATCGCAGATCTCTTTTGCAATAATCACATAAAAATCGCCACCACTCCCTAATGCTAACAAGTGTTAGCAGTTTTAACTGGATAGATTGTGGAATAGAAACTAAACTCTGTCCTGCGACAGCTCGGTCTTTGTTATAGCATGAACGACAAAGCGGTAATTCATCACCTACGACGTGCCCATATGTCTTTTTTAACTGCTGGCTGAGAGATTTCACAGAGGTTAGCGCTGAGCACAGAGTCAGTGCAGCGTGGCTATGTAGCTGGATTGGATGGTAAGGGGGTGTGGGTCGACCTTCCTCTGTCTGACACCCCGTCCCGGCCCAGAAACCTGCTTCCCGGACAGAATCGGCAGAAGACGCAGTGGAGCCCGACAGACATTGTAATCTGATTCTTTAAACAGTTAAAAATCATTTTAATGGTGGACACCCTGAGATTTCGCAGTAGAATTTCCTAATATCATCCAGAAGTATTGTTCACTCACGGGAGCCATTTTATCCCTTCTAAGCTACAGTATCTGTGCAGTCATGATGATCATAGAAATACTTTTGTAGATGGTTCCAGCGTTATTACCATGAAAACCTCTTTGAGGGCCAGAAGTCACTTCCAAGTTGTATTTCTAGAGCAGGCAGTACCGCTTCACAGTCACTGTTTGTACCCTTTATACCAAAGGCCAATCACACTCACACCCGATCGGCATCTAATAGACTGGATCACCTGATTTGAATAACCCCCTTACTAGAGCTGATTATCCTGCTTGTTCACGTCCTTTATACCAACAAATTAACACTTTTAAATACCTGCAATTTGTGTTCTATGCATTTAATTAAATAGAATTTAGAAAATCAAATCATGTTTTAGGTGAAAAAAATGCAATAATGCAGACGTTAATGAGGGCTTCAAATATTCTCTCACCAATGGAGATGTATTCATGTATCTAAAGTTCTGCTTTGCAGAAACAACATTAAATGCACAATAGCTGTAGAGAAATCATACGATTATAACAATTTTTAGTTTTTACCTTTTTAATTAATCTCCACGGGAAATTTCTGGATAATATCTTTTGGATTTAAATCTCACTGAGTGAGATTGCAGAATCAGTGCCTGAGTTATTTTTTTTCTTGAGTTAATTCCATTTTGTTTGTGCATGAGCTGATTTTATCAGCCAGGCCTCATCACAGTGGGTGAAACAATCAGTGTGTGCAGGCAGCCGCTAGGATAAACGCATCCACCACCGGCGCGGTGGCCCATTCATTAAATACCACCTCAGAATCATTAACCATTAGTGTACATAACAGTTGGTTTGTGTCACAGTTGACTCAAGCGGTGACTGTCACACAGGCCTCGATATGCGGCCGTAAAGACAACGCTGGGGTGTGATTTTATGGTGAGCGGTGGGGTTGCGCTGTGGGGTCTCCCCGACCCAGTCATGACCTTGTTTCCCCTGTGTCCTTCAGGACTGTCGCTGCCGCTACCAGACTGCATTGTGGATGTGGAGTCCATGGCTATCTTCCCCTTGGGATGGTGTGAGGCCAATGGTTACCAGCTGACCCCCCCACACAAGCCCATCTGTACGTACCCCCCGCCCACACGGCCCCACTGACTCTCCCTACCTACATACCCTGTTGGGATCCTCGTGCACTAATGCGATTAGACACACAATCATACAAACAAGCATTATTACAAGCATTACAGTGTTTTGTCACAATTGCTGTCATCCTGTGTAATTAAATGTAAATCTAAATGTAAATCCGTGAGGGCTGCCGCTTGGCAGATGACTGGATTGCTGATTTTTTTTTAAGATGATCAGGAAACCCTGCTGGATGACATGTAGCTCATGGATTCAGAGACCTGTACCTGTATCTATAAGGTGATGGGTTTGAATCACGAAGAGTAATAGGTCATGGGGTTGAATCCCAAAGAGTAATAGGTCCTGGGGTTGAATCCCAAAGAGTAATAGGTCATGGGTTTGAATCCCAAAGAGTAATTGCATCACCATTGGACTCTTGAGCAAGGCCCTTAATCACAGCTGCTCCCTAGAACACCAAGCTCTCCTTGCTTGCTTGAAACTTTGGACAGAAACACCAGCTAAATAAATATAAATGGACTGAAGACGCGTGAGGGCTTCCGCCAGTCACTGAAGCCTGGGTGATAACTGGCTTACTCCTGCTCTGTTTCAGGTCAGAAGCAGAGGAAGATTGCGGTGGTGCAGCCTGAGAAACAGTAAGTGTGGGATTGGCGGGGGGGGCATGTCTGTGTCGGCAAGGGCATCCGGGGCAGTGTGACCTGCCGCAGACTTGGCAGTGCACAGGGTGGGGTCTCTTCTGGAGAAGTCGCAATGTAGTCCATTTGCCCTCCGGCCTCCAGGCCCGATGATTGCATTTCTCTCTCTGTTCCCCAGGGAATTGACCTAGTTTGCCCTCCCCCCCGCCCTGAGTACAATCTCAAGCACAGAAAATGTGTGTTTACCTGAGAATTACATTCACTAAAAAATGGATTCCTTCCTCGATGATAAATGGCTTGTTTTACTGGAGGCCTGGAGGCTAACAGCCCATTTCATGACATATGGAGTCTGTGTATCTCTCTGAAGCAAATGTTACGACATCTCATATGAAGTTTACATATTATATTACATTATATTATTAATAACAGTAATCTGACTGCACCAAGGCTCAGTGTTTAACCCTAGGGTGACTCCCAAACTGGGAGGGGCTTTGTGATTCCTGTCAATCTCTGCTCTTGCTGCCCTATAATGGGTGACTGACTGGCTTTTTCACTACTATCACTGGAGTAAAATAATAACATTTTCGGTCATAGGTTAAGAATGTTGTGTGGTTTTTTGTTTTCATTGTTAAATGTCTCTTCTCCTAAAGAAAAGGTTTCGCTTTTTCGCCCCCTCCTGCAGGCTGGTTCCCCCCCAGATCATGGAGAGCAGCCAGCCAGTTCTGTGTCCTACACAGATCCAGGAGACAGGTGAATAGATCCTGTTTGCCAGCGACAATGCAGGCTTCATCCCTGTACGGTCCTATTGGCTGACTGTGACATAGGCCTCCCCGCCGAACAGTTCTATTGGCCATCTGCAATGCAGGCCTCTCCCTTGTACCTCTCCGTCCCTGAGCTGACTGCACATTGTCCTGACTGACACCCCTCATCCCATCTGCTGTAAAATCTTTCTCAGTCCAGACAGAAGTTTCGCTGGATTTATTAGATGGAATATCCTGTTGATTTACAATCAGGAGACTTGCGGAATTGATGTAATCTTCCCCAACCTAAACTCGAGTTTGAAACTCCACAGGCTCTGCCAATGGGAAGTACTGTTGCTCCCAGATATTCGTCAACCATCGGTGCTTCTCCGGGCCGTACCTGAACAAGGGCCGCATCGCAGAGCTGCCCCAGGCCGTGGGACCAGGCAAATGCACCCTGGTGCTCAAGGAGGTAGGAGAGGAAAAGCGTACCGGAACCTTCAGTTACCGTTCTCCCGCCGTTTCGTCTTCGGGTTTGGGATACCAGCACCCAGCACACGGCCATTGAAGCCCATGTCCCGGTTCCCGCAGGTGCTCAGCATGCTGATCAATGCAGCATACAAGCCAGGCCGTGTGCTCAGGGAGCTGCAGCTCGTGGAGGACCCCCAGTGGAACTTCCAAGAGGAAACGCTGAAAGCCAAGTAAGCCCCCCACCCCCGTTCTGCAGGGGAGAGCAGCGGTACGGAACAACAGACATCGTCTTCCTGAGGAACCTATGGGAAGGCGACAGACCATGCGAGCTCTAGTGTGGCCTTGGTCCAGGCAACAAATGTCGTTAAGCCTAGTTAACACACGGCTAATATGGCTTATAATCTGGTAATCTGTGTTCACGGGCGTTGGGTTCAGGTTAGAGAGCCTCCGGCGTCATGCGAGTGACCGCTGTCCCCCGTCTTTCAGGTACAAGGGCAAGACGTACAGGTCAACCATCAGGATCGTGCGCAGGTCAGACCAGGTGTCTGACTTCTGCCGCAAGGTCTGCCTGAAGCTGCAGTGCTGCCCCAATCTGTTCAGCCCCACGTTGGTCACCGACAAGTGCCCTGAGAACTGCTCTGTGCAGACAAAAACCAAATACAGTGAGTGTGCAAATACAGAGACCAAATTCTGTTTGTAAATAGATAAAGTCAGTGAGTATGTAGATACACAAAGACCAAATACATTACATATATAGAATTAAGTAAAGAGACTAAATGCGGAATACAACAGGAATGCAAAGAACAGGAAAAACGTGAATTATAGAAAACCTCATTACTGGGAGATCATACTCATCTGAAAGAAGGATCAGAAGAAAGCGGCTCCTGTCATTGTGGACCTGGGACACGTCCGGGTACATGCTGGCTTGAAGTTAGGGTTAAGCTGCATCACGGGGCATTTCTGTCTGCCCCAGGCAGTTTTAAAGGGCTTCTGGCCAGACAGTCTGGAGCTGGATGTTGCTTTAGGGAGATAAACACTAGTAACTTTACTGTTGTAGGAACATGCTGCAGTCAGTATGCAATGTGAGCGCGCCAATCACCCAGAGATGACATTCCCATGCCGTGACCGTCCGGAAAGATCACGCTGCACACCTGTGTCCCGGCAGGCGGTTAAACACTCCGCAGTCAGCCCACGCTCGCCGAAAAAGGAGTTGCTTTTTTTTGAAGACGTGGTTAGCCTGTTCAGGGTGTGATATCCTGCACCCACGCAAATGCACCTAAACACAAAAGTATCACGGCGGAGTCCAATTCGCGCACGCACATGCACACTCAGCGCGTCCTGCTGATACGAAACCGCTTCTGACGTGCTTGGGGGGGACATTTTATCATAAGTAGCTTGCTGAACTGCATTTCTGCCCATTACGTAGCTTCACTTGTTCAGCTTGTTACTCAGACTAGGCCTCCAGGGGATTCATTTGTCTGTTTTTAATGATGTGTGTTATCAATGTCATGAGAGTAGCACAGCGAGTGTGACACCCGTGTGCCTGCGTGGACGGCGTTGCTGAAACCCGGCTTCTTTGGGGTTAACAGCTTATTACTATGGGAAGAAGCGTAAGACGTCGGTGGGGGAGGCCTCTCCGGAGAGCAGCATCTCCAAGCCGGCCAGGCGCAGGAAAAAGAGGAAGTCCATCTTCGTCCAGAAGAAGCGTAGATCGTCAGCAGTGGACTACACGCCAGCGGGGTCACCTCAGGTCGGCTGCTCTTTTGGAGGAGTTGGGGGGGATGTCTGTTATTTTTTATGAGGGGGATCTCATCGCCTGATGTGCCAACTGCCCTCTTATAGGACAGTGAGGAAGACGAGGATGGCGAAGACCAGTCAGGCAGTGAGGAGGGCACCAGCTCGGAGCCACGTGGGGACCTCACTGACACGTCGTCGGTGGAGGCGTCGGTTAGCCGGCGTCCACGCCGTGCCGTCACGCTGCGCCGCAGCACCGACCCAGCAGTCCCCGCAGGCTCGGACCGCGCCCGCCGCAAACGCACCACCCGTTCCCTGTCCTACAGCGACACCTCAAAGTACCACCCGGCCAAGCGACAGGTGACCAAGGTGAGGAGAGTGGTCCTGCTAGCCCGGGTGGCTCTTTGGGGGTGAGCCTTGACCTCCCATGGTGCCGCAGGTGGAGAACGAGGAGGAGGAGAAGCTGGTTCTGGACAGCAACCCCCTGGAGTGGACGGTGGCCGACGTGGTCCAGTTCATCCGCTCCACCGACTGCGCACCACTTGCCAAGATATTCCAGGAACAGGTACGAGGGCTCGCTGCTTATTTAACTCCCTGGACTTTGTAGGATTTGAGTTTGGTTGAGGCTATTATTGGGGTAGGGGTGTATGCAGGGGCGGGGCCACACATGCCCTAGCTGAAATCTGATTAGCTCCCTCCCCTGTCACTCACCAATTTTGACTCCCCACCTTTAAAAATTCTAGAATCGTAGGCAGTGTGTGTGAGTGTGATGTCATCAGGCCTCTCCCCTCTCAGGACATTGACGGCCAGGCTCTGCTGCTCCTCACCCTGCCCACGGTCCAGGAATGCATGGATCTCAAGCTGGGCCCCGCCATTAAGCTGTGTCATCAGATCGAGAGAGTCAAAGTGGCCTTTTATGCTCAGTACGCCAAGTGACCAAGTGTTTTTTTTTTTTTGGGGGGGGGGGGGGGGGGGAGCTGCTGGAAGAACTATGAACTTGATTGGTTTTTTTTTTTTTTTTTTGGTTTTCTTTTGGGGAGGCGTGGCCCCTGTAATCTTTTCTGGGCAAA
>JAODKE010000001.1:7713190-7739990 GCA_026779605.1 Mormyrus hasselquistii
GTGAGAGAACGAGGGGGGGTGGCGTGTGGTCCTGGTGGGCAGTGGGGGGGTAGTGTTTTTGTGGTGGGTGGGGGGGGGGGGGGGGGGGGGGGGGGGAGCTGCTGGAAGAACTGGAACATGAATTGGATTTTTTTTTCTTTTTGAGTTTTTCTATTGAGGAGGCCGGGCCTCAGTAACATATTCTGCGAAACTGGTTTCAGATTCGAGGATCGACCAGAGTCAGTGCCGGAATCCTATGTGGGATCCCCGTCGGATCATTAACGGGATTGTTTCTGGATAGGTGTCCTGTTTCTGACTGCGGGTGCAGGCGGATAAGCGAGTGGGATTCCTGGGCTTTCTGTTTGTGTATCCGGCCCGACTTGGCCCCGGGTCGCCCGCTCTGCTCTCACAGTCCACATGCTCTCTCCGCACTCCCTCATTTCCCTAACATTAAACAACAGTCTGAATGGGAAAATCGCCGGTTAGCGATAGGCTGACAGTGAGCCAAACACCAAACCACACGGCGCGCCGGGGCGGTTTGGCGACTCAGGAAGCCGCTGCCGTTCGCCGTTTTCAGGCTCCGCTCTGCACCAATCATATCGCGGGCTCTGCTTCTGGCCGAGCCGCCCAGCACAGTCACGAGTTTTTCTGGGTGAAGATAACAGCACAGGGAAGTGACCATCCCTCCATTGTCTACTTTGTGGTCATTGTTCTGGAGATCTTTTTAAGCGGAAAACCAGCATGGATACTGTCCGACTTCTGTGTGTGTACATTGACTGTCACCCCGGCCTATGTTTCCATGTCGGGAAGTTTAATTTCCTTACATTCCTGCTGAACTCCTTAAAATTGATTCCTCACGTGGAAGTAAAGCAGTTTTTTGTAAGATAATACCTTTGTCAAAAAGAATAGTGGCATGTTGATATCTTTTGGTGGTTCATTTAGCCTTTAATTAATTTGACGGATTTCCCCGAATTATTCACTGTCTGTGTTACTTTACTTTTTAGTTGAGAATTTGGGGTTTACTGGCTTCAGGTCTACTCAGAAACGTTTTGAGGAGGAATACCTGCAAACCGTGAATCAGACACTTAATCCTGGTTGTGTGTTTACAGTGTAAATAGGATCAAAACCAGGACCAACCAACAGGGTGCATGAGACCAGTATTGTTTTTTGATGACTGGGGTGATATTGCTGTCATCTGGTTCCTCTGCAAAAGGGGCACTTTAGGAAGACTTCTGTGCCAAGTACCGCCATGCCGTATCTTCACTAGCGAGCCGGGCTTTAATGAGGCGGTCCATTTGGGCTTATTAGCGGCTCAGGAAACCCTGCTCAATTCAGCAGCCATGGGCCCAGAACCAGGACGTTATGTGGAAGACAAATATTAGAACATAGTGCATTACTAATACATTTAATACATTAGAACCTCACTTTGTAACTGCGAATATGATCAATCAGGGAAGAAATAACTGGCACGGTGAATCTCAGCTGAAATTCTTGATTCTTGCAGCATATCATGCAGATGCTGTCAGATATATAGCCGTATACAGCGTCAGCGTAATTCACTTCAATGTCACAGATTAATTAGAAGTATTAAAAAAAGCTAATCCTGCCCAGCTTATTTTTTTGTACGAAATGTTACTGTTTAAATAAGAATAAACTGGCCTGGAAATTCGCAGAACCTTTTTTAGAAAAGATCTTGTCGAGTTTAACCCATCTTTCCAGTGCTTGGACTTCATCCCCGGTCCAGGGACGTCGTTATGGCCATTCCAGAATGTTCTCTGAGAATCACATTACTTATGCCGTAAAAAAATAGCAACCGGTTGAAGAGTTCTGCAAAAAACCCGACGGGTGTTTCGACGGGCCACGCTCTGCACATCGGCAAAGGTCCCGTCGGAGGTGCCCTCTGCCTCCAGAACCGGTTCAGTTACGCAGAACCGAAAACAGCTCGGCGCACGCGGAGCAATGAGGGAGAACCGAGCCGACAGGAGCCAGGCCTGATCCTGCATGGCATGCTAGCAGAAGGCGCGGTGGAGTTACACCCTCTGATACACAGAGCCATTCGCTCAGCACAAATGGCACCTGTATTTATTTACATCCTCAGAACAGCTGTAAATGTAATGATACTGTGAGGTCTTAAAAGCCATTGTGTTCTATGCGATATTTATGTTAGCTATTTAAAGAGGCAACATATTTATGCAGAATTTTTTGGGGGTAATATGTAATTTAATATCAGTTGTAATTTATTGTCCCGTGGCTACTGGGAGGGGGGCGACACAGTGAGAGGAGTTCTTAATCCCGAACTGCATGGAGACATGGGATGTCTTTTTTTATTATTATTATTTTTATTTTATTTTTTTTATTATTTTTTTTGCTAGTGCCCTGATTTTAAGGGTGCTGGTCTTTCTGCTTTGCTTTCTGTGTAAACCTACTTCTCCATCACCGAAAAAGCATTGGTTTGTAAGCGTCTCTTCTTATCCATCTATGCAAAACTTGGAGCGAGTTTATCTCATGAAGCGTTTGGCTGAAACAAAGTCCATTTTGTATTGCTTTTTCCTAAAAAAAAAAAAAAAAAAAAAAAAAAAAAGATAGAAATGGAAAAAAAAAAAACTCAGCTTGGGTCCCTTGCAAGCGGCTTTTTAATTCATGGGATATTTCTAGCACAGGAAACATGCGGCTCACGTCGATGGTGAAGTCATTCGATTTTTAAGCCGTCATGGAGCAATTTTCAGACACTTGCAATTGCAATTTTATCTCTGCGTTGGATGCTCCTACATCACCAGACTTTATGAATAAACAGACTCTGTTTCCAAAAAAACGGGGCCACATGCTGGTGGTCCTCACCGCCTCACCTAGGAGAACATCTCGAAGCATCCAGGGGACCCTAGGACCATCATCTACATTGGGGCTGACAGCATTGTTTGTTCGCTGCACGTCGTCTCCACGTCCCGTTTGTGCTTTGCCTGTTTATCAAAGCGTTTAAGAAGCCATTTACTGATCATCTCGCATCCTGGGGCTGAAAGCGCAGACGCCGTCGCACACAGGCGGTTCATGTGCCGTGAACCAGACTGCGCTAACAGGTGGAATGACTTCTCACGAATGAATAGTTCTTGTCCCGCTGTGTTTGGGCCGTCCTGCGAAAGGAACAGGCCAGCATGGTACGCGGGGCTGCATTAATCATTCGGCAGACAGACTCCTTCGTAGTCGTCTACGTCGAGCGTACTCTGAATGTGAAAACACACGTTTGTACTCTTTCGAATCCAATGGCACAGGAAATAAAACAATGCAAAGCCAACATTTGCTTGTTTGCTAAACAGCTATATCTGTGTGTGTGTGTGTTATGGGATTAGAAATGGACAAATAAACAAAACCGTAATGGAAAGGCAAAATTGCATTACCCCCACCCGCTGTGAGCACCAGCGTTCGCTTGATTCACATCACTTTTTGCCCCCCTACCTGCCCACCCACCGTGTGCGCTCCTTGCTGATTGCATTTCGCACGTTTTGAATCCTCTCCTGGTGAAAGCTGTCCCCATGGGTCAGGAACAATTATAGGCCGCTGCATTACAGTGACCTTAAACAAGAAAGCTGGTTCACGAGTGACAGAGCAGCTTGTTATTAGGTTATTTTAGTGCTGCGCCCACTAACTCTCCAGCATCCATTGAGTCATTCTGAAAAAGCAGTTTGGTCAGCTGCCAGCGCGCGGCGTTGCCAGGCAACGCGATCTCCAAGGTCCGCTACGTGTGTTCTACCCAGCTGTTTCGCTCAGAGTACCGGACAGGTTTGGTCGCAAGACCATTAACGAGTTTGGAAATATTATTATGTATCGCGAAGCACACCATCGGAAAGCGTTAACGCAATACTGAGTGTTTTCTTCATTATTGTCACAGGCTGTTGTTGTGACTCTGAGTGCATATTGACGTCATTATTTAAAATTAGCTTGATGTACTAGAGTGGAATTAGAAATAACATGGTATTTTCATGATCAATTACTTCCCCCCTATTTTTTAAATTGCATGCCTCCTTTCTGCAGGCGTATCATGAGTGTTAATCAGTGATTATAGACACCCTAATGAGAATTTGATTGTGTTTTATATATATTTATTGAGTCAGTTGTTCTTTGGAACTGGCTGACGTATTAATATGATTAACTTGTATTTATTACAGATTACACTCTTCCTTCAAGCAATTTTGTGCATCACCATAATTAACTAAACATATCTGTGGGCTTTTTGAATGTCGCAGAAGGTGTAGGGCAGTTTGGTTTGAACGGTGTTTCACATGATGCTCTGAGGAATGTAAAAGCAACCATGACCAGTGCTGAAGGTTGCAAAAGAAAATTTTAGAGCTCCGTTTGGCCCATAAAATTCACACACAGTCCTCACTGGTGAGGGGCTTCTTCACTGGAATTTGCTTGCTGAATTGGATGGACAGTCCCATGGGCAGACAGATGGGGTATCTTAGTATGGGTTCAGGTTAACAATGGTACGGTCCAGCAATGGAACTGTCTAACTGCAGTCCATCAATCACTGGAACAGTTTAATTGCAGCCTAGTTTAATAATGATACAGTCCAGCAATGGAGCAGTCTAACAACAGCACAGTCTAACAATGACAGTCTAAGAATGACACGGTCTAACGGCAGCATAAACAATGGTATAGTCCAACCACAGTATACCGTAACAATGGTACAGTCTAACAATGGTATACTCTAACCATGGTAGTCTAACAATGACAGTCTAAGAATGATACGGTCTAGCAGCACCACCTAACAATGGTACAATCTAACAAAGGTGTACTCTAACAAAGGTATACTCTCACAGTCAGCATTATTATGTGAATTATCAAACAAACCCAGATCCCCACTAATGCCTGATTTTGCCTAGGCAGCCTATCAAACAGCATGGAGTGATGACATCATTGTGACGCCGAGTCCTTTTCTGCTGGTGCTGGGGTTTCTGCAGGGTATTCCCCAACATTAGCTTTGTTCTCAAATCACTTAGCTTCACTCCACGCCTCACTTCTAGACATCTACTTGTACGTATGATGGTCTTGTTTATGTCCAGTTCTCATATTGAACACTTGACTGAGTTAAGTTATGAAGCACAGGCTCCCAAGTCTGGTCCCTGACGCTAAGTTCTTTTCACTTTCTCACGATTACAAACACATCTCCAAATATCTCCCACGAAGCAGTCCAAAATGTCAGGTGTGAAAAATCACCGTTTGTGTTCAGCTATCCAATGGTATCAAGAGGCTGGCTAAACGAAAATGGTCATAGAAAGTTGGGCCCCATGGGACCATTGTACAAAGGTGATGTTTGCTCTGCTTAGGGTGTAGGAGGAGTTGACTCAGCCAGACAAGGCTGCTCTGAAATGAGCCTCAAGTTTATTGAGAAACAGACATCTAGATGTGGTTAACCACTTGGCTGCTATGGCACACTATTGCATTTTCACAGAGGCCTTAAAGTGGGTCATGGGACTAGTTGGCAAAGTAGAAAAATGTAAATCTTCTTCTAGAAGCCTACCCTAAGTGTGGCATGCAACAGTCTTTAGATGTGTGTTCATCTAAGGTAGCGTCCTTCTCGGCTGGGGTTTCCCATTGGGCTGAGCCGTGAGCTCGCACTCGGAGTAAGAAAAAACTGGCAAAAGGTTTCAGATGTTTGAACACTGAGTCTTAGTGAAAAGGACATCTTTAAAGACAATAACCCCATGCTCTTGTTGTAGGACACAGGAAGGGAACATGGTGTGGCTTTGTAAAGATAGCCAGTTATGTCTAGGAGCTACTGTATTTTAGCATCTGCCAGGCAGTGAATATGTGATAAGGCCACACGGACTTCTGCCAGTGGAGATTAAGTTATGCAACTTATCAAAGTGAATTGGCTATGGCCAATCTAAGCACTGATTTGTTTTATCTAGAGCTAATCGACGCTTGGTCTCCACCAATAAACCCAGACGCACGAATGCCCGCCCCCTTCACCTGTCTGCTGAAGAAACAACTGTTTTGTTTTTCGATATTCACTAATCATTCATGGCCCCATGGCGAGAGCGCCTCGCCGTCTGTTTACGTCTTGTTCCACTTTCGGCTCACAGAGAGCTGTATTGGGAAAGGCAAACGATGTCGAATTCATCATTTCCATTCCATGCTTGGGGTAAAGCGCTGTGCCACAGGATGATTATCATGTATATTTTGCAACTGCATCTAGCCGGCGGTGACTCTGACAATGTCAGGAGCGAACAAGCACTGAATGCTGTTAGCTGATGCTGCAGGTAGATGGAGAGATAAAGAGGAAAGAAGGTTGTGTGTCAGGAGCGTGCCAGTGAGTATGTGATTCACGTTGTAATTATGAGCCATCTGTTACTCTGGGAACACTACAAGTGTTAATTGTCAGTGTTAATTATGCTCTGCTCTTAATTGGGCACTCTAATGTTATACTATGCTGCACCTAAACTTTAATTCAGTGTTTATCAATCTAGTTCTTGGGGACCCCCCCCCCCCACATTTTTGCTCCCTCCCATCCCCTCCCTGGATGCTTGCTGAGGAAGAACAGTGTTATTTTGCTGCAGAAAGATCTCGCCAAAAGCGTGGTCACAAGTGGCTCTGCATTATTTGCGTTACTACAGCAGTGCGTTGGTGACCTCAATCTACTTTCAACTGTTCCAGTTCTCCTAACCAAAATGGCTTATATATACAACTGTGGAAAAAATTAAGAGACAGCTGTTTATTTAAAAAAAATGCAATTTTTAAATCCTGGTTTAATCATGCACTGCAAGAAAATGGCCTTTCAAATTTAAGATAAACTGGTTCTGTTTTGAGACAAGATGCCGTAAAACTAGCAAAATTACCTGATGAGTGTAATAAGAAAATTGTACTTTGTAAGATTTCCTAAAATAAGACAATTGCTGTGTTGTTAGTTGAATAATGAAATTAGAAATTTGTCTAAATTTAGGAAAATTATACATGCCTAGATTGTCATTTTTTTGCAGCGTTGTTCTGCTGGCTGAGGCTACGCTGAGCAGCAAGTTACTTCCAGGTTCAAATTTTCTAGGACAGCAGTAAACAAGAATAAAGTGAAGCAGGAGACACTGGGAAAAACAAAATACTAGCCAGGTAAAAGGCGGAAGCAACTTTCAGAGATGAGCGCTAACATTTCCGACAGTTTCTCATGAATCGGAATCTTCAAAAGGAATGGGAAACGTTAAATAGTGTGTCGTGCACTGCTAGGACAGTTCATATCAGGCTCCTAGAAGCAGATCTGTAGTCCCATAAAGCAAGAAGCCCTTCATTAATGAGAAGCAGGGAAGAATGAATGAAATAAAAAATTGTGCTGTGGTCTCTCAATCTTTTTCCACAGCTGTATGTATATTTAGAAAGAAATCTAACTATAAGAATGTAATATAAATATAAATATATATAATATAAAGTCTTGATTTGGATTTTATTATTGTCTGTCCAGCATCATTATTTATTACAAATCCCATTGCCTTTGTAGTCCTGCACATATTTCTTTGACTGCAGGGTATCGTCAGACAATAAATAATAACCATACAACAAAGTGGGATTCTGCCCCAGTGTCAGTTTGCAGATTAGTTATCTCACTTACTAATGACAGCTGTTCAGTATAGTATTACAGATATCACTGTGATCAGGACCGAAGCCGCCAAAGCTGGTTACCCATAATCCCTCTGCCTTTACTGGCTCTAAACAGACACATCCTGCCTCCTGTCTGTCATTTTGAAAACTCTGCCTCCTGCCAGTCAAAATAAAGAATGTGAAAGTCTGACACTAGCACTGTACTGTCAGTGTTCACACAAGCTTCTGCTCTGTATATCAGTCACCATCGCACATGGAGTGTAGCTGAGAGTTCGGAGCCTCTGATTCCGCTTTGATCTGCGTGGCTTTACCCTGTCATTGCACGGGACCTTTACGCCGGCAGTTAGCCTGGGGGACAGCTCACGGCTTCGTACGGCGGGGGCTCTTGCGGGCTCAGTGGGGGCCCTTTGCATCTGAGAGGAGCAGCAAGAGATGTCAAGGCACCAAATTAGGAGGGGCTACTCTGGTGATGGAGTGAGATGCTCGACTCAGGCCTTAACTTCAATCCGCACTTTACTGGAATGAGTCGCAGATTTAGCCAGAGATTTTCAACATCCTGCTTTGGCTTCTGTTTACTTCCCCCTGGGTGCCTCTCGGTTTTCCTCACATCCTCTCTCACTCTCCTCGGTCCCTTTTGTCCACCATCTTTTTTTTCCCCATGCTGGCTGGTCGACATTCCGAAGGCATCCTAACTGCATGCAGTGGGCTTTCTGAAGTCACACTATTGAGCTTTAACTCTTCCTCTGCCATCTTCTACACCAGAAAACCTCTCCATAGCTGTGTTCTTCATTGCTCAGATTCAGTCAACCGTAGTTTCGGACAAATAAGAGCATCCATCCATTTTCAGTACACGCCTTTCAATTTCAGGGTGGCAGGCTGTACTATCCTGGAGGCCTAGGGCACAAGGCGGGGACCCACCGCAGGGCACACTCATATACCATTCGCTTCATTCACTTACACTTATTTAACCTCAATCTGTTTTTGGATTGTGAAGGAGGGGCGGGCGGGGGACTGGAATACCTGGAGGAAACCCCACAATGACGCCGGGAGAACATGCAAACTCCACACCCACGGAGCCACGGCAGAGACTCGAACGAGACGCAGAGGCGATGCAACAGTGTTAACGACTGCGCGACCATGCCACCCCCGAATAAAATCAGATCGGTATAATTATTTGTGCAACAGTTTTTTTTTTCATGCAAGTACATATCACATGACAGATAACCCTTCGCCTTGAGAGACACCCACAGCGCTTTTATCTGAATGTAGTGCGATGGACTTTGGCTTTGTTGTGCATTGTTATCAATAAAGCTCAATGTAAACAGCAGTATCAGTAACTGACATACAACAGTTGAGGCTAAATGTAGTAAAAATGAATAAAAGCTAGAACAAAATAAAAGGAGAAAAAACAAAACCCCACAAAACTTGTGTTACATTGTAGGTTTGCATGTGAGTTTGATTGCGTGTGTATTATGAATGTTTGTGAATGTTCTTAAGAGCTTGAAGTTGTACCCTCAGTAGGGCATCTTCAATTTTGGGAGTACAGCTACGCTTAGCATCATGATGCGATGTTTCAGGTTGAATAGAAATGCTGGTGGTAAACTTGGGGGCTTCTGGCCAAAAACCCTGGAGCTGTCAGGATGAATGAGACAAAGCATTCATTATTTGTGTGTCACAATGAAGTGTCGATACTGGAGGGGTCCAGGGCTCCCTCATCCATTTACAGGCAATGTGGAGCAGGGTCTCCGGTCCCCGCATCCAGCGACATCAAGGAAATCGGGAAAGACCGACCCTGCAGATACTGCAGCTTTCGGTTAGTGATGGAACACAAAATGGCCCAGCTGTAGCCCTTGTGAAGCGCAGAAGATGAAAGATGTGGGTGAAAATAGGGCAAAACACCTGGCGTGGGCATCTAGGAAGGGTTTGGTTTGAGACCTGAGTCTGTGTGATCATCACTGTGACCTGGAATGTCCCAGCACTGTCGGAAGAACATTATTATTAAGTCAAGCAGTTTGTAAACACACTCTGATGTGAAATCACTTGATTTCTCCCCAATATAAAGAGCACAAGAAAATGCAATAAATATTCAGTTCACTATGGTGTTTCCTTCATAAAACATTTATTACTTAGCAGCAATGTACATTTAAGTATCAATGGTGAATATGTAACAGAAGTGGATCCCTAAGAGATTAATTATTTGCTAAAAAAAAAGGCTTTGTTTCCATGCTTTTGATGAGGAATGGCCTCACTATATAGGGAAAAAGACTAATAAAATTAAGCAGCTGTAAAGAATCCGTTGGAGAATTAGTATTCCTTATACTCGGACTGAATTCTGCGAGTAAACTGCAATCTGTCAGGAGGACTGTAGCAAGATAACGCAGCCTCTCCGTAAAGGACAGGAGTACTCAAGAGTGCAACACGCACACCATCTGTTAGGGAATAGCCATCACGCGTGATGAAGGACCTGTTGAAGTCAGTCATGGAGATCAGAGTGTGGTACTGAAAAAAAACAGCTCTGTGATGAAATTGTGGTATTTAACATTGACTGAATCACCTTTTGAGCTTTGGTTGAAGAAAGAGGGATTGCCAGAAAGCCCCGGCTACCGGGGCAGACCCAAGAAAGATAGGAGCCAAGATGGAGGAGGGGAACTTAAACAAGATTAGTATTTTAATTGACAAATAATATGTCAGTAAACTGAACGATTTCTACTACAATGACCCGACCACAGACTAGCGCCCAAACATGTACACAGCGCTGGCTGCTGTGTGTGATCCACCGGGGCTCGTCAGTAGCTGAGTTTGAGTTTTACCCATCGCGGTTTGGGTCTGAGCCAAGCAGCTGCAACGCGGACTGGAGGAGGCCAGACGCCAGGGTCACAGCACGCGGCCACAGTGGGAAGCGCAAAGCAGCGGCAATGGAAACTAACTGCCACAGGCATCTTTCACTTTCACGTGCTTTTAATCACCAGTGTTGTTTCTTTTTAATAAAATCATGCACATAATCATAGACACAATGACTAATTGTTGTTTGGTGTGACGGGATTTGCTTTGAATCATACAACAATTACATGATTGTAACTGCAAATAACTGTAAGAAAAAAAATTCTAGACCTTGCACTGTCTGTATACCTGCTAGCATTTCGTTTGTGTCACCAACTGATTATGAAAAATCAGTTGACTGAAAAGATAAGGAAAAAAACGTGACCTGAAACTGTGTGTGGGTGTGTGTGTGTGTGTGTAAAGCAATTTAAATGTTTTTGGGTCATAGGATTCTCTGCAAACCCAGTTACGCTTTGCAAAAATAACTGTATCTGTCCCAGAAATCAGTCAGCTCTTTGAACTGTGATGTCGTTCTGCAGGTCATTGCTCTGATCTTCTCAGGTGGCGTACAGTGTACTCATTCAAAACTACACAGACTATGAAATCATATAAGCCAATAAACAACAATTACATCACTCCACCAAGGCAGTAATAATCAATTGCTGCCAGCAACAACCAGAGGTTTCTGACAGAACACTGACAGAATGATGAAATTCTCCTGTTATCCACCTGTACATATTACCATGGAAACAAAAGTCTACATGTGAAACTGAGGATATTGCATCATCATTTTTTAACTATAGTATTTTATGGTTGTTGAATTATATTTGTTATGCTTGTGCTGATTGTATTGTCACATTCATTGAATAATAATATTATCATAAGCAAAAAATACTTATTCTTCCAGGCAGGTACAATTTGTGCCTTGTTGTTATTTTTTTTGCAATGGAGTGACAGATTTTGTGAAATTGCTTAAAAAATAAGGAGTTTTGTTTGAAGCTGACATGGTTTTATCATCTACTTAGATTTGGACATAGTGAAGGTCTGTAGCAATAAGCTAAAAATACCCTGGGTCTTGAGGAGCCTTGCATTAAGCTATTTTAGTTCATACTCAGTTCTTGCAAATGGAACCAGGAATCAGTCAGAGTTCTCCATGCTGGAAGTTGAAACCTGAGATGCTGGAAACGCGTGCTGACCTGACTCTCCAGGGAGAGGTGTGCTGATAATTGATTATAAAAGATGAGGAGGCGATTGTCTCCTTGCCTAGGTTTAAACAGCCAAGAGCATCTTAAAATAATTCAGACTTGAGTGTTTTGATGTTCAAGGAGTTTGTATAAAGAAATAACGAAGAAAACAGGGAAGGATTTTGCAAACAGCAGGTACGTGTAGCTCCATGGCTAAACAGGTGGACCTCAGGAAATTTAGAGGTTAAAATTCCTGGAAGGGAAACCGATCTCCCTCTATAGTGAAAGATGATTAATTTGAGTAGCACTGGTGGACTTCATTCTGGGGCAAAAAGCATTTTATGCTGTGTAATTTCATTTGGATGGGCAGGAGCACCTGGTTAGCAAATAAATTTGGTTTATTGTATTATGCATCTGATCAGCTTGGCGTAAATGTCACAAAATTTTGGCAGCGATGAGGCAGCACCTGGACAGGAACGCCAGGCGTGCGCTTCCCCGGCTAACGGCGGATGAATGAAATTTCACACCAGCCCCATAAAACAGTTAAACCCTCTCATCCGCAGCCCTTGCCGTGCCTCTGATTTACCGCCATTGTTTCCTCATCTGTATGACAACAGAAGCAGCGCTGCGAGTAAAGACGGGACCAAATTACACCCTCAATCACTGTATATGTTCATTCCCGTGCTTACAGGAGCTAATCTGCCTTAAAAAGACACTTTTAAAATGGATTCCGCAGCCGCAGTGGGACGATGGCCTCAAAGACCAATTTTAATTTCCCCACATGTGGACTGGGGATGGCCAACCTTCTTTGGACCTGGACTGACTCTGCTCTCTGCATGGTCGTTTCAGAAGCCATTTCAACAGTGTTGAGGCTGGTGTATCATTACAATGAATTTGCCAAGGAATCTGCATCCTTATCAATATGAATTATCATCGCAGTTCTCTAACAAACATCTAAATCTTCACACCAAGTGGAAGGAGACTGGCTTTTCTTACACCCGTATGGTTTTCTCATCTTGAGCGAAGGGGTGGAAACAGTCAGCAAATGACCCCAAAGAACAGCTGTCGATGGTCACCTCTGTGTATTTCATTAAGGGCATGAATTAGCTGGCAAACAAATCACAGATATTCTGAAGTCGGATCTATACGTCGGCGGAGAATGTAGCCTTAAGACAACGCAGCCTTAAGACAAGACATCTCACACAAACATGCTTCTTGGAGTCACAGTGAAAACCGTCATGGAGCAGAAGGAAGCTTGTGCTGCCCCAAATTCCTTTGTTCAGTGGATCTGAAGCTGCCAATTTTTTTTTATTATTATTATTATTATTATTATTATTATTATTATTATTATTATTATTATTATTATTATTATTATTGTTGTTGTTGTTGTTATTGTTGTTATTGTTGTTGTTGTGGTTCGGGTGGCATGGTGGTGCAGTAGTTAGCACTATTGCTTCCCACCTCTGGGGCCCGGGTTCGAGTCTCTGCCTGGGTTACATGTGTGTGGAGTTTGCATGTTCTCCCTGTGTAATGTGATGGGCTGGCCACCTGTCCAGGATTGTTCCCTGCCTTGTGCCCGTTGCGCCGGACCCCCTCGTGACCCATTAGGATAAAGTGGGTTGGAAGATGGATGGATGGATATATGTTTATTGGCTTATGATGCTACTCTTCATAGTGACTTAATGCCTACTGTGTTGTAGGTGATCAGGCGTCTCAGGAATTAATAAAGTATTTTGATTGATTGATTCTCCAATGGTCTTATATCTCTAGACTCCATGCGAGGACTGTGTGGATCTCCATGTGTGGATTGGATGGAGCTCCATGTCCTCCTTATGTTTCCCTCAATGTCCTCCAGAACATCCAGGTTTCTCTCAGCCCAGACAGTGCTGTTCAAAGCCCATGTGGCACCCCCATCTGAGACGAAGTGAAACTGGCTCACTAAGTCAGGGCCCCCTTGAGAAGATGGTGGTGACATATGTCACCTGTGGAGCTGACCAGCACTGAGCCCAGGAATGTGATCTGAGGACTGCTGTCACATGTGAGTGCAATTTGGTAGACAGGCTTTGCCCATGCCCCATCCACCACATGCTAATAGGCTCTGGATCATCACGGTCTTTACCAAATATTTTGGTCAGCATTATTTACAATTAATAGATGTTTGAGACTGACTGCAGGGGTGTAAAAACCGTATTTGCATGAAACACCAGCCAGGGACAATTTCATTAGAACTTCAGTCCCTTGGCAAATTAAAGATCAATTTTCTAGTCAATGCTCTGTATATTCATATTTACTTTTTTCGTGATTTTTTTAGCTCATATAACATGGCACACAGATATAAGCTTATCCTTGGTGGTAATTGTATTTGGAATGTACACACACACTATGGAATTTCAGTCCACACATTCAGCTTATAAAACTCCACAGCTCTTCTTTCAGGCAGTAAATACACAGATATTATCTATTTTCTGTAACCCAGCTAATAATTAAAGATCACTCCCACTCCCTCCCTTTTGATTAAAGACAGCACTTCTGCACTAATTGGAAACAGTGAGTCACAAATAGATCCTGCACGGCGTGTTCAATCCCGGGCTCATCAGCAATCGCACCATAATGTCTTTCTATGGTTTGTTTTCGATTCACATCCTAACACAATACTTTTCTTATTAAGTGAGGGGCCCGTCGCGTGCCTGTTATCGCTTCGGCACGGCTACGCAGCCGTCCTTTCAAGAATACAATTTGGCAAAAAACAAATCTGGCAATTACTTTACATAATTATATTTCTTGCTTTGAACAGCAAAAAAATATATACAATAAGCTGTAAGCTGCCTGTTTTATTTCAATTTCGAATATTTATCACGATTGTCTCGGGATCTATTTTAATTGCTGTATTGTATGAAGAAGATTTAGTTTAGGTATATGTTTTCGATCAGTTTATATTGGCTGTTTTTGAGATTCAGTAAGTCAAGCAGTGTCACTGAAATCTCCCTGTATATGTTAATGTGGATTATTGCACTATTCCTCAGTAAGATACGATTTTTACTCAGCCTGACTGCGCTTGGACGTGGACAAATTGTGAACGCAGTTTACCGGTGTCATTAACACAGAAACACACCTGCCCTACAGACACATACACGTCTGTACTCACTCCCTTTGATTCAGAGAAAAACCGGTTGAACGTGCACGTAAAGTTTGTAAATGTCTAAGCCATGTGTGTTAAAAAACAAACAAACAAACAAACAGATAGGTGACTAAAGAGATAAACAAATACACCAATCATTTGCTGATGGAGAACAGAACAAGTACTGATCCAGATGGAGAATCAAATTAGATATTTAAACTCTGTATTTACGCAGTTATCTAATATTGAATAATAATTATAATAATAATATATAGACCATTGTTGTGTTAGCTTCATTGCATGGGAAATAGTAGGCCTATATACAATATATAGGCCTTTTTTAGTGTTTATATATATAAAAACACTAAAAAACTAACAGTAGTATTTCTTTATATATGTATAAACTTTAAAAAATTGAACTGAAATCTCCTCTCGAAGTGGAAAAATGAGTAATTCAGGTCTTATTCTTCCCGGACAGTATCTCCGGAAAGCAGCACAGTTTGCGGTCAACGAAACTCAGAGTAAATCTGTTATGTCCGCCAATTCTCTTTGGCACAAAACGTGCTGCAAGAATTTTTTCATAAGTCTTTTATTATTGCAAAGTTTCGCGTAGGTCATTAATTCGAAAACGCAGACGCCAACCAATCAGAGCAATGCCGCTGTGGAAACATTTGACTCCTTCTGGACTTCTCCAAAAACGAAACGTGAACATCTATCAATCCATCTATCCATCCATCCATCTTCCAACCGATTATCCTGGCCAGGGTTTGTAAGAAAATACCCTCCAGCTCTTTATTTTTAGATACACCGTTCATTACCGCTCCAGACAGCTAAACACCTGCAGTTGCACTGCGTGCTTCGATGAAATGAATGGAAATTAATGCATGATTACTGATTTATGACCTCATCTAATGGGCTTTTCATTAATACAGGTACCCCTTTGGATTAGCCATTCTCACGATATATATTCAACGATATTTGCACGGTATGCAACTGTAGAGTATAATAAAGCAAACTTTGACATTGTGTGTCTCATATTCCAGTGGGTTTACAGCCGTTGTGTGTATGTAGGCTATATGTCTTGTCTTCATTGAATATAACCCTCAATATTGTGCTTTAGTGGAAGATGACCTCGCCGCCTCGGTTGCTTCTGTGGACCATAACCCCAGCTCTTTATGATTCTTGCGGACCCTAACCGTAATTCGAATACTATCTTTATCCTAGCGAACCTTAAAGCATGGATCTGGCAGTTGGAGGCGCCGCATCACGGCGGATGCCTGCTGCTTCGGCGGTTTCCACGGAAACGGGCATATCGCATTCCCTCAGTAGTTTTGCAGTACAGCTCGTGACTGGTGCATTGCATTTTTAATCACAACGTGTCCAGGTATTCGCTATGTCTGTTTACGTCTCACCCCTAGAAACAGACCCGAACGCCGCTTTCAAGGGCATTTAAAAAAATCGCAAATAATTAGGCTAATACAATTAAACTTAACTGTACAAATAAACGCTAACTAAACGCGTCCACAAAATCACTAATTAGCTTGCAGAATAATTATATGTTTGTAAGATAAAATATTGGATCGGTAACAGATGTGTGTTCTGGTTAGTTAGGAAAACAGTCACAGAACGCTAAACGGCATCTTTCTTTACAGTGAGCTACTGAAACCGGCAATGAAATGAGTAATTAATGTGAAGACCCAGAAAAATAGCCCAAAGGGATGACTAATGGTCGCCTATATTCTGTGCAACATTATTACATCGAGTATTTAAAGAAATATGACTCTTCCCTCAGGCTTTCTAACGCGAAAAAAAAAAAACATTTTTTGTATGCATGTATGTACTTCGCGAAATATCAGTTCTCCTTTAGATAATGGGATACGATATGGCATGTGGTATGAAACACACCCTACATGACACATTTCTGCGATATATGCTCACGCAACAGTCGAGCTCACTGTTTTGTGTTATGAAAACAAGGAAGTATATAGAATAAATGGGGAAAAGATGTCTGAAGATACACACGCACGCATGCACACACACTTCTACCTGCTGGTACCGATCCAGATATATTATTTCAGGGATTGTTAACATCTGCTGAAATGGAGCATCCCCTATGTGTAGAGCCTGCAGGTTCATTCAAATTACCAGGCAGACACGTACAAGTTTTTCTGACATTTATGTAGATGATTGTGGTGGGAACCACTGAAATTGCATAGTCAAACTTCAGGCTGTTTGCGGTAAGAGCTGCCGAAACAGTGTTCTCAGTCTCCGGAGTGACTAGCAAGTGCTGAAAGTGAGAGGTTTCTGCTGGGGGAGGGCCGCTCTTGCGGTGTTATTTCTGTTCCTGCATAGAGAACGTGGATTTACGTGACTTCCTCTGCCCGGGGTTCAAAAACAGCAGGGCTTCTTCTGATCTCCTTATTTCTGTATAAAATGTCCATACTAACAGTACCTCACCCTTGCCTCTGTGTCCGACGTCTCAATTCTCGTGTCTGAAGTAAACGCATGTTTCATACATGTTTACTGTATTACTACAATGAAAATGGGAGGCTGCATGTGTGAGAAAATCCTCGAGCTTTTAAATCTCAGGATATGATTTCTTCTCATGTTTCAGTGTCAACCGATAACAAAATTGAATTGAGTTCAAGAAAAGACAGTTTGACTGATGAGGAGAAGTAAACAAATCTGGCATGTGATCAGAGGGGCGGGGCTTTGCTGCAGCGCTCCTGGCCATGTGACCCCGACGTTTCCGCCAAAGCAGTTACGTACGTAAGTACGCAAGTATCAAATGGAGCGAAGGAGGCATCAGTCACGCGGCGTGACTCGCGACGCCGTGCGCTGGCCAGACTCGCTCCGGGGAACTGCCTGAAAAACGAGGGAGCGCGAGTGATCCGCCACGTGCCCTCCTGTCACATTCCAGCCGGCTGACGTGGAGCAGCCGCGACGCCAGGTGACCGGCGTGTGACCTGCGCGGCCCTGGGGACGATCCGGAGGCAGAACCCAGATCCCTCTGCCTGTTATGCTGCGGCATTTCACGGATGAGCAGAGAAAGCATACCTGCGTGGCGCGCTAGTGTCAACTGAATGTGCCACCGCACTTAATGCACATGTATAACTGGCAGCAGCATTTACAATTATTAATATGGTCTGCTTGGTCTACTTAATTTTTAAAGGTTTCAAAAACAGTGACGTTGCAATTGTATATATAATCGCAGCAGGACATTCCCCGAAGAGAACGTGTACTGAGACATGTCTCCTTGTGACTTTAATTTGCAGTCATTGCCAAAACATTTGTTTCTGTGGAAACAGAGTTGCCAGCTTCGGTCAGCTGGCTCAAGTGAGATTTTTAATTTGAGACAAGTCTGCACACGCATTTACATGTATGTATGTTTTATTATCATATAAATCTTCTGGTTGGTTTGCAAATTACCCTAAAGCCTTTGATGTACAATTTTAGGATTATAATGGAATAATATAGATTTGCTGTAAGATTTCTTGCGTGAGAGTCTGACAGCATGAATGTCACGCCAGATGCGTGAGAGCTGGCAGCTCTGTGGCAATGGAAAATGTATGTTTCATCCGAGATCAGACTGTTAATTGTTTATAATATGCCGTGGGCATATTATACTTTGGTCATGGACGTATTCTAGAAGTTTAAACAGCACGCAAACGTCAGTTTAACGTTTGCTGAAAACCTACGCAAACTGGTTTCTTATTTACTTAAATTTCCATGCAGCAAAATGGCAGGAAATAGAGACTTTTCAATGCACTGTTTCAATATTCTATATATGCCTTATTCTTTTTCCAACACGAATAACTGTCTGATTTGTGCCCCGTGATATGCGCTATATATGATGAGAGCAAAAAACCATCTAATGTAAAATGACATCCTTGTATGTTAAATGTAGGCCTAATATTCAGTCAAATACCGACAGATATAATGCCAAAGCCTGAGAGGAAAAAGTTCTGAATATTTAGCATTTAAAATCATAGAAAATAATTGGCACATCTAGCTGCTGTTAAATTATGAACATGGTAGGTAGGTCTATGTGATGAAAGACTGCATGCAAAGTGCAAACATAACGAGTCAGGCGGCATCGGGCGTGAGGAGATTTTTTTTTTTTTTATCTTTGATCGGCTCGGAAGCCGCCAGAGGGAGAGGCGGGGACGCGACGGGCAGCTAGCCAAGCCTCTCACCGGGTCCGATCACTGCAGACAGGACGAGCGCCGTTTCTAATCTCCCCATACTGCGCGCTGTTTGCCCTCCTATTGATAACAACCCCGTACATGTAAGTGTTGCTTCAGAGTTTAAAAGCGGTTCCTGATGAATTCCACAACGACAATACTATTTAAAGTCTTAAAATATGTCACTTTCTGTTTCTGAAAGATATCTACCCAAAGCACCTAAAGTTACTGAAGTTTGCATCTTGCAAAGTGGTCGGTTTGATATTTCGAATTCTTGTCTTTCGGTTTGTCATACATCACCGGGTGAATAAATGTCTAAAAATTGATTTTTTTTAATAGTGCCATTTACTATACAAACTATACCTCTGACTACTAATATTAAGCAGAATTATCCTTCGGTATACAGTATATTTAACTGGTTGTGGTTCTTTTTCTTATACTGCAATGCCCTCTAGTGAAGGAATGGGGAACTGCAGGCTTTGTCGGGCAAAATCTGCATGGCGTGGCAGCGCTTGGGAAACCGGATCAGTCTAACTTCGTATTTCCGAGCGATTTCCTTGATAGTTTAGTTTCAGTTTTGGTTAGTTCAGTAATTACGATACTGTGAGCTGACGAGACTTGATTACTTGGTTATTAATCCTGGGATTTTATACTCATAATGCTGCTGGTCAGCAAAAATTCTCCTAAGGGATACATAAAATTGTAAAATGAAATCTTAGCAGGAGATACCAGTGTAGAAATCTGAAGGAAACCTGTTCAACATTCCAAACAAACAGGCTAAGTGAAGGCAGCGTTCAATCCTCCAACCCTGAGAGTGCGAGATGTAGCTCTAGTTTCAGTGAAAACAGCATGAGACCAAGAAACACGAAGTAAGTGTGCACCGTGAGCAACATCATTCAGAATCTGCTGTCAGTTAACATGACGGGTCTGACGAAAAACAGACTTAAAAGCATAGGTTCACTTGGCCTGTATCATTGTTCAATATTTCTGCCTCTCATTTCTCATAAACTGTCTTAAAATCTTGATGAAGTACCTGAGCTTCACTGAACGGTCACAAATGCACCACAAGTTGTTGTGCAAAAGATGAATCTACATGAAACTGGACACATAAATTACACACATACTAATATGAGCCAACTGAATTAAGTTAGCTTTAGGAATGAGGAGACAGGCATCTTGAGTACAGAGCATTATGCTTGGAGAATCTCATCTGCCATAAATTAACAAACGTCAGGATTTAATTCCACCATAAAAACACATTTACTGTAATTTTACTGGTAAAAAGCACAAAGAAATTCAATCTTTATATATCCCATCCTCCTGTGAGACAAACACATATTAACACATGTTACTTCAAGATTCTAGAAATGCTAGTTTCTAACAATTGGAAAGCAGAAGTTTCTGTACAATGCCTCCCCGGAGTTTCCCACATTGGACTCTCACTCCAGCAATCAAATCTCCACCTTGGTTATTCATGCTGTAACTAATGGAATAAAGTCCGACAATCCGAGATACGTAGAAGGAGCTTCATTTCTATGTGTGAAAAAGCTAAAACAAAATGTCGGACTCTAATTGTCTCTGGTCCCTTACCAACACTCTATAGACTGGATGTAACCTATAGCAGGCTACTTTCCCTAAACCGCCGGTTAGACACTTGGTGTCTCGCCTTTATTGATAATCGGATAATCGGGACCTTTTCTGGGAACAGGGTGGTCTTTATAAACGGGATGGTCTTCGTCCTAACTGGAGGGATCATTTATTTTACCCCAAAACATGGCAAGTAAGTTACCTGCCTGACTGAGAGCAGCACCCAGGCCTCAGCCTTGGGACCTTAAATCGATGGCTGTTTATTCTCACCCCCCCCTTAGCTCATGTTCGACCCAGGTGCTCCGTCACACGATATCCCCTAAATCTAGCGACTATTTAGAAACAGAGTTGAAAGAGCATAGGAAGAATATTTTACGTATTATTAGGCCGAGACTTAGATCTAAACCTTCCACTGGAGGCTCCTGTTCGGATAACTTAATATCAATGTCATTAATAAGAATGAAAGAGTCACAACATAAACCCACCATAAAATGTGCCCTATTGAACGTTTGCTCTTTAGGAAGTAAATCACTTTTCATTAATGATATGGTGCTGCTGACCTGTGTTTTTTTTTAACTGAGACCTGACTCACAGACACTATTCATCTTGTTGAAGCCTCACCTGATGGGTTTAGTTTCGTACAGAAACCACATGGTTCTGGGTATGGGGACTATTTTTAACTCAGTGTTAAAAAGTGAATCCAAGATTATCAAAGATTTTACAACATCTGAAGCAATGGTGATCCACATCGTCTCCGACCCGCCCATCTGGATTCTTACAGTTTACAGACCACCAGGATCATACACTTCGTTCCTGACAGAATTTAGAGAACAACTCCCTGACTCAGTTATTGACTTAGAGAATATTACAATACTTGGAGACTTCAATATACAGTACATGTGGACATAGAGACTGGTGCCTTCAGCAAAAGTTTCCTGTCCCTCCTGTTAAATGTCACCAACCCGTAACGGGCCCAGCGCATGTTCACAGTCATACACCAGACTTGATTATTACTCGCGGAGTTTCTGCTTGTGGTATATCTGTCTGTCCATTGGATGGAAAGTCTTTCTTCGACCATTTTCTAATCACCTTCATGGTTGAGCCACCCTCTTTGACTATGGTAGAAAGGATTATTAGGACACATTACCTAAATGATAGAAATTCCCTATTATTTATTAATGCAGTAAGTAATTTGCACTTCTACAGATCTCAGAAGTCACCTGTGACTTCAATAAAGTGATTAGTCAGATTTTAGATGAAATGACTCCTTTGAAAAATAAAGTGGTAAAAACCACCAAACACTCCCCATGATTTAATGATGACACACGCTCTTACAAACAGGAGTGCCGCAGATTGGAGCGCAAATGGAAATCCACGGGTTTAGAAGTGTTCATGACAGCCTGCAACAATACAAGAAAGCCCTTTATAGGGCACGTTCAGCCTTATTGTATCCTCAATGATCGCAATAGAAATAATCCTCGCTACCTTTTTAAAGCAACAGCTCATCAAATAAGGCGGAACCTCTGCTACTGTATAAGTTCACTAGCCAACATTTTATGAACTTCTTTAATGATAAACTTACAAACATTAGGCTTCAAACATGTGCAGATTGCTCACAATTAACTTCAATGCAGGCGGAATGTGTACTTTTTTAAGTAATTATTGAACAAGAGCTAAAAACTATTATAACTAAGATCAAACCAACCACTGGTCCACTGGACCCAATGCCCACTAAACTTCTTAAAGAATCCTTGGGAGTTCTGGCAAGACCTATCATACTGAACGCGTCTCGGTTGTCAGGCAATGTCCCTGAACAACTGAAAGTAGCAGTAATCAGGCCACTGCTGAAGATGCCAAATGTCAATCCACAGGAGCTCAGCAATTACAGATCTATCTTTAACGTACCAGTTGTCTCAAAAGTTCTGTAGAAGTTGCTGCTCATCTTGGAGAGATACAACATACTTGATTGTTTAAAGTCAGGCTTCCACCCAGGACACGGCACTGAAACTGCCTTGACTAAAGTCATGAATGACATAACAATGGCAACTGGCTGTGCTATTCCTTCTGGACCTTAGTGCAGCTTTTGACACAGTTGGACATTCTATCCTGTTACAAAGACTTAAATTTGAGGTTGGGTTGTGTGGAGCAGTGTTGAAGTGGTTTAAATCGTATTTGACTAATAGTTATCAATATGTTCAAGTACCAGATACTTGTACCAGTCCAATCTGGGGTACCACAGGGATCAATCTGGGGTACCACAGGGATCAATCTGGGGTACCACAGGGATCAGTGCTTGGTCCCTTATTGTTCTCTCTCTACATGCTGTCATTAGGAAACAAAATGAGAAAACACAATGTTAACTATCACTCCTACGCCGACGACACTCAAATATGCATTTTGGTTACGCCAAATGACACCACATTTATTGCCACTTTAGCTAATTGCATTAACAAAGTCAAAACCTGGGTGGCTGAAAACCTTTTATCACTAAACGCTCACAGCATCCAGGGTTCTGTTGTTTGGAGGTCTGCAGATAGGAATTTTATAATCTTTGCACTTCACTCCAAAGGACTGAACTTTTGCCTCAGTAGCTCAGCCCGTAACTTTGGTGTCGTCTTTGATACAAACCTCTGATTCAAATCACACGCGGATGCAGTATCGAAGCAATGCCTCTTACAGCTACACCACATCGCCATCTGCGACGATTTCTTACTATTCAAGACACAGAGAAATTGATACATCCCTTTCTGTAGAGTAGGGTACAGTACTGTAATGCTCTGATATCTGGGAGCACACACTGCACATTAAATACCTTGCAACGTATTCAAAATGCAGCAGCTTGAACCGTCAGCAAGAGCAGGAAGTTTGAATACATAACCCCTGTTCTTGGTTCCCTGCATTGGCTTCCTGTTAGGTTTAGAGCTAACTTCAAAGTTCTCCTACTTACATTTAAGGCACTTAAAGGTCTATTTCCTGCCTACCTGACAGAACTAATTCAAGTTTACAAGCCGCATCATCCACTCAGATCAGAGAATGCAGGTTTCCTTGTTGTTCCACATATAAATAAAGTGACAGTGGGCGGTAAAGCGTTCTGCTACAGGGCCCCTATATTGTGGAATGGTTTACCAGTCTATGTTCAGTTTGCCGATTCAGTCTCAGTCTTTAAATCTCGACTGAAGACCAGTTACTGGACCAGTTTAGCTTACCTGCAACCTACTGTAACACACCATAACAATGGCTACTGGTGTTGCTGCACATGTCATTTTTACTGTGCTTGTTCATTTATGTGTCAATGTATGTTCTGACCATCCAAAGGGCGGTCATGTTCCCGCTGTTGTGCACTGATTTGAAGTCGTACGTGTTGTTCGATTAGTCGTGTTAATGCCGTTCTCAGTGTTTTTAATGTGCTGAGAGAAACAAACATTTGTGCAAAAATATCACCCGCCTTTCCGATATTTGTGTATTATTTAAAGATAAACTGTTTAAATCGCTGGTAATTGGTTTTTGCTGGTAAAATAAAGAAAACTGTAATATTGTTTGAAGGGCATGACATATAGTATGAGTGATAAGATATAATGTTGTTTATTCTGACTTAATTGTAGGCTAATTGTAGGTACTTATTACATTTATCTACATTTAACTACTGATGACAGCGATGTCTTTATACCTATGTCTATAAAATATAATCCAGTTCTATTAAAATGACCTGACGCATGGTTTCCATCGCGAACACACAGACACACAGATACAGAAAGTGCAGGACACCGGGGGGAAACGTTATTACCTTAAGGCTAGAATATATGATATATTATATATAATAATATTAGTTTAGGCACATGTAGTTGTGTATCTCCCTTACAAAAATTAACCATGGTTTTACTATGATTAAATAACCATGGTTTGCAATGGTTTGCAGTTTTTCATGTTTTTTTTTGGGTAAGTATGGAAACCATGACTAGGGTTTTATCATGGTTTCACTACAGTTAAACCCTAGTATAATGTTGTTCACAAACCATGGTTTTTGATTTTACCATGAAGTGCTATGGATAAACCATGGTAGTACTATGGGTAGTACCAAAGAACCATGAGGTACCATAGTAAAACTATAGTCAATGCATAAAAACGATAGGAAACCATAGTGAATTTTCATAAGGACTGAATGACATTCAGCCATCTCACATACATTTTTGCCCAAATTTGAGAGGGAAACTTCATTTCCTGAAATCGAGGACGCTTAGCTGCCTCTGCTAAGACAGACATGCAGCGACTCTTGACCCCAGTACCGATAACAGTAGATTATATACATGAAATCATGCCACCGAATTACTTCCTGTCACCCCTCATATTTCCACGGCCAATAGGGGGTGAGCGGATTTTCCTAATGCCTGGTTTAAGGGGTGACTGAAAGTTACTGTAGCAGAGTAAACACAATAAGCAATATGCTTCAGAAACACTGTATTTCTGATTTAAGCAGGGGGAACGGATTTCCCCAACTGAAGCGGCTCGAACAGGGGCGCACCCGCGTCGAGTCCGTCAAGAAAATGTGCTTACGTCTGTGTGTCGCCTGCTCCCAGCGCACGCCATTTTAGTCGGCATATATAACTGCAAATAATAATAACAATAACAATAATAGTAGTGTATTTATTTCAGAACCAAGTTGCGTAGTATTTATGGGGGGCACGAGGGTCGGGGGGGCACGCATGTTGTCACCTGCACGGTTTCATTGGCAACGGCTTCTGGTAATTTTGGTTTATTTGAAAAAATATTGTAAAATGTGTAACAGTATGTTTTGTCATTGTTCCTTTGTCATTTGAGGGGTTTAAAAAACATGATTTTCTTTGTTCTGTCATCCCTTGTTACATGGGCCTTTTTCATTGTCCTATTGTCTCCTGCGAATTAGGCTACAACTTTAGAATGTATTTCATGCGGGAAAGTACAGTAGCCTACGGTACTGTTTAATAATATGCAAGTAATGTGAAAGTACTAATTATTGTTCTAGGCCTGTTTAATGCTTTAATGTCTTACTTTGTGAAGTTTATCAGTCGCAGTATATAAGTTCACGGAAGTCACGTGGTTGGCTTCGTGGCTTCTGGTGATGGTTCTCTATTATCAGCGGTTTCGGCAGTTTATGGGGACTGTATTTGTTTGCATTTGTCGCAATATTACACAGCAAATATCTAACAATGCTCTGTAGACACAAAATAGGCAGGTGAACCTCGCTGTTACATGGTCAAGAAGGTCACTGAAGACCGGCAGATAATCTGCACTCCATCCTCTCAATCTGCCACATGCTTAACCACGCTGATAAATATGATTAGAAAATATCTCAAGTTTTTATTAGTATAATAATGGTATAACAACACAAATAAACATCAGGGCACTGCATCAGGGCATTTTAGAAGAAGATCTTATTTGGGACACCCTAGAAAAGCTTATTGGATGGATGGATGGATTGAGGAAAGGATGGGTATGCAGTATTATTAAGCAGGAGTCTTCACATAGTTTTTGAAAAGTTTCTGTCCATCCATCTTCCAGCCATTTATTTATTTATTGATAAGGCCTGGAGCCTGTCTCAGACAGTACAGGCCACAAGGCCGGATGGAGTGATATTACACTGTGGGGCAATTTAGACCCCGACTGTCATAAATGCATGTATTTGAAGCAAACCCACATGACATGAGGATAACCTGGAAACTCCACGCAAACAGAGCGAAGACGAACATGAAACCCCCAGCACTGTAGCGGTGAGGAGGCAGCGCCTAAAAGTTTTGGCACCTTCATCAAATGATTGACAAGAAGAGCATGAAGAAAACAATCGCCAGTCAAGCAGGATCGACCGTCAACTACAAGGAAGCTGTGAAGAGCAGCCCGGAAAATTTCAGAGGCTGCCCCAGGGCCATGGCAACTTTCCATTGGCATAGAGACACAGCTTTTCGCTGTCGTTTCCATGGTGAATTTTGGTGTTATGGAGACAAAGAAATTATACATTCCAGATCGATACAAAAACTGAGCTGGGAAGATTGTGTATATTCACTTTATCCCAAGGATGTGTGGAAAGCAAAGGTCAAAGCAGCGGCAGTCTACAATCCTATTAGACACCGTGATCATCGCAGGCAGTCTGCTAATGTTTCTCATACCCTGCCTCTCTCAGAAAGATGATTTATAGCAGTCTCTACAGACCAAAGTGAGTCAGTCTTCTGTGAAATGGTTTGTGCTCTTAGCAGTAACTAAAATGGAAACATCACTCTGGATGGTACGTTTTGCATATTCCCCAGATGAGGATGGGTTCTCTGTTGAGTCTGGTTCCTCTCAAGGTTTCTTCCTGTTGCCGTTCAGGGAGTTTTTCC
>JAODKE010000001.1:7745317-7785796 GCA_026779605.1 Mormyrus hasselquistii
GGATATGGGCTGGTTTTCCAGTGGGATTGGGGTTGAAGAGAGTTTTTTGAAGAAAGAAATTTCATCTCTTTTTTTTTTTTTTTTTTTTTTTTTTTTTTTTTTTTTTTCAGAAACGGGCTGTCAGCTTTATAACATCGATTGACTGCTGCTTTGGCCAATCAAATGATACGTATGTCACTAGGAAGGTGGGGATATGAAAAAAAATCCAGGCAAAGACAGAAAGAGGAAAGAACAGTTTTAGGCACTGTTAAATGTAATCATATGTCTTCAGGTGTTTTATCTCACCAGAATTAGTAGTTCGGTAGTTACTGCTGACCGAGAGAGAACTGAAAATAGCTCCCGGAGAAAAAGAGGGCGGATGCAAATTTATAAGTATTTTACACAGAGGACTCGAAATGATTAAAATACCTAAGTGGGTAATAGTTGCAGACAGTGACCTGCAAGCTCCAGATAGATAGAAAGGTTGTGTTGTGTTTTTTATTCCTTATGTCCATTGTCTTCAGATCCAGAAGTGGCGGGAAACAAAAGACAAAAGAACTTAATGTTAAAATCAGCAGATCAGAATAAATGTTGCAACACTGGAATCTACGCAGGAGTGTGATTCTGACGTAAAATTTAATCATGAAAGGGGAATCTTTAGATTTCTTCATTCTAAGTGGGAGGTTTGTTAGAAATCTGACATTAAATAAGTAGGACCCTTAAAAACGTGCTGCTGATCCGTTTCATTTATAAATTAAGCAACGTTTGACCATCGCTCAGTCGACAGGATGGGCCTATGGTTTTGTCGGACTTAACAGGTCATTA
This sequence comes from Mormyrus hasselquistii, assembly GCA_026779605.1. Taxonomy (NCBI): domain Eukaryota; kingdom Metazoa; phylum Chordata; class Actinopteri; order Osteoglossiformes; family Mormyridae; genus Mormyrus; species Mormyrus hasselquistii. The sequence goes on from JAODKE010000001.1 coordinate 7,746,122, forward strand.
TATAATAGCCTAATATTGTAATTGTTCGGTACGTCTGTATATATATATATATATATGTGTGTGTGTGTGTGTGTTTTAATCAGTTTTAATAAGGTTGGTAGCGATTATTTCAATCTCATGAACGGTTTAATTTTTTTCACGTTTAAGTAGGCCTAATGATAAGTAATAAGTATTTTTTTTTAAAGTCAACGTTGCACTTGAACGTTAGATATGACCACGAATAACACTGAAACAAACTGGAAAAGCTTTTAAAAGGACGTTCTCGTTTTGTGTCTCTTTGGGGTATTTGGAGACAGTTAGGTGACATCCACCTGTGACATTTTTCATAACTAAACACAGGAAGTGTGGTTACCGAGCTGTCATTTACCAGCAGACGGAAGTGTTAACAAACAACTCGTCTCGCAAATGTGAGCGTTATCACTCATATCGTATTTCTTGCATACAACTTAATTTTTTTAAAGGTTTTTGCTTACCGACTAGTTACGAAAAGATATTTTCAAGACAGAAAACTTAAAATAAAGGGAGGCGAAGAAGGAGAAAAAGGTAAAGGCGTTCTTTATATCTGTGATGTTTGAGTAAAATCCAGATCATGCAGTGGACCTGAGAAATAATGTGAAATACACGTTATTGTTATTCTGCTGGTTATGCGAGTTCTGGCGAGTATTACTGAAGATGCGGTTAAGAGAAGCCACTTGGAAACAGGAAGTTTTTGAATGACATGGCTGGCAGATGGGAAATGCGCGTCAGTGTTTGCGCGTATCGGTGGGACAGCTCCGGGACCACCCCGCAGACGCGCACCGCAGCTCCGCCGCCTGTGTCCGGCGCTCCCCGACCCAACGCTCCGGGCGTGGAAAGGCAGCTGTCGCATGCGCGTAGCCAGTCATCTTTTCCGTTCCGCGATAAAAAATGTGTGTATGTGAGATCTGCAGCGACTACAGCCTCGGAGGCGGAATCTGTTTCCTCAGCTGGGGCATCGCCTGTGCGGTTTCTCTTGGTAGAATTTTGCAAAACTGAGTGTCTGTAACACAACATCCACCATTAACAGGGCGCCATAATATTGGTATTTTTGTTTTTACGAATGAGAATAATTTAAAAATATTTAAAATGCATATATTAGTCATAGGATATGCCTTAAGTAACCTTAGTTTCTTTGTGATAATATGTTTTTACATTTAACAGAAAGTGAATGTGAATGATAAACTGCAAATTGACAAAGAAGCGTCAGCAAAGGCATACCTGTAAATGTATGTATGTCTGTGTTTATTGCAAATGAACTAAGAGGAAGGCATCAGGAGAGCATTTTATCACAAATCATAAGTTATGTGGCTGACCAGCCCCATCATTGGAAGCTGTGAGGAGGCTCCTTATTGCAGAGCTCAGGGCCCGACCTCCACACTAAGAGACAGGGAACCGTCTGTGAGCATCTGCTGCCTGGAAGCTGCAGGGCTCTTGAGTTTCTCTCCTATTGTTTTCGTTCTCTCGCTCTCTCTTATCTCTTTGGTTCACTCTTCTCTTGTTCTCTTTCTCCCAAATCTTTCTGGCTTTCCCTCTGTTATGTTGTAGGAGCATATCTTCACTCCTCTCTCTCTCTCTCTCTCTCTCTCTCTCTCTCTCTCTCTCTCTCTCTCTGAAGTCCATTTCCTTCATGCAGAGGGAAACATCTTAGTGAATAAATCCATCCTCTCTTTTTCTGCTCCGCCATCCAGATTTGCAGGCCCCTAAGCTGCTGCGTCGTGGCAACACCATCATGTCCCCCTTCTTGAGAATCAGTTTCATGAACTTTGAGATGGATTCGGGTGTGGCGCAGTGCGAGGAGAAGCTGAAACCATACTGTGTTGTATACATCAAGGAGGTGGTGGAGACAGGTGGGACCTTACGGGGGTTCTGGAAACCTCCGGTGTTACATCCTGCATATGGACCTAGTCCAGATCTGATTTTCTTGTATTTATTATTGGTAAAAGAGTCAATGGAAATGATACAACAAAAGAAATAAATGCTTAGTAAATAAAATCTTAAGGGTTGTGGTTGAGAGATGGTTGTGCAGGGGAGCACAGGTTGGCCAAAGTAGATGGAAATCTTCGAAGCTTACACAGACATTTAGTCCTGCACTGTAGCTGAATCAGTCACAGCTTCACCTAAAACACATTTCTTTCAACTGTGGTATGAAGTCAACCGTTGGCGGGCCATGTAAGTAGGGTATGTGCTACATCGGAGCTGAGCCTTGGTTTGTGCCCATGACCACAGTAAAGGGGTGAGGTGACCACATGCTGTTAGAAGGGTTGAGAAATAAACATTATTCATCATTCATGCACGAGTGGATATTATCATTTAGTTCTCAGGCCTTCTAACTAAAGGTATAGACAACGACTGTCATTTAATGACAATACCACTCTCAGGCGATTCCTTCAGTGCTCTTCCTGTAAAAGAAGCATATCTTCACATAAAGCTGCTTCACATTGTAGATACTTTAAAGGTGAGCATGTAGGTGGGCTCAATGATCAGATGTTTGTCAGGTGATTTGCATCTGGACAGTTGATTGGCTGCTTTACCTACCTCGCACAAGCACGGACATCAAAGGCCGTGTCTCCGTAATTTGAAAAGCCTGAAAAATTAGAAATTGTGTGACGTAGGAAGGAAGACAACTTTTGAAGATTGAGACTTCTGCTGCATTCTTACATGTTATGTTGCAACATTGGGAGTATTTTGGTTAATTCCTTAATTAATGAATGAATGCTGTACATCGGTATTACTGGGATGCTGCTTCTATCCAGACAGGGAAGGTGATGAAGGGTGATGAAGGTTATCTAGAGAATGCCTGGATTCCACATCTGATATTTGATGACTCCAAGTTCTTTTCCCCAATGTCCCACCCCCTTGAAAACAGAGATGGGGCAGATTTACAAACAAAACAAGCCAACCATGTACCCACGATGGAACAGCACATTTGACGCCCACATCCACAAGGGCCGTGTCATGCATGTGGTAGTCACAGACAAGATGGCGCAATTCAAGTCTGAGGCCACAGTGCAGCTGGACGCCCTTGCTACACGCTGCAAGAAAGAGAACGGCAAGCTAGAGATCTGGGTGAGTGTCAGGGGGCTGACTGAAGATCTAGGTGACGGGGGAGAGATGGTAAGCGGGATTTTATCTGACTTCCTCTGTAAAACCAGGTGGAGCTTAAACCAGTTGGTCGCTTGATGATGGAGGCCAGGTATTTCCTGGAGAAGAGTGGTAAGTCTGAAATGCTAGCAAGGCATCTTTGACCTGTTTTCTGCTAATCCATCTTTGTCAAATGTGTTTCATGTCTTATTTTGTACCTTTGTCTTCAAGAAGATCAGTGTAGACATGCATCAGAAAGACTTTTGAAGAGAATTATTCCTTTAACATTGTTATCTCAGTGTGATATACAGCTTAAGCCATTCAAAGCTGAATTCTTGACCAGATGCTACAGGGAAGACCAAGGGCGAGGAAGAAGTAGATGGGGTTAGGGAAGGGCCCTTTACCCTCCACCAGCGACGTGGTGCCATCAAGCAGGCCAAGGTCCACATGGTGAAGGGCCACGAGTTCACAGCCACCTTCTTCCCACAACCGACCTTCTGCTCTGTCTGCCAGGAGTTTGTATGGTGGGCCTTTATTTAATGCACCATGTGACCCAAACATGCAGACTTGCCCCTTTGCTCGCTGAAGATAAATCAGTTACAATCTTTTCACGTTTTATTATAACCAGCTTTTTGGATTGGGATATGAAAAGTGAAGTGGGATTTTGATTGTGAGTCATTTCGTGCACACGATTTAAATTTGAATTTGTGTTTTAATCTCGAATACATTCTCTTACAAATACCCCTCTCCAGTGCTTGTGAGCTTGTGTGAGTTTTACTTACACACAAATGTTCTGAGGGCAGAACAAAAAATTATTGGTTCAGAGAGTTAACTAGTGATATTGTAAAGGAGGTTGGTCCAAGCGTTTAGAGGAGGCAGGAACAAGACATCTGATTGGTTGGTCCCACCTCTTCTACAATCTGATTTGTTATCCCTCTGAACCAATCATTTTTCATTCTGCCCTTAAAACATTTCAATACAAGTAAAATCCCATGAGCTGCTTGTGAGCCTTTGTGAACTGTTCTGACCTTCCTATAACAGCTTGTTTTGAACTTCAATCCCACCACTGACATTAAACCCAACTGATTGAGTTTGTACTGTGCCACCCAGAACATTTGACCATTTGTGTTGTTGTTTGTTCACAGGGGCCTGAATAAGCAGGGTTACCAGTGTAAACGTGAGTGCCACCAGCCACCTTCATTGCTCTAATGATAGCCAGCAGAGCCTCCTTGGTACCCAGGATAACTCTCCCCTCTTTCATCCTCCCCCTGGCTTTTCAGAGTGCAGTGTGGCCATACACAAGAAGTGTATTGACAAAGTGATCGCCACTTGCACAGGATCGGCCATCAACATAAATGAAACCATGGTGAGCAGCTCTGGGAAACGTTACCGGTCACCACAGGGCCACAACACATCTAGAGGCATGCATTTGACAGTTGTTTCCATGGTGACATGGTGCTATAATGAAATAGACATTTATTAGGTGTGTGTGGCGAATGAGTTGAGATTTTTTTCATGCACTTTTTCCCAGGAGTATGTGGGAAGCCGAAGGTCACAGGATCTGTGGTTTGCAGTGCTGTTGTATTGCAGTGCTGTTATATGCTGTGCTTGCCTCAGACAGCCTGGTGGCTGTTTTTCACACCCAGCTTGCTAGACTTGTCTCTCAGAAAGATGATTTATAGCAGTCTATACAGACCATGATGCCTTTGTGCTCTTGGTAGTCATTGCGATGAAATCATGACTCTGGATGCTATATTCTAGGTATATTACAGTCCTGTCACTTACCAAGAAAATTGACAATGTAGGTTAATTAATACAGAAATGACAGTTTAACATGACTTTTTAACAATGGTCAGGACAAATTCCCTTCAGGGTCTAAAATTAGCTTTGTGAACCACTATGGTTCCTACGGCCTGATTTCTGAAAAGAAATGTAATGATATCATTTATATTTGCTGCTAATCAAATGTAGCCGGGTATAAATAACAAGGTTTCTTGCATGTTAATTAGTCACAGATGTTTTTTCAGCCTGTTCTTATGTTTTCCTGCACTACCAGAACCACAAGGAGCGGTTTAAAATCGACATGCCCCACAGGTTTAAAGTGTACAACTACAAAAGTCCCAGCTTCTGTCAGCACTGTGGAACCTTGCTGTGGGGTCTGGCTAAACAGGGCCTCAAATGTGAAGGTGAGACCTGGTCACAAATACATGACGTTACACATATTTGGTGACTGATCAGACAGACCCTCAGGTGTGAACCTGATAGGTCAATCAAATGACATGTCATGATATTACACACCCGCGGGTGACAACTGGGTTGGGCTTGAGAGTCAGTCACGTGGTGATCCTTGCAGAGTGTGGAATGAATGTACATCACAAGTGCCAGATGAAAGTGGCCAACCTGTGTGGAGTGAATCAAAAGCTGATGGCTGAGACTCTTGCCACCATTGGGATCACCCAGCAGGTGAGTGTTGGGCATGACCTCCCCTCACACTGGGAGGACATACGCTCTTTGGGTCTCTCCTTACTGTCACCTGTGCTCAGAATTAGTGTTGGAGAAAATAGCTTAGTAAACCATCTGCTGTATTTTTGACCCCACTAAATGGTGCTCACTGTTCAAAAATGGATGTAGAACATGTCCCAAAGCAAACGAAGAGCACCATCTAGTGGGATCAAAAAATACAGCAAATGGTTCATGAAATGTAATTTTGTCCATCTCTAGTAAAAGTTATTATGTCTGTTTTGATGCTGAACCTTGGTTTCAGTTTTGCTGATAATGAATGGCCAAGTTTGGTAATTAAAACTGTCATTAAAAAACCTTGTTACTTGCTACCAGATGCTATCGTGACAGCTGAAGTAAAACCTTGCTTTCGTCCCTCTCAATGCTATAGGCCCGAAACTCCCGTGGATGTGACATATTTGGGAGTGTCCCTACAGGGACTGGACAGGCAAGCCCCCCAGAGCCGTCAGGCACTACATCATCATCTGTGGCTCCATCTGCAAGCCGGAAAGGTATGTAAAGAGCATCACAACTGGGTACAGGGGATTCGTGGTAGAGGAGTCCTACAATACCACATGTCTTTCTGAATGCTCAATTTTTCACTCAAATGTCTGGCCTTTGACCAAATTACAAGTAATCCGTATCACTTAGCATCACTGTTTGTGCTATGAATGTGTTATTTTTGGCTTTCCAAAGATTACCCGGGCATCTTCTGGGACAGACCCATGGAGGGAGATCAGTTCGCTCCGCAAGGCCAGGAGACACCCTCTGTTATACCCCAGAACGAGGCGTACAGATTCACTATCGACGACTTCACACTGCACAAGATGCTGGGAAAGGGCAGCTTTGGCAAGGTCCACACATTGAACATTAGCAAGGGTGTTAACCGCCAACTGAATATTGCCGCTACACCATTTAGTCATCTTCATGTAGCCAAGACTTTGGTGATCAGATATCTGGGATCAAAACAAACTGCCAGCATTACTTACTATGCACTTTTATAATGTTTCTGCAAGTGTTCCAAACTGCATTTTGCAATATCTACACTTTGATGTAAACTTCACTTAAATCTGATATATTTACAAAGCACACTAAGATTAAGATGAGTTTAATGCTAAAACAAATGTATAAGAAATAATTTATTTTCCATGAATTAAGTTTATGATATTGAATGAAATGCATGATCATGCCCCAGTCAGTGAAAGTGTGTTCACTGCCCCTAGACCCCAGAGGGTTAAAGTAATGATATATTACAGTGGTACTGGTTATAGTAGAAAAAGTCTTTTATCATTGCTACACAATGTACTTTTAGCTTTTATGGTCAACAGGATGGAAGGTTAGTGCATGACACAGGTTCCTTGTCCACACTGGTAGGTGTTTTTAGCAGAACTCAAGCCGAACAATCAGTTCTTCGCAATAAAGGCCCTGAAGAAGGATGTGGTACTGATGGACGATGATGTTGAGTGCACGATGGTGGAAAGGAGGGTTTTGTCTCTAGCCTGGGAGCATCCTTTCCTCACACACCTATATTGTACCTTCCAGACTAAGGTAAGACAACTGCAAAGTCAAGGCTTCACTCTCACTTTATGTTGCATTGTCCTCCCTCATCCTTCATAAAGCCAAGTACCGGAGCATAGAACTGTGTAGAAGACTGCATGTATTGTCCAAGTATAGGTACAGTAGGTTAACTAACATTTATTTACCTAATGATGGACAAAAAGACACTGGAAGAACCATTTGCTGTATTTTTTGAGCCCACTAGATGGTGCTCTTGGTTTGCTTTGGGTCATGCTCTGTGCCCTTTTCTGAATGTGGGGTTCATGAAGCGTCATTCTGTCCATCACTATTGTTTACCTGTTCTATAGGAAAATCTGTTTTTTGTAATGGAGTACTTGAATGGCGGTGACCTGATGTTCCACATACAGAACTGCCAAAAGTTTGACCTGCAAAGATCCATGTAAGTGCGGTCTCCAACTCCAGAGCATCTTTTGGTTTTGATCTTACTAATCTAGAGGTGACACTAATGTGCACTTTCTCCCTCTGGCCCCGGGCTTCAGATTCTATGGTGCTGAGATCATATGTGGTCTCCAGTTCCTTCACTCCAAAGGAATCATATACAGGTAAACAAGCAGGTAACAGGAGAATCTGGGAGCTTTGTTGTATGCTGCATGCTTCATTGTAGCTCAACACTCAAACCCGCAGGAGATTTGGAATAGGCCTAGAGTGAGACAGCAGCTTACTCTTCATTGTTGGTTTTAGAGGTGATCACAATGGTGATGTTGTGGTTCTGTTGCCACAGGGACTTGAAACTGGACAATGTGCTACTGGATGCTGATGGACACATCAAGATTGCTGACTTTGGCATGTGTAAGGAGAACATGTATGGAGACGCACGGACGTCCACCTTCTGCGGGACCCCAGACTACATTGCACCTGAGGTCAGAGCCTTGTTATTGTATGGAGCCTGTTCTTCCTGTGTTTTTCTCCCAGGCAAAGACATATGGATTAGGTGGATTACGGTCTCTTAATCGCCCTGCGTGGTGTGTGTGTTGTGTGTGAATGGGTTACGTATAAATTACGTTGTGGGGACCAGATGTTCCTGCAGTGTGATAAATTCCTGTTATTCTGAGATTGTGGGAACCACCATTTTTAATTGTATCTGTGACTGAAATCAAAAAAGTAAAAATGCCTTAATATGTATGTGGGCCCTGTAATGTCCAGCATTGTACCCAGTGTTGACAGTGCACTGTGCTTCCTGGGAAGGCAGTTGGGACCACTGCAACCCTTTAGTGTATGTGATTATTAAAACCAGATGCTAGCTATCTGATCTACAAGTCACGTAGATTACATTGATACTTAAGCTGAGACACTGTGAATTGTTTGTATGAATTGAAATCCAAATGTTCAAGCGGGAGGAAATAATACCTGTGTTATCTGACTCCGTCCCAAGATCCTGCTAGAGCAGAAATATGGGTACTCTGTGGATTGGTGGTCTTTTGGGGTCCTGCTGTACGAGATGTTAATTGGCCAGTCGCCTTTCCATGGTCACGACGAGGAGGAGCTCTTCCAGTCCATTCGCACAGATGATCCTGTCTATCCTCCTTGGCTCCCCATGGACGCCCATGACATTCTGATTAAGGTTTGTCAGCTGTCACCTGGAATGCTGTTCTCCAGAATTCTGCTGTCTGATATCCCAGTTGACTGCAGGCAACTAAGTAGGTGCCTGTCACTTGACTGTTGGCCCTGCTGTGATTGGTTTAAAGAAAAACAATAGGCAGTGCCTGAGTCAAATTCTGTGCTATGATTGGTTGTAGCTCTTTGTGCGGGAGCCAGAGCGCAGGCTGGGAGTGAAAGGGAATATCCGGCAGCACGGCTTCTTCCGGGAAGTAGATTGGACTGCGCTGGAGGGCCGGCAAGTGGAGCCCCCATTTCGACCCATCGTGGTAAGGATGCCCTCAGAGACGCACCCTCACGTCGCTAGCAGGAGAATCCTAATGGTCTTAACACCGATTCAATGTCAAGACCAGGTGCCATTACAAATAATATGCCAGTTATTACAGATAGTAGAAGTCAGTTGGAACTTCCTCACTATATACAGCTGCAGTTTCCTGTCATCTCACAAGCAGATTCTGACGCAGTCTCCCTCATTTGCAGAAATCCCCAAATGACTGCAGTAACTTTGACCGAGAATTCATCAATGAGAAGCCCCGGCTTTCCTGTGTGGACCGCACGCTAATTAACAGTGTGGACCAGACCATGTTCCACGATTTCTCCTTCGTCACCCCTAGGATGGAGCGCTTCAAGGGCCCCTGATTTCTAGAGGCATTAATAAGCGATGTCACTGGCACGTTCGAACCCGTGCCATTGTCGCAGGCGTATCTCAACATCGATTCGAGGTAATCAGCTGTGATCAATCACTGAGATACAAGGGAATGATGGACTCAAGTCGAAGAGGAAGTCAGCAGTAGTAAATTTGCTGAAATGATGAGAAAAGTTTATTGCGAGAGTAAATACCTTGGGTTGCAAGACCCAGCCTCTGGACTAATTGCCATTAGGTTTTGCACAATATTAATCGTGAATACGAATTTTCAGTGTTAATTCCATTGGAATGAAAAATTATCATTTGTGACTGCACAACTGAACTACCACAATATGGGCAACACGGGTTAAATTCAGTAGCTTTCATTCTTGTGGACCCCAAGTTCTAATCTCCATGCGTACCATAAGTATCACAGTGGGTTAACAGCTCTGCAGTACTGCATTAAAATGTTATGTATTCAAACTGGGAATATGTGATGGATACAAGATCCTACTCGGGGTCAGAAAGAGGCATCCAGAAATCAATACATCTCACTTGAAGAATTCCTTGCGTTTTACCAGAGAAAGAATTATAACTAATCCAGGTGTTCCATGCGTGCAGAAATTTAGTACTTTCATTATGATCGAGAGCAGTCTAACTTAGCGAGATGGAGCTGCAGCCTGCACACAACTGTGGTGTATCCTATGACATCAGATTCCCGCAGAGCATGTGGAGGGGGCGCCCTTGCTTTCTGCAGTCTCCCCACACGTTTACCTTTTCTTTGGTGTTTGGAGGACCAAACGTGAATGCTGACTGTCTGCGTAGGTCTGTGGTTTATGTATTTACAGGTAAAAGCGGGATGAAGGTTAGCAAACTCCCATCATAATTCTCCTTTTTTTCCAAATGATTCAGCATTTCTTTCAGCCTTTTAAACCCTGGAACAATGGATGCTATTTTCAAAATATGACCCGCCATATAAATAACAGTCTCACAGGAAACATATTGCATCAGAATTTTACTTCTTTCTTCAGACTGCAATTCCTGCCTCTGATTTCAACATGAAATGAGACCCATTCAGGCCCCCCTTTCATCATGGCTATATTAGTTGCATTTTTTTTTTTTTTTGTGAAAGGCAGCTGAGCTGCCAAAAATTGTGATCTTAAAATCTGTATGCATTGAATGTTAGGATGAACCAGACACAGAGGGATTTTTAAAACCACGAGACCATGTTTCCTTGCTGATTAAATGTTCATTTTTGGCCGTATTTTTTTTTGCAGACACAAAGATCTACTATTTGTTGAGAAAAGGTCTCTCTTGTCATTCTTGTACCTATTTGTATGATAAGGCAACAGCCTCTCAAAGCTGTGAAATAGCACAGCCAGCCAAAACCACAAAAGACAACGTTCTGCTTTTTCTGTTCAAAAGGTAAAGAAACCTAGAAGTTTGTCAAATGAATAGGAAACAATCCAGAGCAATGTGTTACCTTCTGAGCCGTCTAACCACTAATCTAATACTATGGGTGGTGGTGACTCTCTCTGAAAGCTTTGGGCCCAAGGTTCAAGGGATGACATCTACCACAGAACGCCCAACCACACATTTTAACCCCAGCCCTGAGATAACCGCTGTCTGCTATACCGCTGCAGTAATTACTGCCCACCAGAGGGCAGTAATGCATCACATGAACTTGCGCGTTACCACATTCAACTAAAGGCCAATCACATTAGTTCTTTGGAAACAGAAGACTTTAGACTGAATTAGAGGGTCAGAGGTTGGCTGCCTGGGTTACATGTGTGTGTTGTCGTCGTGGGGTTTCCTCCAGGTACTCCGGTTTCCCTCCACAGTCCAAAGACATGCTGAGGCTAATTGGAGTTGCTAAATCCCCCATAGGAGTGCATGTGTGCGTGAATGGTGTGTGAGTGTGCCCTGCGATGGGCTGGCCCCCTGTCCAGGGTTGTTCCCTGCCTCGTGCCATTGCTTCCGGGCTAGGCTCCGGACCCCCCGCGACCCAATAGGATCAAGCCATTTGGAAAATGGATGGATGGATGGATGAGGTTGGCTGACAGGGCAGAATCTTCTAGAACAATGACTGAAGGGGAGCATAACAGCACTGCAGCCAGGCAGCTTGAGACCAGGAAAAGATGAGAATGAGCCGAGTCACACTCCTTCAGATCAGCTGTCCTGGGTACAAATGCGCAGAGATGACTACAGGCCAAATTCAAGATCACATGGGGCAGTACAATAATCTCCCCAGTGATCATTTTGACTCACAGGAAGATCACAGTTTACATTTACAGAAGTACTACAACTGACCTAATTACACTGATTCATGATTCATGGTATCTTAGTTTCAGTCACACGTTTGTATTCATATCTTGGGGGGGGGGGGGGGGCAGTCTATTCTTTTCTATGGAAAAAACCCTAATCCCACCAATGAGAACCTTAACCCCTACCCAGCCCTAACCTTGACCATAAATAACCACAAACAAAATAATGATTTTCAGCACTTTTAGTTTTCTGATTGCAGTCACAGATTTTTGCAAATTTGGTTTCGCCTTGTGGGAACCAAAAAATGGTCCCTACAACTTAAAAGTCACAGGACATTATATTGTGGTGATATTTGGTAACTTATATATAACTCCCCCCCCCTTCCACACACACACAACACAGGATTAGTTTACATCTCTACAAGTTAATTGTTGCAGAAATAGCTGTGTCCTTCTGCATCACCTTTCCTTAAAAATGCATAATTTATCCTAAACTAGATATTTCATAATAACTTCACTGCTATACTACACACCATCCTTTATGATTCAGGAGCTTCCTGACAATTTAAATAGCGCTGCCCCCCCACCCACGAAAGTGAATAATTGGACAGCCAGTCACAAGGGCCACAAACTCCTTCTCTCCATTTAGCTGGATTGAGCCCCACACTGTACTATATGTGCGTCTTTTGTTGTGCACACCACCAAGGATATCTGAACAGAAAGAGAAATTTAAATTATCTGAATGGAGAAGTATTCAGATGGAACAAACTATCCCGATGAAATGGCAATATTAGTAAAAAGCAGCCGTTAGGCAGCCGTTAGGTTAGGTTTGTATAGGTTATACAAATTCAATATTGAAACATATTCAGCATTTTTAAAATCAAAATGATTATAAACGTCTATTCCTTTTATCCAGCTGTGACGTTTTATTTAATCAGATATTAATTTAAACGCCTGTCCGGCTGCTCTTTTAGCGCCGATTTAGGTCAGGAAAAAAACTTATCACTGGCGTATAACTGTCGGTTAAATGAGGAAACAGGTCCCACGCGGCACCACTGACTGTGACAGCGGCCAAGAAATGACATGCATGCTACGTAAATGCTGAAGGGATTAAACTAATTAAAAAGCCAGTTGACCCAAAATAGTTCAGTGGATTGATTAGCTGTCGCTCAGGTCGTGTCAAACCTGTGCAGATCTGACACAGCAAATCCCTCACTGTCATTGTGATCAAACATCTCAGGTTCTCTAAACGTTTGTTTATAAGAACCTCGTAAACAATGGTGTATTATACACAATGTTTTCACTAGAGGTCAGTGTCTTCAAACAAAAAGGCCAGTAAAACCAGACAATTCGCGGAAGTCGCATGAAGTCGTAAAGTAAACGGTGTGTGAATAAGAGGCTAATTATTTTTACTGTGTTTTTTTTTTTTTGCACTGTCGCATTTTGATAACAGAAGCATTGTGTCATCTGCTGTTATCATTTGTATCGGAGCCTGCTGGCACGTCCGCACATTGAACTCATACGAAACCGCCAAATTTGTGCTAAGAAAAGTCTTTCAGCCATCCTGTCCTGCTGGGGTTATAATTCATATAATTGCGTTTGGTTTCCGTTATTCCCAGCTGTATAAAAGGACAAAAATCTGCTTTTCAATGAGTACAGCTCTATTTCCTAAAGGATTTCTCCTTGATAATGAATCAAAGCACTTTTATTAACCCGAACACATTTAACAACTACACAACAAAACTAAAATAGACAGTACACAGTGTCACATACATCAATAATAATAGGTAGGCCATATATAATGTGATGCTCAAAGAAATGTTTGATTTTTTTTAAGTATTATGTATTCAGTAGGCAGTAGCCTTGTTAATCGTGTATTTGCATCACACACCACAAAAAAAACTTTAAGAATTCAATAACAAACTGCAGTACATGACGTAACCATGGTAATAGACGTACTGTATTAACGATGAATTATGCTACCACTGTCTAATTAGACAAATTTTAGCTATAATGTATAATCAGTTTTAATTTAAAGTGAGAAATATTATGAGATACATGCGGAAGTTTGTTATATTTACAATCTGCATATTTTTTTGTAATCGGTTTTCTGTTTTTTTTGTAAAAACAGAAATGGCAAACTCGAAAATTATTTTATGACATAAGTCACACAGAATTTTGGCATAGCCTGCAGATCTTGTGACCATAATGATCATAATTGTATTTGTTAGTCAAAGTGGGTGCTTTGCAAAACTTCCACCACGGTCAGTCTGCATTGCCTCTGAGACCTTAAATGATCTCTTGTAAACTGACCGTATGCCTTGGAAAATTTCCTCTGGCTCATGTTCACTACCTCTGCAAAATGGGTTTCAATTTCTCCTCCCTCTCCCCCCCCTTCTCTCCATTCACTCTCTCTCTCACACACACACAAACATACACACACACAAACACACACACACACACATACACACACCTAAACCAACATTCCAACTAAACTGCTGGAATCTTCAAAAAGAACATAATTCCATGGAGCAGCTGTAACTAGTTCGCCAGTTGTCTGGACTTGGTACGGCCTGCGACTTCCTTGGAGCGCTGTGTACGCGTGAGACGTGCCTTCGCCACCTCAGCGGCGTAGAGCCCAGCAGCTCCGTCATCGCATGCGCGCGCCTAGGCCTGCCCACCCGCCCGCAGACAGACAACCAACCCTTTTAGGCCTGGGCGGCTGCCCGAGCCACCCACATGCCGGCTGAAAGCAATTTAACAATAAGTCAGTTAATGTGCAAGGCAGTTATAACCTGGAGCTAAATAACTTGCAATTGTTCTTGTTTACACTCTTCACTGAAATAGGAAGAGCTGTCAGATTCCATTTCAAACTGTTTAGAAATCCTAATGTGAGCTTCGTAGCAAGTATTAATCATTTTGCCAGTTTGCTAGTTGTGTCTCATCCTCTGGGCCTTTACTCAGATTGACCCCAAACTAATGGCCTGTATTGGATCTAATTCAAGCAGAGATGAGCTGGCGATTCTTCTGGGCATGTGAGGCCCATTTGCTTAGACCTGATGATCTTTACACAAAGGGGAGATCCAGTGCGGGGTCAAGGCATGGGTTACCCAACAATGAATGCTCGATTAATGCTTAGCCGTAATTAATTAGCGTTCACAATGTATACTCAGCGATAATTCTCAAGTGTGATTGGCTAGATCATGTATGTTTGCCAGATAAACAGTAATCCAGATAAACTATACCTGAGGGCACATGAAGGTAGAACCGTTCCTTAAGGTAAAATCGGAATCCCTGCTCTCTGATTGGTGCTTTTTGGTGACAGCACTGACTCAGGTCTGAACCGGGAATGTGCGATAAAGGCAGTTTGACGTGGGTCAGAGCTTTTGGCGCGATGTGGGGATAGTGGACTGAGGAAACCTGCCAGAACCAATGTCATACAACCAAAGAAACTCCATAAGACAGACTCCACCAAAAAGCTCTGTAAGGATGTTTTAATCATTTTCACTAGATATGGTGCAACTAAATCTGATTCTAGGAATGTTAAATAATGATGAATATAAGGTCTCCTAACTTTTTCCTCAGTGGAAATTAGCATCTTAGTTAATTTCTTTTCATAAATAAGTGAATTTGTTTCTTGTTTTTGCATAGATGATGCAATTACATCACCTTTATCTGCAGATATAATTTGAAAGAAGATTTAATACTAATATGTTGATGTTTCTTAATGAAGAACTAAATATTTAATGGGGTGGCCTAATTTTTTCACATGACTGTATGTTAAATCTTAGCTACTCTCTTGGGTGTATGAAGACCCTACATGGCTGACTGAAATACTCTATACCTTCTTGGTCACTGCAGCCAATGGGCAGCCTTGGCTCAGGACAGAACCTGGTTGGAGTTCCAGTCCTCAGCTGGTGCGTATGTCCCTTAGCTGGCTGGGATCCGCTGAGGCTGCCACCCAGCAGCAGTCTGCGGTCTGGCAAGAGGAGACTGAGCCATTGGCTGTTTGTTTCCCCCCAGTTCCAGCCCCCCTCAGTTATTCCGCAGGCAGTTCACTGTCCTTATTTGACTCCAGTTCAGATGAGTGTCTCCTGTCAGCTGACGGAAACCACAGTGCTGAAGTTTCTCTCTTGCTCTCTCTCTCTCTCTCTCTCTCTCTCTCTCTCGCTCTCTTCCTCTTTCTGTCTCTCTCACTCTCTCTCTGACTCTCTCACTCCCCTCCCCCCCCCTGACTTTGCCTTTCTGATGAAAGATCTCTTCAAAAGATTGAGACACACTCAATGTTGTTTACAATTTTCACCTGACCCAGGAAACTGCCATTCTACCTATACTTATAACTATACCTATAACTATACCTATCTATAACCCTAAAACCACATTGTGTGATGTGCAGTAGTGAGCACATGCACTGATCAGGCTGTGAAATAGTGCACTGGTCATATTATTAGAACATGCACTGATCACACTGTTTGTGCACTAATCACATTGTTTGTGCACTAATCACACTGTCTGTACCTACACAGAGCGAATACATTGCCTTTACCTGCCGATTATTTCCACCATTCCCACCCAGTGCGAAGTTAACCCTTAACAAGGAGCGTAATTCACCATGTGATTGGATGCCCCCCCCCCCTGTTGTCCCTTTAACCCATAAATCACTTCCTTCAGGGTGTAAACAGACATGTGGGGACGTCAGTTTTTTGTAGGCGAAAGGACAAGACAGGCAAATCGAGCCACTTTGCATTAACAGGTGTGGCTGTTCCTGCGCCTCTTTTTACTGAATAGGAACGTCACACCTTCTTATCAGCGAGTTACGGAAAGGAAATCAGCTCAGGCTTCCTGTGGATCAACCCCATCACCCAGATCTGTGTGTAAATTCAGAATCTGCAGGGCTCCTGCTGGGCGTGTCTCCCTGTGCGCTTAGACTGTTTACAAGCTGATATCACAGGCTTCACACGGTTACGTTTGCGTCCTTTATGTGGGGGAAAGGCACTAGGATTCCCTCCAGGCCCAGCAATCAGGCTGACTCAACACGGCTCCTTATCCACGTGCTCTGACTTTGCGACACCAGATTTCACCAACCTTACATGACTACTGGTGACCTTGAAATGACCCTGAGGGCATCAGATTGTGAGCCCCAAGGTGAGCGGCAGGTTCCAGATAAACCTTTGGGGGGAAAAGTCTGCCTCAGAACCAAGTTACCGCTAATCGTACAGTATCTAAGTTTTACACAAACGCCTGGTTTCACTGCTAACTTTTATGGGGAAGTGGCAGATGTCTGCTATTTCTGTTTTGTTTTTTTTTTACTAACTAATATTATAATAAAAGACCCTTTTCTGTATTTTTTTGCCCTCAAAGCTTGGACAAATTTAACTGTGGACAGGCTCCCCCGTTGGGTCTGGTTAGGGTTACGGCTTCCTCTGCCGACCCCTGGAGGATGGGCTCCCCCTTTGGGTCTGGTTCCTCCCAAGGTTTCTTCCTTCTAGGGAGTTTTTCCTTGCCAGTGTCATCTCTGGCTTGCTCACTGGGGACTTTGGGCAGAGATAATGTAAAGCGCATTGAGACAGTGTAATATTGTGAAAATGCATCCGTCCATATTCTGTAACTGCTTGTTCAATTCAGGGTCATGGGGGTCTGTCCCGGAGACTATGGGTACAAGGCAGGAAACAACCCAGGATGGAGCACCAACCCATCGCGGGACACACACAGACTATTTGCAATGTAATAAAACTGTTAGATACATGTAACTGCGTGTGCAGGCTTGCCTCAAATTGAAAATCTCATGACAACTAGCTGACCAAAGTTGGCAACCCTGGTCCCAGAGGCGTGAGGCAACAGTCCTAACCACTGCATCACTGTACTACGGCATCACTGTGCCACTCCTTGTTGTGAAAATGCACTATTTCAATAAAATTGAAATGAATTGAGCTAAGAGAATCTAAAGCTATTTTCACAGTGCGGCGTATCTCACCCGCAGCAGCACTGTTACAGCAGCCTAGAAATATCATGATAAAACTAAGTTGAAACTAAAACTTACCTCTGTCTGATTCCTCAGAGTAGACACAGATATCTCAACAGGTTTAGGAGGTCACAGCCAACGTGGCACGACATGAATTCTTGGATTTCACTTTTTGCATGTGCCGCCATTAATGTACTCACCATGATTATAAGTAGCTGTTAACTTTTAGTTATTCTACCTGTCGCCCGAAATTATCTTAAATGCGCTTTGATAAGATTGGCTGCAGAACATGAATGATCCCGTTACTGGTGATGGAGCAAAGAGAAGGATAAAACATGAACCAATAAAATCAGATGGCTCAATTGCGAGTAGCAGATGTACTCTGGGAGCAAATAGTAGTTAAAGTGTCGTTAAAATACTTCATTTTAAGTACATCATTTTAAATTACTTCCTAAAAACAACTCAGTTACAATAATGAGAATATTTGTGGTTTGTTACTTTACACTGCTACAACCTAGGATTCACCATGACATTGCTGTAGAATTTCAATCATCAACATTATCTCCATCAAGGTCTGCCAGGAACATAAGGGTATTGATGGATAACCAGATATCCTTCATCTTTATCTTTACATCTAACTAGATCTAGATATCTTATATCTAGATATGCTTTATCTTTATCCAGATATCCAGCTCACTCCAGGTCTTGTAGATGTAAACTGTAAAACATCACCAAAATCAGACTTAATTTACCAAAATATGCAACTGAGCTCCTAGCGCAGACACTTGTAATTTCATGACTAGACTACTGTAACTCTTTGCTGCTGTCAGAACATGCATGGTGTGAAACCTCTGCAATAATTGAAAACGTTCTCGAAGATGAAGAAAAGGAAAGTCTAGCTAGTCCTCAGGCAGCTCTGCTAGGTGTGGGCGTGACCCATATTAAGCTCATCTTGCAGCAGGTGTGACACGTGTACTGCAGTACTCTGATAGTGTGGCCCGGTGGGGAGGATCACAAGGGTTAAATATGCATGAGTACGGCTCACACACACACGTGCAAAGGCGAGCCACCATATCCGGCATGACACTGCAAGTTGGGTAAATGTTTAGCATAAAGACAAAGCTTGTTTTTTGTCTATTTGCATAGGAACACAGTGACTTTCTCCTGGTTCACTTTGCAGTCTAGGCACCCAAAGCCATGCAGTTGCTCTGGCAACGTAAACTTTATTTCTCAACTCACTTCAAGAAAGTGAAAGTGGAGACAGCAGCCTGTTCCGTGTTCTTGGCTTTGTGTCTGACGAAGGGACGATTTCTCTTTAAAGTACAGCTGTACTGAAACAGTATGTAATGTCAGTCAGGTAGTCGGGTGGGGTGATACCCAGACTGCCATGGTATTTTTCTTTTATGGCAACCATAAGATTAAGTTTTTCTGGGATGTTATCACCTTTCTGTGCTTCTCGCTAAACTAAACTCCATGGGTTAGGACTTGTGGTCCTGTCATCAGAATGTTGGCAGTTCAAATCCCAGGGTCAGCATGGCGATGTTGTCATTGGGCCCTTGAGCAAGGCCCTAACCCTCAATTGCGCCAGGGACTGGCGGACCCCGCTTTCTCAATTCTGTATTGCATTAGATAAATGCTTCTGCTAAACAAACGCAGAAGAGAGACAGCAAAAAGACACAAAAGTATGTTTTTAGTAGGTTCATGGTGTCTGACTCACATGTTCCACCCACAGCCATCACCACACTTTCCCAGGGCCCCACATGACCAGCCAATGAGGTGCTTCGTCTTTGCACCGTTATATTCTGACACCCAGCGAGCACTAAAACGCATCTCTGCCTCCTCGCTGCACACCGTCCTCATTCTCCTCGACACCCCCGTTCTCAAAATGAATCGCGGATAACCAGGAAGGACCCAGCAGAGCGGACTGCGAGAAATTCAAGCTTTCTGGGAAAGCCGGGATAGACGCCGCCAGCCTGGTCAGGTGCTCAAGAGGATAAAGGGAGGAAGAATAGCAACAGTCTTACATTTCACTCTGTCCTTTTCCCTGCCATAGGAGGGAAAAAAAAAAAGTCTGTAGCAGTTTAGCTTGCGCAGGATGAACGTCAGAAATCAGGAAGCAGCTTAGCCAACTTCCGAGGGGGAAAGTGCACTTAACGCAAACACTATTGTCCCAACACCAGCTGCATAGCTCCCCAGAGCTACAAACATACCTCTGTGAATGAGGTCTCTCTGGATATATACTCGATGCCCTTCTCACTCCCCTACAGGTCAGTCCACCAAGGCAGTCATTGTGAAAATTTGTGGCAAAAAAAAAAAAAAAAAAAAAAAAAGAATGGACACTGGGGTGAAACAAACACCCACCTCTATATAACCTCACGTGCGAGAACACAGCTGGGGGGGCACCTGACTTCTTGGCCAAGGAGGCTGGGTGAGGGCAGGCCGCACCTGGGGTGGTGGTATATGTGCAAGTTAGAGTTGGTCGGAAGGAGAGCAAAGCAAACACAGACAGGCTCCAATGTGCCAAACTAGCATAGCGTCACTTATACAATGACATCACAAATTTAAAAGAAATACAACACTTCTTTTTCTTACAGATTTTATTAGTCCAGAAAATATAAAATATATACATTTTTACTATGGTAGGCCAGCCTGTTGTTAGACAGGGACTATACAAACTACATAGTTTCACAATATCTTCTGTGCTCCTACAAAAAGAGAAAAAAATAAATAAATAGTATAAAGAACACAAACACATTCAAGTGTCTGTCCCAAAATAAGACTGATTATCTGGTCACAAAACCAAGCCCTGCAGTCTGTATCACTACCTGAACAATTATAGCTTCCCAGGCACATATAATACAGCGCCCAAAAAAAGGCATCTTCATTTTCAAGCTACAGTTCATAGTACCTCAGTGAGATGCTGAGAAATAAACTTACACTCCGACAGTTACTCAAATACACATGTAAACAGATAGGGCACATAGTTCTACTTTAGACACAATTGCTCTTGGAGAAATGTTAACAATCAGCACTGGTATGGTTTCAAACAACAGCACAAACACACACATACACACACCCTTGGCCACAGGTGTTCATTTACTGAGATCGAGGGCCAGGTCCTCTCCTTAACCGCACCGAATGTCCAGGCAGCAAGTGACCGAACCCTGTGTGACCGAGAGCAGCAGAGATGAAGGCCTGAAGGGGGGGGGGGACCGGTCCTTCCTTAAAGAACATATGAACAGGACCGGACTCTGTGCACAAGCCAAATCAAAGCTGCCTCCGTCCCACCTGAACACTCGGCAATAAAGTGCATCAAATCCCAGTCACTTCACTGCCATTGACGCATAAAACAGAACCAATTCTCCCATAAATCTCAGCTGCTAATGCAAATTAGCATCACAATATGTTTAAGGGCAAATATGCTGCGTCAACCTTGGCTGGGAAGAAAAAAAAAAAGCCTCGGAAATGCTTTGTTCGGTGTGGCTCAGTGTCCACCGTTAACAGACACTGAGAATATCCACCGTGCTATGAGAAGCATGTTCTTTCAAGAGAGCGGGAAACAAGACAAGACTGACTTGGTGGTGTGTGAAGCCCTTTTGAAAAACCGCCCACTGATTTATATCTAAATATATACAAAAACAAAAACACACACTACACAGGAACCGTATCAGCTCATCAAAAGCTTACCAAAAAAAAAAAAAAAATTCAAAAAAAAATCTTTGGTGATATTTCCTCTTTTCTACCTTCCTGCAACGTTTGCTTTGTCATCTGAAAGCCTGACAGACATCATGCACATTTAAGCCATTTTTACAAATTTCTTCAGGGAAAAAAAAAAAAAAAACTCAGCTTGTTCCTTTCATCCACTAGCTGAAACTTTACATCATACACAGGAACACTCAGTCATATGCACAGAAACAAAATGCATGTTTTCTTGCCTTAAGGACAAAATGAAAATTCCCCCATAAGGATGGCAAACCCCGAAGACAAGACTTTCTAGGGATATTCCCACACAAGCAGAATATGCCCCGAACGAGGAAAACCTTTGTTGTTTTTTTAAAAAAAGTGCCAAAATTCTGTCATTTGTTGTGGTTGTTTGGGAGGAGTTAAGATTCACGCCATATTAAACAAACAGTCTCAACAGGATGTCAAACATGTACATGCAAGAGAAAAAAAAAAAAAAAAATACTAAGCAGCATTTTATCCCCAAAAGGAGGAGAGGAGAGATGTCCAATTCTGACATCAAAGCCAGTGTGAGCCAGTCAAGATCACTGGATCAGCTCCAGAGCTTCCTGGATGCTGGACGAGTGCCTCAAATCCTGAAATCAGTCAGAATATCGGAGGTTAACAGGCGGTCTACAGTGCAACAGCAAAAAAACAAAAACACAAAAGAGGTCTCTTAGCGTCACATTAAAAGCAGAACTTGATGATCTACAAAAGATCTGAGATACCAGAAAACACCCTTTTCTGTACTAGTACTGCATTCAGTTCCATTTAGTTCTACTGGGTGAGATCTGCCAGCTCAAAAGGTGCGTGAAGCCGCTCGTCTTGTTTCCTCCAGAGTTCCCACCCCAGATGCAGACTGACCTGTCCTGGCAAAGGAGGAACCCCAGGAGTGCACGGAGAGGCAGGGGGGGTAGGAGATAAGCTGTTGAAACGTGGCTTCTTGGTGGGTTCAGGGCTGGTCAGAGGGGTGATACTGTTCCGCCTGATCAGAAGGCCAGGTCCTCTCTTCACCTCCTGCACAGACATGATAAAGAGGTCAATGACCAGGATGACCCAACCAAATATAACACAGTAGTTTAAGGAGAGGCAGGAGCCGAACTTACCTCCGGTTTGTCCCTATGTGTGTTTACAGCATCCACGTTCAGCGAGATGGACTCCACTTTACACCCTGTGCACAGAACCAGAACAGTGAACTCACGCCCATGTCACAGCACACACACACGCAAACGACCCACATGCTACCAACTCACCATAAGCCACTGGGGTGAGCTTCAGAACTGTGTGCAGGGGACACTTGAGGTAGGGCATCTCGTCTGAAAGAAGACAATAATCCGCTCACACCAAATTCAGAAACGGGGAAAGTGAACGCAAGGAGTTAAGGGGAACAGTATCTCACCAGCACTCTTGTCCAGGAAGTAGGCCAGCAAACAACGCATGACTGCCTGATGGCAGATGACCAGCACATTCTCCTGCCTCTCCAGCTCCATGATGACAGGTTCCAGCCTCTGAACCAGGTCTTGGTACGACTGTAGGGGATATGAGGAAAGGCCTTAGGCTAATACCATGCGATGGCTAAACATGGAGCATCTCCCTGCAAGGCTTGCATTTGAAACACGAGACATGGACCCAGCAATACATGCCATGACAATAGCATTAAAACAGGGGCGGGTAATCTTATCCACAAAGAGCCATTGTGCATGCACATTTTTGGGATACCCTTTAGGTCAGCTGTTCAAACCCAGGTGTGAGGACTCTTCAGCCAATCAGTTCTCCAATTAGTAATCTAATTAAGGAGTTGCAGCAAAAACCTGCATGCCCAACGGCCCTTTCTGGATAACATTGGCCACCCCCTGCATCAGAACATGTCGGGACATGTGCAAGCTCATACCTCGCCCCTAGGGTAGCGGTAGTAGAACTTGTCTTGGTCTCTCAACATGAATTCCTCCGGGAACCTCTCCCTCACCTCCTCGTAGGTCATCTCCTCACACACGCCCTGTACGTGGAGATGTGTCACGTCATTCGAGGGCATGCGCCCGCAGAGAGAGAGTCACCGGGAGACAGGAGGCTGCCTTACCGCATCGATCTCATTGAGTGCCTTCCATTGTTCGTAGACCAAGCCCAGTGCCTCGGCCGTCTGAATGCTCCGTCGTAGCTGACTGCTCCACACCTTCAGATCCTGCAGTTTCTGCTCCTCCATGAAGCAGGATAGTGCCATCGCAAACTGATGGGGCAACCAAAGTAAGGTAAGCCAAGACTTCGGAGAGCAAGCACTTAAGAATTCCGGCCTTTGAAGGCAAAGACCGTCTCCCAGACTAAAGCCTTTATAACCTGATTTACAAAAGATTCATTGCATAAGGCAATGCAGGTCATAAAGATCCCTATCGAATACTATCCCACATTTCCTTTATCGGCAATACTTATGCAACCATGTACCTTTTTGCCCCGGACAGACAAGCCAGAATCCCCGCCCAGACGGCCTTGCAGATTGTGGTCGCTCTCGCCATGGCGACAGAGATAAATGGTGCGTGGCTGCACGTGAATATTCATCAGGTAGTACACGATCCTGCTCTGGATGTGGTCCTGGACGCGGTTGACCAGGAACCTGCGGCCCACGTCAATCACCTTGATGAAGGACAGGTTTCTGAGGAGGAGAGAGGGTGTTTTGCATGTGAAAACAAGGCACACCGCCTATCTGGTTTCCATTCTTCATACTCTAGGACTGTGACTCTTACCAAGGTGTCATATTTACATCAAAATAAGCCCCATTATTCGGGGTTACACCCTACTGCACCTCAATTGGGAAGAGGCTGCACTACAGGTATGTAGGTACCTGTCATGCCCATCAGGGTCCAGGGGCTCATACAAGGTCCGGTAACAGTCGATCCTCTTCTGGAAGTCCTCCATGGCATCTGCCTTATTGCAGTCCTGGTAGTCTGGACATGACACTTTCACTTCCTGTGCAAAGAGAGCAAAGGCATCAGCTGCAAATGCACCCGAGAGTCAGAGCTACACCAACATCAACAAGTCAGAAATGAAGAATCACGACAGAAAGGCTCACCATAATGTTTGCAGCAATGATGCTGGGCTCGTCGCAGATGGACTCAATAAAGAATATCTGAAAAGAGGAAGAACCATTTTGTTTGAACACTGGGGGGGGGGGTTCCGTGTTAAAAACAGTCACTTAAAATGTTTGAAACGTTCCTAACCTTGAATCCATTATCACTGCCAAAATTAAGGATCAGGTCTCTTCTTGCCCTTGTCGTGTTTGTAGCATCAAACACCTGAAGAGGAGAAGGTACGCATGTTATGCGGAAAGACCCTGAAGAATAGTGCTAATGGCTGACCCTCCATACCAGCGTTTCCCAATCCGGTCCTCGGGGATCCGCAGACTGTCCACATTTTTGCTTCCTCGCAGCTCCCTGCCAGACCGCCCACATTATTATTCCCTCCGTGGTCCCGAGCCGGAGCTTGGAGGGAGCAAAAACGTGGACTGTGTGGGGGCCCTGAAGACCGGGTTGGGAAACGCTGGCTCTACATGACGTACAGCATGTTCTCTGCACGGTGAGGAACACACCGATTTTGTTTCAGTCTCACGGGCCACTTACAGCGACTTGGCCACCTTCCTCTGTCAGGTAGGTCTTCACATCTCTGAGGGCTGCCAAGGCACATTGTCTGTGGAGAAGGGATGAGTCAGACTATGCCCAGTCACTCCCCAGCCCGCTCCCACGATCCTCTGGTTCTCACTCACTGTCTGATCTTGACGGCATCCTGGTTGTCGGGCTTGAAGAAGTCGTAGGAGCTGTAGTGCTTGACCGCCTCTCGTCGGTATTCACCCACATTAAAAACTGGTGATAGAGAAGAGGAGTCAGATTGCACTGCCCAAGGGAAACAGAGCCCAGAAAACTCCACTTACATCAGCAGAACGGTTTGCTTTCCAAGCAGGGGCAGACGCAGACCCAGACCCCGGGGCACGGTACCTTTGGTGGGCATGCCAATCCAGTTGAGATAGCGGGTCAATTTCCTGGAAATGTAGGTTTTCCCACGAGCAGGCAAACCCACCATCACAATGACAGTGGGGGGGTTGGCCAAGTGAGGGCCCCCACAAGCTGGGGATATAGCAAAGAGCCAACACTTACTCCATAGCAACATAAATTCAAATCAACCTGAATGCAAGTCTCCATTATTCATGCCTGGGAATAGCTCTAGGATAGAGAAGAGAGTTTTTTTTTTTATTTTATTTTAAAAAAGTACACATTGTTTAGAGACATTTCACAAAGAGTGTCTTCTTTTTTATCTAGTTTTAGGACACCAATGGGATTTATTAGCATAAATTATTCAGGTTCCGGTGGACGACCATCGCACTCATACTGGTCAGCCTTTCTGGTGCCATACAGCTGCATTCAGGCTGACCAATCGTAGGACCTCGTCCCACACGCAGGGAGTGACGAGGGCGCTGTTGCCACCCACCACTATCAGACGGTTACCATGGAAATGTAATCCCCTTCCCCTCGTGAATTAGAGGCGGGTGACTCAGGGACGCCGGATGAATGGCCCTCCGCAATTCGAAATGCATGCACATGTCAATGCCGGCGAATTTTAATTTAACTAAAATTAGTTACTAATATACATTCAATTTCCAATATAAAAACGAATTAAATCAGAAGACAGTACAAGATAAAATAATAAAGTACATTCGTCTAACTGGGTTCTTTACGTATATTCGTGGTTGATATACAACATACACATCGGCATTTTAAAACGGTCCTCCTTAAACTAAGGCGCATACAAGACCGCGAGTCAATGCACCTGATGCGCACAAGAAATCCTCCCAACCTTTTCCCCCCCAAGTATGTCTGACCCGCCTGTGTTAAACAGATGCAGGTGTGTCAAAGCCTCAATTCATAGACCAGCTCCTCGCAAATTAAATACATTTTTACGGAGGCTGAATTTTGCTCATTGCGGAATCCGCCGCGCATGATTTATAATTGGATTATTCATCTCCGCACCGGCACTTATAGTGCCTAAGCATGCGCTCCCTATAAACCTTGAACGCAAGCGTATTTCACAAAGTAGCCTGTTAATTTATACTAATTCGACATCCATGGGTGATATAAACATCCCAGTTAGGATATATAAAAAAACAACAAAATACTGATATGGGTGATACCGGCACAATGAGTAACTAGTTCATGGTCCTGGCTATATACTGACATGATATACTCACATTTCTGCGACACCGCTGGTTTATCATCGCTAGTGGGAATCCAGATTTTTTGGATCCTGTTCTGGGTGAGCTCAGTTGGCATTCCTTAATGATCGCAAAATGAAAGAAAGAAGATCCGAGTGACTGTAAACCGACACGAGCGTCTGGTATTGCGTATATAAAAATCCCCTTCCGTTTTCACTTCCTTTATCCGACTCAGCTGGAGGATACGTCAGGACGGTGGGACGCGCGCAGGACCCTCTCCGTCTCTGTCTCACTGCTGCGGTTTCCTAGGCTGACTCCCGGAGTCCCTTTTAACGGCGAGGCTAAGGATGTGAAACGTGATCCGTGTGACGCCCAGAAATTCCGTCATTCAGTCCCACTGATCCAGTCATCGCCGGGTGACCTGCGGCGCCCCCTGGTGGGCTGGACGTGGAAATGTACCAGACGCTTGGACCCTCTATTGTGGGCTTTTGAAGTGTAAAAATCGGGTTTTAAACACTTGAAAGAGCCTATTCATGAAGTGTGACGAAATAAAGAATTCAAGCTAAAGCTGCATAAAGTAATACCAATATTTTTGATATTTTTGGGGTTTATAATTCAAGCCTAAACATTCCTTAAAAATGGTTTTACATATTTATCATCTAGTATTATGTACCATATGCCTTGTTGTATTCATTTTTATATAAATTATCATATATTGTATTTATCTCTTTCCATGCCAGTGGATCAAAATTTTCACTCATGGGAATCAATAGAGATCTATCTTATCTTCTAAAACAAAAGGTTTTTTTCTGCACACTTCACACATTGAATAATACCAATTACACAAAACTAAATATTCGAAATAAAAAAGATATGAAAGCGTGGCAGTTTACATTGTGAGTCATCAATTACACAGCCTGGCTCATTTCTGGAACATTCCAAAAGATTAAGGGCATCCCCTGCGCACGTGCGGACTCAGGCGTCGGCATGGCCATTGTACCTACTGAGTGGAAGGACGTCTACGCCTAGATCATAAATGAGCAAAAGTGATGTGGACAATTGCTTTATTATCATGCTTTCGCTATCGCTTTTTTGTTAAAATGATTGTAACTAATTATTTTAATACAATTATACTTTTGATAAATACTTGTACCGTTATTACTAAAAATATAAAATAATTTGTTTAGTTTTACCTTCTTAGAAATATCTGTGTGATATATATTCCGTTAA
Organism: Mormyrus hasselquistii; assembly: GCA_026779605.1. Taxonomy (NCBI): domain Eukaryota; kingdom Metazoa; phylum Chordata; class Actinopteri; order Osteoglossiformes; family Mormyridae; genus Mormyrus; species Mormyrus hasselquistii. The sequence goes on from JAODKE010000001.1 coordinate 7,773,886, forward strand.
ATTCCAGGGTGTATATTTTCATTGGTGTATTTATTCCATTGTAAAACAAAACAGTAGACATGCACTTATATTTATTTATTTATTTGCAATTATAAAGTGTTAAAACTAGTGTACTAGTAGAATTTATTTAAGTGTGCAAGAATTGTTATGTAATCATGGCGTTTCTTGTACTTTAGTTCCTCTGCTCCTGCAGAATAACGAGATTGGCAACAGGGGCGTAGAGATGAATGGAAGGGGAGTCGAGTTTTTATGGGGGGGAGCGATGGCAAACTGGTAAATGGTAATTAATATAAAAAGCTATTCATGGCTTAAGGCAATAAATACACATTGATTCGGAGGGCTAAAAAGCAGTTTAGGGGGGCTAACCCCCCTAAAATAGGACAAACGACACGCCTTGGCAGCCAGCAACATCGTCTGCACGTCGGGCTCGTAGCCAAAAATAAATTCCGTGGGGTGTCCGGCAACCCTGTCGATAGGTCACCATCGGGAGATATTGTCTAGCGGGAGTTCAAACTAATTTCCGGGGAGGGGGGTGTCAAATCCGTAATTTTACTACCTCTCTACGTGCCTGCTGCGCTTCTGCCAACGGATTCCTGAAGCACAAAATTAATAAAAACTGATAATTCCCAGTCGCACAGAGTACATAATAAGTAATAGGTGACATCAAGATACTGCTTATCTTGTCAATTTGGATGTCTCAGTTGCCAAGAAATAACGTAAGATCATACGAAAAAGAAAAAAACGTGTTCCTTCAATGAAGCAATATTCGTGTTGAGGGAACTGCAGTTTAAAAAGTTAGAAGAGTACCACTCGGAAACGTCAGAAAGTTATAACAACTGCAAAACTGTAGGCACAGTGGCCTTTATCCAGTCCCGGTCCAAGCATCTCTATTGTTTTCGTTGTTATTATTGATATGTAAACTCGCCGTGAGGGAGTGTGACAAGCGGGGCTTCCTCGTCGGTGACAAAATCAACACGTAAACAAGGAAGCTCATCTTTCCAGATGAGAGCCCCCTCCCTCCACGGGATGCCAGCTTCGTCCATGCGCGGCCATTGCCTACGGGACCTGAACAACGTCTCCTGCTGTCTGTGCCGATACAGCTCAGTCATCACGGTAAAATCTGTGCGATCCCTTAACTGACCCCATACAGGAGCTAAAAATAGCATCACTTCAATTCGGCGGCTTCCAACTCAACAAAGCACCTGGAGAATCCCATAAAATTGAAGTGATTTAAAAGCATCGTATAGGGCTACAAATTTGATTTTGTACACGATTTTTTTTACGTTTTTCCAGACCTGGAGCCTCACCTTAGCATTAAACAGAAACTGTCTGTACTCCCGTCCGTCCTGCCTGTCCGGGCAGAGAGATCCAGCATCTTACCTTAAAGAAAACATTAATTTCCCCGAAATCGTAATTAGACAATTATTACTTATTATTCAGTTTAATGTCACATGACTTTGCCCGGATTGACTGGAATAGTTTAAGGAAACACTGAGCTCACTTGGTCGCCTTGATGTCTAAAACGGGAGATTTTAAGGTGGCAGCAATAGCTGGGTATAGCTGTCCGTCTTCATAGGAGCTTCAGCTGGACCTTGTACATTGAATCTCCAGCAGTGAAGTCGGACCGTTTCTTATCCATGCAGGATAAGAAACGAAATGACCGCCACCTCCGGGTGCTTGATAATCAGAGAGGCTCTGGGGCGAAGAAGCTTGTGAGGATGAGCTGGTCCTGATTCAGTGCTTATCGGTTAACATCATACGCAGACTACATTCGAGATTTAACTCCTTAATCCGGTTACTTTAACGGATGGGTTGATTAATCGGACTCCACCATGAGGGGCAGAAAGAGCTAGTGCACCTGGAGAGGGAAATCGCATCGCCTTTATCTCCCCAAACGAGTATCATACGTGTTTTAAGACGCTTTTTATTTCGCTGTTTCGGTTTTTCCATTTTAACGTTTACTGTGCTGTTTTTCTTTTTTTCTGACATAAAAATTAGAAGAAAAACGCACGCTATTCGTTTGGTGAGGTGTACAGTAAAAGGCGGGGAGATTTCCCTCTCCAGGTGCCCCCTTTGTGCCCCGCATGGTGAAGTCCCATTAACCAACACATCCCCGTAGGAATACCTAATACAAGGCCAAGAAGAACGCTGGACTTATAAATGTTGAAAATGCCTTTTAAATTATGTATACGGGCAGCAACACTGAAAAAAATATTCCAAATGTTGAATCAACTTAAAATCAACACGAAATATTTAAAGTTGCCTCAACGCAAATAATTTCTGTAGTTTAATTCTGTAAGAAGGTTCAAACATTAACATAATGTTACATTTAAATGACACATTTAAATAATTTTCAGCTATTGCAATGAGAAGAAATTAACACATCGAACGAATAACAGACTTGTTTTAATTTTTCAGTGTAGAAAATTTTAAAGTTTTTTTAAAGTAATAAAAACGTTGAACAGCGTTGAACAAAGTTGAAAAACTTTATGAACAGATCCACTTTCACCAGCCCTTTGCGGGCTTGCAAAGGAAAAACCAGCTAAGGGTTTTTCATGAATGCGACTTAACCAGCCAGGCGCCGTGAGCGAGACATTAAGTGTGTCCAAGTTAAATGCAAAATTTAACAAGATGAAAACACAACTTTTTGGCTATAAATTTAGCGTTTCAATTGAGCCTAATGTGTTATTCCCTTCCAGTATTACTTCGTCTTGTATGACTATATATTTAAGAGACTTTCTTTCCGGTAAAAAGTCATACGTGTCCTCGAACACGTCTGGGCTCTGCGCTTTGATGATACTAATTGCGTCATGGTGGATCTTGCCGTAGTTGTACACGCTGTACACTAAGGCCTACCGGTAAACAGTTTTGCTGTGGCATCTGTCTTGTAAGTTGTTTTGAATACGGATGAACCGACAGCCCAGCAGAAACAGGACTGTAAACAGGGGGTGACATGATCCAGGGTGGGCAGTATGCCCATGCCACACACCAGGCATACACTGCCTACATGCAGACCCATACATGGCTCCTCCGGGCCAACCTGAAACCTGACATCCGAAATGTAATGTACAGGGGGGAGCCCTGGTCTATTTCTGCAACCCCCCCACCCCCCAGAAGCCAGGCAGTTCCGTGCTGTCTGTGTCACTGCGTTTATCACAGCACTGCAGCTGTAACCCCACACTGGCACTTGTGTTGGTGACGTACAGTTCTGAATCCAGGGGACAGCGGGCCACCCTGGTCAGTAAACAAACTGTAAAAATGTTTACTACAATTCACATTAATAGAGTGTTCTGTTCACAGCCTACGAACAATACATACACTATTTATGTATTTGTTTTTGCATGCATCCTATTTGCACTGTTTTATTACACTTTCGCAGCTGCTGTTTGCTAAATGTCAAGACAAGATAAATAAAACTATTTGATTCAATTGCACTAAATATGCCCGATGTCCTAAAGAGCAGCTATTGTGGGGCACTTTCATATCAGGTCCTACGTTCCCGCACATACTTTTGAATATATGAAAACTTACCTGACAGCCTACAGGTCCGCCTGGGGGCTGAGACTGGCTGTACCGTGACATTTTTGTGGGGGCTGGAGAGCAGTTGTTCTCACCCTGGTTCACGGGGAGCGCCAGAAATGTTTTTGCTCCCTCCCAGCAAAAATGTGGATGGTCTGGGGGTCCCAATGGACCTCATTGAGAGAGACGACATAGAAGGTCGGTACTGATTATGACGGACAGGTTTTGCTGCTGCGGGAAAGCAGCACATTCCTATACACAGTAATATATGTGTTCATCATCCTAGTCTGCTGCACTGGTCCTAGTGTGTCACTCTACCAACACCCTCACCAGAATCAATAAGTCAGTGTAAGTCATACTAACAAAGCGAATCAAATGAGACTTAAACGAGAGAAAAGATTCAGCATTTTTAATATGCATTTGCCGTGGGATAATGCAAATATAATCCAAATATAAGTAGACTTGCATATGATGTCATACTTTGAATGGAAATATTTATTGTCCTTCACTGAATCTAGGGCTGGACAAATGACTCCGTTTAACAAGTTAAATATTACTTCTCAATAAAGTGAGTAAACCAACCAATCAGGAGCCTGAGGGCATCAGGACAAGGGCATGACGACAAAGCGTGTGACGATCCACTTCCCGTTTCCACCGATCCGCGGCACAAGAAGGCCTGTTGCGTTTAGGTCAGCAAAGCAAACTAATATCGTGTGGAGAGGTCCTTCCAAACACAAACGTACATAACAACTTGCTATGACAACAGGCAGGCGACTGCATCACGGTTGAATCACGATAACTTCCTTTGAGTTTCCCCGCATCAGTCAGGTTTTCGACCTACTTGAACTTCCGGCCATGAGAACGATCGGAGATCTCATGCTGAACCAAAGGACTGTATCTATAGTTACTGAAGGCAGGATGATTCGATATCCTGCCTCTTAGATTCTTTCATCACAGACGTAACCAATAGCCCAACCCAACCTCCATAGTTTTAAATACACCGAACAGCCACCCAGCATCAGTAAATCCCAAGGACACAGTATTATGAGTATATTAAATGAATACAATTATAAGTAGTTGGTACTTGGTAATAAGACCAACACGTGATAATTTGCATATTTGTTGCCTTTGCCTGAATGTTTGGGGGCACTAGGCTGGGATAAAGGCAAAGTGCTTTGACACAATGTAATTAGACATTAGTAGTTAGACAAGTAGACAATGTTCGTCTGATAACATTTTGCCACAGGGATACTGCGGCACGCTTGGTCATCCACGGCAGTTCCGTAATCTAACACTACTCTCTGATTGGCTCAGTAGTCATCACAGACACCTCCCACACCCACGAGAGGACTTCATCAGCAGCCGGCACACTTATATAACGCTTGGGACGGTTTGTAAACAAAAGCAGAAAAGCAGTCCAAGATTTCTCCTGCCCCAGTACAATGAGCTCCACGTATTTTAGGAGCAGGAACGCGACTTTTCCCATGAGCGTCTGCGCCTACCTTGAAGCAGTGCCCCCACTGGCCAGGTGCCTACGCTACATCACAACTGTTCTGTATTTACAATTAATCAGCACGACAACGGGGGGGAAAAAAAGGCATCAGAATATCCACAGACAACCCACAGAAGGAGACATGCCGATAAGTAAATCACTCATCAAAAAGGAAAAAAAAAAAATCACAAAAAAAACTATTTATTGTCAGGTTCCCACTCACAAGCCGCAAAAACACCAACAGATAGACAAAACGTACTTTTTAAAAAATAATTTCTGCAGCGAAAACTACAATTGGGGTAAAAACAGCCACGATTCCATGTACATCTTATGACATGACATGGCAGAAACTTGTATTGAATATACACGTTTAAGGTACATAATAACAATGTTATTGATGAGAGACCATTCCAGTCCATGTGCTTCTAGACACAAGATGAACTAAAAAGAGCGATAGCTGCCTGAAACAAACAGTCTGCAGTGTTCCGGACCTCCTTCGTTGGTATTTCCCCAGATATTTCAGGCCCGCCTCACACCTGATCCCCCAGGTCCAGCACCCGGAACTTGTCCAGGCTGTAGAAGCAGGCCTTCACCACCCGTCCGCCGAAGTAGCGCCCGTTCAGGTCCACGACGGCTGAAACGAGAAGCCCAAGCGGGCCGGTTGCTACACCAGCAGCAGAACCGCCATACACACCCGAGACTGGGTACCACGTGATGCTGTGTGATCGTGCACGACGTGCGGCTGCCCCTGGAGGGGATTAAGGTCTGGCAGCGAGTGGCTCGTCCTCAGAACCTGCTGTGGCTGCCAGCTATTTTAACCTTACGGCTAAAAAAAACAATGAAATCGTTCATGCAGTGCTGGGTTTTGTGATTTGATAGCGTACGTATAGTGTGTGTGTGTGTGTGTTGTGTTTGCTATAGCTCACTTTATTTCTTTCTACTTATTGCTCTTTGTCGCTATACGTTGCTTAAGTCTGCAAGGAGGTACGCAAGCAATTCTTTGTATTTGTATAAGTGAAAGTCAAGCCTTTGAGTCTTTGAGCCAACAGCTGTTGTGCCAAGGACCAGCAAGCCTCTTAAGGAGGAGCAGTCCTGAGTCCAGCATCATCTCCGTACCTCCTTAATTATGCTTTCTGATTCGGTGACCCTTGGGACTTGTGACACTTCTTTGACGGCGACTCGGGGGATCAAAACAGTGACGACGAGATGGAAGGGGGTGGGGGGTGAGTTGGGCCTCCCCCGGAGCTTACGGCTGGGCGTTTAACGCGAACATCAATCTGAGGGTGGCTGAATCACCTTGACAACCTGACAGCCGCACCCTTGCGAGCCAAACCGACAGCCCGGCACGTCGTGTCACGCCTGTGCCGATATGCCACGCAACAAGCCGCCCCTTGAACTCTCACTCACCCTTGATAGCAGACTCCACCCTCTCAAATTCCAGGAATATCCTGACGGCCTCATCGTCCGTCGTGTCCGAGATCTGCGGGGGGGGGGATGTAGCCAAGGAGCACAAGTCATCCAATCACATTCAGCAGCACGATTTTAAGGCACAAGGGGCTGAATGCCATAAATAGGAGTTTATGTCCTGTGTATGATGTCAACTCTCAGAGGCACCCACCGAGACGGCACTAAGAAGGGTGCGATGACAAAATGGTTACCATGGTGATGACGAACGCCTAAAGCTTAGAGAAGTCATGATGGGACACCAAAGCTCACCTCAAAGATGACACACTTGGTCACTTTCCCGTACTTCTCACACTCCTCCTTAGTTTCGGCCTCCAGGTCCTCGTCCACCTCACCCCTTCCCACCATGTTCTACCATGAAATAAATAAAACAGTCATATCTCTCTCTCTCTCTCTCTCTCTCAAAAAGTCCCCAATTCCCAATTCATATAATAAATATATTTAAGTAAATATGCAGGTCTCACAGTACAGACACAAAGTTTCTTATTAATAAAAGGGGAAGGTTTGTAAAAACAGGACATTACACTCCCAGAGCCACTGTGATGCTTTTACCCGCAAAAGGACAACTTTAGTCGGGCACTTGAGGATCTCCGTCAGAGGGTTGCTCTCCGGCTTCTTGCCGGCATCTCCTGCGGACAATGGATGGAAGCCACATGTAACCTTGGTGCCCGAAACGGCTACATAGGTGACATCAGTCAGACCGGGCGGCACTGGGCTGAGAAACGCAGCCCCCGAGACCTAAACAGCTGCCGACCGCGTGGCGTGAACTACTTTACAAACTAGCCGGCAGATTCAGTGCATCCGCTCCCCGCCAGCACCTTCCTTTAAGCCACACTGTCGAATAATAATCCCCAGCTTTGGTGTGCGAGAGACCAAAAACAGCAGCAGGAACAAAGGAGACGCAACGCATCATGGAGAGACTGACCTGCAGCTGCAGCCACCCAACCTGGAGAATCCCCCCCGGACGTCTGATTGACTCCTGCTGGGTAGACATCGCCATGGTTACATCAGAACTCAACAACCAGCGCCGTGGCAACCGCACGTGTGCGTACGTGCATGTACCCACCCTTTTCTGTCAGGTCTCCAATGATGATCTTGCCGCCTCTCTTGCTGGTCTTCTCCACAGACAGGGCGGTGCTGAGGCCCTGCTCATGCTTGCCCAGGCCCTGGCCCTCACGGAAGCCATACTTCTGCATGATCTTATGTGCCACCGTCCCGCTGGGATGAGGGTGAACAGGACAGAGGCAAGAGGTCTTCCGAGTCATTATCCTGTAGATCAAGCTTCCCATCGCACAGTAAAAGTCTCAAAACCTGCCCCAGACAGGACAGCGGCAGCAGTACCCACCCCATGTTAGCCAGGAAGGAGCTGGTGGGACCGGGTGGAGAGCGGGGGCGATCTGAATCCTCATACATGGGAGGGGGGATGGCGGCTTTTGATGAGTGGGTGCGAGGCCGGCCGTCATCATCGTGAGGGTACGCGGTCGAGAATTCTGCATCGAGGAAGAAATTCACGTAATTAAACATAGAGGTGCACATCTGTGCTGTTATGAGCCTGCCAGACACAAGAATAGATTCTTAGTTTCACAATGCCACCTAGTGGTATATCTATAATATCGCAACATTTTACTGACGCTCTCTGTCCTTCTCCACCAGTGAGGTCGGCGGGGCAATCGCAGCTCCCCCTACAGCTGAGAGCAGGAAGAAGAGGGATATGGCAGAGGAAAGAGAGGGTGGCATGGCAGGGGAAGGGGGAAATGACGTACGGAGAGAGAATCAAATTAACCCAGGCTGTTTGTAATTTTTTTAATACAAAGCAGACAGACATTGACCAAAAATAAATGCTAGGTTTTGAGAGCAAATGCAAAAACAAAAATAAAAGACTTAAAAAAAGCGCAAAGTCCTATTTTAGTTGAACAAGTTCCGGAATCGGGGGAACAAGCAGCCCCCCCATGCCTGCGACTAACCTCGCTTCCTCCTCTCCTTCTCGTAATCCTCCTCTTCATCAGATTCACCATCTGCGGGGAAGCTGGAGAATCCGCTGGGGACACCCCCTTCCTGTCGATCCTTCCGTTTCCTGGAGATACAGAGTGTGACAGGGATGTTTTCGATGATGTCAGAGTGTGACAGGGATGTTTCTGATGATGTGTGTAGCGCACATGTACACGATTACAGATAAGTAAACACGAAGCTGCAAGAATCCACATTGTTTAGCTGGTCAAAAAGAGCTATAATAAGCATTATCTATGATGACGAGTATAAGCTGCAATGCAGTCACTGCATACAGTGAGATGTGTAGGGCACAGTGCCGTCACTGTATACAATGAGGTGAGTTGGCCGCAGCACTTCCACTGCATACAGTGAGGTGTGTAGGTCACAGTGCGGTCACTGCATACAGTGAGGTGTGTAGGCTGCAGCAAGATCACTGTGCTTCACCATGTACATTGAGGTGTGTACGCTGCAGTGCCGTCACTGTATACAGTGAAGGTCCATACTTCTCCCGCTCCTCAATCTCTTTCTGACGCTCCTGCTCCCGCAGACGTTGCCTCTCTTCTCGCTGCCGCTTCACCACCTTCTCATACTCATTGGGGAACATGGGGTCATACTCGTCAGCCAGTGGGATGAGCACGTCTCCGGAGGAAAAGCCCCCCGGGGCTGGGTCCTGCCGCGGGACACAGCGAACATTGGTCAGCATCACACATCAGCACAGGTCCCCGGGAGGAAGGTCACACGGTTCTCACCTTGAGCCCTGCAGCAGCGTGCGGAGGCGTGTCTGAGATCTGTCTGTCATCACTGGTGTTTCCTCGCTTTAAGTCAATCACTGGCGCAAGGACAGTCGCCTGCTTCGACCTCTGACTCTGGAAAAACAAAGACCGGGTTCAATCCCCTACCCCATTAAAAGTGATTAGAATTGCGATGCCCACTGTTTATTCTGATCTGCATCCATATAATACACCTGCTGATCAAACCACAAGCAATTCTGTGACATCTCCATGAGAAAGCCTTTGTGGTACGGAGGTGTCAGATCTGGTGTGGTGGCGTAATGGATAGGGAAGCACGCTTGTAATTGAAAGATTGCAGGTTTGAATCCCCAACCAGCAAGGCACCGCTGAGCAAGGTACTGCCCCCAAGTACTGCTCCCTGTGCGCTGAATCAGCTGCCCCCTGCTATGTCACATTTGTACATATGGGTTAAATGCAGAGGACACATTTTGTTGTTGTGTGCTGTGGTGTGTCAATAATGACCACTGATCACCTAATTCTAAATTGTATCTCCTGCTTCACTGCCGGGATTTAAACACTTACCTTGGCCTGGGTAAGGGCTGCTTTCTTCACCTGCAGCTGTGACTGCAGCAGCTTGAAATTCTTGGACCAGCCTTCGGTCTTGGCATCGCTGGTCGCCACGCCCAGGTCGTCATAGAGAGACATTTTATTCCTGGATTTTAAAGGGTTACGTTTGAGGAAAGCAGGCGTGCACCATTCAATAAATCCAACCAGGCTCCGAGCACCGCCCGTCTACTGCAAGGTTTACCGAACACAGAGCAATTAGTCAGTTACTTTAACCAGTTGCATTCCTACTGCTTTTAAACGTAAACCCCAGACTTTAGCGGTTATACGTCTTATAACATGCGACCCGAACCTGGCTGCAGGTCCTTAGTTAAAAATGTATACGTAGACAGCGGGTTTAATGCGCTCGTGGTCATCTCGTCAAATTACCTCACCTCATAAATTGCACTTTAAAATCAACACCTAAAATCGATTAGCCAAGAGGGAGGTAACATACTCATACATAAAAACCGGATTCAGTCAAAATATTGAATTACACTACGCGCCAAAAACCAAAAAGAATTAACCCTAAAATGAAACTCAAATAACTCTCACGTGTAACAACATAAATTATCCACAAGACGTACAGAACACAGCGATCTAGCAGCCGAATAATAATATTTACCAGAAAAGCAGCACTTTCTATCCGGCGGCCATTCACACGCCGACGAGATGAGAGCGGCCGGCAAGAAAGATCCAGCTCTGCGCTGCTGGGGTGAAAAGGTCGTTAATAAATTCGGTCCTGCCCTCTATCGGTGGAGGACCGCAATACCATCATGACTTTCTTCAAATGGAAGTACTGGAGGTCGCACCTGCACATCTGGGAAGACACCATTAATACAGAACAATATGTGTTGTTTTTGGAGCAACATATGCTGCCATCGTGACAACATCCTTCTCAGAGAAGACCTTGTATATTTCAGCAAGACAATGCTAAATCGCATTTTGCATGTATTACAACAGCATGGCTCTGTAGCAGAATAGTCCAGATGGTAGACAATATTTCACTGTCAAAACTCCAGCAACTGGTCTCCTCAGTTCCCAAATCTTTACAGTGTTGTTAAAAAAGGTGATGCAACCTTGTGGTAAACATCCCCCTACCTACCTTTTTGAGATATGTCGCTGGCATGAAATTCTATCCATCCATCCATCGATCCATCCATCACCGTAACTGCTTAATCCCAACTGGTGTCCGGAGCACAGGTGGGAACCAACCCCGGGCAGCCGCCAGCAAACCGCAGGGCGCACACACTCATACTCACACACAATTACAGGGCCAATTTAGACTCACCAATCAACCTGCCCTGCACACTTTTGGACTGTGGAAGGAAACTGTAGCCCCCGGCGGAAACCCACATGAACATGGGGAGAGCAAAGACCCACACCCGACCCGAGGACCAAACCCAGGACCCTCCTGCAGTGAGGATGTGCCACCGTGCTGCCCTGGCATGAAATTCAAATTGAGTAAATATTTGTCACGAAACAATAACATTTCTGTTTTAACATTTGATATGTTGTCTTTGTTAAATTTTCAATTAAAAATGGGTTTGTATGATTTTGAAATCACTGCATTTTGTTTTTATTTACATTTTACACAACGTCCCACTTTTTTTGGAAATGAGGATGAATTCTAAAGCAATAAGCAGGACAATGCAAACATTTTTCAACTTATGTGGCTGCAAAAACCCCACAATTAAAATCCTGTTCGGTAAATTTGTTATTAATCAATGTTGACATTCTTATGTTATAGAAAATGAAGCGTGTCGATTAACAAACAGCAGTCTTCATGCACTTTATACAGCAGTGGCCAAATGATACAAATATTAATTTTCACAAAATCTGCAGCATCATGTTTCATGATGGCAATTTGCATATGCTGCAGAATGTTATGAAGCGTGATCAGATGAATTGCAATTAACTACAAAGCAAAAAACGCATTTCCACTGCATTTCAGCCCTGCCACAAAAGGACCTGCTGACATCATTTCAGTGATTCTCTTGTTAACACAGGTGAGAGAGTTGACGAAGGCAAGGCTGGAGATCACTCTGTCATGCTGATTGAGTTAGAACAGCAGACTGGATGCTTCAGAAGGAGGGTGGTGCTTGAAATCATT
>JAODKE010000001.1:7792869-7803010 GCA_026779605.1 Mormyrus hasselquistii
TGTTTGTAGAATGTGATGGGCTAAATATGTTATGGGGTTTATGGAGTGATTGGTACGTAGGTGTAAATGTTATGGTAATGTTCCCCCCTTATGTGTGTTGCTGGACTGATCACCCAGTATATATGTTTCCCCAGTGTGTTATTTAAGAGGTCAGGTATGTTCAGTGTAGGTTAGGTTATGATTTGCTATGTTATTCTTTAATTTTGGTTTCGTTCTGTTGGTTGACCTCATTTTATTGGGCTCAGGATTTTCCTGTGTTGAATATCCTTTCGTATTTTGATGATTTTGGGATTGTCAAGTTTTTGGTTAGTAACAAATTTTGTGCCACTGAGTCTGCTTGCTGGTCCCTCACAGTTATCTTGTCGCGTCTACATTTGCTGCGCCAATTCTACTAATTAACTTGCTTGAGCGGTCTGAGTTTCTATTGCAGGCAATGACAGACAAAAGGAATGCATTCCATTGCTGGAAGTATAAAAAACATTTCCGATACATTACGGAAAAAGGCACAAATTTAACTGTGCAATGCAGTGCGTGTTTACAGGCTGTAAAGATGTTGTGGACATCTAGAGTCCATGTCCCACCTACGGAAAGTGACAAGTGCAGCTTACTGTAACTGCAAACAGTCATATTAAACAAGGCAGGGAAGACATGCCTACCTTCAGCGTGCCACACCATGCTTCTAAAGTGTAATGACTGTGTGATTTCAGCAATCTTATAAAATCATTACCGATCACACTGTGCGATACGTATGGATCTAATAATCTTGGCTATGACAGGTATGCGGACTGTACGACGACAACACCAACTCAATCATAAGGAGAGGCAAAATGAATCGCGAAAGTGTTTACCGCGCTTTAAAGCCACACCGGCACTACTGATCCCGTTGACAGAAAATGTGCCGTCCTCCTTCAGTATACTAAGGCTTTTGGTAATTTATGTTAGGTCTGATATTGGCACTGCCGACATGCTATGGCGTATTGAGTTTTGAAAATTCACTAACTAGCTAACCCCTGCGCGATGCAGCCTTACCAGTCTGCTAACCAATTCTATTGTACAGTGCTGCGAAGACACGGTTTTAGGCTACTCCGTGATTTGTGATTGAGATTGAAAAATTGGCATAAACAGAGTAAGTAATTGCACAATCAGCTGAAATTTCATATCCAGTCTGATGCAAGAACTGTTCAGATCAGAAGTAAAATGGAATTCTTTATTTTCCAAGTGTATAAAATGTTTGTATCATAATATAATCCTGAACCGTCTCGGGATGGTCAAATCACTCATAGTTTATCTTGTTTTAACTCCCAAAAAGTTTATATTATGAATACACATTAGAATTTAATAACTAAAGACTGAGTTTTAACTTTTTGTTGTTGTTGTTGTTGACATTTTAGGTATTTTATGTAACATTAATGTTATGACTTGTTACACAGAGGGAATCTGGGTTTTGAGTATGAAGCGAGGATCTATTCTTTCCCTTTTTTAAAAATGTAATTATTAGGCCTATATGCTATGTATGGTATGTTTCGTACTTTTATTAAATTGATCAGTTATAATCATGTTAATTTGTGTATTGAAAGGAGTTTGACAGTAGTCAGTGTTTAGTACTGCTGTAAGGTAAACAGGGTACAAAATTTCAAAATGGTTAATGGTTGAGAATATTAATAATTTAGAAAATAATCAAAGTAATCAAATGTAATTAGTTAATTAGTTAATTGCTTTCATATTGTAATTGAAATTGTTATGGTACAGCAATGGTCATCAGAACCTTAGCTGCTTAGATGTTTTAAATGAGATTTACACCATACAGAAGAATTAAGGTAGTTTGATCATGGTTTTTGTAGCAGAAATGAGTACTATCACTAAAATGTAATAGTAGTGTAACGAATTACATTTCCAAAGTAATCTTCCAAACACTGGCTATGACGTATGCTAACCCCAACAAATGCGAAGCTATGACATATGCTAAACCCAACAACTGCGATGATATGATGTACGCTAAACCCAACAACCGCGATGATATGACGTATGCTAAACCCAACAACCCTAACCCTGTGAAATTAATCTTCTGCAGACTGGAAGGTCAGAATGACATCAGATTTCTTCTCTTGTTACCTCCTGACATGTACACTCTGAAAAAGTACCAATTTTTAGCTGTAAGGATACAATTACTAGTCACTGGGGCTGTACCCTCAAGGGTCTGCCAATCATAGCCCAGCTGTAGGTAAATGTATGTTTTAGAAAAGGACTCTGAGGAACATTTTTGTATTATTATTTTGTATTATTTGTACCTTGGGGCACAAAACTGTACTGGGGTTGTACCCTTTGTTTCTGACAATGTAGATATACCCTAGAAAATATGGAAGTGTTTTCAAAACAAGAATCAAGATTCAAGATTCTTTAATTGTCACATGCATAGTCATACAGGTACAGCATGCAGTGAAATGTATCCTGATCCGCTCTTTTGACTGTGCAACTGTTACAAAGGATATGAAAGGAAATAGAAAGGAGAAATAAGTCAAATTTTAAAATAGAATTTTGAATATAATACGGATTTGCACAGATGTGCGATATTGTTACTATCATTATCTCATCCTCGATTCCTATGGGGTCTCTAGCCAAGCTCTTGGCCCACTGGTCAGCAAAGGCATTTCCCCGACTGATCTCGTTATTCTAATTGGTATGTGCCTGACACCTGACACCTGTTTCGGTAGCATAAATGCTTCCAATAATTTCCTCACTAACTGGTGATGTCGTATGGTGAATTGTCTGCTTTTATGTTTGTTCTTTTTATCATTTGTTGTGTAAAGTGTCCTTGAGTGTTTTGAAAGGCGCTTTTAAATAAAATGTAGTAGTATTATTATTATTATTATTATTATTATTATTATGGCTTTTCTGGAGCTCACCATAAAACCTTCCAGAGGTCGCTGTAGTCATGACACACCCCAGAATCATATCCTGAATCAGTGTCCACAGTTACTGTCTGGCTGACCCATCCTCCAATCTCAGGGAACACCTGTCTACAAACAGAATGAGATCCCCCTCCAGGGGAACATCAGTCAGGTCTGGTCAGGGTCTGCTCATCCAATCTATTACCTGCAAACAGTCGTGGGGCTCCTAACCTCTTCTCTGGGGACCAATGTAGCAGGGCTCAATGTAGATCACCGCTCAAAGTCTCATTGGCCAGCGTTAGCAACATACACCGGTAGTGCAAGGATCACACAAGAGATAGGTGAGATGTTCTGCTTGTGTCATGATCATATGCAGTACATGGGGAACTCGAAGTATCAGTGGATGTAATTCCACCCAGTATTATCAGTGGATCCTGCTTTACTCAGGACGGTCTCCAAGGAAGACCTTCAATCCTTTTCGGCTGAGCTGGTCTTTGGGCAGTTGCTGCAGGTGCCGGGTGAATTCCTGCCTTCGTCCACTGGTTCTTGGTCTGCCGGCTATAAGCGTCCCTCATTGCTGTACGTTGCCAAGATATTTGCTCCAATGGGCACGATGCAGAATGGTTTGCCACGTTTCCACGTTCCTACTGTGTTAAAGAACATGGCTATTGTGTTTGTGCATTATGGTGCCCATCGTGAGCCCCTGCTGCCACTTTATGATGATTGCCGATGCAGTACACCGTGTTACTAATCACAAGTACCAGCAAAATAATGGCCATCAACCCGACCATACATGTACACAAACATCACTTTCTAGGGGGTAGACAGGTCAGGAAGACAAAGAAAAACCGGTTTACATGAGGAGAGAGGAGGAGAATAAAAAAAAACAGCCCCTAGACTGTACTCCAGTAGGGAGAACATTGTAGGAACCGAAAAAGAACACCTCAGCAACATAAGCACATGGTCACTACTACACCTTACAACATAAATAGTCGTGAGGAGATAGTCCAGTGTAAACAAGCAGCCATCCGGATCTGCAGCTACGAGGCGCCGGTCACCCGCATTTCCACACTGGGGGTATGAAGTGGCGAAGAGAGTCTCACTGCCTTATGCTTTCGGGGGAGTTGTTGATTCAGCAGCGGCCTTGCTGATTGGGGGGGGGGGGGGCAAAAGCAGATAGGATAGAATTGTTTGGGTTTTCGGGCGAGAAGCTGTAATTTCACAGCTCTTCTAATGTCCACGCTGGTCTCCGCCATCCAAAATCCTTTGCAGAGCCGTGAGCTTCTCCGTCATGGGCCTAAACCCGTGATGGGCCGTTTTACATCCTGAAGACCGCGGCAAGTTTTTCCAGGTTGATGTTGGGGCCATTGGACCGTGTCTCCATAGACCACCTCAAGCTTGTACATTTGGACTTAGATACGCCTGTTGTGGTTGACCCTGATCCTGATTTTTTCCCTGTTATAGGGGCCCCTGTTCCATATGTGAACCTGTAGTGGTGGGGTTACCTGTGTTGTGAATTCTGGGAGAGCATGAGTTGCGTGTTATAGTGCACAGGACAGACAGAGTCATTGGGGGAGTGACATTTTAAGGTACCTAAAAGTCGATAAAATTCCGCTTAAGGGTTTTTTGACAACCAGCTCCCTTGAGTTCGCTTTTCAATCCCCCACATTACATTGGTTTTTATTCTTTGGAAAATGAAAGATTTAATAATGAGTTTTAAACATATAGTGGGCTGGTACTTTGAAACCTCTTAAAAGTGATGAATTATCCAAAGAAGACCCTCGTCATTGACCATGGAAAATGGCTGTTTGTCCAATGCAATTTTTCTATTATTTCAGCTGTTATGTCTTTAGCTCTGGTGCTTCTAACTTTCCACATTGATTACGTTTCGATACTAGCTAGCAATATCGGCCAAGATTTACTCTTTGGACTGATGCCAATATCTTGATTTTTCACTGATATTGGTTGACACCAACATGTTAACTGATTTAATGCACATCTATAGATATTCGATTCACCACCTAGTCCATGTCAGAAAGGACATTTTGAGCTCGGACAGGATTTGTAAATTACCGTTTCACTTAAGTACTTACTGTGTACTGATCGGTCAGTCTACTATAGTCATGCATCAATCAAAAATTGTGAAAGAAAATTGCAATCTCGTACCTGAGTGAAAAAAAAATGTGATTCATATTCCACCCAGAATCATGCAGCCCTAGTAGCTTCTGTGGAGTGGAGTTAGTTTATCTTCTCCCTGCTTGATATGACGGCTTGTGATTGAGTGGTGTTGACATCTCACATTTCACAGAATAAGAAAGCCTGTCCTCCACACACAGAGGCATGGTCAAAAAGTGATCATTGCCAAAAAAACTGCATCGAGATTCCCCACTGTTGAACAGTTATTTACAGGGCCCTCCACAATTGTTGGCACCCCTTGTAAAGATTTGTAAAAAGATTTAGAATTTTTTTTTTCTTTTTTTTGAGCACATCAGTGGAGTTTGGCAGAAACAATTGCATGAAAAGAGAAGATGTTATGGTACAGCAATGGTCATCAGAACCTTAGCTGCTTAGATGTTTTAAATGAGATTTACACCATACAGAAGAATTAAGGTAGTTTGATCATGGTTTTTGTAGCAGAAATGAGTACTATTACTAAAACATTTAGTAACTGGTGGAAATACTATATAAGTCCAAGTCCATTTCAATTTCAATTCTACTGTAATGTCCATGTGACATTTACTCTTGCTTTATGTTGTGAACAGGAACTACCACAAGAGCAACAGCAGATCCCACAACAATACTAGCGACTTCAATAGCACCACCAACCACAGTCTCCAAAACAACACTAACAACCACCACGGCACCAGCAACCACAACGCCAACAACAACCACCACAACACCGACAACCACAACGCCAACAACAACCACCACAGCACGGACAACCACAACAGCACCAACAACGACAACAGCACCCAGCACGATCCCTGTAATGAATTTGAAGTCTACCGTATCACAACCCAGCGTCAGTCCGCTCCCATCAAAGACAACAAAAACCTATGACCATGTGACCACAAATGTGATGCTTCACACTCCAGAACCCTCCCTTGGACCAAGAAGCCCATCCGATACCCCGGAAAGTAAAAACGGTAAACGATCAGTCCCATTTCCTGTCTGCAGCTGTGTGCTGCCTCACTCACTTGGAACTCATTCATTCATTCATGTGTCAAAGGTAAATGGTTTCTAGTGTCTGTACAGCCATTCGTCTCAAAAGACAGAGAGGAAATTCCGAAAAAGAATAGGGCTATCATCCAGAGCTTCCTACAGTTCCACCACACTGGGCTGAACTCAGATCCAGGGAGACAGAATATATGCCATCACAGTAGAATGAACTGGATAATTGTTCTTTGCCCACTGTTGCTAATTCAATCTAAACTTTATTCATAACCCAGCCATCCAAAGTCTCAGCTTCAAATATCCAGCTAGTGAGTAGAAGTGACTGGCATGGATTTACTCATATTCTTCTAATGGTAAGCCAAGCGCTCATGCTATCTTAGACTCCACCTCGGTCCTCTATAGCAGTTCAGCGTGTGGGTCCATGATGTAATGCCTAACAGTCTGGATTTTGCCTCCAGCAATCTGAAATCTATTTGTGGGAAAGTGTGTGTCTGAACATGTGACTAGAAGAACCAGATACTGTGGCTGGTAGAGCAATGCTGCTGTTTTTCCTTCTCTAGAATCCAACAATCCAGAGAAGACTTCGACAAGTACTGCTGTGCAATCTAGTAAGTAGCAAAAAAATGATTTGCCCCTGATCTCAGAGGGGACAGTCTCATGCATGCGGCATAATGCACAAACCAGGTGCCGCGGGGGAACAGAGGGAGACTTCCCAGATTTCCCATTTCAAGTTGTCGTGCACATCCTTTCAAATTCTTGTAAATAAATGCACGTGCATGTAGTAAATGAATCAAATGACCACCCCTCCCCAAGTGGTATGACCCTGCTTCCCACTCATGTGCCCAACTGGGAGAAACGGTGGCAGCACCTCCTAAAATTTATATCATTTTAGGTAATAAAATGGTACGAACCTGCTTTGTGTGAAACAAAAGTGATTTTCTTTTGGATCTGATTTCAATTCTATCCGAGGTTGACGAACAATTACATAACAATTATAATAACAAGTATTGCCGACAGATAAATTGTACCAAAATCAGCATTTTTACATTAGAATTAATATTTAAATAAAAGCATTCGAAAGAATCAGTGTTTCAGTATCAATCTGCATGTTCCTATTAAGCTGCATTTTGCATTGCATGGAAAAACAGTGATAAAGCAAACAAAAAAAAAATGCACTGGAGGAGAACGCAGTGTAACGCATGAAAATTCCAGCTTTACTTATAACAGGTGACAAGTTGTAGTTCGTAAAGTCTACAACGCTGCCTTGGGTCGCGACTTCGTTAGCCAGCTAGCTAGCACATGGGATTGGCCCTACAATATTTCACATAGCCTAAAACGCAGTGCATTTGTAGTGTTGTTAACATGATGTTGCTAATTGAAATTGAATCAAAATAAAACCAAAGCCGACACCGATACACAATCATGTCTACAGAGAAAGACATTCTTATGTCTCTGGACAATCATAGGATGTTTAACAAAGTCAAAGTGAACCTTATTGTCATCTTTCCATATATGGGAAAATGAGATGGCGAAGCTCAGAATCCACAGATATACATACCGTCGTTGCTAAGGTAATACCATATAATATATGTGCACATACGAGGTATTACCTTGGCAACGACGATATGATTGAATTTTACACATAGTGTAAGTAAGATATACTGAGAACAGTGCGAGACAAGAAGAGTGCAAATGAACTGAGAAGCATTTTAAGTAAAGTGCGGTAAAGCGCTAACAGCTGTCTGGTGCGGAAGCAAAGTGCAAAGTAAGATTGTTTGTGCAATATGATTTTTTTGTGCAAATACAGTATGATAAACAATATTGGTATATCAAGCAAATAGTTATTTGTAGATAATAATAAAACAGATAGTAGCAGACAGCACCAGGTTCATGTTGTTGCAAAGATGGGGTGTTTCTCGGCTGAGAGCAGCACGTCAGTAGGAGGCAGTGTGGTGGTAGATGGCAGCACCCAGGAAAGGTCCCGCTATTCATCAGCTTTTTTTATCACATGGTGGTGGAATGAGCTGCTGGCTAAATGTGCTCCAGCATAGCGCCCCCTGATGCGGATGGGCAGAATTGTTCATTATACTGTCCGTTTTTGCCCGCATCCTATTCTCTGCTTCGACCTCCAAGGGGTCCAATCCTGTCTTGAGCTAGACTTCCTGGAGATCGGAACTGGTCTGACATGCTCACAACCTAAAGATTAAATGTATGTTTAAACAATATGTGGCTCACATATGTGGACACATTTGGTCAGAATGTAAGTAGATTCGCCGAAATGGATTATAGAAACGTGTAAATTAAGGAGAGTGAATGTTTGCAGTCCGTGCTTCTTTTTGAGGTCAGTCGCAAAAATTTGTCATGGAAGTATGATGACAATGAAACTTTCTCGATGGTTCTTGATTCTTCTTGATCTGATTGCCTGTGCTGTTGCCACCTGATTCTCTGCAGCCTTCATCTGCAGTGGAGCGATTGCAGTGATTGTGCTCGTAGCAGTGGTGCTCCTGCTGTGGAGACGGAGAAGGTAAGATCGGTGGTTTTCTTTGAGTCAGCCTAGCCAATGGCCATCTTCTTCTTGTTCTAGTTACCTTACAGTGCGACCCGCTTGACTAGAATAGTGTGAAATTTTGTTAAAGTGCACAGATTCTCACACAAATCCAGCTTAATAAAAAGCTGTTTCACCCTGATATTCTAGAAGAAAGAATCATCCTGTTGACGATCTGTATATTTTACAGGATCTTTACCAGTTCCTCACTCAATATTTAAGTGGCACCCCTCCTGAGCTAGAAACCTTCAAGTCGATATTCATAACCCGTATAGTATCTGCTACTGATGTCCATTTCAAAAACATGTCAACAGCCTTGGTAGTTCTCACAGTTTTACAGTTAACAATCACTCCAGGTCATAAATATGCCGGGACTCAATGTATTGCATTACAGCCACTGAAAAAGGAGATTATGTGTTACAGGTAACTTGGTAATGAATTCTTCAGTAGGCATGACACCAGATAAAAGGTGTGCATAAGGCTTTAACTATGTGACAGTTTCATAAATTGCTGGCCAGCGCTAAACTCATGTGATGTTAAATCCTTATTTAATTCTACACCTTTATGTTTTTGTCTTGTTTTCGGCAGTGTACCTGAGCAGGTCATCATGCCGGAGATGCTGGTGCTCATGAACGTGACCCAGCCAAACCAGTTGGAAGATGAAAATCGGCCAGCTTCTCCCATCGAAGTCAACAATTAATGTTCATTTTATTTTCTAAATAAATAAGTTAACAATGGGTCCTGTGGAATATCAGGAGGTCAAATCCCATCTTGGCTCCACTACCATTTACCACAAAGCTAAAGGCTAATAGAAACAGGTTTAACACCCAAAGGAGAAAACATTGTAACAAGAATACTGCATTATGTAATAACGCGACATAATGTAACAAATTTTCCCCTTCATTATGTAATAGCACCTGCGTTTTGTAATATACAACTTGAGTGCAATACATAATAAATTTCCTTGAATTTTGTAATAAATTATTACATATTGTGGATGTTATTACAAAATGCAGGAGTTGCTTTTTAATTATATAAATGTAATACTACTACTACTACTAATAATAATAAAACATTTTATTTATGTAGTGCTTTTCAGAAACTTAAAGACACTTACAAAGAATAAAGTAAACAGACAACAAAGTAACACAGCACATTACAGATAAGGGATGTCATGGGCTTGAGCAAACGAAATTGTTCTTAATTGTGTTTAGCAGAGACTGAGATAAAGACTGAGACTGATAGATGACTGTCACTGGGGAGGGAGTTCAAAAGTTGTGGAGCCATCCATCCATCCATCCATTAACTTCCGCTTATCCGAGGTTGGGTCGCGGGGACAGCAGTCTCAGCAGGGAAACCCAGACTTCCCTCTCCCTGGCCACTTCCTCCAGCTCCTCTGGGTGAATCCCAAGGCGTTCCCAGGCCAGCCGAGAGACACAGTCCCTCCAGCGTATCCTGGGTTTTCCCTGGGGCCTCCTCCCAGTGGGACATGCCCGGAACACCTCACCAGGGAGGCGTCCAGGAGGCATCCTAA
>JAODKE010000001.1:7844342-7864365 GCA_026779605.1 Mormyrus hasselquistii
TGCTGTTTTTATTTTCAATAAAAGAAAGGCATTATTATTATTATTATTATTATTATTAGATAAGACCAGACAAGCTGGTCTGGAGGAGGGGGGCGGGGTTGGGGGGCCCACAGACTACTGTAGCCTAGGGGCCTCTCTACGCCTTAATCCGCCCCTGATTGTAATAAATATGAAATGTCTTATTTTTGAGAGTTTTAAGTAACATAGTGTTTTTTGTTCGTTATTCATATCATTGGAGAGATTTGAACAAGATTTGTCTCTGGTACAGTAGCTTTAAAATGCCATATATTTAGCTGCAACACTATACTTTTGAATGTTCGATACTCGTTGTACCATACACTCTTCACCTCTCATTGCCGACTCCATTGTTGTTTAAAATACTGCGAGGAGACAGCATCTGGACTCTCCTGTAAGGTAAGAAAGATGCAAATATTTAACAAGATCACGGAAATTATGTTGAATCGTCGTTTCTGTACCGGCAAACATACGATTTTTCACGAAATGCCTTATAGTGATCAAGCGAAAGAACTAAAGTCAAAGATAAAATTTAAGTATGACAGCTTTCACACTGAAACCTCGTTATTAAAATACTATACATAAAATATGCTGCGTTTAATATGATTAATGAAAGGAGATTAAACACAGTTGCTTGGGTGCCTCCGATGAGTGAAAGTTAACCTAAAATCATATCTACTTGCAGCTGTTTTTTTCCAAAACGTTGTTGTTGTTGTTGTTTTCTCCCGTAAACGGTGACTAACTTGCCTTATGTTTATTTCAGTCTCATTTGTTAATTGTTCAGTTTACATTCGTGATATATTAAATTGTCTCCAGCCCTGTCATCTATAAATACAAAACACAATATATTTTCGTGTATCAATGTTGGGCGACGACATTTATCACAGAGTTTAACTTTACACAAGCAACAGGAATCCCGCGCATGCGTAGTGTTTGGGCACACTGAAAGTTGCAGTTAAATCTTAAACGACCTATTACCCTTTAGCATTATACTTAGATAAAAAACATACATTCAATGCTTTTGCACAAGTATTTAATTTCAAAAATCATACTAATCATTATACTGATATCATGTCCGTAAATTACATTAGATAGGTTGCTGAAATCCATGGTTGAGCTTTGGTTGGCCAACTGAATTTTACCCGACGGCCATGAAACATAAGGGTTGCGACTGAGTCGAATACAGTACTTAACATCCTGCATATTACCTGACCTGGATGTTTACCAATAACATACACTGACCTCCACGAATGTTTAAAACTGTTGAAAATGCGTATTGCAGTCAATTTATGTAACGGTGTATTGTTTTATACTTACATTTGTACACATTCGGTACTTCGTCTGTCATCTTGACACTGAACAAGCGACATTCTTTGGTATAGTTCCAGTGGCCTTGTGGGATAGCGTGGCGTCCACCGGGTGCAGTTTCGCAAAATCCAGTAGGTCATCCGGGTATCGTTCGCCACTGTATATGGGATTAGATGATATTTCTTAAACTTTACTGTCATTGTGCTGGTACAATGAAATGCACTTCTGTGTCTAAGCCGAAAGTGCATATAGTAGAGTAAGGTGCAATAGACAAGGTTAAATCAATCAATCAGTTTATTACACAGTGATTTTTTTCAAATATCATCATTAAGCCACACACACAAACTGTTCATTACATACAATCCATAAGTGAAAAGGGGAGCAGGAAAAAGAAAATTCTTGTATGTCCTGCCCCTTTCTCAGTGATTATAGAGTAAATTACATATGACCATATACATAAACTAACATACAAAATAAAAGATCTTACAATTTTTTGTTTCTTAAATTGATTAACAGTTGAACATTTTTTCAAATCATCATCCAAATTATTCCAGTTTTACTCCATATACTGAAATACACATCTGCTTTATTGTTGTCTGTACAATTATACTTTTAAAATCAAACTTCCTTCTATTACAATTACTTGATCTCAAAACAAAGAACTTCTGTAAATTATTTGGCAATAATATCTTTCTGTTGCCTAATATCAATAAGGCAGTAAATGAGAACATATTCATATAAAATACATATAGTAATATGGAATTTGAATTTACAGGTAATATTTACAGGGCAGCGATGATCGGCACCGGGATGCCGATGATGTGCTTTGCAGTTTTCTAGACCCGTTGCAGTGCCTTCCTGTCAGCTACTGAATAATTGCCTGAATAATAATGTATGTGTAATATTTAGGCATACTGAAAGTTGCAATTAAATCTTAAACAACCTATTTAGCATTATACTTAGATAAAAAAGTAGTGTAATTAAAATTTAAAAACCTGCTGTTCTTTAAATGGCGTTGTTAATTAGCTAACCTACTGCATTTTTTCTGTGCTTGTTTTCTAGCAATATACTGGTGCAAGTTTAGCACCTACCCCAGTTTTACTGACATGGCCGACGAGGCCGTACTGAGGCGCTTGGTGGGGCTGGCGCGGGACGGCCGCCTGAGCGAGATAGAACACGCGCTTCAGGACAACAAAGACCTTCGTAGCTGGATCTGCGTCGCGCGCCTGCCGGGCTCCGGGGACACGCTGCTGCACTACGCTGCCCGGCATGGCGCCCTGGACGTCCTCGCCTTCCTGGTGCAGGACGTAGGCATGGACATCGAGCTGTGCAACTGCGATTACAAGAGGGCACTGCACGAAGCCGCATCCATGGGCCGAGGAGACTGCGTGCATTATCTTTTGGCTAGGGGAGCCAAAGTAGACTGCTTAAAAAAGTCTGATTGGTAAGATAATACTAGATATTAATAACAAATAGTAATTCAATAGTAGTACTAAAAGCGTGACGTTCGTCTCCTTCGATAGCTCAGTTGGTAGAGCGGAGGACTGTAGTGGAACTTGAGTTGAAATCCTTAGGTCGCTGGTTCGAATCCGGCTCGAAGGACGCAATTTTGATTAAGTGAAAATTGAATTATGTTCTGGAGCTTTAAGATTTGCGTAGGAATGTATGCATTTGCTTTGTAATTAATATCGATAATTATTTTACCATTCGGTTGAATTTCCATGTATACTATCCTCCATAGACCGAAGAAATTAAGTGTGTGTCCTTCGATAGCTCAGTTGGTAGAGCGGAGGACTGTAGAGGAAATAACTGTCATCCTTAGGTCGCTGGTTCGAATCCGGCTCGAAGGAGCAAATCTTTTCCAGATCTGTATTTTGAAGACGTTTGTTGTCTGTCGCCGCTGAAATTGGGTAGTTGAAGCTGTTTGAAGATGTTTTTGCATTTATAATGGTACATTGAATTTATTCCACTGAGTGTTGATACTAGTACTGCAGGTACTCTTCACACTACGTAAGGTATTTTGGAAGATTTTAGTTAAAATAAGTTGTGGGCATCCTTTGACTGTCTAAAAGGATATATTTAAATATAGTAACTTGGTGTAGGGTTGTAATTTATACTCGCATACATTTTATGCTGATTTATGATCATTCACAAAAAATTCTCTGTCGATTTCTGACTGTACTAAGCAGTATCTACAGTGTGAGTGGCATGCTAGGTGGCTTATCTTGCAGCGTGAAACTGTCCCCAAATATATATTTTGGAAAGTACTGCCCAGCCTGTACTTTGGGGGTGATTAATACTAATCTTGTGTGACTTCAGGACCCCTCTTATGATGGCCTGCACCCGGAGAGATCTGGAAGTCATCAAGCAGCTGATGGAGCACGGGGCACACCCAGCGCTCAAGAACAAGGACGGCTGGAATTGCTTCCACATCGCCTGCAGAGAGGGTGATCCGGCTGTGATACACTGCCTCCTAGAGGCCAGTCCACAAGTCTGGGACACGGAAAGCACCACCCTCCGATCTCCACTGCATACGGCAGGTGAGGACTCCACTGAGTAAAATAGTTCTGTTCGTCTTCTTAGT
The DNA here is from genome assembly GCA_026779605.1 of Mormyrus hasselquistii. Taxonomy (NCBI): domain Eukaryota; kingdom Metazoa; phylum Chordata; class Actinopteri; order Osteoglossiformes; family Mormyridae; genus Mormyrus; species Mormyrus hasselquistii. Next base: position 7,848,250 of record JAODKE010000001.1, read on the forward strand.
ATAATGACTAAACTGGAAATTTGCAGTTTGTGATAGTTCAAAATCACCTATGTATAATAGTCTTGTTCGATTTCAGCTATGCATGGCTGTGAAGAAGTTGTCAGTGTTCTCCTTGAAAAGTAAGTGTGTCCTTTCTCTTATTTGTTCTAAATTTATTTTTTTTAATAGCTTTGAGCTTCCGGCAGTAATTAACTTATTGACTTAACTCCTCAGTCATAGAAAAAAAGCACGTCTAAGAATTTACAGAAAACAGGAACCCCTCACTCTACATCGGACATAGAACACCCCCAACTGTCCTGTGATTATACACCAATGAACCAAAACATTATGACCACCCCCATCATGAAGCAAATAATGTTGATTATCTCGTAAAAACAGCGTGTGTCAGGGTCTGGAATATATTAAACGGTAAGCTAACATTTGGTCCTCATAGACGACATGAGGGATGCAGAAGCAATGGGCAGTGATAAAGATCTGAGTGACTTTGACAAGGGCCAAATCATTTTGGTAGATGACTGGGTCAGAGCATCTCCAAAATGGAAGTGCTTGTGGGGTTCTCAAGGCGGTGAGTACCTACTGAGAGTGGTCTGAGGAGAGAAAGACCATGGACCGCTGACAGGGTTTTGGGCAGCCAAGACTCATCTATGTGAGATGTGAACGATGGCTACCCAATGTGGTACAATTCCACAGAAGGGCTATTGTGACACAAATGACATCATCTCGATGTGGAAGTGATGTGTATCGGCACACAGCGCACCGAGCAGTGCTGCGTATGGGGCTCGATAGAAATGGATCGGACTTGTCAGTCCAGCGTATCCCAAAGATGCCTGACATGTACCCGGCAGAAAACGAAATTCTTCAGACCAGGTGATCTTTTTCCCTTGCTTCAAGGTCCAGTTCCATCACTTGTGTCCCCATTGCAGGCTCTCTCCACAGTGCAGAGGGGTCAGCATGGGCACTCTGAATAGCCTGTGGCTACGTAGCTCCATAACAGCAGGGTTCGATGCCCTGTGTTTTGTTACTAGATAATCATCATCATTCGCTTCACATGGGGATGCTCATAATGTTTTGTCTCAGCAGTACATACCTAAACTAAAATACTCAAAACAGCGCAGCAGGAGTTTGGCCTTTGTCTTAAGCCGCACATAAAGATTCACACTTTAAGATTTCCTCTTGGATTTCTGCGTGTCGATTGAATTTTTAAAAGGTTTATGTTCTCCAAATCCAAACAGACAGAAACGGTTGGTTGAGCTTTGCATAAAGAAGACCTTGTAGATACACACAATCTACTGCATTCATGCAGCACGTACTTCTAAACCACAGCCTCGCAGAAGCCTTGCTATTTGTATAAAACCTTGAAGGAAATATCTACTTGTTCTGTACAAACATAGTTTTACCCTAATCACTTCATACAAAAGCACAAGGTCGGAGGACTTTCTAACTACAGGAATCCACCCCTGGCATTTGATGCCAGCTTCTGAGGACAGACACTTCAAGTCCTCTGCCTTGGTCACAGATAGATGGAAATGTAGATATACTTTGTTGATCCCTGATTACACAATGATGGATGGAATCTGGATTTATGGAATCGGTCTGAAGAAGCATCGAGTACTTCACTCTTTGAGCCATTCTGACGTGTGAATGTTTCCTTCTGAGCAGAGGGAAGGACAGCTGTGTCAGAATTTCAGGCTGATGTGGAGGAATCACACAGAGAGGCGTGGTGTGGCTTACTGCTGGCCTGCTTGTATGGGTCCTGCTTAGTGTGGCTCTAAAGCTGTCCGGCTGTCTCAGGTGCAGCTACAGACCTGACAGCAGGGACAGCTGTGGGATCACGCCGTTCACGGACGCTGTGAGGAATGGACACATTGGTATCGCTAAGCTGCTGCTGGATAAGCACCAGGTATGTCGACGTCACCTTGCTGGTCCAGCCTTCAACCTGCTTTAGAGAAATCAGTGCAAAAGTACCCATCACTGGATTAAACTCTCGGTGACGTGTGACATTATCCACCATGTAAAATGTTACGCATGTGTGCTTGCTGCAGGCATCTCCATCAGCAGCAGACTGCATGGGAGCGCAGCCCCTGCATCACGCCTCTGTAACAGCCCAGGAGGGGGCACTGCATTTCCTGGTGCAAGACCTTGGTGTGGACGTAAATGCTCAAGCCACCAACATAGGCCTCACTGCCCTTCATTATGCAGCCAAGGTCTGCATGTCCTCTTACGGTTCCTTCTTCTTTGTTTATAATTCACCGTGCACTCCAGAATCAGCATCTATTTGCAGTTGGCGATTAGATTGGTAAATGAGCAACTTCCAAATTTGGACATGGAGTAGTCCATCATCATTTAAGGCCTAGAGGTTACCTGGAGGTGCCTATGGACTGACAGGATTTCATTATTTTTTTTAGGAAGGTCACAGTAATATAGTAAGAAGTCTGTTTGAATTAGGGGCTGATCTTCAAGCAAAGGACAGAAAAGGACGAACAGGTAAGTCTTAAATGCACTTGCAGAATTACAATAAGGACTGATTAGCTTTTACATCACACTGTTCAATGAGTACTTGCTGATTATTTTAGACTATATATTTCTGCTAATGATTTCCTCTATTGTAATTTAATTAATATAAAACAGACTTTTTTATACACTTGATCAGATCAAGAGGATGTTATAGTTCTGGTCTTGTTCCTAAATCCTAAACTTGGATTGGTGGTTGTCAAAGAAAAAGCATCATGGAGTTGTCTTTTTTTAGATTAAAACTCACACCCTACTGGTGGAGCTCCCAAGTGATATTGCTGGATCAGAACTCTGCTCTCTCTGCCCCTCCCAGCACTTCACATGGCTTGTGCGGGACAGCACGCCTCCACAGTGCGCACCCTGTTGGAGCTGGGGCTCCGGGATAGCCCAGATGTGTCAGGGACCGAGGCCAGGCAGCTGGCCAGGAAGCCAGATGTGCGTTGCATCTTCACTGAATGTGATGCACCAAAAGCTGATTAAAAGACAATGACAAACATTGTGCACTATCAATCAATGACTTCGCATTACATCATTGGTTCTCATTGGTCTAAGCCAGCGAGTGATTGATAACATTCAGTGAATCCCACTAACTAGTTTTCACAGACTAGTTTCTCACATGAAGACCTGTCTGAAATAAGTTTAGCAAAAAGTGAATTGTCCAGACTAAGATTTAATTAGCATATGTTTGCCTCGTACAAGTAAAAAAATAATAATACATGAGAAACAAACAGCTGTCAATGAGTTTAAGTGACTAGTAACTGAGGCATATGTTATTGGGACAAGAGCTACATGAAACCATTATAACCAGTATAACCTAATATCAAATAGTTATTCAGTTGGAATCAAATCGAAGTGCAAAATACAACAGATGAAATACAAAAAGACGTCTGCTTTTCCAGTATGCACTACATCGAAACATGTTCTTTGAACACTATGCGTGCTGCTTTAGAACATAAAATATATTGTTTTTTCTTCGTGATGTCCTGCTGATCTCAGCCTGTTCCTTGGGAGGTATGCTACCGTGTTACTCGGTCCAGTAATCTGAGGACACGTTTTCGCTTATTAACACTTAACTCGGATTATATGACAAAGATTTGTTTCTTTGTAAAATGACACTTTCACTCTAAGCAACTTGCCGTTTAATACAATCATTCTGCTTACTGTCGGGCAATGACTGGTATTGCAATGCTAATACCGACATAAACATTATGCAATACGTACATCCCGACTGAATACGGAATTACTCATTTCATGCACTCAGTGATGTCCAAACTATGGCCTGAGAGACCCTTGTGCTTCCCAAATATTTTAAGATATTGGTTTAAATGCGGACATGTAGCCCTGAATTCTTGTGGTATTTCAGCATTTGCGTTTTTTTCTCAGGTCATGAACGCGAACAAGCAGATGTGACCTACCACACCGTCTAAATAAAACGACAATGTAAAAAAAAAAAAAACTCCCTTATATACACATAGAGACGCCCGCCTCCGTCAGCCCGCCGCGACCATTTAACTCCCAGCGCTGGCTCCTCCCCTACCGCCGGGCCGGAACTGGCTGACGTTGGACCGCAGCCTCTTTTGCTTTGAGTCACTGTTCTCCATTTTCTTGCACCCGAGCGGTAACCGTAGGCAAGAAGAGAAAACATCAACCAACTGCAGAAAAAATGAATGAAGAATACGATGTCATCGTGCTGGGGACCGGACTCACGGTGAGGGCAAACTGAAGCGCCACTCGACGAATCGAAGACTAGGCGTTTGTGGGTACAAAGGAGCTGCTCAGCGCTAAGCCCGAGCCTTGCTAGCATGCTAACGTTAGCAAGCGAGGCCCGTCGTCAGCAGCGCCATGGCTGTGCGTTATTAGCATGCTAACGTTAGCAAGCGAGGCCACCCGTCAGCGGAGCCGTAGCTATGCGTTTTAGCCTGCTAACGTTAGCAAGCGAGGACCCTTCGTTACCGGAGCCGCGGCTATGCGTGACTAGCATGCTGATATTAGCCAGGCCTCGACATGCAGGCAGCTCTCGGTGGCGGGTGTGACTTCATAAAGATTAAAATCTGCGGCCATTCGCCGTTCATCTGAAAGCCTTCGTCAGCATAGCTACGTTACACTTCGATTTGGTTACAGGAAACTTCATATTTTATGCTGAATTTTTCTACATCTGCATCCCTGCTACAACAACGGCAACAAATAATAACGTTAGCCGGGTCGCTTTCTCTGCTGACATTAGTGCTGAGGTAAAGTTTCCGTCGTGTCAATGCAGTTTTTAAAGTGATTTCTGTTGACCTACATTCGGAGGAAGTTCGAGGCCCGTATCAGTGATGGTTGCCGGGTGGCCGAGCGGGCCGTCGCTTGGGCGGGGACGCCTTTCTCTACGCTCGTCAAACTGCTCCGGCCGAAGGGCGTTAAAAGCTCCAGCGGCTTAAACACTTGTTGGTGAAACCGACATATTTTTAACGCACACAGGGATTCAACCAGGCTTTGTGTGTTTTAATGACCAAGCGATTCTGTTTTATCCCTTTTGGTTTTAACAAAGGGTCGGCCGCCCACTCTCCAGTTCCGCTGCATCCGTGTGCCCAACCAAAACATTAGTTACCAGCAACCAGAACATCATTGGTTAACGAGCTCCTAACCCTCGTAATTGTACTGTGAGCTGCACTGGAGTCACCAGCTCTGCCAGTAAGCGCCGATCGACCGGCTGCAGGACTGTGGTTTTTCCTGCTCCCCCTTACAGGAAGGTGCATCCGGATTTCCATCTTGAGGAAGTTGCAGTGCACATCGACACAGCAGCTCACCGTTTCCGTGTGATCGCATACATTGAATAGGTAATTCGGTGTGCAGTTGCCGTTTTCTGCAGGCTCCCGTTACTCCTTTACACTGCCTGATTTCGCAATTCAGATTTGAGGTATTGCATTTTTACAGATTAAGATGGTGTTTCACCCTGATGAGCACTCAGTAGTGCATCACTGTGTTATTGTGGAAGTCAAGTAATATTTCCTGGGGGTGTTGGCATTGTCAGCATGTGCGTAGGTTCTCTTCTATGGACAGCTTGGGCCCCCCATGAAACCTGGTACTGGCTAGGTTGAAGTTAAGGTGGAAGTAAAGGGATGTGCTTTCGGTTCCCCAAGGCAGTGACCAGCACAGGTGCTTCCCCATGCGTGTGGTCAGACTGGCCATTTCCTTGGGCCTGATTCCAGCCTCTTATTTCATGTAAGAACCAATTATGTGTCCCTGTTTCTTATTTGCTGAGGGGTCGATCAGTCCTGGGGGGTTGGTGGGACTTAACAGTTTTGATTTATTCATTGGTTTATTTTTGGTCCCTTTTTAAAGACCTAAAATACACAGAATACTCCTTTTGAGTGTTATGTATAGTTTATGATGGCATGGACCGGCCTAGACATTAAAGTGTTTATGAAAATGTCAAAGGTTCTGGCTGCGACCACACAACCGAATTGAACTTCAAGCATGACACTGGCTTTAGGACGTGCGAACACTGTGTAAGCTAGCAGCTATTGAGTTAGTGTTTGACTGTGGTGAAATTGGTGTTTTTGAGAGCTTGGTTCATTAGGATTCTGTTTGCCACTACATGACATCACATGATAATGTTGCCACAATTCAGAAGCAGTGTAGAGTACTGAATCATGAACTAAACAGGAGATCATGGTTGAAATCCATTTGGGTGCAGAAGTCTGACTTTTATTAATTGACGTTAACGCAGTCTTGCAGTTGTCTCGGTAAATTTACATTATGTAGCGATGGAAGTAACTGTATAGGAGCTTGTGACCAGAGTCCACATTTGACACATTTGAACAGTAATTCATAAACTTTATTCCTGTCTTTTATGAGTGAAGGACAATCATTAACATGGTGCTGCTCAGGCAGGTAGAGTTTGGTATGTTATGCCTTCATCCCATTGCTGTTCACGGCTGAAAACAAGGTTTATCCAGTGCCCCATCTGCCATGCTTTCTTTGAACGCAGTACTGTGACCTGACTCGTTGGGGTATTTGGCGTCCTATCTGTGTGCGTTGGTAACATGGGTGATCTTGCAGTGGGCTGTTTGTTGTGGGCCATCACCTCTTTCAGCACCAGCAGCCTTTTCCGGCATGTCAGTTTTTCTTAGCAGTAAATGAGGAATTGAAACTTCGGCAGTTTGGCTCCATGCATGGAGGGTATTTGGTTGCATAGCCCATTGTGAAATGTTTGTTTTTTGTTTTAATTTTTTTTTAATGCTCAAACGCTAACCGTTTTGTATTTAATTAGTCTTTCAGTATGTACCAGGGTTTTACCACAATGTACATTTCTTTGATCTCGGCGCCGCTCCATGCCGCGTCACGGGGAAGTCTGTCCCAGACGCTTTTACGTATGTAGTTACATGTACTGTGTCCTGATTTCACACTATGGCTCCACAGTGAGAGAAGTGACTGTTTCAGCTCCCCTCACCAGCCAGCTTCTTTGACTTTAGGTTGCCTGGCTAAGCTAACACGCTTATCCAAAGCAGCTTACAGCTTTGTGTCCTTCCGTATAGCTGGATGTCGTCAGGGTCCTTGCTCTGGCAGTTAACTGGGATGTCCTCAGACTTGAGTCGGCAGCCTTCTAAGGTTGTAGCTTTGTGCACTTAGCTACAGTGTCTTAAACATTAAAGTAGTATGTAAATACTTGGTAGTTGCAGTTTCTGTTTTCAATTTAAGTAATTACTTTACATTTAGTGACTGCCTCAGTCGTACAGTCTTGATCTCCAAGGCTGCTTCCATTAGCTTCAGGAGTGTGAATTCCGTGGCTTCGAAGTCCTGTTTGCTGCTTTCTGGTAAATTTGGAATGATCTGCAACTGGCCCACAGCAAGCTTCAAATTCCATCCTGGAAATGAACCATGATTTAAATAAAGAGCTAGATGCCTACCCAAGGAAAACCTCCCTTTCAGCTGAAACGTTCGCGGATTCCCCTTCTCTTCCCTCCAGTGGAATAAAACGTGAATGTTATGTGGAGGCCCATTCTTGTTCAAGAACCTCCCCTCCTGGCACATGCTGGATTTTGACCCTTGTAACTTGAGTCTCTCAATGCTCCGCCTACCATCTGCAGCCAGAACATGTGACTCATGGGTGCTGTAGTCATGTGACATGGCCGTTGCCGTGTGTTTGTCATACTAAGTATAGGCTATGTGCTCTGGGAGTGTGCCAGCCCAAGTCTGCTCTTCACACAGCAAAGCTGATCATTTGAGGAAAGACTTTCTCCTCAGTTGTGTGGCGTCACAGAGGTTGCCCAGATCGGGAACATGTGATCTCCAGGCTTTTAACTCTGACAATCCGTGATGTGGGTCTTAGCCCTAGAATTCCGCTAGTGCACCATCCCTTTTAATTTGCTTGTTTTGGGGCCTGTTTTGAGGAACTCCAGTTGGCTGCCAAGTTTGGAGGCAGACAGTTGGCCTCCCATGAAAGACTGAACACACTTAAGCATGTTATTACATGGAGTGTCCAGCTTAAATTTGCTGAAGTCTTATGAAAACTAGAAGTTTAATTAGTACCTGTGTAGTCAGATCAAAGCCATTACAAATCCCTTGGTCTGCATATTCCCAGCTTCATTAAAGCTTACTGCACCTTTGGGCAGTGCTGCCTACAGGAGTGTCAGGATGTAAGCAGTGATTAATCAATTATGCCCTAGAGTGAAACGCTGGTCATTACTCGATTAGTCTTTTCATTACCCGGCTCTAATGTGCGAGGGATCCAGTTTTTTGGTATTGATGCCTTCACCCTTTTGCTATAGATGTGTGCCTCTATGGAGGATGGGTTATGGCCTTGTGCACAGCTTGTCTCTGAAGCTCCGCTGTCTCCTGTTACAGGAATGCATCCTGTCTGGTATCATGTCGGTGAAGGGCAAGAAGGTGCTGCACATGGACCGGAACTCGTACTACGGTGCGGAGAGTGCCTCCATCACCCCACTGGAGGATGTAAGTCAGACATAAAGGACACGATACCCGCATTACAGTGCTCAGTAGGTAGCAGTGTTCCTGCTGTAGTCAGTCATGGAAGTAATCTGTTATTAGTAGTGGAATTTTAATTTATCCACTTAACATTGTAAGTTTGTTGTCTGAAGCTCACTAATATCCGTGCATTGGATTCCCCTAGCTGTACAAGCGCTTCAGTATCCCAGGAAGCCCCCCTGAGTCCATGGGGAAGGGTCGGGACTGGAACGTGGACCTCATCCCCAAGTTTCTCATGGCCAATGGTAAGGACTAGTCAGCTTGGAACACCCCTAAATTGTGAATTCTCAGTGGTGGTTTTTAAATTTAAGTGCTCAATTTGAAGTGCTGCTGGTACAGTAACTATGTGTTGCTCATGGTTTTTTTTTCTTTCCCACTACCTATTTTGTTGTAATTGTCCATGGAGTCTCTTCTAACATGGCAAATCATGAGAGAAGACTAACTGGTGCAGGAATGGAGGAATGAAAAGTGACATGCCACCTTCTTATTCAGGTCAGCTGGTGCGAATGCTGCTGATAACACAGGTGACGCGGTACCTGGACTTCAAGGTCATCGAGGGCAGCTTTGTCTATAAGAAGGGTAGCATCTACAAGGTGCCCTCCACCGAGGCGGAAGCACTGGCCTCCAGTGAGTTTTGCAGTGGGATCTGGGAAATTTGAGTTTCCAAACTATCTGAGATACTCTGTGGTTATAGTTATGAGACTGACACCATAGAATTCTGTCTTCAGGTCTGATGGGGCTCTTTGAGAAGCGGAGGTTCAGGAAGTTCTTGGTGTTTGTTGCCAATTTCGATGAAAATGATCCCAAAACAATGGAGGGTGTCGACCCAGCAAAGATGACCATGCGAGATGTTTATAAGAAGTTTGACCTGGGTCAGGATGTCATTGACTTCACTGGCCATTCTCTGGCCCTCTACAGGACAGACGAGTGAGTGACATTGCCACATGATTAATTCAATATTTTTTTTCCCGAAAAAATACACGAACATGGATGTATCTTTTGTGTCAATGTTGAGAGTCAAACTCAGCCTAGAATCACTTCAGTGTTGGAGGTGTAGCTCAGTAGATGAGGGGATCGGTGCCCATGTGTGGAATGTCGTTGTGGGTTTTTATCCTGTTGCCAGCATATCATCTTTGGGCCCTTCATCAGTGCCCCTAATCCACCCCAAGCTTTCCAAACTTGTACATTGCTTTGCACAAGAGTCTGCTGAATAGCATGTGTATATGGTGAGCCTAACAGCAGCTTAGTGGGTAGCATGCACCTTCAGGGTGTGGGTTTGAATCCAACCTCCATGTCACATGGGTATCCTCTTGAGTACTCCTGGTTTCTTTCTGCAGTAAATCGGCCTAAGTGTTTAATTTTATGTGTATGTAGAAGATGTTTAAATGGAAAATAAGACACAATCTATCGCAAGGTCTTGAGTGATGTTTTGAAAATTAATCTACCCTTCTCACCCATCAAATATAGTTGAAAACCAGCTGGTATAGCTATTTGTACCTTTTCAAGACATTAAACATATCACTTTTTTTTTGTCCGTGAAGCTATCTGGACCAGCCGTGCCTAGACACAATAAACAGGATCAAGCTGTACAGTGAATCCCTGGCCAGATACGGCAAGAGCCCGTACCTGTACCCGCTTTATGGACTGGGGGAGCTGCCCCAGGGCTTTGCCAGGTGCGACCCTCTCCAACTCACATTTATGGGTACTGGCTACAGCCCACGACTGACCCTAGTTGCCTTGTTCCTCCCCCTCGACAGACTAAGTGCCATTTATGGAGGGACCTACATGTTGAACAAGCCCATAGAGGAGATTGTCATGGAGAATGGGCGGGTTGTGGGCGTGAAGTCTGAGGGTGAGGTGAGCTAGCCGCTTCCTGTGCCAGGCTTTCCATGCAGCCAAGTTGTGCCAAAAGAGCTGAAGTCATCACAGGATGGCGTACTGGATAATTCCATATTGACATTTAGACATCGACACAGAGGCACAATTTTTGCAGACTTGTGTGCAGCAGAGCTGCATAAACTTTAGCAACTTGTAATAAACCACACAATTTATTAGGTTTCAGTGATGATTGGCTTGAGGAACAAGCTGATTACTACTGCAGGACTGGCACATTAACCCTTTCAAATATTTTGATGATCATCTCGTTCTTCAACCTAGATCGCTCGCTGTAAGCAACTGATTTGTGACCCAAGCTACATTATGGACAAAGTGAGCAAGGTGGGTCAGGTGATCCGTGTCATCTGCATCATGAACCACCCCATTAAGAATACCAGTGATGCCAACTCCTGCCAGATCATCATCCCCCAGAACCAAGTCAACAGGAAGCATGGTGGGTCCAAGAGGAAGTGATCTCACAGGAGCAGTGCAACTTTATGACATGGCTGCCACCCATTGGGACATTTTGTGAGAACCCACTGTGTGTCTGCAGATATCTACGTGTGCATGATCTCCTATGCTCACAACGTGGCTGCACAGGGAAAGTACGTGGCCATAGTCAGCACCACAGTGGAGACTGGGGATCCTGAGAAGGAGATCAAACCAGCCCTGGACCTTCTGGAGCCTGTGGAGCAGAAGTATGTCTCTGCACATTAGAGTGAGCTCTGAATTAGTCCAGTTCCTTAGATTTGTCAACATGATACGTCGGTGGTCTGTAGAATAGATGCATGGATGTTTTGACTTACACCATGATCACTCCCAACTACTTTGAGTGATGTCATTTTTATTTCACCCCCTGAAGGTTTGTGAGCATCAGTGATCAGTATAAGCCAACTGACATGGGTGCCGAAAGCCAGGTGAGTAACATATTACGGTAAGCTCATCCCCAAGCATAGCACTGCCTGGAGGATATTGATGAATCTTACAGTTGTGCTGAAGAGGAAATAACTAACCTGGATTTAATTAATGCTAATCCAGCTGTATTGAGGCACTGGTTTCATTGTGCTGACCGAGAAACGTAGTGTTTATGTAGTACATGTAATTTATTTTGTAGGTCTTCATCTCCCGTTCATATGACGCCACCACACACTTTGAGACAACCTGTGATGACATCAAGGACATCTACAAGCGCATGACAGGCACAGAATTCGACTTTGCCGAAATGGAACGCAAGAAGAACGACATCTTTGGCGATGCCGGTGACCAGTAGTGGAATTGAGCTCACCCAATTTAGCCGATATCTAAAACGCGATCTTACACAGTGCTGGCTCATGATCCACGTATATGTTTTGCCCATTATGGAAGCTGAGGATGTTGGTATTCTTTATATTGGGCTGGGGGCTGCTTTTTATAATCACTTTGACAAGCATCGGGCTGCCATTGTAAATGCCCAGTCTTTCTTTTCCAGCAAAATATGTTCCATCACTATGCCAAAATGATTAGTTTTACCCAAATGGTTGAGGATTATTCAGCACTAATAAATAGTATTTTTACATTTGGTAAATTCTGTACAAAACTGAAATAAATGTGGCCAGGTGTATACATGAAGGTGCTGGGGGGTAATTTTGAGCAAATCTATTTGGGAGCTTCACCAGTACTATGAAGAAATGAGGCACAATTGTTAGCCCTCTTTTTGCTGCCAAGACCCAGTCTGACATGCTGATAGTGCTGGCCATAAAATGTAAGAGTAATACTGAAGCTGTTCATAGATGTGGGAACTTTTTTAAAAGAGCAGGGAAGAGTAAGTTGTCTGAAATGCTCAGTGGGGTGGCTGACTGGGCAAGCAGCTTCTGTAGCTTTCAACCAAGGACCAAACTCTTGCAGTCAGTCCTGTATGAGCCCTTAATATGAAAATAAAATGAAAAATGTAATAGGTGGAAACCTCGGCCTGTTAAAATGTTTCTTCGCATTTAGACTGTAGGAAATTGGAGTTTGCTGATCACCTTTCCCTCAAGTCACCCTGGCTATGTTCTGTGTACAGCATTTAATGCTGGTCTTTATTGTAAAACACTTTTATTAGTTTAGGAAAAAATTTTACAAAAGTCAGATCTGTTCTACAAAGATTAACTTCTGACAAACCAGAAAATAGACCTCTCTGAAATGTCACAATAAGACTTCTTGTATTTCACAAAGTTGAACGGGGAGGCCCCTTGCCAGTCCTGAGGCATACAGTCAGAATACAAAAACAAATACATCTGTAAATATATAGAACAACTTGCAGAGGGGTAGCAAAATCATGTGCTAATGTTTTGCCGTCCACACAGAACCTAACCCTGAATTATACAACTTTAAACCGCTTTGCTTACAAGGAGCTTAATGCTAATGAAGTCATTTGTATCCACACCAACAGGTGGGGTGGTTGTCCCAGAAAGATGGTAACGATAACCCTTTTTAACTTCCTGATTTCCATCAGGAAAGATGTTATCACCAAGCGATAAATATGTCAGAAATATGTACATATTGACATGACTGTATGCCATCATGTGATAGCCTACCCAATATTAAATTCTTGCTGCAAAACTATTCATAAAACTCTGCAAGTGTTGAGGTTCTCCTAGAAATCCTTAGAAAGGTGTCAATGTCCATCGTGAAAATTCCGTAGTTCTCAAAATTACCATCTGGTACATCTGCAAAGAGGGGAAAAAGTGGACTGGTCACAAAACCCAGCTGGATTCCTCCACCACTAGTTGGTACACTCATGCAGTGAGATTCATACAGGCTAATGTGTTCCATTTACTTCAGAGGTCGGAACTGGGAGTGACGCCACACACAAGTTAATAGCAATCCAGTAAGCTATACCTGATACCCATTTCAAAAGCCAAGATTTCTTACTTAACCAGATAACTTTTGTTCACTTGCATTTAGCCCAGACTACCTTAAATCTACCAAGTTTTCCAGCTGAGCAAGAAGTCCTGCTTTCTGAAACAGTCCCAGGTTCTAGCCTGAGTAATTAGCCATTATTAGCAATATCATTGATAAAAACATTATGTGGCTTTACTGTAGCAATACATCCATAGATAGGATTCTCCAACTGCTATGTGTACAACCAATGAACCACAAATAAGACGTATGTGCTAATAAATGGTGTAAAACTACAGCTTTCACTTCTGTTGAAGGGCGCAGCCATCTTGAATTCTGAGGTCAGGGGGCATTACAGTTGGAATCTTCAGGTTATGAGTTACGAGTTCAAATGGTATGTAGCAAAAGCCACTTTAGAGCTCACAAATTTCAACTCGGGCATCTCAAAGTTCATATTCATTGTAATAAGCTGGAAAAGAAAAAGCTAGCCCACTCACTGATTACGTGTGTGTGTGTGTGAGAGAGAGAGAGGGAGAAAATAACCCTTACCTGTTATGAAGATGGCGAACCGGGCTGTGATATGCTGAGCCTGTAGCCAGATCATGCAGTGAAGATAATCAGGTTGATCACGTGACATGATGTCACAGCCGTGATATGGAACTGTCTCCACCAGGCCGGCCTCCTGGCAGGATTCCAGGAACTGCTTTCTGTCCTGGTCTTCTGTACTCAGCCTACAGACAGAGACGGTGCCTTAGATTGACAATCTTCCTGCTTGGGGTCCTCACACAGGTTAAAGAGCAAACAACCTTGTGTACCTGGCCTTCTCCTTCAGCAGGCGGTTGTCCCGGTAGTGGAGGAACCACAGCCACTTGCCCTTCCTGCTCAGCCCCTCCAGAGCCTGGACCAGCCTCTTCATGTTGTCTGATTGACGGAGGTTTAAAGCACACCGACAAAATGGCATAGTAAGGTCACGAGGACCACACAGCAGTCACATCATGGTCAGCATAATGCACGGCCTGTGAATCACTGCAGCCCCAACCAATCTTAGCCAACATAAATATAATTTAAGTTAATTCTGATATCAGTTACAGATCACCTGAAGAGAACTAAATGTACCCAATAAACCAGAATTGTCTTATAGTTATAATTCAGTCTCCCTTGCACAGAACGGGACTGAACGGTCTGGGCCTTGTGCGAGGTCCAGTCAAAGTCCATACCCAGTGTCAGGGAACACAGAACATCCGTGTTGCACACCACAAATCCCCCGGTGCCAAAGAGCTCCTGATGCGTGAGGTGAAGGACATCATCAGGTCTGTCGATCCCAGCAAACAGCACTCCAGCTGATCTCTTCAGCTCCAGCAGCCGTGGAATCTGAAATAAATTGGTGACACCCCCTCTTGTCAAATTCCTCTATGCTTTGATTTAATCTGACATTGGTGATACTGGCTCACAATATAAACCTTGATAAGCTGAAAGAACAGACAAATGAAACCCAAACCAGGCATTAAGGGGCCGAACTGCACCATGCCCGAGCATGTATGACCCTCCCAAAGTACAGATCACACTGTACCAGGCTTAATATGCCTGGGTCGGCTTGAAGAACTGGGCCTGAGCATGGTGAGTAGGCTAGTGTGATCGCTAACATGCTTGAGCATGGAACACAGTCATGACTTCATTGGCGCAAGCGATCCATGCCTGTGCACATGTGTGCTACATCTGGACCGAACCCGGATGGAACAGATTGAGTGGGCTGTACAGATCAGGTGATTTCCCCCCCAGCAAAACTTATGAATACAAATTGTGTGTACTGATTGAGTAGCAACAAATTTGTCACAAACATTAACAAATTATGACCTCATACTGCAATGATGCCAATGCAGAAAATTCTGTATTGTTTATGGTAAATTTTACACTGATTTTCAGGAGACATTTATCTCAAATGCATTTAAATTGTTACACCTTTAATTTTAAATTAAAATTAAGCCACCCTCCACTGCATCACATAGTCTAATATTGCCAAGCCCTGCATTATGCTCTCTCTAATTCATTCAGTTACAAAGAGAGTGGTAATACATTCTGCTCATAAAGGGTATATCCACCTCTGATCGTTGCACATTTCCGCCAGTGTGTAAGGAAAGTATTGAGGGCTACAAGAGGATCAGTATGGATGTGATTTGTTTAATGAATTTTGAGTGGGCGGTGCACTGAACAATGGGGGTAAACACATACACGGGCACGCAACAAGGCTAACAGATAATGTGAGATAAGCGTCCATAAAGGTTACAGTAGTTTCTTCTGTTCATCTGCTCAATAAACACATAAAAACTTCATGCATGGCACATTATGCATAATTGTTTAACTGCTTAAAACACAGCGTAGCATAGTAACCAGTAGGTACAGATGCTAGTTCGATGATGTTAACGCAACCCAATTGCTATAATATCTTGCTATATTAAAAGATTCCTTACATACATTACAGACTTGAAGCTAGGTAGATAATAAAATGTCAGCTAGTTAAATATTAAGATCAAGTCTTTTTATGCACAGCACTTAGAGCAGATAAATCAAATTTGCTAGTTCACTGTAACTAGAATTTTTAAATTTAGTGATCAGTGATCGTTGTTGACACACGACAGCACACAACAACGAAATGTGTCCTCTGTATTTAACCCATATGTGACATTGTGACATAGCAGCGGGCAGCAAATTCAGCGCCCGGGGAGCAGCGCTGACGAGGAGGAACCGTGCTCAGGGTACCTCAGTGGTACCTTGTTGGTTGGTGCACATCCCTAGCGATTAGGCCATCACTGCCTAATATATAGTTATATACACACGTGGACAAAATTGTTGGTACCCTTCAGTCAATGAAAGAAAAACTCACAATGGTCACAGAAATAACTT
>JAODKE010000001.1:7864465-7905276 GCA_026779605.1 Mormyrus hasselquistii
TTAAAGTTATTTCTGTGACCATTGTGAGTTTTTCTTTCATTGACTGAAGGGTACCAACAATTTTGTCCACGTGTGTAGCAAGATGGCTGTGATTCTGACATAGGGTATAACTTTCAGTAGCGTTTCAGTAGCGGTTTGGACATATTGAGCTCATGGTTCTGATCCAATGGTTAACGTTAGTGATATATAGCATTAGTGATGTCTGGAATAGTGTAAACAGTTCGGTATTACCTTTCTTTAGTACCAGTACAGCTATCAAAAATTTGGGACTGTGGTGCCTTTTCAGTACCAGTGTCCTGTGCAACACTAGTATATGGCAGAGGTGCATGTTTGCTGGAAATTTGGGCTGACTATAGTATTCAAGAACAACTGCATGCAACACACAAAAATGTAATTGTTGATAAAATATGGGACTATCTTCTTATACGTGCAGCACAAATGAATAAATATCACCGTATAACATACTAGACAAATTTATGCATGTCACTGGGCCCAAAATAAGACGACTCCAAATAAGCCACAGAAGGACATTCATCGTTAGTTCCAATGCTGTGCAATAACGCTTTCATTTCTATATTTTCTTCAGTACAAAAAAAGTTGCATGGCGATGACAAAAATGTGCTTGCATCATAAGTGCAATGTGAACACAGACCAGAGGCAGAGTTGTGTGGGGGGAAGGCAATCGTACTACAGCACCGTACAAGGCAAGTAGGCCAAGAAGGAGTAGTACATCACAAGATGAGTTTAGCCAGTTCTACATTTGGCTCTGCTACCGATGGCCGCAGCAATGACTCTGACCTTCATTTAACTTCTCCCATATGGTTCTATATCATGATGGCCAGCCCCCATCTTACCGTGCAGATGTGCTCAGCAATATCCTCATTCCTGATGATGATGAGAAGCGGTGATGTGGGTTTCTGCCCCTCCAGATCGAACTCCTCGGGCTCAATGCAGTCATGACCTTCTGCGACCAGGAGCTCCTGTAGGGCCAGGAATAATTAAATTTCACTGACACATCAACAGACACACGTAGATTTCTGGAAAAACAATATTCTCCAGTGGTACACTTATAGAATAGCAACACAAAAGTAGCAGGAGACAAAGTATGTATTACATATAGAAATTTACCATCAGAAGATACAATAATCACCCTCCTCTTTCCATATATGGTGGCTTGAGTTCAGCATGCCTTAAAAGCCACAACTACTGAAATCCTCACCTCCATTACTAAAAAATAAAGCACGTGAACATTCACCTTTGTCTGTTCAAAGAAGTAATCATCTGAAGTAACCAGGATGTAGAACTTGAATTTTGTCTTGGAGGACAGCCGGATTGCAGCATTGATCTTTTCCTGCATATCCTTGAAGGTCTCCTCTTGCATTTGTTCAAAAATGTGTTCTCTTGCTCCACATGGTGGCAAAGCACCGTCCTCCTTGGGCTTGCTGGTATGCTGCAGAAACTTTCTGCCTGAGCAGATGTCATTCATTATTGTGTGGTACGATGAGGCACATTCAACAGTGATGTCTGAGACAGCGGGATGTGAATCACTCTTGCAGTCCAGGTGAGACAATCTCCGCAAGGATAATGGCGGCTCACAAGGCATGGAGGAGACAGCCTCCCGCTTTCTAGACCATGCCTTGTCTGTCAGGTCCACCTTCATCTTCCACCTTCTTAGAGGTAACCGTGTGCTCTGGAGCTCCTTTGAAACATGTATACCCACTGCTGAATTCTGATAAGTTACATCAACATCAGACATGGCCTGCCTTCTCCAGGCATAGCGGGTGGATCTGCTGGTCTTCTGATTGCTTTTGATAATCTGGTTCATTTTCTCAGAGAAGATGAGATACTCTAGGTCCATGGTATCTTGAGTCATGTCAGGTCTTGCAAGGTGTAGTTCCTCCCACTTCTGTTGAAAGTTGTGCAGGTAACTGCTGGAATTCCGAATCATCCTGACACGTCCGGTCTGCCCAGGTTTCACAATGGGATAATTTTCGTATGTCATTCGGTTTCCCTTGTGATCAAACACTGTGATGATAGGCGATGCTGTATGGGATGGGATACCATGGTCTTCTTTGACAGGATGCTTATTTCGTTTCAGTGTCTCTATTCTCTTACAATAGTTTGTCCAATCCATTTCAGGTTTATAGTTTGCAGCATAACATGGGATAGGTGAGTCAGAGATTCTTTCTGATATTCTCGTTTTATAAGAAATAAGTCCAATGTTTTTTTGTCTATTATCCAAGGATTCTCTATCAGTCTGTTCATCTGTTATCACTTTTTGGTAGACAGGGCTAAAGCGTTTCTTCATTTTGCAATCAGTTTTGTGTTTGCTAGTTTTCATAGAGAAGTAAGAGTCTGAGATACAATGGGCAGACTGACAAATGTCCTCACTCCCACTCTCTTCAGCGGGGAACCTGTTCAAACCTTCTCTCTCCAGCAGATTATACTGTTCATCCTCAACTTCCTCATTTTGCTGTTCATAGACGTTTCTCATTTCTTCCGCTGTAGCTGATTTAGCATTGGGATCTTTCTTGGTATCCATGCTAACAGTGTGTTCAGATACTCTACTCAGGGCAAGAATGTCCTGTAAACTGCACTCCTGAGCCATGCATGAGTGAAGGTCCTGATACAAAAGACTGACACACGAGCCAGAGTCATAATTAACAGGTTTTAGCATTTCTTTATAGGAGGAGGACCTGATGGCATGTGGTTCATAATTTTTGATGTTCTCTTCAGGTAAACTGTGGGAGTTCTCTGATGTTTTTGAGGGACAGGATACAAAATCCTCTTGTGGTGGAGTTTCAACTGAAATAAGGTCTGAATGCAACCTACTTTGACTATGGTCTATAGGCATATTAATGCTATCATCATAAGGTTCAGGATTATCATATGCCACATTATACTTGGATGGATCCTTAGCACCTGAATGAGACTCATCTTGAACCATGCCCAACAGGTTATCTATGGAGTTTCTTGATTGGTTACTGCACTGGTCTATTGCACAAGTTACATCTTTTTCAAAGGAACCCTCTGACTCTTCCGTTTGGTTGTGCTTGTTATCAGAACAGACTTTGTAGTTGCACTGCGTCAGATTAGTTGTAGACACTTTCATGTTGTTTGAAGGTGACTGCAACATTGCTGATGAATTCAAACTTCTGCCAGGACTGGAGCAGGGCTGCGAACACAATTCGGGGGTACTGGGCCTGCCTTTGAGAGATGAATTGCAACTTTCTGGACTATTAGCTGCATTACTGGACTCACTACAATGTGGATTTGGCATTAAAGAGTCAGAAGTATGTTCCGGTTGTGAGCTAAAGAGATTGTAGCTCCTTTTAACAGCAGATCCACTGCTACTCTGTAATGAATCTGGTGTAACCATGAGGTTATTCACAGAATCAGAAGTTCCATCTTTATATTGCGGATTTTCATCCAAATTACAGTTGCTGTTCAAGCAGGCATTCTCCTGAGAGGTTGATGTAGGTATACTCTGGTCATTTGTCCTACAGCTGCTGCTGGAGTGTAATCTGCTGGGACTGTGCAATACAGATCTGCCCTCCTGAGACACCTGTGTAGGTGATTTACTGCAGAGGACACCAGAATTGTTGCAGCTGAGCAAGGCATTCTCCATGTCCATATCAATACTGGACACAATGGGTTCAGAAGTGCTATCGGGACTGGGCTTGTCAGCATTTTGGACAGAGGCATCAAGGACACATGTCGGAATATCTATAACAGGTTGCTGAGATGGAGAGCTGTTAGGATTTTCTGTTCCACCCAAATCCCCAGTGGATGTGCACTCATTGCTAGTATGAGTTTCATCATGGCTACTCCATAATTTGTTTGAGAGTTCATTGCTATGAAAACTACAAGGTTTAGGTTCATAACGTAACTCATCTAATTTTGGAGCTGGGCTTTTGCTCTTCTGAGAGGCAACTGCATCTCTGAAATCCTGGCCACTGTTATGGACATCAACATCTGACCACTTGTCAAGAACAATGCTTTGGTTGCTAGTGTTGCTTTCTACTAAGTCTACAACTACATCGAAGTTATGACCTTCACAGGGTGGTACCTCTGCCTCTCGTCTGCTTTGGTCAAGTAGGGCCGAGTACATTTCGACTTTTACGGACTCAGGAATTTCAGTGTCCTTGCCTCCTTCCAAATCAATTCTATCAGGCCTTACAACACCCTGTTGAGCAGTGTGATCATTCTCATCATGCACTGCTACAGGCATAGAGATATTACAGTTATAAATGCTATCCTTTTTGGTTGTGCCTTCTAGTAAATTACTGTCAGTGACAACAAGCTGTGGCATGATTACATCAGGTACAGAACTAATATTGGTAAATTTGCATGGATGTAAGTAAGTTGTGCGTTTTTTCCCAAGACCATCTACGTGGCCTCCAAGTTTGCCAGATAACTGACTAGCCACTACAGTTGTACATGCCCTGGTCTGTTTTCCTTCACATGTCATGTTAAAGACTTTTCCTCCGGAAATGTACATGTATGCTGTATGCCTACACAGTTCATCATAAACAAAGTCATTTTGAGGAGGTTCACTTAAGTGTTGCAATTCAAATCCGCAGTCATTCTGGAAATCACTGCTGTTGCCACGCTCTTCCTCAGGCTCTTCATCCAGAATGCTATCAACACTGCCTCTACGCTCCTAAAGGAAAGAAATGTACAAAAATGTGTTTCCACAGGAGATGTTTCTGTTGACTTAGAAAAACTCGAGTAATCAAAGGGGCATCTCACCTTGCTATGAAACGATGCAACCATGCTTCTGCTGGCTGTATCTGTGATGGCCAGGTCAATTGGCTCATCTGGTTTATGAAGAGACGTTGAGCTTTCCATCTCACTAGCTACATGTGACATCTCTTCTCTACCATATTTTGGAACACTAAGGTCTAATACGTCCAACTGGTTCTGAGAGAGGTCTAAAATTTCTGTAGTTGGACTTAAAGGCTCTTCTGATATTTTTCTTTCTTCTCTTAGGTCCAAAGGCTCAGGTTCTGTTGTGTGAAAGTCCTGTGTGAACCTGGAATACCCAGGTTCTAGAGCAGTCTTTGCTGCATGGAGATTCTTGTTAGGGCTAGGTCCTCTTAAAAGTTCCCCATCTGAGTCTGTCTGAAAGAACCTTGTGGTTGACTTACTGTAGAACAGACCAATCCACATATGAAGGATAAGGTGAACCTGCTCAATATTCTCCTCAATGCTGGAATCCCATGGTCTGGCAAAGAGAACAAAAATCATCCAAAATCTCAAACTCCATACTCAGTAAGCATGTATTGGACAAACACTAAGAACTCAATTCTACATACACAAAACTGCACCTAACACTATCACTGAGCAACCAGCATTGAAATGAATCATTTCACCAGCTTTGAAAACTTCTGTTAGATATACTCTAGACATCTATTTTTTCTCACACACACGCACACACACACACCACTATTTGATGTTCGGAGCACTGCACATACCCATGAAGAGCCCGTGTCACTGCTTTATCCAAGGGGTTGTTGGTGTACTTGCTGTCTAGACAGAACTCGTACTTTTCCTTCCACAGTCGCGTAACACGTAGCATGCCATCAACCTCCACCACTCTTCTCCAGCATCGAGATGTCCTCCTCCTGCCCTTGGAATTGCAATTTGAGCTCTCTGCTGGTAGACGCTGCATTTCCTGTGCGCCTCTTACCTCTTGACATGGGGAGGTACCACCCTTCTCAACGACAATGGGGGAGTTACTGCAGTGGCTGTCTGTTTGACCTGATGGGACTGGGGGGGGGACCTGTGAAAACACACCTGACACACCCAACAGCAGACAGGAGGGGGGCAGTGAGTAAGAGTGCTCTTTAGAAATGACCAAAACTAGTTCTCCAGTCACAATCACACCCTTTGGGGATGGGGATTTGATGGGGAGGTTCCTCTTAGTGCGCCGAGGCCTACGCTTGGCCAACGGGTGTCCCAGCAAGGAGTGAAGGACAGATCCGGCCACGGTGTCATCATCTGTGCCGGCGCCACAATTTTGCCCCCCGGGGGCCAGCTTCGCTCCAAGAACTGGGCTGAGGCCCTGTAGGAGTTTATCATCACTGGCGCTAAGGGCTAAATCGGCCAACAAAGTGAGTGCATCGGGGGACTGGCTGGTGCCCACATCCGGACTACGACTGCCCACAAACAAGGTGCCGCTAATGCCTCCTCCCCCCCGATCCCCGCTAGCGGCAGAATTGTGTCCCTGGGCTTGGGGTTGTGTTAGTTTGTCACTGCCATATGAAGCGGTTGTGTCAAAATTGAACCACCCTGTAAGAGAACAAGAGCAGAGAGAGAAAGACAGAAAACAGTGTGGTGAAAAACACACAAAGCAGCAGACTGCAGTCTTTCTCTGTAGCATGAATCAGCTTGACTATGATAAACCCAATGATGACTTAACCAATGTTCTCTGCTTTGGTGCTATTCTTCCTGAGGGTTTTTTCCGCAAGTGCTAACTTTATGCCACAAAAAGCATGGTTTTAAACATTCTCCCTTTTACAATTAGACAAGCAGAACATGAAGGAGTTATTTTGCATTGTTTTTTCCCCTATTTAGTGGTTATTGAGAAATAATCACATTATAGGCAAGGAAACTAATGAATGAAGAAAGTGACATGTCACAAAGAAAGAGTGCAGACGACAGAAAACCCATCAGAAAGGAAAGGAAATAAGACATGCAAATATAACGCCCAAATCTAGAAGTGGGCAGGGGTTGGCAAAACCCACCCAAATTTCGAGAGGGTGCTCATTGCAAAACCAATAGGTCCAGCTATACCCCAGCTCAGATCCAGTCCCACCCCAATTAGTTCAGTGAACACATGCTAATGGTAAATAGCTGGCTGCCAAACACCTGGCAAATCACCCTAGGTATTTTTTTGGTTACAGTAAGAGTGTTACTGTATTGGGTAATGTATATTTCTCTAACTTTTTAAAGTTCTAATTGGGGAAAAAAAACAAGGTACAGTCGGCCCTTGAGCAACGTGGGAGTTGAACCCCATATCGTCAAAAATCCACGCAGAATTTTTGACCCCACAAAAACTTAACTATTGATAGTCTACTGGTGATTAGAAGCTTTACTGATAAAGTATCCATTGATTTGTGTTATATGTACAGTATTATAGATTGTACTGTATTCTTACAATAGAGAAAAAGTGCTTTAAGTTACGATACCTTAAGTTTCCTTCATGCTCTTACAAAAATATTGTGAGCCCCACACACCGCTTTCCAGTGACCTCATGACCCCCATACTCTCCCAATCCATCTACTGACTTGACATGAATGTCACTGCTAAGGTAAGTGAACCTCTTAATGAGGTTGACACCCTCTTCGCAAACAGACATACTACTGACAACTGAACCCAAGAGGTCATTAAGGGCCTGGATCTTGGTTTTGATCCAGGGTACTCGCAAACCCAGACACTTGGACTCCTCACTCAGTCTCTCGAGAGCCCTAATCAGAGCCTCAGAGGACCATAGCATCATCTGCAAAGTCAAGATCAGCAACTCTTTCCTCACAACATATGCCCTACAGCTGCTGGACCCCCTGACTAATACTCAGTTCACACAAAACACTGAACAGAGTAGAAGCAAGAAGACACCCCTGATGAACCCCAAAATCTACAGGGAAACACGCAAGGTTTGCCTCTATTTTACACAGCACTCAGAGTACCGGTCTACAGGCCAACCAGGAAGTCTCAGAATGTTTCACAGAGCAGCTCGAACAACTGAGCCGAATGATTTATAAAAACCAACAAAGGCTGCAAATCAATTCTGTCGACATTCGCATTTGCGCTTGATGAGAACCCTCAGTGCCAGTACATGATTGATGGTACACTTCATAGGCGTAAAACCAGACTACTCGAGTTGCTGGTAGGCAAGCAAGTGATCCCAGATCCTGTTGAGGATGATTCCAACAAAGACCTTACCCAGCACTGAGAGCAGTGTTATCCCTTGTAGTTGCCGCAATCCAGGTGACCACCTTCCCTTTCAAGATAGGAAAAACAAGCCCCATTTTCCAGTCGGCTCCCAAATGGAAGCACAGATTGCTTGCAATGTTAGGACAAAAGCCTTACCACCATCCTGGAGAAGTTCACCTTGGATACCACAAAGCCCTGTGGCCTTCCCTACCCTTGGTTGGTTCATCACCCAGGCAATCTGTGAGATTGGGTGGTTCACAGCTAATCAGAGGATCAGCCACAAAAACCATGGACTCAGATGTCCAATATCCTAGCCAGAGGATCAGCTTTAAATAGCTGCTCAAAGTAGCCAGCCCAGCGGGTCACAACTGCAGTGTCATCCATAAGGATTGTTCCATCACCCTCCTTGACTGCGACACTCTGAAGATTTAGATTGAAATCATTGTGTACAATCAATCGCATAACAGCTCTTTTCCGTTTTAGATGTGATTTTTGCAGCATTGAAGCTGAATACTAACGCTGGCATTCAGTCTATTTGCCACTCAGTGGGTGTGAGCTCAGTAATTTCCACCTGCTGTGAGGTTATGTGTATAATCACATATAATAATAAGTATTATGTGTGTAAGAAAATCAGATTAGAGGGTGACGATCTGGAAGTATAACGATTTTAACAATAACTAGTACCACAGTGATTTGCAATATTTGTAAAAAAGTTTTGACACGTGGAATTATTTGGTGGAAAATCACTAAACAAAGTGCACGCAATTTTGCGAGACAACGCAAGTAATGATTAAAATGTGATGTACAAACTAGCTGGAATAGTACATTATGCATTTTTCTAGTAGCCTGAAGATTTTTTGGCATGTATTTTTTCTATTTGTATTTACTAATTAAAATAATATTAATGTAAACTATAAATATATATATTCATATCCATCCATCCATTATCTACACCGCTTTATCCATTTGGGTTGTGGGGAAGCTGGAGCCAATCCCAGCATCTTCGGACGAGAGGAAGGGTACTCCCTGGGCAGGTCGCCAGTCCAGCACAGGGCCAAGACATTGGAAATAATATA
This sequence comes from Mormyrus hasselquistii, assembly GCA_026779605.1. Classification (NCBI taxonomy): domain Eukaryota; kingdom Metazoa; phylum Chordata; class Actinopteri; order Osteoglossiformes; family Mormyridae; genus Mormyrus; species Mormyrus hasselquistii. Next base: position 7,873,480 of record JAODKE010000001.1, read on the forward strand.
CATTATATTAAAAAGTTGTATCGGAATCTGTATTGGTATCGACAGTTGTGTGGCAGAATTGAATTAGAACTTAAAAAAAAAAAAGTGGATCGGCGCCATCTCTACTAGCAACACCAATACAACCCAGAGCAACCTTCAGTGTTTTATCACGGATGGTTTCCCACATCACTTTAGAATCAGCAGTCACACCCAATTCTGTGAGTTCCTCACACAAATTGTGTGGAAACTCATCAGAAACAGCCTGATCCGAGTCTGGCCAGGGCCAGTCTCATTCTCCTAGTAGGTGGTATCTTATTGGGTCTAAGCTGTATCTTCAGAGTAGCAACAAGTCCAATGACATGACTCAGGGCACTGGAATCAGGACCCAGCAACCCGCAGATCCAGGGGTCCAGCAATCCTTATAGTCAGCCCTGTCAGTACCAGTGGTTAGACTGAAGTCACTCATGACCAAAGGAGAGTCACCTCATGGGCACCTATCAACCACCAAGTAAAGTTACGAATAAAATGTCTCCCTCACAAAGATATCACTCGGCGAAGTCGGAGCATACACTGAAACAGACAAGAATTCCAGAGAGTGCCTCAATACGAATCTCATAATACGCTTGTTGAAAAGAATGACATCACACACCATTACTAGGAGCCAATCTGCCACAGCAACTGCTACTCCTTGAGTAAGGCAACCATCAGAAGGATCAGATCAATAGGTACCCACCTACAGAGATCTGGCTACTCCTCGGTCTGCATACCTCATTGAGTGTCGGCACTGAAATGCGGAGTTTACGAAGCTCCACCAACAGCAACGGAAGATGGCCATAGCACTGAAGAGACAAGATGTTTCAAGTTCCTACCTGGATTGGCTCCCTCAAATCAAGACCTGACTGCTGCCATGTAGAGGGCGACAGATGCCCAGCAAGCCTGACCCCATTGGCTACTCAGAAGTTTCAAGAATGGCCATGCTTGCAATTATTTTTTATGCCGTTCTCTCATAACATTGAGACAAGTCTCCTTTTCTCAAGGTAACAGGATAATTATCTTATCTCGAGATAACAAATCTCATTTGCTCAAGATAAGATCATTTTCTCTCATTAATGACCAAGATAAACATATTGTGAAACCACAGGGTCATCATGCCATGCATGACACTACTATAGCCAGTTTTTACCTTGACGGCATTCTATAGGTAAGCCCTCAAATACTTGCGAGTGGGACAGCACTAAGCCCTTAAAACCTCCACACACAGATAAACCTCCACATGCATTTGCAGATCTGCTGCAGCAGAAGCGTAGCAAAAATCAAGTGTAAAAAGAAAGCCAATTGAGAGGTCCACCTGAGGTGTAATTGATGACTTGTCGGTATATACAGCTATTGGAGCAAAATTTATACCTATGTGCGCATTTACAAATTTGTCCACACATGTAGAAACCTCAGTATACAAATCTCATTATGCATACGAATCTTAGGCTACGTTCACTAAAAGAAACAGATTTTTTGCCTTAATGTGACACAGATCTGATCTTTTCAAATCAGGTTTGTGTCACTTTCATATGTGGTACTAAATCTCATACGTATCCGATTCGCGCCCATGCGACCTGAATGTAAACGCTCAGATTGCAATTCATGCGTTTTTTTGCTTATACGCATGCGCTGACAGAGGTACTCAAATGTAGCCCTTGACATTCTGAAGTTCTCTACAAACTGCACATCTGTATATCCATCCACAGCACGGTCCCACCATTGCAGGCTCCTTTCTCATACCCTCACATCTCTTGGTGCAGCAGTTAACCGCAAAAACAGAAAAAAAATTGCCGCCTGACTTTTTTCCTCCTTCTTGACCTGCTCATGTACAGCTGATTCACTGTTTGTCATCCTCCAGAGCAAAGTGCGATACATGCGTGAGCTACTAACGCCTCCATTTTTAATGCTATGAGTCGTCCCACAGATATGACTTTTTGGTTGTTGGTGATGCAGTTTACCTGTGTAAAAACGTATTAACGTTTCAGAGGACCGATGCGTTCACATTACAGTCAGATTCAGGTCACTTGTAGTTATGAATGTGAGCCGTCAAGATAGACAAATCCAATCTGAGGAAAAAAATCGGAATTGAACAATGTGGCTGGCAGTGTGAAGGTAGCCTTATTACGCACATGGATCCTGAATACACATCTACAGATTCCTCTACACATTTGCAAATCTCAGTACGGATTTACAAATTCTTTTGAACATTTATAAATCTGATTATGCATACATGGATTGAGATACAGTCGCACGACTCTCCATATACATTTGCAAATAATTTTGCTACAATTACCCCATAACAGTTATTTAACGTGCATCTGTGTATTTAATATTGAAGTTAGTAACTGTTGTTACCATGTAGTGATATCAAGACACCTTTACGGCCACATTCAAATGTAAACAAACTACATGCATCCTTTCAGGTTATTCCACTAACCGTGTGCTATGCTTGACACTGTTCTATCCACACAATGGCAGACATACAGAGCTGTATAGAAACGTACAGAAAATCTTTCAAAACATGTAGCTTTCACTCCCACTAAATCTCCTATGTAGAGAAAACAAAACTTCACGACATAATTGTCGTTCTCAAGATAACACAAAAAAAAAAAAAAAAAAAACTGCAAGCATGACTTGTCAGCTTCTATAGAGAGAAACTACTCATGCAGAGATGATTAGTTTCATCCTGCGGAACCGCAGTTCTTTTGTGAACTAAATAAAAATGAATGTTAAAAAAATCCACATTAAAGTGGATCTGCACTGTCTAAACCTGTGTTATTCAAGGGTCGCCTGTATATTAATATACAAACATGGCCATCTACAGAGTTTGGTCTGCCATCTTTGATTATTTTTCCCAGTTGATAGCTCTCTTGGGATATTTGTATAAATGCAATTTGACTGGCTGGCAGAGGGGTGACGCTTCAGTAGGCCCAGAGAGGTGGGGCTGGACCTAGAGGTGGCTCTGCAGTAAGTACCGCTTACAAATTTCAGCCCTGCCCGTCCAAGGCGCCGTATTAAGCCGACTTCAACGTCAAAGTATGCACAAATGAAAACGAGGTGGCAGCCATTTTACCAGGGAATGAGTAAGGTGATCATGACTACTGACTGTGTGTTTGGCTTTAGCGACAGCAGCAAGAAAAAAATACCTTCACTTCGTTAAAATCAAGGAAAAGAAAATGAAGAAATAGTGGAATGGTGACAGAAAGCTTGCCTAAAAGCCATCAATCGAAAGAACTTGAACGATGGTACTTTCAGGAAGTGGCACGCTGTGTGTTCTAAGCATTTCTAAGCAGAATTTCAAGTAAATGTATTTAAAACACACATTTGAATATTTTCTAGTTTGTATTTTACGCAATAAAAAAATAGATGTAATTTGTAACAAAGTACTTTGAGGATGTATTTTATGTATTTAAAATACTTAAAATGTGATTTTATTTATTTTCCGTCATTAAGAATTTTAAATACAGCCCATCACCACCCTTAGCAATAATCCAAGAAAAGCTGCTGCTTTTGCCTTAAGCATGTAGTAAAATGTATTACCAGATATTGCTCACTGAATGTCAGTATAGGGCATAAACAAAGTGATCATCAAACAGCTGTGCTGTAGATTAACTTGCTAGCCTGCTAGGGCATTCTAGTTCATTTCAACAGACATGTTTAGGCAGTGGCATCTTGTGGTGTGTCATATTTGGAAGACTTTATTAGTGATAAATCAGGCTAGCTACTTTTGATCCTAAGAACAAAATTAAATTTGTGTCAGTTACAGTCGTAGATGGTTTCATAGCCACTAACGCCGTGCAAACGGAGAACCAGCTGGTGAACTTAATGTTGCATATGTGTAAAAGCTGCTGGTCCCATTTTTTTTTATGTATGTCTATAAAACGTATGAGTTTGTGCATGTTTGGTATCCGACTAAGACAAAAGCGGGAAGTTCACACATTATGATAATTTTAAAAAGCATGTGTCACTGCGCTTGTATTTGGACTTTATGGTCAACTGTGGTGGTAGCTTACCACCTTCAAATATTAACAAGAAACGACTCGCACCTTTTGCCTGAAAAAAACACAACTTTTCATGGTCTTGAGCACTCGTTATAAATTTTGTTTATATGAAATTTCATTAACATTGAAAAGAAGCAGAGCTTGGCAAATCTGAGCAACGGACAACATCTTCGACATTCCCTGGTAAAATGGCCACATGCAACTGATGTAATACACATATAACTTTATTCTGCCCCATTTGAATGTTTATATCATTCATGCCATCAGAATTTCCAGTTTTCTTATTAGATGGTTGGACAGAATAAATAACGGTGATGCCTTAACTCAGATATCATTGTGGAGTAATTGTACTTGCCCACAATAGTGGAAGAGGAATATTAGTTCATTGTTATTAAAGCTTATTCTTGTGAATTGTTTTCTCATTGTTGCTGTAGTTTATTGTAGTATTGAATTAAAGATCTTTGGCTGTAGTAGTTTAATTTACTAAACAGCTCGCTACCTAAATTACTGTTAGCTAGCAAGTTGGGCTGGGTGACATATCGATATGTTCAACAAACATTTCATCATGAATTTCGATATCATATGATATAGCCTTAGGTTTTTGCATAATTAACAATTATAAAGCATTATTTTTACACAAATTCCAAAAAGGTATGAGTGTATTGTTGGTATAATTTATTATTACACCTGCCAGTTTGTTTCACTAGTAGTTGTGGAACTATCAGAAAAACTAAAAACCACCATCATATTGTCTACCTATGAATTTTAGAATATTGTGATAAATTTAATATTGTGAAAATCTCTGAAAATATTTTAAGATTTCTCTGATAATATTTTTAGGACAGCCCCAGTCAAACACGTATTGTTGCTGTTTTCTAGGGTTAAACCCCACAGCAAATTTTTTTTTTTTTTTTTTTAAATAGTACAACTATACTTCAGTTTGCAATCCATTCAATGCCTTTTTCAGGTTCTGAATATGTTTAAGGGCAATTCTAAAAAAAATTTAAGTAAAAATTGAACACTGAAATAAATTATCATGATATAATTCTCATATCAAAGAAATGATCATGATAAAATATTTTGCTACATCACCCAGCCCTACTAGCAAGCTCACTAAACTGTATTTAACATCTGACAGTTTGCCAACATTGATATCACCATTCAGTATAAAGTTACCTGGTTAGATAGATTACGCGCAAGAAGCAGCCATAAACACTCATGCAAAGATTTTCAGTTCCCAAATCAAAGCTTGCTAGCAGCATTTCAGCTACAGCTGCTGTTAGCTTGAACATGCAGGCTTTGGAACCTGAGCCTTCAGATCAAGCGGGCAGTTGAAGCAGTGTTACACCGCCTCTGCACAATTTGCATAAATCCAGTGCCTAGGAGTCTATGAAAAGCATCTCAGCAATCTGAACAGTGCACCATCCCAACCGGTACTAAATGTCAATCCTACATGAATGTTAAGTCAGACATGCCAGTAATCAGAGCTGGTGCTTATAATTTGCTAATATTTTTCTCTCCATGTTACATGTCCTGCTCTTTTGTTCTTATACATCAGTTATTGAGTCTGAATTCCAAATTTGCCTTTAACATGCCAGTATATAGGCTTAAGTTAAAGGTTGTGTTTCATTATTGGGAACTTCTACCCAAAGCACCTTACAGAAATCACATAATATTAATAATTATTATTATTGTTGTCTTTACTGATTAGAGTGATGCCTATGAGAGCATAATGTAAAGTTCACAAATATTCATATTTTATGTTTGAACTATGTTCATGTGACCCAACTATTTCTCTGGCCATAAGGTGCCACTGCACAGCAGTATAGTCCATTGTATAAAAAGGTGCCCACCCAAAATGTCTAACTGCCTCCCAGTTTAGATGCAGGCCTGTCAAATGGCCATTATTTAGTTCCAACGTCAAGCCAAAATGATGACCATCATTAACCATTCCCTTTATAATAATGTACACAGGTAATTTCAGAATTTCTAACCCATCAAACCTACCATTTTCTTTCATATACTTCGTTATCCTGTTCCTGAGCTGCTTCTTCAGTGGTTTGACCAGTTTCTCAATCTCTGTCATGGTGTCAGGACTTGGGCTCTTCTGAATACACTGTGTCCCATCAGAATCCGCAATGTCCGACTTCCTTGGGATACCCCTTCTCAGCCAGGTCCTTACCTTGGAGCTTCCTTTAGCCCTTTCCACCTGTACTCCAAGCTCAGGGTCCGAGCCCAAAGCCTCTCTCAGGCTAGAATCAGACAAAATGTTTGCAAGTGTCGGAGCCACAGTGTTACCGCAGTTGATGTTGAGATTCTCTGCTTCATTCTCACTCAAACAGCTTTTACCCCTCTTTGGCCGAGGTCCTGCATTGCTCAGGATGGCTGGTTCTTTAGCATCCCCTAATACAGTCAACAGTGGACTTATCAGACACAGTGGATTTTTTCTTTTTCCCTTCTGGTGGGCTGTACTAATAGATAGTTCTGACTGCTGCTTATCTGTGATGCTGGTATGAGGAGGGGCATTTGTTTGTACTCCTTTGTTTTCAATAGATTCTGAAAGAAAAGGTGTGACCGTATCTACATCAGGCTGAAGGACTTGGCCATCTCCCCTGGCCATGCACAAAGTCTGTTTACTTGCTACCTCTGTGGTAGCAGCTTCTGTATCTCCCTTTTCTACTGTCACCGCCACAGATGGGGCTTCAATGTCTATAGTCAGTCCACGGTCCACCATCTCAGAAGGTTGTACTTCTTTGTCCCTGGTTTCCTCAGATACAATCTGTCCTCTGAGCTTTGTCTTTCTGAGTGTAGGCCGTCCATCTACTTTCCTTAGTGATGGAGCCAATCTACTAGCTCCTTCTGTTGCTGGAGCTTGACCACTCACTAAAGGTGACAGATGTTGCTCTGCTGCTTCTATTAGCACAGCTTGATTATCCACCCGCTCCTTGGGTGAAAGTTCGCTATCTGTCCTCTCTTTTGGATCGAGTGGGTTATCTGTTCCTGCACCAGTCTCTTTGCTTATAACGTCCATTAGTCTTTCTGCATCTGTCATAGACACAGTAGAACTGGTAATGCCTTGGGAGCCATGAGGGATGAAAACCCGACCACAGTCAGTGATGATGGTTCTCAGACCATATTGGTAAGTCTTCCTCTTTAGTGTGTTCGGCTGTATGGTGGCTGATTCAGTCTTCTCCACGAAACTCTCAACCACAGGGGCCACCTGACTGGCAATGTTCAAATTCCCCTTTCTTCTTCTTCTTCTTTTACTCTTGCGCTTTGCAATTTGTCGAACGATCAGCAAAGGTGCTACCCTCTTGGTGGTGTCCCCAGCCACAGCCAAGGGCAATTCCTGTAACGAGGAACTGGCCAGGGTTTTTGAAGTCTGTACAGAACCGTCAAGGCTGCCCAACTCTAACATACTAAGTCTCCCATGATCCTGTGAAGGAAGGGGTTGCAAAGGCCCATCAAACACCCCCTCAGTCTCTTTCCCAACCAGGGTCTGAGGTTCTTCTCTTAACTTTTTCTCTTCTCCAACTACCGCACTTCCCAACTCTGCCCCAGGCATGCAAATGGAGTCCTGATTTTCCCTCAATTTCACTTCCAAGTTCACATTATTGCAAGAACCTGTGGCAGTAACTGGTGCATCATCTGGGGATGAGATGCAGTAGTATGTGTCATCATCTAGGTCAATAACCTCACCATCCTTTCCAACCTCCAGCAATTCCATGACTCTTGTTATGGGCAAAGAATAGTTTTCTGGCTGGTTCAGATATGACAAGAGACGCAGACGGCTGGTTTCCGTGGTCCCTGGAGCACTGCGAAGGTGCTTGGATACATCCGGCACATCATACTGGTCTGGAAAAATGCTGGCCTCCTGAGAGGGGCTGTCATGCATCCCTGGCTGGATAAGGGCAGCATAGTTCTGTAGGTGCCTCTCCACCAGGTAGCATGGCGCCTCCTGTTGGTCGGAAGGACACTTCTCGACCTCAGCCTCAGCGTAGGTCAACCCTGGCAAGGCCTTTAATATCTCAGATGGGAGAAGTAGTTTGGATCTCCAGTTTTTCATGTCTATAGAGATAATAGAAAACAGAACCAATTCACCAAATTACAGGCATCTGTAGATCTGCACGCATGGTCACAGACCTCAGCAAATAAATGCATAAAAATTAAGAATTGTTCATGAACCTGAACCTGAAAAACCAATGATATTCGGAAAAATTAATTGTATTGAACTAAAATTGTAATCACTGGGGTGTACCTATTTCAAATAAGTAGTTTGCTTTTAGCACAAGATGTGCTATTTATGAATTTAAACCCAGACAAATGTATGTACAGTGCTATTTATCTGTGTGTGTCATAGTTTACATTCTTCTATTCTTTTTTGGCAATATACGTTTTGAAGTCTAATATTTTCTTGAGTTTTACAATACACGTTTCATTTTAAGGTTCCTTGCTACAGCATAGAAATGAAGTTCTGCCAGAAACGGATCTGTCAATTTTATCTATCTTCATAAGAGACTTAAATGACGTGCCATTACCTTTCTGGACGACTCTAGAGTTCTGGAACACAAAGAGACCTTGGAGAACATCTTCCTGGCGCGACATAGTGTCTGAAAATGTTCAGAAATAGTGTTCTTTGAATGCAGGCAAAAAAAAAAAAAAAAAATCTACCAATACACTCAATACAAAATACTCTCAGTTTCCTGCAACATTAACTTCAAAGGTGTGTAGCTGGCCTGACTTTGAAAGTGACAATTCAATCAAAGGGCAGAAAGACCAATGAAAGTCTGGGGTGCTTTTAAAGTAAACTCCTGTTCAAATTATAACCAACGTACCTTCATAGGTGAGGAAAAAAGATGAGTGTAGGAAAAGCAGGAAGCCTGAGTCATTCAGCCTCAGAATGAGTCCCTTGAGGATATAAAATAAACAACAAAGCAAACAACAGAGAGAACCTCAGCTACTTTTAGTTGAATGAGGAGGCAGGTTCCTTAAGCTTAAGCAGTTTAATAAGACAGAATGAAGACGTTACAGGAAGATGTTTCACACGGCCGGTTCAGAGTGTGCGCGCGTGCGCGCGTGTGTGTGTGTGTACACACACACACACACACACACACACACACATATATACACATCCGGCACGTCACACTGGTCTGGAAAAATGCTGGCCTCCTGAGAGGGGCTGTCATGCATATACTATATAGGGATGGAGCGAGTCTATTCAAAAGAGGCTCAACTCACCAGATCTTTATCCTTCAGTTCCTGTGCGAGCTGAGAAAGCTGTTCCTCAGCTGTCAGTGAGAAAACCGCATGCAGACTGCAGTACCAGCCCTCGAAGCAAACTACAGAACAAAAAAATCTCAATCCAGTCAATGACATGCTTTTATGTTCCTTACTGGGTTTGACCCTTGAACTCCAGGTAGAAGAGAAACAAGACCCACGCCCTACTCTGCTTATAGACACATGCCTGAAATGTCAACACAAATGGCCACCTGGCCCATACCTTCACTGCAGAAGCAGGTCTCGAAGACGGCTTGCGGGAGCAGTTTCTTCAGGTCTGAGAGTCTTATCAAATGTTCAATATTCAAAGTAGCTGGTCTATATTTGAGAGAAAAGAAAAACACACACACAGCATATTAGTTAGCAACAATGGTGATTCTTGCAGTTTTTAAAATCAAACAAAACTACACATGGTTACCCAAAACTGAGAATACAGTGGAAACCTGAGAAGATAACCAAATACTTCAGAGTGAAGTCTATACACTCCTAGGGACATTTTGGGGGGTTCTGCTGTTTTGTATGTAGACCTAGAAAGCGTATGACTGCTATGGGGTAATGAGTATACATGTCGGTTATAAGAGAGTGGCGTGGCACAGGGACTGGTTGAGTAACAAGGTGGAGAACAGGTCCAGGCAGTATGGTGAGTGACAGATGTAGGTGATAAGCGACAGCAGAGAGCAGGGTGCTACTCACAGCTGTGACGGCAGCACGGCACCAGCGTTGGATCTCAGGGTCACGGGGAAAACCAGGGACCCGACCTGGAGCTGACCACTCCAGGGGTGGTACCGAGCCACTATCCGCCATCAGACCCAACAACATCATTATCACATGCATCCAAAGATCCTCTGCATAAGAACTACCAAACTACAGAACAGCTACTGAATGCGAAGGTTCCACACTGCAGGGTTTCCCACTGTTAAAGCTTAAAATCCCTCTACATACGCTACACAATGAAAAAAGCTTCAGTTGCATGACTGGAGTCACACCTCAGTAACATTTACATACATACCTGTTTTGTTCAGGCTGAAACTGGAAGGGAAACAAAGCACAACAAATCCATAAAAGATGATTCTCAAACTGTTTCTGCATTTTGAAAACTTGCATGCAACTAAGTAGATTTCATATTTTAGCGTCTAAATATATTTGACATCAATTTTTTTTTTTTTTTTACCTGAAACCAATTCACATGTTAAAGGAAATCTTCTATGCTTGTACGTACACTCAATCCGGCTACAAGGCGACTAATGCATTCCAGACAAACCTCGCGTTCAATAACAGCAATAATAATTATAATAATGATAGATATAGTTATTGATATTATACGGGTAAATTGTCTATTTCACCTCCCCCATCTTGCTGCGAAGGGCAGCCACCTGTAGTGGCGCCCAGGGAGCTGGGGGTTAAGGGCCTTGCTCAAAGGCCCACAGATGTGCTGAGGCTGATCACAGGCTTAGCCCACTGAGCCACATGCTGCCCCCATGTACTAAAACAGACATATCCAATGGGGAAAAATGGGGTTTGGGGAATGCGACTCCAAAACCTACACCAAATTAAATGAATTAAATAGAATAATGGACAATAATGTAATTGCCCATGCATTTTAAATAAGAAATAATGAGGCATTAATAAATTGCATCATAAACATCATCCATGTATGGAGGCCTGTGAGTATCATGAGAATTGCCAAGTAACTGCTTCAATCAAACGTGCCGAAATCATTAACATTGCTGTGAGTCGGGTGTAGTGATCCACAGCCACCCTGTGGTCGGACATGTGCCCAGAACACACACCCCAGACGATGGTATGTGGAGGGGCACTGAAGGCAATATAGCTACAGACATTCTACAAAAAGCAAATGCAAGTGAATTAATTTGTTAAATATGTTTAGAGTTTTGGAACCTGAGACTTTGACTAGTGCAATGTGTTGATGCACAAAAAATTCAATTCTTTAAATATGAAAACCGGTGTGACCGATTTACTGAAAAGAACCAGTTCAAAAGGATGGACTCCATCACGAATTGGACAACAGTATCGTTCACTTGGATAGCCGTTTTAGCATGCAGGTAGTGTATTTTGATAAGACCATACGACGTATTGGACCTGGGTACCAAGATATCACCTGTGTTAGAACAGAATTGTGGTGTGATATGTATTGTAGCAGGACTGAGTGAATTTTACAATAAATAAATAAATCACACAGCGCCAGCATCCCTGGATATACAACGTTTCTTTCCATAATGACATAAGATCAGCATTGTAGACAGACAGCAGCACTGATATTAAGCACTTTGCATGCGGAGTACGAGGTTCACCTCTGCTCCTGTAGCAACAAGGTGGTGGACACAGTCTCGCCGTAGGTGAACGCCACGGCAGCAAAGGGACACGCGTGGCGGGGGCGGTTGGCCTGGGGGGCCCCGGCGCACAGCTCGTACAGGTAATACTGCAGCACAGACATGAGTGTAAACAACAGGGTGGTGGGAGGTGGAGCAAGAAGTGACACGTCTCGGTGGGTTTGCTCACCTGGGTGCGCTCGTACGCCAGAAAGGAGCACGTCGCAGGGGAGACAGAGGAGATCTGTTCCGACATGTGGCAGTCGAAGCCCGGTGTCGGCTGGGTGTACTTCTGGGTATAGTTCTCCGCGACGGCTTTGACCCTGCCCTGTGGAACAATGGTGGAGAACTATGTTCTCCTGGGAACTATACGTGTATTTCTGTGTGAAAGTGCATGTGTGCCACAGACAGCTGTACACCCTCCTCAGCTCAACGGCTTTGTGGAATGTAAGAATGTGCTGGCAGTACTAAATATTCCAACAGCACTCATGTCAGTCAGAAAGAGCCCTCGTGCAAACCCCTCCCCCAAATCCTAGTGCCTTCATTACCTTGGTCAACTTGAACACAACGATGTAGCCGGTCTTCCTCTGATACCAGGGGTTCAGGTCCAGGCAGTCAGAGTACTTTGAGATATAGACACCTATAAAGAACAAAAAGAATAACATTTACAGGAGAATAACCCCCCAGCGCTATACCACCAGTAATACACAGTTACACCACAGTAATACCATCTGCAACGTTCCAAAATGTGTGAAGTATCACAGTGTCACGGAACCACACGTCCAACTTCACTCTTCCATTCCATTCCTGTGCTCCATTCTTAAGTAAATCTTAGCTTCCATGAACAGAGAGAGATTAGGAACGGAGTGGCAGCGAGGACCTTAATGGTGGACCAGCCTGTTATACAGGTTATCCATGTTTACATGCTGAAGAATGACTTGATCCCCCCCATCCCTGAGGCACTACGAGGGCTCATTTCCCTGGTGGTATACACCACATTCTGAAGCAAGCACACTCTTTCTGAGAAGTGAAACAAAATGAAAAAAACTCCCAAAACAGAACCTGGAAACTATTTACCGTATGTGCAGTTTGACCTACCCCGCCCCGTTTTTCTTTGCGGATTTTTCCGAAAAGGAATCTCCGGATAATGCTTGCATCCCTTCGCAGTTTTACTTAAGGCATTTTTGCTAGTATCTTAAATGTGGTGAATGGGGAAGGGTCTGTGACATTATATGGATTTTCTCTGTAGGTGTAAAAGACAAATGTTCATGTATTATGTATTATGTTAACTGTTGTATGTTTTTATCTACAGCAGTTATCTCCAAAGAAAAGTTCCCTTGAAACCATAAAAATTTATCCAATCTAAATCCAAAACTGTGTTCTGATTCAGCACAGCTGCCAGCGTGACTCCAGCACACCAGCAACTAATTCCTCAAACAAAGCCATGCAACTAACGAAAGCTTTGGGTTAATAGCATGACAGCCCAGTCAGCCCGAAAGTAACCATTTCCCCAAACTGAGCTTCCTAATTGACAAGACTCTGGTTAGTTGATATCTTCAGCCTCTGCTCTATTTCCCTAAATAACATTCAAGTATATAGAATAAACTGCAGATTGGCTTATAAAATCTACGAGTTCTATGACATTTAGACCTCTTTGGTATGGATGTTAAAAGCCAGAACACAGAGCCCTTCAGTGCTGTGCCACTGTTTACAGACAGAGCCTCAGCAGCCCTCCGGCTAACACAATGCAAAGCATTATTCAAGCGTTGCGCAATACCACTTCGAGACAAATTCAAAAAGGCGGCTGGTAATTCAGCGCCAAGCAGGCCTTGCTTGCATCAGGCACCGCCCACGTCCATTAGCTCACCGGTGGCACTGCCCTGCACCATCAGGAAGACTTTTGTTTGGAAAATAACTGCCTCCCGACAGCCATTTAGTCAAAGACAGAGCTGCCTGGCATATGAACAAACTCCAGTCTCACACGGCATGGGAACTTTATCTGTGCGTGTGTGTGTGTCTATAGGAAAAAAAGTAGCCTGTAAATGAACTACCTAAGCAGAAAGAATTAGATCAAGCTCCAGGCCTGTGGCTTTTCAGCCAGAAAACTTCTAAGGCACAAGGACACACCAGGACATGATATTAACCCAATGGTCCTTTAGTTGGAAGGACCATTGGGTTCATTTTGGCCTGATGCCTGAGGCCTGTCTATGTGGACATATTCCTTCTCAGAATGACTGTCAGTGTAAAACCGGCTCTCCTATAAATAACGCAGTAAGAGGAAACATGGGGAACAACTCAGCTATAGGGCTTTGCTGGCTATGCATCGCCTGACCTACCAGTTTCACGTGAGACCCTCCCACCTCCTCATAATCAAGGAGCAACTTACTACATTTACTAAAAATTGTACACAGGAGTGTTTTGAAACTAAACTGACCGCTCTTTCCAACAAGACAGGAGACTAACCCGGTAGCTGGGAGACGGTATTCTGATGTACATTATTTAATTCCATTTCCCAGGCTAACATTTTCGCTGCTTCATTCCCCATATCAGCCAGTGGGAGGCCCTGGTTAGCTTCTTCCCTCTGTCCCTCCTCCTGTCTCCGCTGCCCCACAAAGCAGCACAGTACTCTTTCGCTTTCATTTTCAGAAGAACCAGAGCCCAGACACGAGTGAAGCAATCTGCTCCCAGCTGCGGGTAAGCGGGGCTCTTTTCCTGGCTGGCCACGGCCCTCCTTTAGCTGTGTCATTTCTGGGATAGAGCCCTCCTGCATTTGGGCGTCTGGGGTGGGGTGGCGGGGCACTTCGGGAAACTCCTCCACAGAAACGAGTTGGAAGATAGCATCTGCTGCTGTTTAAACAGCTGGAGGTGGATCGACGCAGCCCTTAAAAGGCTATAATTCATTTGAAAAATAAAACAATATGTGGCTTTACATGTGCTCACATGCATGAAAAAAGATGGCAGCTTCTTTAGCATTATTTCTAATGTAAACAAGGAAAGAATATGGGTACTTTCATTTTTGCCGCATGTGTTGGAATCTGCCCAGCAATTCTCAATTAGAGTAAACCAACACTGGAGTAGGTGAAGACCGGCGTCGCACAGGTCACGCGTCGGGCCAACAGAGAGCCAAAGCAGCAGTCTCTGCTCTTACAAACCAAAGCTTGACTCAAGGGAGGTTAGCAGCTAATGGCTCATAGCATGTAGCATGCTACACTGTTTCAAATGTGCATGGGTGAAACACAGAGGCGCGGCTTCTGGGTAGCAGCCAAGACACTATTCAAAAGACAGAAAGGGAGCACGGCTCACATGCACAGCTATAACACAAGTCAGGAGATGGCCCCCAAGCCTTAAAGGGCCAGAACAGGAAGGAGCGAGGTATGGGTTATCATACCTTTCAATGGATCGCCCAGGGTGAAGCACGCACTATGCCCGACTGCTATGCCGGTTTCACACAGATTGTTTACCTTTTAAAGGAGAAGGAGAGGTGTGGTTTACACTTCATTTAACAAAAAAATTCAAGGTCAGTTTCAACAAGTTAGATAAAGTCTTACATTAGTTTCAATACTCATCTGTTCAATATTTAAAACATCTGATGATCTAATCATCATTATTCTCCTTCAAAAATATTTTTCCTTTATTGTACATACACTTATACACACATGTAAACTGTCCTTTAAAACATCTAGTTCCACACGAAGTTCTCAGTCCTAGAAGAGATCAGGGGCGTTTTAGATGTCAGAGGATCATTGAGCTATCCTTAATTTGCTTACCTTGTTCTTGTCATCGAGTAACAAAAATCCGAAAGACTCCTCTAATTCCTCATGCGTGTAACCGCTCTCTTCTCTCTCCGCACGGAACTTGGAATACTGTCAGGGAGAATTCCAAGACTTAGGGACTAGAGTTACAAGTCAACAGCACCGATTCATGCGACAAAAATCACACACACGCAGGAGCCCATTATAATTAATGACTGGGCCACGTAAAACTTGTTTATACTTTTGGTGGTGCAGTGGGTGAGGACAGTTAATCTATGCCCGCAAAGTCACAGGTTTGAATCCTGTGGCTGGCAGCCATGCCTTCACTGTTAGACCCTTAACCCACAATTTCCTCCTGGGATAAATGAAGCCCAACTTAATCCCTGATTGCTCCAGGAACTGGACTGTCTGTTAAACAGGCATAATGTACATGTAAATAATGCATATCCTATACGAGATCTCATTTGAGACACCCACATTTACAGATCAGAGCAAAGTTTGGAGTCACAGAGCAGTAAACCGTGTATCCAACAGCCCTGGTGCAAACTTCATGGTTAAGAGCCCAACAGGGATATGATCACACTACCCACCATGAGGTCTGAACCAGCAACCTTCCAGACACAGACCCCATAACCCAGTGCTCCACACACCTGCCTGTGTATATTCAGGGCTTCCCAGCCAAGTATCTCTTGACCAGGCTTGAGAAGGAGCCAATCTCAGGTGAAGGACTTGTGTGAGGACAAGAGTGGGATAAAAAGGGCACTCACCTCCTCCTCCAGGGCAGGGCTATTCACCAAGAGCACAGAGGTATAACGAAAGCTGCATTCAGACTCTGAATACATGTGGCCATCCTGCAGCACGGGCAGAATTTTGTCCTTAAAGATGTCAGAATCAAGTGGCACAGATTCCAGCAGACCTGGAGCAAAAACAGGATGAGCAATGGTGTATTTATCGGTGAGATTCCCAGCAAACAACAGGAAATGTGCTGTAGCGTCTGCTTTTTTTCCTAATAGACAATCAATCAGGCAACAAGGTGCCAGTGCCCAAGAACAAAGTTCATTTTTCCAGTTACCACATACTGGAAATCGGTGTCACTAAGGGTACAGATAAGTACAGGTAAAGATAACGGGCCATAAACTTCTAAAACTATTCCACTATCCATTCTTTCTTGAATGTGAATCACCAAACAGATCTATAATTATCTATAAAAATCTAACACAAAATGCTCTCTGAGGGACAGGAGCAGGAAATGGCCCAGACACCATGGCCAATTCCCATCAGTTGCACTGATTTTTTAAATCTGTTTATGCTGTTCTTTTTAATCAATTGGTATTGTGGTCGGCTGCTTGGATTTCTGCAGTATTCTTTGGGATATCTACCTATGAAGGAGGGGTGGACATCAACTAAACGAAGAGTGAGAAACCATGAACCATTTCACTATTAGATCTGACACTAATGGCTTTAGACCAAGGAATGTGACAATGCCTTAGTCAATGTCTTAGGTCAAGTGCTTTCAAAACTCCCAGGAGCAAAGGAACTCGAGGAAATCTGACACACTTTTACTGATGAAATTTACTCATCCGACCATGGATTCTAAATTTTAATCATGAGCAGATCATGAAAAGTTGCATAGCAAAATAATTTCCTGACAACCAACGCGTACATAGGAATGTCATACCGGCAAACCTTATGCACAGTCGACAAATTTGCTATTAAACCAGAAAAATGTAAGACATTACCAGGAACCATTTGGTTAAAATGCAGTTCTTGCATCTCTACGCTACTTTTGAACTAAAGCACCGGCAAACATGTTTTAAGGCTTAATTTCTGAAAGACATCTTCACTTCAAGGCTGTACATCAGCTTCCACAAACAGCCTGATGTTAATGTTAAAAAGAAAATGGCATTGGACATAAGGAATTTATCGTTTAAGGAAATGACTCAAGATAAACGCTCTGTCCCTGAAACTACGCAGACATGTTGCACCACTAGAAACATTTTTAGTTTCAAAGTATTTAATTTTTAAAAACTAAAGTGAAGGAGGTCATTGGGTTTCTGAATGGCATGTTCAGTCATGCACTGAAGTGAATACTAATGAAGAAAGATTAGTATCTAGGGTTGTTATTCTACACTCAACTCTTTGGGAAAGCAGATAATGAACTAAGAACGCCGTGCGCAATACTGGTCAATACATGAACTACAAAAAAAGACAAAAGCAAGCTGAAGCACACTGTAATTTTCTGTCAGCACATAAGCCAAATCACAGAAATAGATTCTATTAAGCATTCCACCGTATCTAGTCCAGCTTATCTGCATATAAACCACAGTGAGGTGGTGGAGAAAGACAGGATGCATAGAGTCACTTGAAGGTCTGTTTCCAGCTGGGAACGTCACAGATACAAGATTATGGAATTCTTCATACACCAGCAGCCATGGAGGTAGAATGACATGAGCTGCTACTCAAACACCTACCATTAGCAAATTAATATAAAAGTTACATCAAGCTGACAGGTCTAAATGAATAGCTCCTGACGTCAAGGCAGACAAACTGAAAAACCTAAATATAAAGCAGTTTTTCGTTAATTCGATATGGTGACCAGTCAAACACTGCAGGTCACTCTCCATATTTTACACTGGAGCCGTGTTTCTTGTTGACAGGCCCTGTTCTTTTAGACAACTGCTACCCACAATTCATGTAATTTTCCCAATAACCACAATATGACAATAAACTATTTTGGGAACTGCACTGTAGCAAAATGCAATCTACTGGCATGGTTCAACTTTCGTTAATTATAATAGATCACTCCGCATGTGGATTAGTCCTACATCAGCCTGGTTATAACAACTGAATTGATATATTATTATGACTTAATTATAATCGAGCTAATGATTACCAACAAACATAAAACGTTAAGCACGAGTTTCCGCAAACAAAAGCACAAACGGGTAACGTTTTATTTTTGTTCGAAAAATAAACATCGTTAACTACTACATTTCTTCCATCTGTTGAAGAACTAGCGCGCAATTATTTGTAATACTGCGAAACATTCTGACGGCGTTTTCCCGTCGTGGCCATTTCACTGACCACCACATCGGCCGGCACAGTTTCGGCCGCGTACAGCTTAGCAACAGTTTCTAATTCGATTAAAATAAACCACGTTAACTGGCTATGCGCGTGGCATATAGTTAACGGACACAAAACATTTTAGTGAAAATAAATGAATTTTCCCTTTATTTCTTTACAAAAAAAGACGAGCCTTCGTGTGTGTTTGGTGACCGAAACAACGACACGCGCGGCTCAGCTGGTCAGCCGGGTTTAGCTGGTTAGCTGAAGGTCGATTAACGCTGGAATAACCATCACCTGCGTCCGCTGCATTGCTCCCATTCTCCATCCTTTTGTTTTTTAAATATCCTTTTTAGTCATTTCTCTTTATTCCTCTTGGACAGCAGCATTGGCAGAGTCGTCCGTCCTTCGCTGGCAACATTCCCGTTTTCTTATAAAATAACATCAAAGAAGCAAAGAAACTGCCAAAATAAAAATTCCGGGGGGGGGGGGAATCGTTAAAAGTTAAGACTCCATGCGATGTTACCACGTAACCGGGTAATTCTCGGACAAACCCTCCTTTATATATTAACAACGCAATTTATTCAAGGGAGAAAAAAGAAGGTGTTTTGCAACCAGGAAGCAGAGAGCGACCTGCCGAGAGCATGCAGGGGGGTTACGCGCGAGGCCGGGGGCGCCCGGGGTCCCCCGGAGGGCGAGGCTCACACGCCGTCCCGGCCGGTCCACGCGAAGGGCCGCTGAAAGTCACACTGTCCTCCGGCGCGTCAAATAGAAACAGAAAGTTTGCGCGAATCCATTTTGCGAACCGTTTCCTCTGCTCTCTCCCTTTCCCTCTCCCTCTACCTCCCTCTGTCTGTTTCCGAGCGCAGCATGTCATGCGCAGACCGCTGCCTTCTCCACGATCCCAGAAGAATAGCTCCAATATAATATCCGTTGCAATACTACAGTCCTCTGTTATCCACACAAGTGTCTTTTTGTTATTGGTGTTCCCATTTCAGCGTTACCAGGTGTCATTATTATACTAAGTTAAAATATTATTCAGATGCATGGTGTAGTCGTTTTGTATGTTCTGCAAGTTGCCATAACTAACTCCCCACATAGATCACTTGGTTTGCTTCGGTTGTTTTCTCTGATTTTCACATGAACGGCATGGAACAGCCTGAATAACTGAACTTTGGTTTGAACAAAGGGTTTAATGTCATAATAATTGGGGGGATGAGGTTTTATTGAACGGTTTTGATTATTGGGGAATTACAACCACCCCACCCCCGCGTAATTTACACCCACGGACAGCCCTGCAAACCGAGAAGGAACAGAATCCATCTGTCGGTACTGTCCCTTTCATGTCACTGTCAGACTTAACTATCGTATCCAAGGGAATTTCAAATTCAACAAACTGTTCTGCCCTGCAAACCTGATTGAATGGTAATATTTCTCAACAGTAGCATATTTTACTTGCTATTTGTTTTGGTGGGGGGAGGGGGGCAACTAGCGATTATGGCTTAACCAGCTGAATTAATTAAAGATTTGAAACTAAACCACTGGAACTCATGTATTCTATTACAATTTCCATAATATACTTTAATGCTACATATTATATTATATTAAAAGTTGTCAGTTATATAACTGGTACAAACAAATATGTTAAAAAAAAAACATCGTATTGTTTACAGGAAGATGGTTTATGGGTTAATATTCATTTTATCTTTTCTGGAATGTCGACCAATATCATAATATATGGTATGTGTTTCAGTTTCAGGTTAAACTAGCGAACAAAACTGAAAGTGGTGACGTGTCCGAAACACGGAAATGGATCTACAACAGCAGGTTAAATGGCACAATAACCAATATGCTTCCGGTAGGCTGCTGCTATCACTTTATCAAAATAAGAGCCTGCTATCTCCCTATGCAAACAACGAATTTCCTAAAGTGACCAGTGGTTTATGTATACGTCTGCATATACTTAAAACAATAGTTACTTAGTCAGTGGAAACAGTGAGAATGTTATGAAATCAGACATTTTATTGTATGATACACGTTGCATCTGTTAATGTAATGTCCTAAACTGAATTGGTTAGATATGGTTGCTAGATTGTGGCAGGATTCTTCTAGTAATATGGTACATGAGCTTAAGACATTATAACGTCTTCTAATACATCAGCTAATACCTAATTATTTGACTACATTCGTTTATGTGATTTGTTGTTAAATAACGTAAGATTTCACTTGGAGGTGCATTTTGAATTTGTAACTCATTTGATTGTTATTAAAAGAATGAAAGGAATAGATGCCCCTGTATACAGAATTACAGGAGACTCTGAGACACGTGCAAGACAGGAAACACTAAAACAAGTAGGGAAGGCTTAAAAGTTCGTCTCTATGCTTAGTATCTCGAGGACTAATATTTCAAAAATAGGAATAATAAAGTACATGCTAATTAAAAAAAACAATTTGAAACGATTATAGGTATATAATGGCACTTGGTCTTGACAGGAACTCTCAAGTCGCCCTGGGTTGACTGCTGATGGGTGACATGCAAGGGACTGAACAGACTGTCATGATTATTTTTATTGCTGCTGTTGTAGTGGTGTGGTCCCGTAACGTTTATCACTGTAGCCTCATACCTGTAATATGGGATGGTGGGCTTGTTGTTGTGTCCTTCTCTTTGTGTGTGTGGTACTGACTTGTTCTCTCCAAATCCAGTCACGATCCAAAACAAGCATTTAGGCAAACTGGTGTCTGTGATTTTCCCATAGTGAGTGTGAGTGTGTATATACCCTGCAATTGATTGGCACTGGATTCAGGAGGAAACCTGCGTTTTGCTCTGTGCTGCCTGGGATTAGCTCGAGACTCACCACGACCCAGTACTGGATAAGCATATATGGAAGATGAAAAGGGCACCTGTTGCATGACGTCCCCCTTCCTGGAGTGGTTTTCTCACACGCTCATGAAGCTGCATATCTTAGCGGCATTTCTCTCTACGGCACTTCATCATGTTTCCTCGTTTAGAGTGGCTCCCTTCCTGGGTACTCTATGAATTATTTCAATTAGAAAGACACCTCAGGTGTACCTAATTGTGTGGGCACTTTATATGACACTGTGTCATATTTTCTCCACTGGAGGGGCACCTATTTGGGCACTCCCTTGTATTTTCTAGTCATTTATAGGATCACCCTTTACAGTAGGGTTTTTCAACCCCCGGTTCGTGGACTGTGGTCCATGGCCAATATTCCATGGGGATTTTGCAGAGGGGTTGATTCAATCCCTCTGAGATTGCTTGATAATTTGCTCTGTCTACATAAGAGACGATCACAGAAATATGCCATTTTTGTTCTAGAGAAATGTAGACAAGGGGATCAGAACAAAATTCTCAGTGTAACATTACTGAGTTATAAATAAAATAAAATGTAAAACAATTGGGCACTAAATTGCATTAATTTGAAGACATGTAGTCATTTAGTGCTGACAGGTTGCAATACAAAATTGCTTTAATTAACTCATTAGGCCTTAAACTACAAAGGCAAATGCGACCAATCATGAAAAAGGTTAACATGGGTAATTGCTAGCTATGCTTGTCTTTGGTTGTCTCTTAGAGAGTGGCAACATGGGAACCTCTAAAGAACTTTCTACTGGCTTAAAAATCATCATTCGTCGTCATGAATTATGAGAAGGGCACAAGAAATTATCACAAATGTTTGGATTGTCTGTCTCTACAGTCAGAAATGTAGATAGGAAATGGAAGGCCACAGGAACAGTCCTTGTGAAGAAGAGATGTGGTAGGCCAAGAAAAATATCTGAAAGGAACAGGTGAAGGCTGGTTAAAATAGTCACAGACAAACCACAGACCACCTCCAGAGAGGTACAACAACATC
Source organism: Mormyrus hasselquistii (assembly GCA_026779605.1). Classification (NCBI taxonomy): domain Eukaryota; kingdom Metazoa; phylum Chordata; class Actinopteri; order Osteoglossiformes; family Mormyridae; genus Mormyrus; species Mormyrus hasselquistii. The sequence goes on from JAODKE010000001.1 coordinate 7,895,790, forward strand.
TGGGTGCTGATGGTGTCTTTGCACCTCGTTCCACAGTCTAGTGCACTTTGTACTGGTAACAGCTTGGTGGAAGGGAGATTGAAACATTTTGGAAAAAAAATACTTTGGACGGATGAGACTATCGTAGAATTATTTAGTCACAACCATGGTGCATGGTGAAATAAACACAGCATTCCAGGAGAAGAAATTGCTGCCTACTGTCAAATTTGGTGGAGGGTCCATCATGTTACGGTCGTTAACCAAAGTTGAGGGCTGCATGAATTCCTCCCAGCATCAGAATGTTCAAGAATTGGTCACAAAGTTGAAGTTAAGCTGGGGTTGGATGTTTCAGTACAACAATGATCCAAAGCACCATTCAAAATATACCAAGGAATTCATGCAGAGGCACAAGTATGATGTTCTAGAATGACCATCCCAGACCCCAGACCTAAACATCATTGAAAATGTATGGATTGATTTGAAGCAGGCTGTTTTACAATGGACTAAGCGGCCCCTATGGGTACCCTTCCAATGGAAAAGGGTGCAGTTATAAAGTGCCCTTCCAATGGAGGGAATGTGGTGCAGTGCCCTATGATGTGCCCTTACAGTGGTCTAAGCGTTCGCATATAGGGACTGCTTAGACCACTGTAAGGGCACATCATAGGGCACTGCACCACATTTCACATTTCATCTCATATGAAGGGGGTAACCCTATGTGGCTTTCCACATGAAGGGTAGGGTAGGAATTTTTGCCTTTCTAGAAGGCACTTAAGTAACATTTTTTTAAAACCATGGGGTCCACTAATGAATAGATGTATTACTGGTGCGTTGCTAAAACAACTGTGGAATATCCAGTAAAATGTAGACAAAATGGGATGCACCCACTTTGCTCCTGGTGGGAGCAGTGTATGTGTGTGTGTGTGTGTGTGTGTGGGGGGGGGGTAATTTTAATGTCTAACCCAGGTGAAATTACCAGGTATGTGATCCCCTTGAGTTGTGCCACTCTATAAAAAACAGGAGTGAAAGATTGCACTCATCAGCCAGCCTTACTTTACATAAATATATGTAGTCCATAATCATAATCAACTACTTTCCAGATGGATTGTTAGGACACAAGTAATTACTGAATCAATGTGGTAAGCATTTGCAACAAGATTTAATTCCTTGTTGTGAGGGGAGGTGCTATTTATATCATAACCACCAGGTGGCGACATCCCGGTACCATAGCTTTCATGTGTAAACTATAGCGTTCAGGCTTGGAGTAATTATGTTTATGTGCACTGATGTATTTTGGATGATTGATGTATTTTGTGAAACAGCTTGCGCCCGTTTTCCATCTTTAATTAATATTCATTTGAATCAAAATTTGTCATTTCAAGATATGCAGGCATACCATGAAGCAAAGTAGCACAGCTTTACAGAGAACATGACAAAGCAAACACACAAGATATCATTCATTCCTTTTCCAACCCACTTTATCTTATTGGGTTGCAGGGGGTCCGGAGCCTATCTCAGAAGCAATGGGCACGAGGCAGGGAACAACCCTGGACAGAGGGCCAGCCCATCGCAGGGCACACTCACACATTGTTACCATTCACTCACACTGGAATTTATTAACTCCAATTAGCCTCAGCTGATTCTGAGGGGGAAACCAGAGTACCCGGCGGAAACCCCACGACGACACAGGGAGAACAAGCAAATTCCACACGCATGTAACCCAGATCCCAGAGGTGTGAGGCAACAGTGCTAACCACTGCACCACCATTTCGCCCCAACACACAAGATAATGTTGAATAAATACATGTATATGCTGTACATAATGCGGTGGCTGGTTAACAAGATCCACCTTCTAACCACTTAACCAGTACAGGTCAGCAGGTCAATTTTTGTGAAATTACACGACATGCTAGAAGTTGAAATATTAAACCTGAATATGCTGATCAATTTAGCTCTGTCACTGACGCCAGTGTTTGATAACCCAGTTCTCAGTAACCCCTAGATAGTCCACACTTTTGCTCCCTACCAGCTCCTTTGCAGATAGTCCACATTTTTGCTGCCCTACTGGGAGCTGAGAAGGAGCCCGAGGACCGGATTGCGAAATACTGAGAAACATTATTAAGCTGTGTTACCGGACCCATTGAAAATACTACACACATTTCAAACAAGGCTGGTGAGATAATCCCACTGTTGTGTCAACTCTCAATACACTCAAACCTTTTTGTGGTATATTTTGTCCTTGTGTATTGGACCCTTTGCTGTATATTCAGATTTTGTAAGCAGAATCCTTACTATTTTAAAAGACACATAATGATCAATGCCATCATGACCAAAGCCAGAGTTAAGAGCGAAGCTTTTGTTCTTGCTTTTGGGCATCAAAATGAAATATCTGAGAGAGGCTGTTTAGTCTTGGCTGGCGAATAAAGGCCTTTTCACCCTAGCAGCAGTCCTTTTAGAGGAAGAGATGTGGTACAGTTCCGCTGCAGCACAAGAGCAAGGATCTGTTCCCTGCCGACTCCCCCACGGGGTGCCAGGCCTTCCTGGCCACATGCACGCAAAGGGCAAAAGAGATACAGGCAGCAGGGACTGTCCTGCTTCTGTATGGCCGCCACGCGCGGATGCTGGGGAGGAGCTCCGCGCGGAAACGCTGTCATCGCTAGCGGCCACTCACTGCGAACAGGCGCTCAATGGCTGAGTTAGCAGAAGCCAAATGGAGCAGGGTGCAAAAAGCAAAAGGCTGATGATAAGGCCATAATGTCCTCTCTCAGTCGGGCAGTGAGGTCTAACTTGAATTGCAGATGATGATTCATTCATGGTATGTTTGTTCTTTAATACTTTATATCACACAATGAACAATATGGAAAAAAACTCATCATTTTAAATCCTAAATGTATAACAGAACTTTTGCCATTAATAATGGCTTGTTCAGCATCATCATTTTTTTACAGGTTTCTGAAACAAATTTATATTTGTCCTATAGAAAAACTTTGCTATACATTAGTAACTGTAGAAAGGTCTCCTGCAGGCTCCGCTGGGTAGAAAAGCTGCTGCTAACTCCTACATTACAAAAGTTGAAGTTAATTACATGCGATGTAATTAGTAAGATTTGGCATTAAGCTGGCGGAGGGGAGCACAGGGCTTGAGAGAAGTAAATAAATTGAAGGTATGTGTCTGAATGTAGGACAACAGACTTCACCGCTGCACAAACCTCTGCAAAGGATATGGTATGAGAGGATATGAGTGTGGAGGCAGTTCTAAAATAACCCTGAAAAAGGCTGAGATCCACACAGGAGCATTTTTTCATATGTGTGCATTTTTCATATTCTTTGATGAACCTTTGAGTGCTGCCCAGAAATAACTGGAGATGGCTTTTAGCAATGTTATTGTTCAGCCCTTCAGAAGAGAGTTCTGACTTTGCGGAATGTGGGAGAGATGTGTGGTGTAACCTTCCAAGGCCTGTCACCCAAGGAGATGGCAGAACTGTCCGAAGACTCTGTGATGACAATAATGCAGGTTTCATTCAGGTACTCACACACCCCCCCCCCAAAGTCCGAAAACATGCTGAGGCTAATTGGAGTTGTCAGATTGCCCATAGGTGTGTGTGTGTGTGTGTGTGTGTGTGTGTGTGTGCCCTGTGACGGGTGGGTGCCCCATCCAGCCTATAGGCTCCAGACCCCCACAACCCTGAACAGGATAAGCAGTTTCAGAAGATGGATAGATTTCTTTTAATATTAAAAATTTTATATTTAATATTTTTAACTATTAATTTTTTAAACTAGTGTAATATTCACTATTATTGTATAGGCCAGTTCTGTTTTTCTTATTTGTGACATTGATAATGAAAATGTGTTTTTTTCAATTAGCACTAACAATTATCTGTGCTTCTCTCCACCTCACAATTACGCTTAGGGCACCCAAATGGCCCGCAGTGCCTCTGATTCTTCTGATGATATAACTCAGGAGTTTGATGAGAGGAAGACAAGAGGGGAGAGAATTTAGATTTAGAGCTAGAAGTGTGACTGTGGAACTGCCTGATCCAACACTGAAAGCGTCAGACTATGTTAAATGTAAGTGTACCATTTTAAATTGGGTTCTTGTTTTAAGTGCAATTTATACATTTTTATATTTATTGTCTTGTTAAGTGTTCTGTCTTCAAATATTTATTGCTGTCCATGTTTTGGTTTTGTGTTTCTTATGTAATGTTATAATAAAAAATAGTTTGCTGCATTTATGTGTTTGTGTTGCTTCTGAGGCACCTTTGCTGGTGGTCGTTTAGGCCGGGGGGAGGGGGGGGGGAAGGCCAGGGGGGTTTTGATTGGCTCAGATTTCACCGGGGGTGCCAAGTATGCCAGAACTGCTGCCGCTCGCACCAACATGGAAATTCACTTTGGACTGAATGAATTAAGTTGAGAACAGTGGGTAGTGATCAAGCGCCCAGTAGTACAGATGGCGTCAGGGGTGTGCGCCCGTCTCGGCAGAGACGGTCGGAGCCAATATGGTGCCCTAGGCAAGCTACACCCTGGGACGAGCCGAGAGGTGGTGCCAGCCGGGAATATCGGGTAGCATTAGCGGGAGCGCTGGCTGTGTGCTATGTTGCCGTCCCCAAATAAGATGGCCTCAGGTGTCCACATGATTGACCGCCCCTGCATTTCAGCCCTTGCACGATGGTGCAGTTCTTAAGGAGCGTCCAGCCTGCCAGATGCATCTGTGCATCTTTAACACAGTTCTATCTACAGGCTCCAGGTCTGTAACATGCATCCGACATGTCTCACTCCAGTGACCAAAACACGCATACAGCTGTGTCTGTAACACGCATCCAGCACGTCTCTCTCCGTGTCTGTAATACGCATCCAATATGTCTCTCTGCAGTGACCAACACATACATTCAGGCCGTCTCTCTGCTGTGACTATAACACGCATACAACACGTCTCTCCGCCTTGTCTGTAACAGGCATCCAGCACGTCTGTACTGTGCCTCTATATTAGACCCGAGGGGGGAATTCTTATGCGTACAGCAGCGAGATACATGGAGCACAGACTTAATGAGAAACAGACAAGGTGCAAAGACAGTGCACATAGTGCAGACAAATAAATGCTGTGCAAACAAATGAAAAAGCACACAAACAGAATCCTGAAAAAACAATATAATGGAATATCCATCCATCCATCCATCCATCCATTTTCCAACCCGCTTCATCCTAATGGGTCACGGGGGGTCCGGAGCCTATCCCGGTAGCAACGGGCACGAGGCAGGGAACAACCCTGGACAGGGGGCCAGCTCATCGCAGATAATGGAATATCAATCAAATAAATACAGTGGAATCCACTTATAGTGATCACATCTATTTGGGTGAAATTGATCACTATAAGCAGACGATCATTTTAAATGAATTGTTTCCTTTTTCTTTATGTCTCAGGCAGATTACCATCTAATTGACATTTGTATATTTATTTCATGAATATAAGGTAATAGAATGGACAGTGTTGCTATATACAGAATATTTCTCTTTCAAAATACAGTACAGCTGTTTCAAGCACTTTTCAAATTATAGTACTGTACAAATTAAATTACTGAACTATGTATAATTCAAAAAAGCTGTAATACTGTAGTGCCGGCAGCAGCTGCATGTCCTGCCATGCCTCGCGAGTGCGTATATACAGGTATAGCGCCATGTGTGTCTTGCATATAGTCCGTTTATACTTTTTGGTGTAGGTACCCGTTGTGCTGTGTATCTGATCGTCACGTGTGTGTTGAACTGTGGTTGAACTCAGTTCTTGCCTGATGCTTGCGTGTCTTACCCGCCATGTGTGACCTTACAGTCCTTAGTGTAACTCCCCATGCCTCCCTGTCATTCATGTGTTTTGTGTTATTGTTGATTGTCCCTTAAGGAGTAACATAAAGAACAATTTCATGTCAGTCCGCCTCTCTGCGTTTTTATTTGCCACTTCCTCAATTCCTCGTCTGCTTGGTGCTTCAATATAGTACATAGAATACTTAAAATACAGCTTATCGTAGTTTCACTGTTGCAGCTTGCTGGCTAGTTTTTGTCAGTTTATCATAAGCTTTTATGATCTATATTCGTAATTGAGAGAAAATTACTTTCTTTTTCCCATATTGTTTTCTGTTCACGCAGCATTAGCCGCAGGTAGCTAGCCAAAAGTAGATAGCTTGTCACAATAGGCAAAATAGGGCTATTAAAGTAAAGTAAAGCAAAAAAAAAATTAGTGTAGTTTTATTTTTTTCTGTATGTTGTCATATATAAAAATACTCAATAAACACTGTAAGTGGAGTACTTGCTTAGTATAAGCAAAATATTTCAACTGTATTTGTATAGGAATGATTCTGTCCCAAGCTTATACTGTAGATCCATATAAGCGGATGATTACTATAACTATGATCACTATAAGTAGGTTCCACTGTATTAAGATAAAAACAAAGAGAATAAATTAGCAGGTGGTCTATGACCAATTAAAAATCTGAAAGCACCCGGTCTTTACTATGTCAAAGACGAGATGCTGTCCCAGTATGAGTTATGGGGGGTGAGGGTGTAACACCAGGAGGAGGCGCCATAGTGTATGATGGTAGCACGGAGGGAAGAATGCTTCTTAACAATGCATGGTGATGAGCCAATGGGTAATGATGCTTCAAGAGAGCGCCCCCTGGAGCGAGTAGGCAGTATTGTTCATCCTCTTCTCTGCTACTGACTCCATTGTGTCAGTCCTGTGATGGAACTCCAGTTCATGCCAAAAGTCCACCACCAAACACCCTTGACTTGCTGGTGTTCAGCAAAGTCCTGTACTACTCATCTCTGTTGCTCGTTTATCCTACAATGGAGGAGTTGTCAGAGAACTTCTGTAGATGGTAAGGGCCAGTGTTCTACTGGACTGTAAAGCAGGGGTGTCAAACTCCAGTCCTGAGGGGCCAGAGCCCTGCATATTTTTGGGTTTCACCTCATTTAAACACCTGATTCAACTCCTTGTGCTAATTACCACACAGCTCTTGAGCTGAATCATTTGTGGTGAAACAGGGAAAGAACTAAGCTACACAGGGCTCCGGCCCTCCAGTACTGGAACTTGACAGCCCTGATGTAAAGGGTGAACAAGAAGGGACATAACATGGTTTCCTGAAGTGCCCCAATGTTGCTCACCACCATTTCCAAAGTACAGTCCTGGAACCATACAAACTACCATCTGGTCTTGAGCGTGTTTCCCTATTGGAAATACTTAATGGTGTTGTAGGCCCTGGAGATGTCAAGGAACATGATCCTGACTATGATGCCACCTTTGTCTAGAGTAGGTTCTGTGAAGCATATGGATGAGGTTATCGTCCACACTACTGTGTATGTCGTAGGTAAAATGCAGGACATCTAGGTGGTCAGCCACCAGGAATCAAAGCTGTTTCAGTACCAGCTTCTCGATGGTCTGAAGTCCTAAAGGGAGCAGGAGTGTCGTTTCTTTAGACCAGGGACCACACAAGATGCCTTTCAAAGCTGGGCCACCTTCTGCAGATTCAGAAGGATGGAGGACAGGTACTGTAGTACCTGAGAAGATGGCTGGCACATGTCTTCAGCACCCTGGGGCTGATTCCACCAGGCCTCACAGCCATGCCTGTGCAGAGACAGATTGACAAGTGGGGTGGGGTTGGAGACCTTGGATTTGGTTTATTTGATGGTGAAGTGGCAGGGAAGTGTGAAGGTTGTGGAGGGGCAGGGGGCAATGAGGAGCCTAGAGCCCCCTCCCCCAGTCGGCACACTGAAGCTGGTGGCATCGGGGGAGGGCTGGCTTGGCTCCTGAGAGTCAAATCTGTCTGTGCTCCACTCCACCGCAATGTTTCCTGTCTGCTTGTAGCCAGTGATGGTCTCCTCTTCCCGTTCCACACTTCCGTCATGCTGTTCTGCTATTCGTTGTCTTTCCAGCTATTCCATGTGTGGTTTTCCCCCTCCTGGAGTTGAATCTTCAGGTCCACCGGCACTGCTTCATCTCCTTGTCTCCAGACCCGAAGGCCCTTTCCTCGTTGGTCAGAAGGTCCTACAGGTCCTTCATGATTCAGGGTTTGTGAGGATTCTGTTATACAAACACAAGTGGATGTATTCTGTAGTCCCTTAAAGTCCTCACCGTATGACTCACAGAGCATATCCCAGATTGTCTCCTCAAAGCCTTCCTGCAAAGCCTCCTTAGTTCATTTTCTTACAGTCTTGGTGCTGAATTACTGGTTTGTAGGTTAAGATAAGATGTGCCATATTGTGGTCGGAGTTGCCCTGGGGTCGTACAGTGATGGGCTTATATGCCTCCTTAGCATATAACAAGACCAGGGTTCCTTACAGTAACCTTGCTTCTTTTAACACGCGTCCAGCCCGTCTGTCCGCCGCTGTTATTATCATGCATCCAGTCCGTTTCTTCCCCGCTGGCTTCACCGCGCATCTAGTCAGTCTATTCCGCCGCTGTCACTAACACGCATCCAGCCAGTCTCTCCGCCGCTGTCATTAACACGCATCCAGCCAGTCTCTCCGCAGTGCGAAGATGGCGACGGACGGAGCAGGAGGGGAGACGCCGGCCCCGGTTCAGGCGTTAACGGCGGCGGCACACGGTGGTCTCCGGACGGTAAGACTGACTATATAAACGCTGAAATGCGCTTTCTTGTAATTGTTTTGGTTGCCGGATATTTTGATGAAAGAGTCGTAAATCTTAGCTTGTACAGCCGGCTTACGTTTATCGGACTATGTGTTTAAGTAGGTAACCAACACGCAATTTCCACACAAAATGGACAGTATTTAATAGGGGGCGATTAGGAAAACATTTGTAGTCTTTAATTTCAGATGCATTTAAAATAACGTTTTAAGCGTGGGCAAAGTCGATCGGAGATGTCGTCTTACTGTGCAGCACAATATATTCAAGATTTGTGTTACCCCCTTCGTGTTGAGTGCTTTATGTGTGTCTCTCTCTTAAATCTCTTAACGCATTATTTTACGCTATTTAAACACTGTAATGTATATAAGACATAATTTTCCTTATGCATACATCCAATGGAAATGCACCACCCATCAGAGCAAACATACAATGCAGATGGTTGAATGAACAGCAGCACCGCTCGAAGTGTTATATTTAATGTGTCAATAGCCGTAAAATATTTATGCAGACTGCGTATAGATTATTGCAGTTTTTCTCGGCTGACATGAACGTTATAGTGGAAAATGCTGTTTCATTCAGAATATAGGTCGTGTCATTTGGAAGCGAAGATGCGACAACAATTCTTTTACAAAATTAGCCGGTTATGAACTTCAGTGGTGTACATTTAATAAATGAATACACGATTTAACCACCTTTGAATGCAGACTTGCCAAAACCGGTGAAGTCACTAGATGGTCGCAGATTCCAGCGTATGAGTCAGACGAAGGTCTATTCCCCAGTGAGATGTTTTTTTTTTTTTTTTTTTTTAGGGGAGGGGGGTGGGGGGGTTTTGGCAAAATGCGCTTACTGTTGTTGAAATGAGGTTGTGGGGAATTTTAGCTGA
>JAODKE010000001.1:7905376-7917091 GCA_026779605.1 Mormyrus hasselquistii
TATATAAATTTATATATATATATATATATATATATATATATATATATATATATAAATTCAGATATATCTTATCATATAAATGAATGTGTGTGTATATCCATATCTTTGTGCTTACTGTTGCTTCAATACTAGATGGAGTAATTCAGTGTATTGTTCAACAAATCACTGCTGAAATATAAAATGATATTCTTCCTTGTACCCCTTCAAATACAGTGGAAACAGCCCTAGAGAGCCATAGGGTATGACTTTAACTTTATTAATGTAATTGACTGAACATTAAGTCATCCCATTCGCTAATAAATCAGGCGCTAATTAAAATATGACCTGAAACCAGCAGAACCATGACTGCAAACCTCAGACACAGACCAATATACCCTTTCACAGCACTTTCCTGTTCAACACGCACCTAAGGACTTTCCTCTAGATGTGTATGAAATGCACAGATACCTTGGATGCAATTTCTGTTTCTCAAAGGGTTTCTAGCCATTAGCCGACTCCGGATTATTTTGAAACAAAAACATTTAATGTTGATTGTAATTGGGGGAAAAAAAAAAAACATTTCTGTGATTTGTTCTTGAGAAGTACGCCATGCACACAGAGCACATGATTAAATGAGGGCAGTGAGTCTTCGCTGGGAATTCTGGGCGGTTTGCTGGTTAACAGTATCGAGAAACTGTGGCCCATGCCACTGCAATGACCCAATTTGGGTTTTGAATTTCAACCCACCGTTTTTGTTTCTTTTCTCTCTCTCTCACTCTCCACAAGACAGGATTAAACTGGGATTAATAAGGTGGGGCCTTCACAGGATGTGGCGCTACCCAAAATCAGCAGTGGGTGAAGAAGTCTTCCCCTCCCTCACCCCTGCCCAGCCCAGCAGGCCGCAGAACAGACAGAAGGATGCTTTCACTCTCGGTGTCAACATCTGCTGTTTTTTTTTTTTTTTTTTTATTCGGACCCATCTGGCACCGCTTAATTTACACCTTGACTTGTATGACAGTAACTACGATGCCGCCATATAAGTACCTCCACCACAGTAATCACGCTGTGGCCACAGACATGTGATACCCACACCCATATCAGCTGATAAGTCACCAACTCGGGTGACATTTAATCCTTTCTTAAAAATGAAAAGCTAGTAGGATTACATTCAGGGAAGGTCTCTGTGCCGCCAGACAAACGGGAACGCAAAGGGCTTCTGACAAGCGCTGAAGTGTCCCATCACACATTTCTCTACAGACAGAAATGGAGGAGATGGATTTCGCAGATAAGAAGTGGTGCGTGTTTACCTTGCACTTAATCATAGTGATGGAGCAAAGGAACATTTTCGAGAGCAACAGTAACGACAGTCAAAATATATCAGATACTAAAAAGAACAATATTTTATTAGGAAAAAAATGTATTATGACTAAACATTGGGGTAAGTTAAAATATCCATCGATCTTCTATAACTGGGGAGGTCTAGAGCCTGTGCACAGCAGGGAACAACCTAGAATGGGGCACCGACCCCATGACGACATGGGGAAAAGATGCAAACGCTGCACACATGGAGCCATGGTGGAGACTCGAACCCGGGTTCCAGAGGTATGGGGCAACAATGCTAACATCTGCGCCACAGTGCCATCCTGGAAGGCAAAATATATTACTGACGCTAAGATCAGAATATTTTACTAAAAATTGAGTAAGGTAAAATATTCACTTGCATAAACAGTTGAAGTGTAATGCAATTATACAAAAATATTCAAGATATATTTAAATGAAAACAAAGTAAACAAATAGCTGGGGTTAAATCAGCACATAATGGCCAAAAGTTATTTTGGATACCGAAGGAAATCTGTTGGAGAGCTGGTCAATCGTACTGACAGAAACATTATTACACCTACATTGAACTGGTGCTCATTATTACTATGAGCTCATAGCAGGCTGACAAAGTTTGCATAGTCTCTACTGCGTCTGCAATTCCATCTTGTGCCACAGGGGACAGCGTTCAACTTCAATGCATTTCATGAAGTAAAACCCACCTTGACAGTCTGGTGTCATGCCTGCAATCTCACTGTTTCTTACATAAGTCATACCTTTCTTACTGTGAACCACCTTTTTATAAATTCATATAATTGTAGTAGTATAAAAATAAAATATTTTAGCATTGGATTAGCATTTTATTAACATTGTTGAAGAGATTTTAAAACAGCAAACAGGTAAACATCCCCACAAACTTAAAAAAAATATCTAATCATTTTAAGGGCTGTTCCTGGTATCTGTTATAGGTGCATTTGAATATTAAGAGTGCGTTTTCACAGGGGGTGGTGTGTGGCTCTGTGGGTTAGGATGTCCGGTCATTGGTGGGATTGCTCTGTTATTGGTCAGTTCAAATCCCAGGGTCGACCTCTGGGCCCTTGAGCGAGTCCCTTATGCTCCAATTGCCCCGGTTGTTCTCCAATTGCTACTTTGGAGAAAGGTGTCTCTTAAATAAATTACAAGTGAATCTGCTCAGACAGACAGAACTATCCGAAGAGGTATACTGTAATGCCGCAGTGGCCGATAACATTATACACAACGCAGTGGAATGAAATGTCACAATATCATTAAAGCGTGTAATTTGCATGGATTACGGTACGTCATTTTATAAAACAACAGAGAAGGGCCACGGCACAAGCAGGGAAAGCGCAAAAGCCCATGGGCACTGCAAAGCGCACCCTAAAATCCATCACGGGGGAAGGTAACGAGGAGAATGTGATACGGCGGCTTCGCATGCACTGCGCCGGCCGGAAAATATGAAGCAGTGTTGCAGCATAATTTGTGCTGTTCAGCGGGACTTCATTTGTGTATAGACCATGTAGCTCAAACTGGTGCATTAAGGGTGGGGGGGAACTAGTGGCTCCCTCCCCAGCATGCACTTCATCTCAGTTGGTGTTTATTAAAGTAGCGCACGAAGGACATTTGCGTCTGTGGGCTATTTCTTTTTCCTGGTCTCATTTCCAGACTACTCTCTATTGGGAATACAGAATCGCCTTTCTGTTTTTTTTTTTTTTTTTTTGGGGGAGGGGGGGGGGGTTGTTCTGGAACATGCCTTTGCCTTGCATTAAACTAGTCTTATGGTAACTTTAGCCTGTGGTTAAAGAGTCAACGCGACCATCATTTCTTATTATGCTTCGGGGCAGCAAATAGGATTACAGATCACTTGATGTCTTTATAATTGTATCTGTTTTCCGTGGCTCCTAGCAGGGACACCCAAGAAGTCATAGTGTCCTAGTTTTAAAGACTACAGCATGTCCCACATCAGCATTAAGGCCGACAGACTTTATATGCGGTCTTTCCCTCCTGGTTTGAAATTCTCACAGCATTCACCTGTGCACTGAAGACAAAGCCATTCCATTCACCATATCATTTTATTATGATGTACTGCTCCAGGAGCTTGTCGATGCACACAAGTGCAAAAAATGTTTGCAGAAACTTTAGATTCTCTATGGCAGAGGTCACCTGCCTGTCTTGTACAGTAAAGCACGGTTGATGATTTCCAGTATTGGGACACAGAACTGTTTTTTTCTGCCCTATACACAGTTAAAAAATATTGGTGTCACTCCCTTGTACTTCGGTTGAACCTCATTAAAGAACTAAAACTCCGTTCAGATAAGACTGTAGTCAAAGCTTTGACTGTGCCATTAGGCATGCAGAGTCATGCTTTAACCTAGACAACAAACAGTGTTTTCACCTGGTAGAATTGAGTGGAAGATCGATGCATGGAAAGAAAAGTTCAATATGTTCTGCATATCTGTCAGTCACTACGGAATATGCGTCCTTTAATGGAATAAATACCGCGAGTATTTATTTTGCTTTGCTTTAAAAGTGTCCTTCCAGATAGGCTGCACGTGAGAGATGGTGGTTTTGGCTGCTCCTCCCTCGTCTTTGTAGCAGGCTGATCTGGCATGAAATGTCACGCGCGGGTTCTTCAAGAGATTAGTGGTTATAATAAAACGCGATTAATCTTAATCAGTTTAATCTTTGGCCCTTAAAGCAGTATTGCTGATTTATTTTTATTAATGAATGGTTTTTGGAGCCTTCAAACAAATTTCCCTTTTCAGTCTCAGGCAAAGACGCAGACCCTTTCACCAATGGTGATTTCCTCCCCTGCTCTTCACCAATGGTGATTTCCTCCCCTGCTCTTCACCAATGGTGATTTCCTCCCCTGCGCTGCCAAGACGCTGGAATGTAGAATGTGGCCAGAGCAGGTGCTCTGGTCTCAAGCCTAAAGAGCAAATGGCAACCTGAGAACTATTTTTAATATAGGGGCGAGGTTTTCATTCATTTAAAAGGGTGTGAGACACCGCTCCAGTATGTTGCAGTTAACATCTTCATTATTGCCAGGGCTTGGAAAATGATCCCTCTGATTTTGATAGGTGTAAAGTTCAGGTCCAGAAAGTACAAATCCAGACCAAGATTTTGTTTCAACCAAGCAGTCTTTTTTTACTCAGCTGGTAGGTTGAGACCAAATCTTGGCCTGGATTTGTACTTTCAGAAACTGATCTTTCCACCTTTGCTAATTTAAATGTTCACATAAGGATTTAGTGGGAATAGTTACTCGACATTTTACTCAGATTTTAGAAGTCATTCATGTATGCCAGTTAGAAGGTGAACACTGGGCGTAGGTGGTTTTTAGTTGTGCATAAACTGTCCAACCCCAAGAACAGTTAATACAGAACCACATGTTTCAAATTCATAAAGCTACTTTCTTAGAAATGCAAGTGTCGGCTCATTTCCTTCTGTATTACGGTGTTACGTTCTTGGCTTCATGGATTTATATCCTGTAATTCATTCTAGCAACGTCAGCCTTCTCAGTTATGATGATTACACTGGAAACCCTAGAAGGTCTCACAGTTGCTTTGGGTGACGCTCTCTGTTGCAGAAATGTGACTTTAACATCGATACCCTGAGCCGGTCGGAGCTGCTGACGCTGCTCAGCATCATGGAGGGGGAGCTAGAGGCACGTGACCTGGTCATCGAGACCCTCAGGGTAAGTGGCGGTACTGGACACCATTGAGCAGCTGGGAACAGCCTGGAGCCTTCCAGTACTGCAGGGACTGACTGACCCTGTCTTCTCCTCTGCTCAGTAAATTTAATGTAAATGTGTTAAACTTATTTAAATGCAAAGTCTATAATTATCGAAATATTTACTAACCAAATCTGGATGACACTTTACATTACATGGCGTGTTGTCAAGAGACTTATGTTGTTGTCAAATAAGACTTTGTCCCTGGATGCACTTCATTCGTCTTGCTGTGCACAGTAAATCTACAAATGAATCACCCTGATTTCTCCTGATTGTACCAAGGTAAGATGTTTTTGTGGAAGGTGTGAGGTACACTTCTAGAAGTCAAGTGAGTCCCTAGCAGTCTATTTGAAGTGTATGACGTTCTTCGTATACTGTTCACGATTGATCAGAAATGACTAGTTAAAATTTATGTTGTTGAAAGGACAGATAATTGGAAATTAATCTTAAAGACCATCCATCTATTAGCATACAGGTTATGCTGACATTCTGCCGGTTTAGGAAAAGTGTTTTACATCCCATTACAGAAAATAACCTAAACTGTGTCTCTGCTTGAGTTTAATGTCTCCTCAAGAGGACCACAAATTGGCAAAAATAACCTTTCAGGCGTATCAGCAGGTTTGAGGTCAGACAGACTGTAGCAGACGTGCCTGTGATCTAATTTTTCTTGTCCTCTTTTACTTTCTGATGGTTTTACGTGTAGTACAGGTCGTCTAGTAGATGTCACTTATCTGCAGTAAGCCTTCAGCCCTCTTTGGAACCTCCTTTCTTTGGCTGTCTTTCTGGATCATGTGACCGTGGGATACTTGCAGTCTCGTGTCACATGGCCGATGGGGTGCTGGGCTGCATTACCCATGGTAAATCGCTTCAGAAGTTTTAAGTAGAATAGACACAGTTTTTGCCTCTGGAGAGGTCCGCAGTTTGGCCTCTTTTTAGCGTTTTCTCGTCTCACTGTCCCTTGCAGCTGGTGATTTCCTGGCGGTCACCACGTGACTCTGAAATGCCCACGGAAATGCCCTCCTTGCCATACCTTGTTTTTGCATAAGTTGCGGATGAACTTAAAGTGGCTTGGTGGTCACCCAGATAATGACAGATTCTGCAATCGTGAGATACAATCAGAATCAAATTCCGGAAAGATTAGGGATGTTTCCCCTATTAGCCAGTAGGATAGTGTTTTTTTTTGTGTCTAAAACTATACTTGCATGTATTTGAACTCTTGAACCGTAGCCTTATAGGAAGGACAACTTCAGTGTTTTTGCAGAATCTCTGTTTTTAAAACAATCCATCAGCATATTGCAAATTGCCCTTTAGTTTTGGCCTATAAATTTTCTTATACACTGTGTGCATGTAAGATGATTTACTGGACAATCTCTCAGGATTGTAACTCTATGTATTTACACAGTCCGCACTCATTTAACTTTGTAATGCTTGATTTTAAGAGATGTTTGTTTTAGTAGCAGGAGACCGAAAGTGTGAGTCTGTGTGGTATGAAGAGCTTTTTCTAATCGGTCTAATAAGAAAACTTAGACATTTATTGAACCACTTGATTTACTGAGCCACCGCATGGCTGGGAAATTCCCTTTTCCAGTAGCAATACATACGACAAAGGATAATTAAAATAAAAATATACTATAAATGCATAAATGAAAATCACTAATAATTTAAGCACAAACATAATTTTAGAAGAACGGTGCAAGCAGTGTAGCACTATAGCAAGTACAGTTCAAGGAATCTGTTATGCAAAAGTCTGTTATGTAAATGGCAGATATACATTCAGTGTCCGTTCAGCATCAGTAGCAATAAGATCTTCCGCGTCTCTGACTGAATGTCCTGCTCCTCCTTGTCTTCATGTTGTCTGCGCTGAGAGGATGGTCTTATTTTCCATTATGCAGTGCAGTTTGTGCAGTTTGGGCCTCTCTGTCCCCTCCACTGCCGCCTCTCACCCCACTGCAGAGCTGGCCGCCTTAATCGACCAGTTCAGCTTTGAAACGTCCTTGTCAGGCAAGCAGTAAAATTACCAGTTCAAACCACACTGAGCAGTCACTAAAATTACGTGTTTGAACCCCCCTCGAAATTTAGTTTGTGCCCCCCGCCCCCCCAATTTGGTGAAATATACAGAGGGGGACCCCAACCCCGATTGCTAAAAGGCAAAATCCACCCCCTCCTGAAATTTATTTCTGCCTGTGGGCCTTTTCCCTCTCAGTCCCCAATAGTCTCATATAATATCAGTGTTAGATATCCCAGCTTTTTGTTTATTCAGCCTGTATGCTTGTATGCTCCAACGTACAATGCTTTTAATTCACCGTTAGTTATAAAAGATCTTTATTTGTTAAACAAATAGTATCAGTTTGTAAGCACTGCTTTTCAGTAATAAGGTTAAGGTGCTTTTTTTTTTTTTTAAAAAAAAAAAAAAAAAAAAACTTTTTTAAGATACCATTAAGGTTCCATATCAGTCAGAAATGTGTCTGTTGGGTGTAATTAACCTGAGAATTTGTGGTCACTCTCTAATCTCAACGTCCCCTTTCATCTTCTTTTTATTTTGATGCATAAGTAGGGCACTGCATGGTCATTCACAGCAGTTGCTGAAACGGGTGTTAGTTCATCTCGATGGTTGTCATGGTAACATGTGAATAATGATTCTCTTTAGCGGCACAGACAAACTCCAGTTAATACCAAGTAAGTGATAATGCCGTGGAGGTGAGTCTCTTATGACAGGGGAGTGTGAGTGCCTGTGTTTCATAAGAAGGCCTCTGCATCCGTATTCCTGCATCGTGTTGATGCAGATGTTTGTCAGCGTGACCTGGTTTCTCATCTCGGGGGTCGATGGTGCCTGGTTGATGTACCAGGGTGCAGGATTCTTTTGTCCTTTGAACCGTTTGCCAGGTTGATGACGCTTTCCTTTGATGTTGAATCAGCCTATTTGACTTTGTGAACTTGTGCCTGAATCCAGATTGCTATTCAGTTTATTTCATCCCAGTCTAAAGATTATGCTAGGCAGATTATGGCAGCTTCTGGTGTCTGTGTATAGAGTTTGCATAGGCACTGTCTATGTGATTGTAGTGTCAAGATGCTGCACCTTTGCTTGTGGGAGTTTTACTTGCACAAAAATGTTCTGAGGGCAGAAGGACAAATGATTGGTTCAGAGAGACCACCAATCGGGTTGTAGAGGAGGTGGGCCCAAGACATCTGATTGGTTGGATCCTTTTCCTCTAGTTGCTTGTACCCATCTCCTCTACAATCTGATTGGTTATCTCTCTGGACCAATCATTTTCCCTCCTGCCTTCAGAACATTTTTGTGTAAGCAAAACTTGAACGAGCTGCACCTTTGGCCAGTGACAGAGGTACTGCTGTATAGCACGTGTGCTACATCACCCATCGTTTCCATGTGTTCTGTACTGGCCTCACTTTCACCATTGTTCCTTTCTCACTCATTTCCCTCAGCCATCTTGTTGATAGTCTCACAGGAATTTGTTTCTGTGTTTTTCATCAGTGTCCTATTTTGCACATATTAGACTGTGACTTGGTAAAAGGGTTACTGTGCTGAATAATTTAACTGTGTATGTAACTGTCAGTAAGTGGCACCTTGACTTTGAGAGTCCAAGTCCATTTATCACAAATTAACAGTCAAAACTGTTAGAAAAATGTGTCAGGCCAGGTGTTATGTAAGACCAGCCAGATTGGGACTTTGCAGGACCATTGGAGAGGGGATTCATGATATGAATATAAATTATATACATCTGAGAATACTTTCGGAAAAAAAATCCTACAAGAACCCTGTGGGAAAACTGACTCTTCTTGCTCCTTGGCTTGAAATTGATCAAATTTCTCATCAATATATGAATCTCATGGTCAGGTAACTCCTGTGCATTGAATTTGAGATGGAAATAATGACAAAAAAATGCAAGACCAAGCTCAAAAAATGGCAGCATATATGTCATGATAAGCAGGAACATGGCATGAATATGCCATTCTGGACATGGCATGCGCAAGCTGCCTGGAATACGCAGAAAAGCGTGGGCGGTTTCATCAAGCATCATGACTCACCAGGGCTTTGTGGGAGAACATTTGCATCGAGGCATTCTGCTTTCCAATGGATGAAAGGATACCGTGGTGTTATGTGGGTAGGGAAGCAGTAAAAGTCCCCTTCATGAAGAAGGTCCACTCGTCATCGCGGTTATATTTGGTCAAAGGTACTAACTGATGCCAGTGTTGCCTGCTATTGCTGTGCAGTGACAGTGTGTAAGTTCAGAGTAGCTCATGTTTGAAGGTTTGTCATGGAGATTGATTGCTGTACTGGCAAAGTCACATTTACATGATATTTAACTCCTGGCCAGGAGCAGTATTATGGGATGCCTCGTGGCCTAATGGCTGGATTACCCTTTATAGCTGCATAGTGCAGTAACAATAATAACAGAAGACTCGCATTTTCTGAATTTATATAAACATGAATCTGGTAACCAAAGTGCAGATCCAGTGGGACGTTGCGTGGAGTTACTTTGGGAGTTACCCAGAATGCCTTAGGCATGGTTTGACTGAACAGGAAGTAATGCATGCATTAACAGGCATTGACATGTAGGTCCTGTAAAGAAAGATGTGCTGGTATTCAGGCCTTTGAACTCTCTGTCTACTATCGGGATGAGAAAATGACATGAGTTCAAGTAAGTTTCCTGGTTGCGTTAATCAAACTCCCAGCAGTGCATGAGGAATGATTGGTACAGGCCCCCCAAACCCAGAATATTATATGGGGACGGTGGTACATGTGCTTGTTAACTGTCTGGTTATGGTGCAGCACGTTTGGAAAGTAGAGCAAAGCTGTTGTTCTTAATTTACTAAACCCATTTTTTTGAGGTATCGGTTTATGTGCTACTGAATTCAGATTGTCTGGATATTTTGGAAAAATGCTGTTTATGTCCTCGGTGGTTGAAACTGCAGATTTTAATTACTTTAAAATTTAGCACATCTTTCCATTGCAAAAAGAGTCTGAATGAAATTACTATAGTACAAAGCCTGCATTTTATGAGAGTTTGGGTATACAAAGAATTTTCTGTGGCTTTTCACAATGGCCCTTATGTTTAGTGTTCGTATGGTGATTAAAAAGAGCTGAAAAATTCAGAGCAGCAAGTATAAGCATTAATATGACATCAGCATGCAGACGACCTGCCCAGACGCAGAACAGTCCAGCACAGACGGATCATTGTGAAGCAGAAACATGCTACAGGACTTGCTCTTCCTTTCTTGGTACAATGAACTGAGAGACTGTGGAGAACGTTTGCCCCGACACACTGAAGGTTAAGTTTTGGGGGGCCAGGCACATAGCCCCCTCCCCCCCCCTTCCCCCCCCAGCTTTAAGGTTACGGTTGGGCATTGGCTTGAGGGAGTAATTGTCAGAGGTGGAGAGACAGGAACCTTGTTTGTTGAATAGGTTTTTTCATCTGGATTATAAAATCTTCTTGATGAGTGTTTTTAATTTCTGAGTGTGTGTGCTGAATCACATGCGTGTTTTTAATTCCAGTGTGTGTGCTGAATCACACGCGTGTTTTTAATTCCAGTGTGTGTGCTGAATCACACGCGTGTTTTTAATTCCAGTGTGGGAGTTGGAGTCTGTGACCAGTTTCTCATGCTTCACTCCTTTAAGCTCCATCACCTAAGCGGTGGGTCGCGTTTCTCGGCATTCTGGGTATTCTGGACGTCGTCTCTGAGCACGAGTGAGAGACTCAGGGAGTCTTTTTTCTGTCTCTGCAGATTCAGTGGCCGGTGACATGCCAGGTAATCAGAGGATCCTCTTGGTCAATCTCTCCGTACCATCCAGACAGGACACAAAAGGTGGCAGTAGTTTACAGCTGTATATAGCCATTGCAGACTAGCTTGTTATCTTGAGCTGACAAAAGCCACTGTGTCGTGAGATGTGCCTTGGGGGTGAATGACTTCATCTGGGTTCCACACTGTGGCTGTAACCTGGCGTGTAAGTTACACTGTAAATAACAGAATATTTTTATATAATCACATTATCAGCCTGGGTGATTTAGTGGTAGACCTGCTGTAGCTGCTCTGTAGTGATACTTCGGCTCTGCTTGCTCAGAGGGCCGATGTACCTCCCCCGCTTCATCGTTTCATCCCCTTTAGGAGGTGTGATGTTTAGGGGGGGGTCATGTGACAACCCTGTGTTCACACTGTAGCCCCACGGCGCTCTCAGGAATTCTAGTAATGGTCGACTAGTACACATGCATGAAGTGGCAGTTCTAGATACTGCCGTTCCTGGTGGCCTGTCCTCACCCTGGGTTTTTAGTTATATTTTCCAGCACAGCTTTTCCACAAAGCAGTGTTCCTTGGCTTATTGTTTCACCTGAGCTGCTGCATGGTATTAATCTATAAGCATTAGTAAAGTGGACTGGAAGCACCGATGGGAGATAGGAAGCTTTGAAACGGTCTGCAGCGGTAATAACTGCACTGTCAGTCACCAGTAAACTGTCCAAAGGGAAGGCTGGTCGATCCCCCAGCGACTGACTGCAGTGTCACGTTGCACTGCTGTGTTTCACTGTGCTGTTCTGTTGAACTGGATATGCGTTTGTATTTGCAAGCAATGAGCTTCATGCCGGAGGTAATGTGGGTGACAAACGATTTCCACCGCCCTCTATTCACCTGCCGCCAGCCGCTGCCCCCCCCCCCTCCCG
>JAODKE010000001.1:7920635-7963800 GCA_026779605.1 Mormyrus hasselquistii
AAAATAGGAGAGAGTGAGCGCGTGGTGGTGCTTGCGAGGGGGGGCGGGGGGCGGAAGGAGGGGGGGGGGGGGGGGGTGGGGGGGCTGAAAGAGAGAATCAGTCTAAAAATATCAATACATATAAATAAATCCATTTAGGCCCCATGTAGCCGGCAGGCTCTTCACAGTTAGAGATACCTGCTGTCTCCCATCTCAGCCAAGCATGTTGCATCCTGACCTCCTGTAACCCGCTTTATTAATATCTGTAAACAGATCATTATGTGGCTTTTCTACTGGCGCAGTTTAAGGGTCTTGACCCGATAGTGGGAGGAGTAGCGGTTGTCAAGCACTGGGGACCGTAAGTAAGGAGGGGGCCAAAACTGCAGTTTTTATTCTGATGTAATACTTCCTTTGTTTAACGTCAGTTCCCATCGTTCTAGAGGTAGAACATGCAATCCGACTGGCTTAAGGCCGAAAGGCAGGGGAACGTGCTGCCATCGCTGGTCACACACATGCACAGGTGCCTCTTTGCACTGTGTGAGAACAACATGCAAACTGAACCCACACCAAACTACCTGCTCAGCATGATAGAGCCAGAACCCTGTGCATTTAAAAGAAGCATTAAAGTCGAAATGTGCGTCTAGCACTGTGTTTGGTCCCGTTACACTGTTATACACCAGTTCATTGACATTAACAAACGACAGTGGATTTTGGCAGCTTATCATCTGCAGTAGGAATTTCAATCTGTACGCAGACGGATTGATAGTTTCCTCCTTTGGACAAGCGCTGCTTTGATCTGTAACCAGCACAGTCGGCCTGAAGATCTGCCTTTTTATTATTATTTCGTTTTGGTTATTTTTTGTGTGGATGTTTTGTGGTCTGTTCGGCTGCAGCTACCCAAGGGGCTGTGAATGGGCTTCGCAGTTCATCCGCTGAATACCTGATTGTTTTGGCCTGGAGTCAGCATTGTAAGGGACACCTGCACTCATCGTTACTGAAACTCTAAACGTCCCTAATCTGCGATGGAAGTGAATAAGTAGGATTCAGTCTAAAACCACTCCATTGTATAGGAGACTTGTGTAATAATTGTGGCACTTTGTAGGATGCTCAGGGTATGTAATATTTAAAGCTTCCCGCCAATTTGAACCATTCTGCCTTGTCAGAAATACGGTCTCTTTCACTTTCTGCCACTGTGAATTGAGATTGAACGACATTGGCCGGGGATTAAACGGCGATGCACCCTGCATAAATACAGTGTTACTGGCCATTCTGCACGAAACCTGAGATAGCAGCTGGCTTATAAAATCATGGCTGTACTTCAGTCTGGAAGCCCAGATTCCCAAGGCAGAAAATTCATCATTCAGACCAGCGGCCATTGTCTTTCCTGGGTCTCGCTGAAGCCGCCAGCATGTAGCGTGTGAGGCAGGGTGCAGCTGTAGCGTGTAGCATGTGAGGCAGGGCGCAGGTGTCACGTGTAATGTCTCTAAAGCCGCGTGGTCGCCTCCTCCCCACAGGCTCGCAGGAAGGAGGTATTCATCCAGGAGCGCTACGGCCACTTCAACCTGAGCGACCCCTTCCTGGCACTGCAGCGCGACTTCGAGGCCGGCGCCGGAGACAAGGAGAGGCGCTCACTGTGCAGCAGCCCCCTGTCCGTGCTGGAGGCAGTCATGGCGCACTGCCGCAAAATGCAGGAGAGGATGTCGGTGCAGCTGGAGGCCGCCGAGGGCAGGCAGAAGAAGGTCGGCCTCGCTGTCCGTCTGTTCATGCTGAAGGTGGTGTTCCTCAGCCTGGTCCTCAGGCACCCCCAGAAAGTCCACCTTTCTGGGAGCTGGGAGTGTCTGGGGGGGGCGGGGGGTCTCCGAGGACTGGTTTGAGGAACACTGATCTAAGAGTATCATCAAAGACTCAAAATGTGGTATTTGTTGAAATTTATTTTGTGATTCCTCCAAGGTTTGTGAAGAAAATCCAAGAGCTGAATTTTACAGACAGCTGATAGGTTTACTGTGATTCCCGTGTGTCTAAAAGCATTTACCGCGCGCAGAGGTTGCGTCTTTCATCTGAGCTCTTTGCGTGATGGAACCAACTCACGCTCATGCACAAATTTCAGGGTCTGCTTCTCCTCTGACACTGAATGTCTGACCCACAGCTGGAACAGGAGAAGCTGCAGCTGCAGTCACTGGAGGTGGAGCACCGGAAGCTGTCTGCGCAGTTGAAGGACGAGCGTGAGAAGAACAAGCACGTGGTGATGATGCTGGTGCGTGAGTGCAAGCAGCTGGCGTCCCGCGTGGCTGAGGAGAGCCAGCGCTTCGACGAGCTGTCCGCCCGGCTCGAGGAGGAGGGCCGCGTCTCCAACCGCCTGCAGGAGGAGCTCACCGTCGAGCGCCACAAGGGGCAGCAGATGGAGGCCGAGATGGAGAAGCAGCTATCAGAGATGGATACGGACCGCGAGCAGCTGAGAGCTCGGCTGGGTCGCGAAGAAGCCCGCTCCGCCGACCTGAGGGCCCAGAGCGACTGTCTGCGCCAGAAGGTGGAGCAGCTCCAGGTTGATCAGGATGTGGGCAGGGCACCTCCTGCTGGTCAGGCCGCCCAGCCCAAGGCCACCGTCTCTGTCGCCGTGGCGACAGACCCGCTGAGCTGCCATCAAGCATCCTGCCAGACGGACCCGTCTCTCATGGAGGACGGTCCCAGGAAGGCCCCTCTCACTGTCCCTGTCAAGCCTTCCGTCAGTAGCTATGCTGGCATGAGCCTGCCCAAATCCCAGAATCCCCCAAGGGCCATGACTCATGGAAACTCCATCGGTGGCATGCAGACTGAGAACGGGCTGTCCTCCTCACCGGGCGCCGGTTCTGCCCTGCCTGCCGGGGCAAGTCCCCGAGTCCAGGCCGCTCGCTATAAGTTCCAGTCGGTCCCCACGGAGCAGGACCAGAATGGCAATGCCACCCCGAGCCCCCCGTCCCGGGATGAGTCTCCAACCAGCCGAGACAACCTAGCAGCCAAGCAGCAAGCCCGTCACACGGTCACACAAGTCCTGTCCCGCTTCACGAGCCCGCCCACCGCTGGCCCCCTGCGGCCCGGCCTGCCGCACTCCACCTCCGAGGGGGGGCCTTTCCCAGGTCGGCTGAGCCACTCTCAGATGAGCATCAAGTCCCCTACGGTGGGCAGGATAGACCGCGGGAACCCGCCGCCAATACCACCCAAAAAGCCCGGCCTCTCGCAGACCCCATCCCCCCCCCACCCCCCTATCAAGGTAGTTGGGGAGGGCAGCAGGTCCCCAGCCACTAGCCTGGGGTCAACTTCCAAACCTGCCACGCCCCAGCTGCCACCCAAGCCCGCCATCGCTTTGGGGGGCACGGGGGGCGGCTGCCCCGTCCCAGCCCTGACGGCATCTCAGGTGGGTGCCTGCCCCCCCCAGCCACCGGGGCCGCACCAGGGAGCATGCTCAGAGTGTCCCCCTGTCGCCATTACAGCTGTCAGTAGCTCCTCCATAAACCCTGTTATTGCATCATGCTGTAGACCCCGTGACACAGAGCTCCCCCTGGCAGCAGCCTCAGGTAGTACACCGTCTGTCTGTCTCCCTCCCAGGTCTCTCCATGTGCATTAGTTAGCTGCAGACAACTGAATAAAATACGAACAATTTCATACTTTTAGGTAAAAAGCTGAAGAATTTGTTATTATTATGATAAAATGTTTCTCTTTCACTTAATGTTTTTACTATCACTTAACCTTATGCTTCAGGAAACTTTGTAGTCTTCCTCTTGCTAGCTTGCTTAGTTAGCTAAGCAATACCAGGATTGTGTAGCCCCTGATATTGCTGATAGATTTTGATGTTGCTTAAACAGACTTTAAATATGGCTTCAACCAGCTATTGCCTGTGTTGTGAGCTCTGTCGGTGACCAGCTACACTCTGAAGCTGATGCCAGAAGCTCCTCTCCTCTCCTCTCCTCTCCTCTCCTCTCCTCTCCCCTATCCCCCCTTTCCTCTGTGGCCATTTTCTCAGAATGCCCTGCTCTGCCAATCCACCTGCATCCCCCCCCCCTCAGCTTCTCCCAGTCACTGCTTGGCATGTGTGATTAGCTATGCTATGCTGGGGCCTTGGGAGCATTAGAACATGTCCGTTCTTCTCCTGGAGAAGTGGTTCTCCTCTGAGGTTCTCCCGCCCCGCTGGCCTGCTTCCTTGCTGTCTGAAGGCTCTCTTGCTGAACATCACAGTATTTACCTGATTGAATTTCTTCTGAGCTTTTATTTCGACCTTCTGATTTGCTGCACTAATGGAATATAATGTTTAGTTAATAAATTTCACAAAGCATTTCACACATGCCTCACATTTGCCTGTCAGTCTGGTGGTGTTTTTCAGTTCCATTTTGCGGTTGTGCACATCTGTTTAAATGTTACAGCCATGCTGTTTACTTAAATTGGAGTCTTTTTTTTTCCAGGAGTCTAATGCACTTTATAATTATCCTACTGTGTGTGGAGTGTTGGATGCACAGAAGATATCGGGGAAATTGCTCTGTTTCTTAATCAAATTCCTTGCTGTCCTGCAGTTTGATAAGCTAAGGACAGTTAGTCAGTGTTAGAAAGGATTTTAGAATCTTTTGGGCTTTGTGGTACCCAGGTCAGGCTGCCGATACGCTAGTTGTGGCCATCAGCGTCACAGATGCCCTTCGAGGACAGAAACACACGCGTTCTCTTGTCTAGTCCTGTACTTAATGTGTCCTAAAAGCCCTTAAGAGGTAAAACCCTGGAGCTGAATCCTCTGTCCTCTAGGGGCTCCTGATCACAATGCCTTTCACGTTCCCACTAGCTCGAGCTTGATTGATTGGCATTGAGGAATCTGGTGTGTCCGCCCTGTGCCGTAACGAGTGATTTTTACGCTCACGACAGCATGATCACAGACTTGGCTGCATCGGCGTCCGCAGAGAGATGTGTATCAGGAGGCTGTGGTTGGGGGTTCGCCCGCCGGTGACACGGCCCCATCGTAAATGTTGTCACTTTGACTCCCAGGCTGGTGTCCCGCCGTAGTTCCTCCGCTGAGCCCCGGTGGCCCCGTCCCCCTGGCTGACGGGCGCGACCTCCTCCTCCAAGCTGCTACCCAGGGAACCGTCACTTTACTGTCTATGCTGCTTAACCAAGACCCAATGGTTATCAGTCCCACCAATGAAACCTCTGCCTTGTATTCTGCTGCTCAAAACAGACACACAGGTAAGGGCCGACAGTCTCTTGTTGTGACTCACTACACCGCTGTGTCTCCCATTGTCCTCCATGCATCTGTCCCCTCCCCTGCAACCGTGCCGTGAGGATTTCACTGCGCTCCTCAGAACGTGTGGTAATGAAGAACTGAAACTGAAACTGAAACTATAGGAAGTGTAACGTAGCTACGAAGGATTTTCTCACTCTCGGAAAAAAATGTGCCTCAAATTGCCCCTCGGGACAAATAAAGTTTTCTGATTTGATTTGAAAAAGAGACAAAATCTCACCGTTGTGAGTTCCTACTCCTTGTCCTTGAGAAAAAAATCCTAAGGTGGCTGCTGTGCTGTGTGATGGACTTCGGCTTTGTCCCTCACCACAGCTCTCACCTTCCAAACAAGCCCACTCTTTCTTTTTCAATAATTTTAGCATGCCCGGGGGGTGGGGGGGGGGGGTTGGTGGTTCCTTTTCATTGCCATCTGGGTCCCCTTTTTTCATTTCTTTTTTTTCCCTTTTCCCTTGTTCTGTATTATTCTATTTTAATGATGTTAAAATGTATCACGGCACACCCATGTAAGGCACCTTGGGTAGGCTGTGTCATAAAAGGCGTTATATAAAAATAAATTGGATTGAATCAAATTGATTACAGTGCAGCTCTGACCAGAGTTAGTATACAATTTGTACATTCACTTAGATATCAGAGATATGAAACGTCCTGGCTTCTCTGGGACTTGAGTTGCCAGCATAATACCAGAGAAAGATCTTGTGTGTCGGTTGCGTCAAACGGCGGAGGTGCGATCCTCGAATTATCCGCTTCCGCTGGTGGTGATTAATTTCGGCTCTTGCAGCAAACACGCGTGGATCAAACAGCCACCTGCGTCTCGTCGCTGTCTGTGTGCCGAGTGGCCATCTGTCCCGGCTGATGTTCCAAAGGACGAGCGCCGTAAACCCGTACAATACGACCGTCTTATCCGATGCTAATTTCCGCTCTGATTTCTGACTGCTGTTTAATATGTGCTGCAACCTTTTGAACTGTGACATATGCGACCGGGAGTGTAGTAACTAATCCTGGTTTTCTTTTTTGATTAAAGTAAGTTTAAATAGAACAGTGTTTATTAACTCTGTCTTTGGGGAACCACAGATGGTCCATGCTTCTGCTCCCTCCTACACTCTGAGCACCCTTAGCTGTAGGTAATTGTACCTTTTAATGTACAGAAACGGACTCTGAGGAACCATTATGTACCATTAGTGGGTTAGTGCTGTGTCTGTGTTCAGTAGGTTGCTGGTTCAAATCCCAGAGTCAGCTGGATGACTTTGCGATTGGCCAATCCTCCAGGTGCTCCAGGGAGTGTCTCTCAAAATGTCAGTTTATTTCTGTATAGCTCATTTTCACAACATTACACTGTCTCAAAGTGCTTTACATTATCCCTGCCCAAAGCCCCCAGTGAGCAAGGCAGATGGGACAGTGGCAAGGAAAAACCTCCTAGCAGGAAGAAATCTTGGGAGGATCCAGACTCAAAGGGGGAGTCCATCCTCGAGGTGTCGGCAGAGGAAGTCCAAAATAACAAAGTCGTCATTCATGAAGTAGAATTTTGAATAGTCCAGATATAGATGTGGAACATCCAGTGGAATTGTTTTGCTTGAGAGAAAAGTGCCTGTTTTTAAATTAAATGTAGAATATCCTCCACTGATCCTCCCAGATTGTGTGAAGCTGCTGCTGGCTTCAGGGGCAACTTCCCAAGGCCCTGATGGACGTGGATTTCTCCCTTTGCTCATCCCTGTCTCCCACGGCCACTTTTAGTAAGTATCTCCATTAGCATAGCGGAAAAACAAAGCGATAAATCTGCATTCTGGAGCCCATGGTGAGATACTTACAAATGTAAATGATCTGAAGAGCTTAGCGTCATGGTTGTGCTGTGTGGTTGTGGTATTTAACTGATGTTGACTGTCCACCGTCGGGGTGTACTGCGTGCCAGATGCCACCAGGGGGCAGACTTCGCTGTTCCTGGCATGTGGTTCCTGGAGCCCAAAGTGTGTAAAGTAGCCCTGCCGGATGTCGGGGGCTCTCTGCACGCCTGTTACTGCTGTGAGTCCTCATTCTGTACTTCTGTCGTGTTTAAATGCTGCATGTTGCAGATTCCGGGTCATACTCCCCATAGAGGTTTCCATAGCAACAAGAAGGCTCCATCTCGCATGTAGGGTAACCATTTTCGTTTTTAGCCATTGTTACTGTGAGTATGATTTACTTTTTTTTACCAATTTGGTTATATATTTTAGTATTTTTTTTCAACCTTCAGAATGGCTTTGATTCAGTTGATAAGGATGTCTGTGATCAAACTGGTGCTTCAATGGCTGTTTCCCTTACAGGTCGGTTGAACACGCCTGCACGCGGTCAGCTGTCTGGAGCTCCTGCCGGGTCGCCCTAACATAGAACCGGACCCGATGTCCCCTTCAGCCACGCCACTCGCATCACTGCATCCAGGGGCTTAAAGGTTTGTCTCGGCTGTCATTCTCGCTTCGAGTGGAGGGATTAGACCACATGCTGTGAAGGAGCGCGGACCCACACACCACCAGGATGCACAAGTTCTGCATGCATAATCACCGCGGTGATTAAGGTGCTGTTGCATATCTGTGTGAATGGAGACTGACATTACAGATCGTGTACTTTAATATACCCATCCATTTTCCAAGCTGCTATCCGGTGGGGGTCCAGAGCCTATGCCGGAAGCTACAGGCATGAGGCGGGGAACAACCCTGGATGGGGGGGGGGGGCACACTCATACACCAGTCACTCACACAGGCACACCTATGGGCAAAGTAGTAACTCCAGTCAGCCTCAGCATGTCTTTGGTCTGTGGGGGGGAAACCGGAGTACCCGGAGGAAAATCCACGACAGCATGAGGAGAACCACAGCACCACCATGTCACCCCATACTTCAATGCATGTAAGTGCAAAATTCAGATATAGTACAAATTTTAATTTCCATTCACAAAACTATTTTGTGGTTCACAACCAAAATTCAGGTTTAGTTCATGTAAGTACAATCTGACCAGGCTGAGCTGTGCTTTTGACCCCCAGTAATTTTTCAATTCATTGAACTGCAAAGGTCCTTTTGTCAGTGAAGTATGCTGACCTTACATACCCTCCAAATCTGTCTAACATCCCCTGGTTTTGTTATGAGATGCCACCATCATCATCATCGTCTTCTTCTCTCTCAATGGTACCTGCAACCATGTCTCCAGTCGCAGGGTCACTCGCGCATTCAGTGAGTGGGCGGTTAATGGACCCTAACGCTGTTAACGTTCCGATTCACAGCACCCTCTGGTGTTCGGGCGCAGAACCACACGGACCCCGCCGAGCAGCTCTGGACGATCCAGAGAGAAGGCTCCCCTCGTCGGCACTGCGACGGGCCGCCTGCATTTGTTCTGGAGCCTGACCAAAACCTCGACCTGGCACTTCCATCTGAATAATAAGGTTAGCCCCCCCCCCCACCCCCCACCTTAAAAAACCCCGGAATTCCCCGTGTGGCACAGAGCTGTCGATGTGTGAAGGTGGAACCGGTGTGATGGTAGCGGGGAGAGGTGTGGCCCCCCCCACCCCCGTTGCTCTGTCTCAGGGCAAGGACAGCGAGGGCAGCCAGGGGATGGAAGCTGGAGAAACAACTGCGGGTGGCGATGTTTTATGCATAAGGGGGGGTGGTTGGTATAATTAAAGAAGAGAACGGCAGCGATCCTCTCTCTCCTGCTCCTCTCCTCTGATTCACCCCCCAGCGTTTAAATGCCCAAGTATGGGGGTGCATTTCCGCATGTGTGATGCCGTCAGCTTCTCCTGTACCTTCAAGGTGATGCCGTCTGCTTCCCTGATCAGGAGCTCTCGCAGCCGTCGTGGCAGCTGCTCAGAAAGTGTCACGGAGAAGGAACCATCTTCTCTGACTGGCAAACTGTGACACATCTGTGTTCATTTCTCACAGGATGTTCTGCTCTCACTATAGGTCATACGGCCACCGGCTGAATCATCCCGTGCATGAAGGTCACCTTGACCGATGTACAGATCCCTCCTACCAGCTACGTTAGAATGAGAATTCGTGGTGGTGAATTGTTCAGAATGATTACACTTAACATATAATAAACACCACACAGATCTTAAGTTAAAAACAGTACACAAGATTCAGATAGATTCCTATAGGATTCAGGCTGTATATTATACAAAATGTATATCTGATAGGTGGCACTGTGTGGGTTTGGACTCAGGAGGTTGTTGGTTCAGATCCTGTGATTGGCAGAATGATTTCACAGTTGGGTCCCTGACAAGGCCCTTACCCCCCACTTGTACCAGGGACTGGCTAGCCCTGCTTTCTCAGTTATCTTACTTTTACTTGCTATTCTCTGATCCCTCTTTAAGGTGAGGAGCTTTTTGCTGTTTCTCACACTGAAGCAACTAAAGACAGTTTAGTTTTGCTGTTGAATTGATGTGTAAGGTGGTGGAGTCCAGGGCTTCTCCCTAATTCGGCTGTTGTGCACCCTCTGCTGGTCATGATTGTTAATGCGTCTGTACACGGAGTATAGCGTCACCAAAATGACGTGCTCCTGATATACGAAGTGACCTTTTCCTTTCCTCAAGGATATTGTAATGTTGGCTTTCATAAACTACAAGGAAGTTCTCAGGAGTATTTCGCCAGCCAAATTTCCCACGTTATGGAGCTAGAGTTTGTGATTAGACATGCAGGTTAGTATGTTGTACATCCTGCAGTAGTCTATGAGAATCTACTTTTTCATCCCTGGCTGCTGCAGTTTTATATCATTTATTAGCCCCTTGTGTGGTGATTTTTCTTACACGGCTGTCCTGCTAATTACTGCATAAACACCCTTCTGCTTGTGGGTTAAATGGGGCATCTGGTGCTGTTTCTGTTTGAGTTTTTAAGACTCGGGGGGCTTCTGGCGAATGTGGCTGCCCCCTGCTGGCCATTAACACGACTAGAGGCATGGGAGGGGGCTAGCCGTCCATGCGAGGCCCAGAGGACTGGGGTACAGCGCCCCCTGTCTTCCGGTTGTGCGGTGAGGGGCAGAACATCGCAGCAGGAAGGTTGCAGATCTAAGCCCGAGATGGCAAGTTTGGCTGATCGAGATGATCTAATTGCGCCGCAGTGAGCCCCATAACTGCTCGTATAGCACCGGCTCTTGTTTTAGGAGACACAAGCTTTTCAGAGAAGGAAATAGATAATGAATGAATACAGTATTGTGTGTCATTGTGATCAGCCACAGTGACGGTGTGGTGTCCCGCGCTAGATGTGCCACCACCGGGGGGGGGCCACAATGCACTTCCTGTCATTCTTCTGTTGGCTCCGGGTCCCGCCCCCTCAGGCCAGAATCGCTGCTGCGGTTGCATGACCGCTGCGCTGGAGCTCAGAGTCACCGGGCAGCCTGCTGGCTGTACACCTGCGCAGGAAGCCTCCCCACAGAGTCAGGGGCACATTGCTGGGGGGGTTCATGTGGGGGGGAGCATTTCTGACTTCATTGCTGATTTCATTGCTGATCACTCTGGCTGTTACACTGCAGATGGGGGTCCAGGTTCCATCACTCCGGACCTGCTGTGGACGACCCTGGCCCTGGTCAGCACCATGTGGCACCATCCTGAGGACCCCAGAGGTGCGTCTGGAAGCAAAGATGTTCTTCTCCTACCCATTTACTCCAGAGCAGGTCCAAGCCATCATCGAGTTAGCTTCCTGCTTTATTTTATTTTTTTTTAAACGTATAGAAGACCAAACTGATGAATTTCTTTACTATAATTAGTCGACTCATTGACACACAGTGAGACCGAAAGGGTTTCACTCTCCAGGTCCGTTGTTCACCCACCAAATGGGAACAGGAACCAAATGTGAACATGTGCCAGACGGGAGGACAAACTGGATGGGAAGACAATCCAGACAGGAACACAAACCAAACAGGAACATGTACCAGATTGGAATGGGAGCACATACCACACAGGAACACAAATTAATTGGGAACACACACTGGACAGGAACATGATCCGAATTCCAATGTATTGTGCAAATGGCAAATAAAGCATCATTTCATTTGGACAGTAGTTGTCAGCATTTAAGCTCGGACTCCATAGGAGACTTTTTAATGAAAATTGTGTAATGAGGTCAAGAAACAGGAGGGGGCAGCCTAACGCTGCCAGCATGTTCTCACAAGACTCTGGCAGTGTCCGAAATCGCGCACTTGCGTCAGTGCACTGAGATGTAGTGCATAGTGCGCACTGTGCACTTCCTTCTGTAGTGCACACTACCATGTGTAAGTGCTGTCCTAAATGGAATACTAACGTTTTGCACTTACCGGAAGTGACGGACTAGCATTTGGTCGCGATTCTCCACCGCGCCAAAATATCTGCCGTGAAAACTTGCCTACAGTCCCTTCCCTTCCGCTACGTAGTCAAAATGGCGTCCGTTTAGTGCGCGTAGTGTCCATCGTTATGCACTTCGTTTTCTGACCATTTTCAGTGCACCATCCGGGTACTTTCAGTGCACTGAATTTTAGCTTAGTTACCAGTGTGAACGCACTACGCCCTAAAATCGCGCACTAAAAGTGCGCAAGTGCGCGATTTCGGACACAGCCTCTACCTGCTCGCGTGTGTCTTTCAATATCTATTTGTTCCACCAGGGGGCGCCGTGTAGAAGCTGAGGTACTGACGTTCTCGCTGTTCTCCACCTGATGACCTGATGCAGGAATTGCAGGCTGTATGTTCCAGGGGGGTTGAGGCAGACACCCACAGGTGAGTTCACTGCGCTCTCGTGCGCCGGCTATGACCGGCCGCTGAACAGTCGTGCTTAGCGGGATGGATACAGGTCGCTGAACACGCGTCGTGTTACAGCTGTGCAGACGTTGCTCTTGGAAACACACAGTTCCCAGCCAAGTGGAAGGGTTTTGTGATGACAGATGGCATTGAAATCTTTCTGTCAGTAGCGTGCTAAATTGCAGTTAACTATAATTATAGTACTAATGGGAGTAGTTGAATTGGAGCCATTTTCAGGTCTCTTCTGTTTCTCGGTTCAGCTAAAAAGCCATCTCTGGTCTGAAGGCTGGCGCTTGGCAGCTTTTCCAGGTGGACCAGGTGGCCCCCATGGCAGATACTGAGGCCAGCAGCCAGATAGGAACACCTAGGGTACAGCAGGAATCCACGGCTGGCCGCTTCAGATGTGCTTCTGACACGCATGTTAAAGTCTCAACCTGCAGAACAGAAGCCTGCTGGACGGCGAAATCCTCACCTCCATGTGCATCGAGAAACTGATGAACTGACCGAATGCGCTCACAGACCCCACCCCCCCTTCCCCCCATACGCACCCCCCCACAAGCCAGCAGCAGAACAAGGCAAGTAACTCCCAGTATCACCCCAGGACGCACATGATCGGAACAAGACCCACAAGCTGATGTCCAAACCCTTCATCTCTGTACATGATAGAATTAGGATCATGTCCGCTTTTGTACTTGTTAAACCATATTTGTTACTCTGTGTAACATTGTGAACTTGGGGACCACACTTTTATTATCTTAGTGAAGTCAAAACTGAAAGGACAGTAAAATTTTCAAAGTTTTCTTTTAAGCAAAAAAAAAATATTCTGGATCAAAGCAGAAACGGGCCACTTTTTCGTATTGAGTATTTTAAAATATAAATGTGCTCTATGTTTAAATAGTTCCAAGGTTATTTAAAATGCTGTTGAAATTAATCAGGGTTTTACCAAATATTTGTAAATATGAAATAGGAGTTTATGGTATACAGGTTAGTGAAATATGTGAGATACTTGTAAAGACTTTGATAATACTGTACATACAGAGGGTGGACAAAATAATGGAAACACTACATGAAAAAGGAAGTAACTAAATCACAATTACAAATGCAGATAATGTGAGTCATACTGAGACTGTATAGTGTTGGCATTAAGTGTGTCAGCTTAAGGAATCTGATAATGAACACCTCCAAGTGTGATGTTCCAAAGTTGGGACTGAATTGCAGGTGCATTGATCAGAAAAACTGTAGAATTATTAAATACAGTACATCAAGAGCAAACTGGTTCAAAAATATCCACATCAAAAGCAAAACAGACAAACTGTATCGGCAAAAAGGAACAGTGGTCACCAGAATCGCCACCGAAGGGCAACCTGAAAAACTACCACAGCACTGAGTCAGCAGTTCTGGGATCCAGTGCCGGGGAGCCTGTACTATCTCAGATCACACAGCTGGACATTAAACCAGGAACTGACTGTATCCAAGGCCAACTTACAAAGGTACATTGCTTGCTGTAAGGAGCACGCATACTGGTCTCCTGAGTCATTAGATGTCATCACTGAAAATTTATGGAACTTTCTGGAGTGCGGAGTATCGATCACCTCCTGCATCCCTGAGAGAAACAGAGGCTTTTCTTTCAGAAGAATGGTGCAGGATCTCACTGCACAAGATTCCGGGAAGGATGACTATACCATGTCTGACGAAACGTAGCTGCTCCGAAGGCAGAGGGTGTTCCCACTCTCCTGATTTGCTCCCTGACATTAATATGTTTGGTGTTTCTGTTCTTTAATTCACCCGCTGCATGTTTGTAATCTACAAAATGGGTTCATACATTTTCACTTGTTTCAAAGTGAATGAAAAGTGGCAATAAGTATTTGCAAATACAGGACATTTTCTTTCAATTCTAAGCCATAATAAACCATTTAAAGTCCAATTCAAAGCCCTGTTCAAATTCACAGCCAGAGTTTTCTCTTCTTTTACCTGCTACCTTTCCATGTTACACTTGTACTACTCATTCTGCTGAATAACTTACTGAGCTGTTTTGTGTTGAGATGTGATGGTGATTCACTGAAACCTGAAGAAGTGTCCTGCTTTCTGCAAGCACAACCATTAAAAAAAGCTGCACTCTC
The DNA here is from genome assembly GCA_026779605.1 of Mormyrus hasselquistii. Classification (NCBI taxonomy): domain Eukaryota; kingdom Metazoa; phylum Chordata; class Actinopteri; order Osteoglossiformes; family Mormyridae; genus Mormyrus; species Mormyrus hasselquistii. The sequence goes on from JAODKE010000001.1 coordinate 7,934,711, forward strand.
TATTCTCTGGTTCACATATTTATTTAAAAGCAAAGGGATCCACACTGTTGACTTTGGACAGAATCTTCCTTAGAATTGAAACATGAATAAAAAAAAGCTCTATGGATTTTTGGCCAGGTGTGCGGCTCTGTGATTGAGGGCCGGAAGGGATACTGGCAGGATGATGACGTAAGCGGAGCCGTGAGCAGGGCCCTTGACCCCCAAATTCTCCTGAGGTGCTGGCTGGCCCCTGTCCTTTGACCCTAAAGTTGCGCTCACCTGAATGTATTTGTCTGTGTGTCTGATGAAGAGCAAGACGGGAGAAAACGTCACTGTTTTCTGTTCTAACTTAAAACCAAATTCTTGGCCATAAAATTTTTTAAGTGCTTCCACTGGGACAGTACAGTTATAAAATCACTCAAAACGTGCGGCCATGGGTGGCCGACGTCTCGTTTCTGTGAGGCGGGGGTAGGCTGGACGGCCAGGCCCTCAGAGGCGCGTGTCCTGCACCTCGTCCTCGGTCTCCTCCTGGAGCGCGCTGATGGGCACCTTGGACACGTGTTTGCTGGAGTTGTGCCGGTGCAGTGGGAAGAGCTTCAGACGTTCGGAGTGGCTGATGGCCTGCTTCAGCTGACTGGTCTCGTTCAGCAGCTTCTGGATGGAGTCGTATGCCTTAATGCAGCTGCCCTCTATCATCTTTGGTGGGCGGGGGGGGGGGGGGATTTCAGGGGGGCAGAATGTGTGAGAAACAAAACTCAGTCAGAAACAAAAGTACCAATGTGTACCTTTCTGGGTACAATTACTTGTTACTGGGTCTGTACCCTCAAGGGGTAATTTTGCCCCAGCTGTAGGTAAATGTGCCTTTCAAGGTTTCTTTCAAGGTACAGTGTTTCTGACAGTGCGGGTGCAGAGACCCCCAGCCAGTCAACATTTCTGCTCCCTGTCAGCTTCCAGCCAATCGAGAACGCCAGGTACGCTGAGAGCTGGGAGGGAGCAAAAATGTGGGCTGTCTGGGGGTCTCTGAGGACTGGCCTGAGAAACTCTGACTTAAGCAATTTTACAGGAATTGTACCCTTAGATTAATTAGATTACAGATAAGTCTGTGAATATAATGCTATTTATTTAAAATGTCCATACCTGATAAACGACTGAAATTACCCCTTTTCTGTTTAGTGTTGTCATATCATAGTATGTGCAAATGAATGCTGAAGATGGGAATGTCTTATGTCATATAATAGGAGGCATAGGTTTGCTTCAGTGATGACATCATCACCATTTGAGATTTCATCACCGGGTAACCCCAAAATGGAGCCCTTGAATTTGCCTGCGAGTACAGACCGGATTGGTCGGGAAGACCGTTAAGTGAGGGATGGGTAGACGGCAGAGACCCACCAGGAAGGACTGACACTCCAGCAGAGGCTCGACACGGTGCTCGGACAGCATGACTGTGCAGTTCGAAAAGGAGAGCTTCAGTGTCTTTCTCAGCACCTGCAGTGTTCTGGGCAGTGACAGACATCTGTCACTGCGAGCCTGGGTGCTTGCAACCATAGCACTGGAGGCACATGTACACTGTGTATGCAGTTATGCTTTTTCATGCTTTTAATTATTTGCAAACTGTTCCTTCTGCTTGTAGCATTGCTAACACTGCTACTGCTCCGTGTTCTGGCAGCAGCCGAGTCAGTCTGTGGGATTATTGTCTTTAGCCCTGAGAACGTTATGGATCGAGTGCAAGGAGATGGTTGGCTGGAACAAACATCCTTAATTGCTGTAATTGAGCTGAAGCTTTCAAGCATCATTTAGGACGGGGGCAGCGTAAACATGCGTCCGGGTTGGGGTCAGACCTGAGCGACCACTCACATGGGGTCCAGGTAGGCGCTGGGTTCGTCCAGGAGCAGGATGCGGGCCTTGCTCAGGATGGATCTGGCCAGACACACCAGTTGCTTGTGGCCGTTGCTCAAAACGTAGCCGCCTTCCTCCAGCTGGAAGTCCAGCTTGTCAGGGAACTGCTCAATGACGGACTTCAAGCCCACCTGAAATCCAGACACCCTTCAGGTTTAGCTACATGCACGAAACTGGTATCAGGATGCTGCACCTGATTACACTAAGTGTTTCTTTCTCAGCCCGGCCTTCAGGCAGTCCCAGCCAGTCCACATTTTTGCTTCCCCCCCAGCTCTCAGCCAGGAACACCGAATTCCTGGCACACATGTGCAGGGAGCTGGGACGAAGCGAAAATGTGGACTGGCTGTGGAGTTTCTGAGGAGTAGGTTGAGAAACGCTGAATAAATAAACAAGGATAATTAACTAAGGCTGGGAAGAAGAAAGCTTCCAAAAATGGGTCTACTGGCTGTTTTAGCTGTTTGGAGGCTACCTGCTCTGCAACTCTCCAGAGCTCCTCTTCACTATGGCGACCATGTGGATCCAGATTCATGCGGAACGACCCCGTCAGGATGAAAACTTTCTGTAAACAAGGCGGTGGGGGGGGGGGGGCAGGGATAGTCAGGTGATTTATTCATTTTTAAATGGGGGGGGGGGTTGTTTACGTAATAATAATAATAACAATATTATTAAGTTAATGCTTTATTGGAAGATGTTGTGTAGCTCTTATACTGGTACCTAGGCATTCATTGGAGGCTCAGCTTAGCTGCACTCATGCCCAGTCGACTCCTCGACAGCCGTATGTTTGTTATACATCACTCTGTGCTGCATTAGCGCTAAATGAAAGTAAATGTGGATGCTGATGGGATGGCGGGGGGGGGGGGGTGGCCTATTCATAGTCACCTGCGGCACGACGCCGAAGGCCTTCCTCCAAGTCTGCAGGGGCACGGAGTTCCAGGAGACGCCGTCGATGGAGATGTCCCCGTCGGTGGAGGCCAGACGCAGCAGCGCGGACAGCAGCGTGCTCTTGCCCGATCCCGTCCTGCCCAGCACACCCACCTGAGGGCACAGACATTCAGCGGGAACCGGCTTACGGGAATGGCGGAGCGGACGGGCTGCCGATGCCGTGTGCGTGTCGGTCCCTTGGGCCGAGGCCACGAATTTGCAGCCGCTCTGGCAACGATGACTATCAGCTTCAAACAGGTGCATGAAATCAGCGACTACATGTTGCAGGAACTTGCCAGCTTTCCTTTTATCGTGTGAACATGTTCCACAGTCTTTACCATCTCTGCCCTTGCCTTTAAATTTGTTTTTGTCATTCAAAACTGGATTATGATAAACCAGCTAAAGTTAATGCTCTCCTGAGTTAACCCCATGTCACTAGCACAGTCTGAGCACCACTAGCTTGAGTAACATAATCATCGTGCATTTGTGAGCTCAGACGAATTCATGGCATACGTAATGTGTCACACATGTGTTTCTCAGGTACAGCAGAGGCTTGTGCAAAGTCATCCATTTTCTGCGATCCTCATCTTTCAGAACCGAGGTGTGTCTGCACCCAGCAGTGATGTTTTTTGGTGTGTAAACGCTGTCAGTCTTGGCGTGGTACTTTTGTGGAATATTTGTACTCTATTTGTACTCCAGGAATATTTGTAACAAGATAAAAGAGGAATGTTTCTGGCATTGAACAACCCATAATAAAAGCACTGAGTACATCAACACGCTGAGCTTGGGTTACACACAGTAACCAACACAAAAGCGTTCGTACCCTCTGGCCGCCCTCGATGCTGAAGGACAGGTTGTGGAGGATGAACCTCCCACCCTCGGTGTACTTGGCGCTGAGGTTGCTGACCTCCATGCGACCTCTGGAGGGCCAGTCCTTGTGTTTGTGGCTGTTCTCGATGACCAAGTCTGTGTTCTTCCTCGGGGACTCCTCTGATGGCAGGTCGATGAATTTGAAGATCCGGTCGACAGAGCGCATCTTGAACACAACGTGAACCACATCTGTCTGGGTTTGGCAATGGTGCTCAGCTGCAAAGAACATAACTGGCCCTAGGTTTATGGGGAATGTTGACAGGTAAAGGGTGAAAGAAAGCTAAGGATGTCTGCACTTCTATATCTACTGAATCTCCATGACCAATGTCTGTAAGATTCAAACAAGAAAGACTCGGATGAGTAGAATACGTGGGGCGTATTTTCTGTACGACGCTTAAATCATCCGAGATCAGATGCCTCATCTTGGATGAGTTAATGCCGGTGAAACTCATCTGGGATAAATTGGTTTTTCAAAGGCAGATTAGATTAGTCTAGCTGGATCCATTCATCCGAGATGACTGTGCGCCCGCGCTGCTTGAAAAGCCCATATATATCGAGTCTAGAAAACTTGATCAGCAAGTCTCTCATTGGCTTCCATTGAAAAATCTTTAACATTTATAAAACATTCCTTTTGAAGTTAATAAAAAGAAGGCAAACAAAACCTTTGGAAATTCTGGGTTATGAGAATATTAGTGTGATTTTTGAATTCTTTATAAAAATATAATTTTATTGTGTATACATTACCTGCAATGCCATGAAACACCTCTTTAATTGCCTGCACTCGCAGGTGTCCAGAAAATACAATTGCGAAATGCCTGGCAAACTGTACTCTAATATATTTTCCGCGTCACCTACAGTATATAGAAAGTGCCACTTACAAAATATCCCAATGCAATGCATTGTCTGTGTGGCTGTGAGAGCCCGACTTCGCCTAGTTATCTTTATCTTTCAAAAAGAATATCATCCTGCAGCAATGAAGGATCTTGCCGATTGCACAAAACCCTCTCAATTCGAAATTCGCTTCTTATTATTTGCGTACCGATTCCAATTGGTCGCTCATCCATGAATGGCGAGATCACGACTGAACGGATTTCCATGCACGAACACTGATAAATTGTGTGAGCTAATCCTTGTTTACGTGGAACAAACCTGCTTCGAGCAGGTTTAAGGATTTGGATGTGCTGCTATGAGTCCAGCAAGAGTTTTGAAAAATCGACAGATCCAGGATCATGCCAAATCGTCAATAATTACATCCGGCTAAACGAGTAATCCACGTACAAAAAAAAAAAATGTTTTTCCTCCACTATGACAAACTGTTTTCAATCAGAAGTGTTCATTCACCTCAGTCTGCTGGTGACTTGTATAAGCAAGTAGTTGACAGAGGTGGAAAGTTCAGGTTCAGAAAGTACAAATTCAGACCAAGATTTTGTGTCAACCAACCGACTGATTATAAAGAGTCACAATCACAGAGTACTCAACTGATTGGTGGAAACAAAATCTTCTGGATTTGTACTTTCTGAACCTGAACTTTCCCCTCTGGCAGTTGGTTGCATCAGTGCAGGGCAGTACTGGGCTTTGAAGTCGGCATACCAGGCTGTCCACGGTGATGCTGGTGATGACGGCCCATTGGAAGGTACCCAGGATTAACATGGCCAGGACTAGGATGATGCCTATTTCACCTTGTTTATCTTCTGTGGACCAGGAAAAAATGCCTTTATTCACCTTACAACCCATTTCACACACACAATAATGTCATACAAATCGGTGGGAGTTTTAACTTGAAACCTGTTAGAGACTGTGAGGTGCGGCTCCCCAGTAGGCAGCTTATGGGATCCATCTGCTTGGCTAATTCGATCATTAGCACCCCCCCTCCCTCCCCCCAATGGCCCTTGGCTTTGTGTTGTTGATAGAATTTGGTCCTCTGGGTTTAGGCTTTGAAATCCGCCATACGTGGCGTCATTGTGTGTTGTCAGTTACGGAGCGATTTAGCCCACTATCTGTTGCTTAATTGATGAACAGGAAGTGACTGCATAAGGCAGTGTTTTCCAGGCCGGTCCTCGGGAACCCGCAGACGGCCCGAGATTTTGCTCCCTCCCAGCTCCTTGCCATACAGTCCACATTGTTGCTCCTTCCCAGCCCCCGTCAGGCAGCAGGTCCCCGAGGACTGGTCTGGGAAACACTGGCATAAAGTGATTCCAGGCTCATAAGGGACCAGCAGCCTCACTTCTCTGATCAAGCTAGAACCCAAACAGCGTTTCATCGAGAGCTTCTGATATGCATAAGCGGCCTTACGGTTGGTGCCAACGGCGATGAAGGCGGTGGCGGTGAAGAAGAGGACGAAGATGATGTCGCAGCGAAAAAGGAACCAGCGCAGTGTAGACAGGTAGAGGTACCAGATGGCTGTGTGGGTGTTGAGAGCTTTGTGGAACAGTGTCTCAAAGTAGGCCTGTCTCCCAAAGCCTCGGATGGTCCACAGGCCTTTGAGGGAGATGATTAGGTGGGAGAAGATTGGGCTACGGGCTGGAAGGTAAAGGGAGAAGATAAGAGATCAGAGGAGACTGGGCTGTGACCGCAAAGGCAAAGAAAGAGGTTCATTAGTGTTCAGATTAGGCATTAGTTTATAAATAAGATCAGTGAGCAAGCCCTGAAATAACAGCAGCTCAATCCTAAGTTATTCCAAGGTTTAAGAAAGGCCCCCGCGAGAAGCCGTCGCAGAGTTTGTGCTTTCATTAAACCACCTACAGTAATTCAGCGTTTCCCAATCTGGTCCTTGGGGACCCACAGATAGTCCACGTTTTTGCAGAACTGGGAGGGAGGAAAACGTGGAGTGTCTGTGGGTCTCTGAGGACTGGGATGGGAAACACCGCTCTAACTGGCTGTTTGTACAGGCAGCATCTTACACACTGCACTCAAAATTTAAGTCTGAAAATGTCCGGAAGGGGAAAAGGAAAGAGGAGATTAACTGTGTTTCCTCTTGCTGACACAGAAGTGTTTAAAGATGCTTTATAAAGTGATGCTTTACTATAGCACATTTTGTTCATCCATGTCAGCAACTGCATCCCATAATAATCTAACACTGTTAATGGAGGAGTAGTCATTTTGTTCCTGAACGCCTTTTAAGAGAAACTGCGCAAATATGACTCACATCTAATATGAGATCATTTTTGCCAGTGACCCTCAAACATCCCAGGACAGCTTCACAGGAAACCTGCAGCCTGGATCCTGACTCCACATCCCACACAATGACACATCCTCTGAAACCAGGCGGGGCAGGACGTCCCAGCTGACTGACACAACCAGGACGATAGTCATGAAGATACTGTGGAAAAGTGTTAGTGCCTGAAGAGCTAAGAGAGTGATAGGTGACCTCTGTCTTTATTCTCTCTCTCTCTGACTCACCCCTCCATCCCACTCTCTACCATCTGCATGACCTTTGACCTCATCTGCTGGTGCCCGGCCCCTGCCAACTCAATGGGGATTATGTGATCATGTGACCATGAGCCCCTCCCACTCCATGTCACTACTGAAGAGAGGGACACAGGACGTAACGATACTCAAATCTATACATCGTGGTTTGTCAGCCCAGTCTGCAGAGACCCGCCAACTGTCCATGTTTTTGCTCCCCCCAGCTCCCAGTGTGCCTGTACCAGGCATTTAGTGTTCTGGATTGGCTGTGAGTGGGGATGGAGCAAAAATATGGCCTGTCTGGGAGGTCCCCAAGGACTGGGCTGAAAGTCACTGATCTACATCATGTCTCTAGCAACATTCTGCACCTGCATCATCAGTCTCACCTTCTGCCTCCAGCTGCTTCAGCTGCTGTCCTGTACGAAGGAAATACTTCCTCATCAAGATGAAGATGACAGCGAGGGGAATGGCTGCGATGAAGATGTAGGGGCGTATAATGGACACCACAGAAATGGCCCCCAGCACGATAAGTGTGAGCTGGAGGGAGAAAACAAAAACACTCTCTCTCACTGACATATATTCCATCCCCTCAGTCTACAGTGGACGGCATACATGCAAATTCAATTGAATAGAAAACTAACAATCGATTTGAATTACAAAGCAAATGCATCTATGTAAATCCTGAAATTGGGGACTAAAACATAACTTTCAGTTACTCAAAATTGCATCCTTCGAACCGGATTCAAACCAGTGACCTAAGGATATCCACTCATTTTCTGCTACAGTCTGCCGCTCTACCAACTGAGCTATCGAAGGAAACACACGAGACACCTTGTCAGTTAGTGCTGATGGATAGGTAATCTAAGCATTTAACAACTATCTTCTCATTCAGAAACAACATATTAACAAAAAAAGTGAAAAAAGTAATTCTATATATATAGTGCAGATCGTACAGTAATCCAACCGTTTAACAAGTATTTTCTCATTCTGAAACACGCAGCATGTATATCAGCTTAATCTTACTTTATATGAATACAAAATAAAGGTTATAAATAAATGGAACATTTCAGGTTGTGTCAGTAAAGATGCAGAGGGTGCAGTGATTGTTAATGCACAGTTGCAGAATTATTAATTATTATTATTGAGTACATAATACTCTGAGCCGCAGGTGTGCGTTTTTCAGTTTAGATAGATAAACCCACCTGTATGAAATCGAACAGGATGAGGGGCAGCATGTCATCGATGGTCGCCATGTCCTTAGTGAAACGGTTTATGATTCGGCCTGAAGAGAGCAACACACAGTGAGCACGGGGATGAGTGCGGCTTAACCGCAGGAGCCGGCAGCCTGGCACCATGCCCCCCCACCCGCATCCCCACCACCGGCACACTCACCTGTCTTCATGGTGTTCAGCACTGCCATGGGAGCCCGTAGCACCGCCCGCAGCATCTTCTGGTGCAGCCGCTTGGACACGGTGAGCAGCGTGTGCACCAGCGGAAGGCCCCGGAAGAAGCCGAGGGCCAGGATGCTCTCTGACGTGGCCACGTAGATGTAGACTATGTAGTAGGCGCTGGTGGGTGTGATGATCACGGCCCGGGCAGGCCCTGGGGAGGACGTGTTGCAGTGGACTGTCTCATTTTCCTCCTTCCAGATCTTACTGGATGAGTAGTGGGGAATAAGGTTTAAGACTCCTGTAGGACAGCTGGCTCATTATGCCCCTCTGTGACCGATTCTGATCCCCAACAGAATAACTGGTAACCTTGATTGAGTGTTTCTCAGCCCAGTCCTCAGGGACCCCCAGACAGTTCACGTTTTTGCTCCCTCCCAGAGAGAGAACGAAAATATGGACTGTCTGGGGGTTTCAGAGGACTGGGTTGAGGAACACTGCTCTAATGCATCTGAAAGTGACTCTGACACAAAAATATAATTAATGTCCCTGAAGATGTTTTTTAACAACATAGAAAGATTGATATGGGAAAGAGACTCACTCCGTTAACAGGAATATCCCAACAACAGATCCAGCCACCTGTATCAGTCAAGGAAAATTATCAGAACGTGAATCTTTTTGTAAAACTAATTGGTTAGTATTGGATTTCTTACTCTTTAGAGAAATAATGATTTAGTTCATACTCATAAAACCCCTTTCCACGTACAGCTTAATCAAGATTTGCCATGAAATGATCAGGATATGATAAAAGGGCATTCTCTCACCTCCAGCACAAAAACAAAAGCAATGAAGATGAGAACATAAATTAGATTTCTGTTTTCTGAGATGTAGCGCAAGTACGTGCTCCACGAGGTGGTTTGAAAAACGTTATCGCGGTCATCTGCAAAGCATTCCTGAAAAAGTAACAGAAAACACTTCAGTTATGATTCTAGACTGACCAGACCTATACCTAATGTCTGTCAGACCCAGATTACTCAAACGTTTTGGGATTTTACATTGAAATACATTCTAGCTCAGGTTCAAACCCAGCCTCAGCATGTCTGTGGCTCCTTGAGCAAGGCCCTTAACCCCCAGCTCCCTGGGCGCCTCAACAAGTGGCTGCCCTTCGCGGACAACTTGCACTACAAAAAGAGCAAGTTGAGGGAGGCGTAAAAATAATTTCCCCACGGGGATCAATAAAGTTCCATTATAAATCAGTAAACTGATGAGAGTGAATTCCTGTATTTAATCATGTATGTATGTAAACCATTCAGTGAATCACCAACTCCAAACACAGCTGCCCTCTATTGATATGTTTGGTATTTCAGACAATCATCCAGTGACTGTAGCTTAGCAAATTAGAACTGCTCTGAAGCTGAAAGTGACTGAAGCCCAAATCATATATTCTTTACTTTCTCTGGTAGCACTTCACAGTGAGGCATGCTTTTTCACTTATAAATGGTAGTAACTCATTCATTAAAAACACAATACATCATAATTTCTATTAATGATTTACAAAGCCTTACAACTTAATTAATAACCTGATTATAAACCACTCATAAGCACTTTAGAAGAGTAGCCTTATTGTAAAGTGGTACTCTTTCACTTTTCTATATAGCAGCTGTTAAATTTAATCTTACATTTAACCCAACCATCAACAATAATGAATGCCGGAAGGCAGTATTATATACTTAGTGGCCACTTTATTAGGGACGGCTGCCTAGCAACCCTTACAAAGCAGCCCCTGATCAGTTGGAGTCGGGGGGGGGGGGGGGGTGGCTAAACTACACAGTACCCCAAGCCTGCCGCTGTACCTAGTAATAATAAACGTTATTCTTTCCCACTGACGCCTCCTGGCTGTGAAGGTGAGATTGTGTCCGGGAGTAACCGCGGTGCTAAGCAGACCAGCAGCCCACCTCCATGTTCTCCTCGTCCACATCCTCGGTGATGTTGTACATGCTGTCTTTGGAGAGGCGTCGGGTGTAGATGTCCAGCTCCGAGGCTAGCTCACACTGCGGCGTCACCGACAGCTTCTTGCGGAAGGACGACTGCAGCTGCTCACGGCGGCCCTGATCCTGGGCATTTGTGATGAAGGCCAGCACAGACTGCCGCCGTTGCCGCGGGAACTTCAGTCCGTGGTGGTACACATTGCCCCGGGGCAGGACCTCCTCTACCTGGTTGTCTTCGGGCACCACCGAGAACCGCCGATCCATCCGCTCGTGGCCGCCTTCCTCTTCCGGCTGGATGAAGGAGAACTTACGAGAGGCCCCTAGAGGACTGAGGGGAACCGAGAGCTTCCTCCTGTCGGGGTTGCCCCCCTCAGGGGCCAAGGCCGCCTGCCGGAAAGACTCGGGTTGCGGGCCGGACGTCTCGTCGACGGAGATGCGCCGCAGCGTCTCGGTGAGCACGGAGCATCGGCGTTCGGCATTGATGCTGTCGTACGCCTCCAGGCCCAGCAGCAGCCCGCTGAAGTTAGGCCTCTGTGCCTGTAGCTCTGAGAAGGTGCCGTAGAAGTAGCAGGTGCCGTTATGCAGCAGTAGGATCCGGTCGGCCCGCTTCAGGTGCTCCAGTTTACTGGTGACCACGACGCGCGTCTTGGAAGCCATGAGCTTACACAGGCACCTGCATGCCATTGGTGGGAGAATGAGCCAATGAGTGGACATTAAAGGACATTATCGCTGTAGAATTCTCAAATCTGATTGGTCAGTTGGGTGTTGATTAACTTCTTTTAAACGTCCTAGCTAGGAGAATCACTGGAGTAAGTCAATGGGCAATCATGTACTAATAATTGGTTTGTGGTCATACCAATGGACGGTTTTTGAATTAACGATTAATGTTGGTGGCTTGGATCGTATCTAACAAAATGTTCAAACACTGTCAGAAGAAAGTAGTTCTACTAATAAATATGCTTTCATCTCAAACACATGACCCTTACTTTGTGCATTCAGATATCAGGTCTATTACACTGACATTTCACACCACAGCACGATGTAGGAACCCGCATTCAAAGCTCAGCCTGATAACTTCGGGGGATTTTAGTCTAAAGGTCTCATATATCATCGTTACTATCACATCATGGCTGGTTAACCTCAATGGCTCAAATTAGGCGTGAATAAATATCGATCAAATAAGCGTCGTGCTGAACAGAGCGGAAGGGTCTTTCACACATACCTTTCGAATATCTCCTTTTCTGTCACAATGTCCAAGTGGGTGAAAGGAGAGTCGAGCAGGTAGAGATCTGCATCTTTGTATACTGCTCTGAAATACAAACGTGTAATACATTATTGTACAAAATCTGTAAACTTCCAAAGCGTAAATTAGACAATCATTTATGTTTTACTTATTTGCCACACACTTTTATCCAAAGGAACCTACAACTGAGAAAGCAGGGTTAGACAGTGGCTGGACCGATGGGGATTTAAAGGCCTCTCGCAGTGCGCCAGTGATGACATCACTCTGCTGACCCTCAGATTTGAACTGGTGGCCACAGAGCCGCAAAACTGCAACTGCAATAGCAGACCTCTAACCTGCCATGCCATATATCGTCCCCAAAAATCACATCCTTCGAGCCGGATTCGAACCAGCGACCTAAGGATGTCAGATTTTACAGCACTACAGTCCTCCGCTCTACCAACTGAGCTATCGAAGGAGCCTGCACAACAGCTGTCTGTTGATGTATTTAGTAAAGTAACACACAGTCCAAAAAAGATACAGGCAGGTCTCTGAATTACACATAGTATGTGGCACCCCTCTTCATCACTGGCACCCCGTGAAGGGTGCCCACGGCTGCCTGGGACAGGCTCCAGGCCCATCCTGTCTCTGCACTGCATATGTAACATACAATTGTTCCCAATGAAACTCTTTCAGAGGCTGCCTCAGTAAACATTTTCTTCAGTGTTTGGGTCTTGCGTGCAAGTTAATAATCGCTGCTGGTTTCCAGGAGCTGCTGAAGGTTTTCCGTGCAGCTGCACAGCTGAGGCAGCCGTACGGCTATGCTGAGATGTTCATCTCTGCAGTACCTGGCCAGGCAGATGCGCGCTCGCTGGCCCCCACTCAGTGTCACGCCCCCTTCTATTAGAGAAGTCTTGTCTTTGTCTGGTAGAAGTGCAAAATCCTGCAGGAAAGCACAAGTGTCAGTACCTATCCGTCTGATCCTGAGTGAATCTTGTGCTTCTGACCAGAAAAACAAGGACAGAGCAACAAGACAAACTCAATATGATACTATTTTACTTTCAAGAAATGTACAACATCTAGGTTTCCAAGAATGCACATCTGGTCTGTGAACCCTACATTCTTATATGACTGCAGCGATCCTACACACATGGAGAGATTATAGATACACCATGCAGTTACTTCTGTGCATAACTTAATCTTCGCACTGCATTGACTGCAAGGAAAAGGGTCCTGGGGAACTGAAAATGATCTGTTCAAACTGAATGCGTAGAACATTACAGAAAGAACATAACTTCATACCTGCTGAGTTCCACTGGGAAAGCATTCGGAGAGAAACAAATGCTTCAGTAATATTACATAGAAACATCTGCTGTGCTCAACAACAAAAGAGTTAGAAGCAATATTGCTTCTATGACAGTGACCAGTTCCGATAGTCCTTATAGTACCCATGCCCTGTTTTATGTCCAGGGTTATGTTTTCCTCCGAAGGTGATAAGGCTTTGAAGTTGTGGCTCGAGTTTAGTAACAAAATATTACAAATGTAGCGGCAGATAAAGCCGGGGTGGACTTGGAACGATGAGAGTGTTTGAGCTGGAGGGTCACTGTACTGCACACCAGTCTTTGGCTGTTTGTCTCATGAAAACTGTGGGCAAGGTACCGTCCCCAAGCACTGCTCCCTGGGGGCTGAATTAGCTGCCCCCTGCTATGTCATGAAAGTCACATGTGGGTTAAATGCAGAGGGCACATTTTGTTGCTGCGCACTGTGTGCTGTGCTGTGTTAACAATGACCACTGATCACCAAATTTTAAATTCTAAAACCCATTTTTCAGCAGAACTGTACAGAAAGCCTGGTGTTCTGTAACAAGGCTCCCTGCATTTCTGTGCCCATAAACAAAGCAGGGGTTCTTTTTAGAGCAGCGATACTGTACGGACTGGCACCTGTCACTCACGGGGCAGAACAGATCAGAGAAGGACGCCTCACATACTCTGCTGTGTACAAGCCTTACAGGCGGCTGCTCCAGAATGTTCCACTTTTACATAAAAATTATTTAGCAGCCGGCTTTATTCAAGGTGTCGTTTTTTTGAGACAGCGCTGGTAGCAAACGTGGGTTGAGGGCCTTGCTGAAGGGCCCAACACTGAAACAACCCTGGCAACCCAGGAATTAGAACAGCGACCTACCGATCGCGGAGCCCTAACCTGCTGTGCCATAACGTACATCGTCCCCAAAAACCACATCCTTCGAGCCGGACTCGAACCAGCGACTTAAGGATGTCAGATCATACACCACTACAGTCCTCCGCTCTACCAACTGAGCTATCGAAGGTGCGGATGACAAAGTAATCCAACCATGTTTTTAATCAAAACACACAACAAATTTACAAAACGGTAATTTAAGCACAGAGTGCCATCCAATGCACTTTCACTTTAAATCCGAGTGTAAGGTAACTATCTGGATTGTAGGTACCAGTGGCTGCGGTGTCACTGGGTTTCGGCGGGATGACCGTACAGACACTGAGCGGCACTGTACCTCCTCCAGCTGGCAGGCCTTGATGACGCTGCTGTAGCGATAGTCATCGTATGCCAGGCCGAAGACGATGTTGTCGCGGATGGTGCCCGGCATGATCCAGGGCGTCTGCGGCGAGAAGGAGATGCGGCCGCTGTGCTTCATGGTGCCCTGGGTGGGGACCAGCTCCCCCAGGATCATCATCAGCAGTGAGCTCTGTCAATGGCGGACAGTACGAGATTCGTGGTTATTTTTACAATTAAGATCCTGAAAATGAATAAATATCCCACACAGGACTGATGCCATACTGCAGCGTTCCCCAATCCAGTCCTCGGGGCCCCACAGATGGTCCATGTTTCCGCTCCCTCCCAGATCCTTGCCAGACAGTCACATTTTTGCTCCCTACTTGAAGCCGGGAGAGAGCAAAAATGTGGACTGTTTGCAGGTCCCTGAGAACTGGATTGGGAAACACTGCCATTCTGTATACAAGTCGAAATAAAACAGGACTATTGTAATTCACGCAGGAGGTCATTTTCTGTTTTATTTATTAATTCATACAAAAGTCTGAACACGTCTAGTTTTAATGCATTTGTCTCTATTTTAGCTATGATATTCACCTTATAATAAAAGGCCTCGAGGAAATGAAGTAATACGTATCAAATGTAACGACAAAGAGAAGTGTTCAGCATCACAAAATTTTAGAACTTTTCAGAATAGCCCCCTTTTGCTTGGATGACGGCATTGCATTCTTTCAATCAGCTTCCAGATGTAGCCGCCTGAAATGCTTCTCCAACAGTCCTGAAGGAGTTTCCATAAGTCCTGGGCACATGTCGGCTACCTGCTCTTACTCTTCATTTGAAATCATCCCAAACCGGCTCTGTAGGGTTTAGGTTGGGGATTGTGGGGGCCAGACATCTGTCACAGCACTTACTGTATAACCGTAAGGTTGCTTAGGGTCATTATCTTGTAGAAAAACAAATGATTTTCAGAATGTGTGTCCAGGCGTTTGACTATTATTGTATGATTATATCAGTGTATGTTTTCTGGCTGAAATGGCAGTGATGAAGTCCCATTCAAAGAGATAAATTTGATATTAATCATGCTGCTGTTGGTAAATGGAACAAAATAATAATTTGAATGATCCAGTGGATGA
Organism: Mormyrus hasselquistii; assembly: GCA_026779605.1. Taxonomy (NCBI): domain Eukaryota; kingdom Metazoa; phylum Chordata; class Actinopteri; order Osteoglossiformes; family Mormyridae; genus Mormyrus; species Mormyrus hasselquistii. Next base: position 7,950,039 of record JAODKE010000001.1, read on the forward strand.
TGCAGTGGATGATCCAGTGGATGATGCAGTGGATGATCCAGTGGATCATTCAATCACGTGACCACACCTGCAGATGTGGGAGGCACTCTGCACATTATAAGCTCATCCCTCGATTAGTGCGGCTTGTGATTATTCTGCATGGATGCCTTTGTTTCGCTATGGGGGACTGGTGTGATGTGGCGTTTTTATAATCAGGGACCATCAAGAATATTGTCATACCTTTCCTGATCCAGTGGACCCTGCAACTGCCAGCATCTTCCCCTTTTCCAGGTAGAGACTGATGTTTTTCAAGACAGGCGTCACGTACAGGTTGGTGAAGAAGAACCCAGCGTCTCCATTCAAGTGCTCGTTGACTTTGTTCTGTTTTTTGATCCTCTCAAAAAGTTCCCCTATTTCCTTAATGCACAAAGAGAGCTGGGATTATTCTCCACGCTCCCTAAGCCTGTCCAAGCTACTAGTACTTAGTGTTCTGTGTTTCACAGAGGGATGTGCTCCAGTCTACCTTTTGCTGTTTTTTAAAAATAAAACAAGAATTTCGTGCACAAATTACATTTTCATTTAGTACAGATTAATAATTCACCCTTTAAGTTTGAATAACCGAGGGTTAAAATGGATTATTACCTCAGACAACAAAGAGAATTTCAGGGCTAAATAACACAAGAAAGTTGTATTATGTTGCTTCTTGTGGGACTCCCTGTTTCTCAGTTAAGTTTGCATTCCTAGTGTCAGTGTTTCCCTTTTGTTGATCTACTCGGTCCCAGTGTTGATGACATGCAGTGACCGAACACAAACACTGCCTTTCCATACTAACCTCGTCCCAAGAGGCACTAACATTTATCAGTTCTACGTCTTTTGTGGTCAGGTTATAGTCCAATACTTTGTATTCTTCTTTCGTAAGAAATTCCTAAAAAAAACACATACACACATTTAGAAAGAGAAAATACCAGAGTCTACCTGCAAATGCTAGAGAATAAAATGTCGAGTCAGTCGTATTCTCAGAAAGAGCAGTGCGTGCAGTTGGATAAAAAAAAAAAACAACAGGAATGCAGGGAACAGCGTGTACTTTAGATATAAAGTATCCATGATGCAGCAGTCAGATCGGGGCAGCATCAGGACTGAGGGAACAACAGGACTCTCTTCTGTCTGCAAAACCACACATCAACTATACATCATCTCTCCCTGGTGCATAGACCTGAAACCTGCGATGAATATTAGGATTGCTATTTGGATAAGAAAGAGTCTAATCCTTCTACAGTATTACTGGTATTAAGTGATCATGAACCTTCCATTCTGCAGTATTATTGGTATTAAGCGATCATGAACCTTCCATTCTGAAGTATCATTGGTATTAAGCGATCATGAACCTTCCATTCTGCAGTATTATTGGTATTAAGCGATCATGAACCTTCCAAGTCACGTAAAGCTTCCCCTGGAGAACCCTCTGACAGCAGCTCAAACTGTTTCATTATTTTCAGCATCCTCTGCTGAACCAGGCTACTGTATAACCAAGCACCAAATATGTGAAAGTTGCTCTAGAGCTCTTAGAACAAAGTAACCATAGGTCAAAAGTAAATAAATGATAAATCAGGTTGATTTTAGCAAGCAGGTGGCCTACCTCTAGCTTGTTGACCAGACCCACAGTGTCGTACCACATCTGGATGGAGTTTGGCAGCTGCCGGGTGACCGTCATCCTCAGCACCATGCAGTAGGAGGCCGTGGTAAAGATTTGGCGCAAGATGATCCCCTTGGTGAGTGCGTAGGGCAAGACACCGGCGAGGACAACCAGAAAGGCAGAGAAGAAGTAAGCTGCACTGTAGACGTACCTGAGAGCGGCGATCTTCCTTGTCAGAGTCATCTCTTCCCTTGGGACAAAGAAAATCGTTTGAATCTATAGAATTGTTGGGTAAGAACCATTTGCACACCACCAACGATGACAACATTTAATACGGCGATGCACGTCCATATATGGATTCCTGCAGGATCAGTATGACGGTACATCCCTCTAAACAAAACGCTGATCCATATTGTAACCCATGAACTCTTACTGTCTGATGTTCTTAATGATGGTCTCCATGGTCTCCTCCCAGCCATAAGCTTTGACCGAATGGATGTTCTCCACTATCTCAGAAGTGAGGGCCAGTCTCTGGCTGATCACCTTCGCTCTCTTCACTCTGAGGAAAAGGACAACTACGTTCACCGTCAGACATGCCATTTTTAAAAGGTCGGTCTAAAACAAAACAAAACGAAACAAATAAGTTCCAGCTTAGAACTTAATACACATTCAGCAGTGATACCTGCAGGGGCACAAAAACTGGGCCCCTTGAATCTACTATGGTATTTACGCCCCTCTGAGGCCCCTGGACAGCTGTGCCGAGTGAAGGGGCTGGGGTGGAGCTGCAGTGGCAGATGGTGGACACCAGGGGGGGGTCATGGAGGAGCCTCCTTAGCTACCTGATAGGGCCCATCCTCTGTGCCAGGCAGGCCTGAATGATCGCCAGCAGTGTCAGTGAGCCCAGCACGCTGAGTGCATTGATGTCGATCAGATCCCAGATGAGGCCGACACACAGGACGCACTGCATGGGCGAGATCCACACGAAGTGCGCCAGCCCGAGGCTCTGGGGGACAAAACGGCAACAGTGCCAGGCGTGAGGAGGATGCCCCTGCAGGAAGCAACGCGCAGTCGAGCCACAGCTATCACATGACCCGGTCACATGACCCTGATACGGTTCAGGCAGCAGGGCCTCTATGGATGATGAGGAGCACGGGATAGCAAACTGTAAATACGCTTGTGGCTCGGAAGGCCTTGTTTGCCGGAGCAGAATGGGGTGCAGGTGAGAATTGCCTGGAGACGATGGCACTCTTCTCTGATATTCCACACTGCTACACCACTTTCCAGGAGGGCTCCAAAACTCACTCTCGACTGACCCTCGGAGCTCTGATCTTCGGGAATGAACATTGTGATTGCCATATTGTTTTTTGCCACTTAATTATTATCAACTATATGTATATACATTTAAACTCTGAGCAGCATAAATGGATAGACAGCATTATTGCCATCCTGCCCACTAAAGTAAGGATCCGCCACCTTTAGATCACTGTGGATTATGTGGTACAAAAATTTCACGGACCAGTATCAGAGAGTGGGATGCTGTTGGTGTATTGATTGGGGGAGAGAATTTAGTGGAATCATATTTGACTCGGAAGTGATCAGAACATGGGAATAATCCTCAGTGCTCCATGGCCTGGGGGCTGGAAACTCCTATGCTAATGTATATGACAGAAATGAGTGTCACCCCCCCAGAGCATCGGGGGGTTGAGGTCTCCACTCATTTACGGGGGTCCAGGGGGTTGTATTGGCTGGCTTTAACTACTGGGGGCTTACAACTCCCCCCCCCACCACCACATAATGTTCACCTATGTCTATAAAAGTATTCAATAATCAAAATGGCAATTTGATTACCATTTCATGAGACCATAAATAAATACTCACCTCGTCCAGTTTGTTCAGGTGTGTAGACATAAGACTGACCAGCTGGCCAGTGCTGATCTTGTCCAGGACTCGGCTGGAGAGCTTCAGAGTCTGAAGGGGTTGGAGATGTTCAAGACCCACTGAGACAATGTTTCCCAACCTGGTCCTTAGGGACCCACAGACGATTCACATTTTTGCTCCCTCCCAACTCCTGGGAGCAAAAACGTGAACTGTCTGTGGGTCGCTGAGGACTGGGTTGGGAAACACTGTGCTAAAATACTGCTCACAGGCATGTGTATTTCACATTACATACGAAAAAAGATGCTACAGAGGATGGATTACCTTTTTATAAATCAGGCTGAAAAGGGCGATTCTGATCTCCATACCAAGATGGTGAAGACCAAAGATGGCTGGTTGAAGAAGGAGGAACCGGGCTATGAAGAGGAGGCACAGTCCCAGGGCCAGATAGTAACCCTGTGCTCTCTCTTCCTCATGAAGAGGATCGAATGATGCAATGATCCGGCCCAAGATCTGAGGCTGCACCGTTTTCGATGCTTCCTGTGTGGCAGATTATTGGCATGATGCTTCAGTGCACGGACAGAGCGGCAGAATGAGTGACTGGAAAGTCTGTGAGACTCTGAGAGACGTGGTTCGGTCTTCATGGCGCGCAGACGGAATCAGGCAGGTGCTGGTGACACACAACACTGTGACACACATACCCGAGCATGACTCAGCTCCCTATCGCAGTAGTGAAGTCTCACACTGTCTGTTCCATTGAACTTTCCCCATCACTATCAGCAGCAGTAATATATTCTTACATTTTCGTTAGATTATCACCATGAATTATTTATTATAGTAAACTGCAGAAACTGCAGCCACGTCGTCTCGTCTCACAGTGTACACGCCTAAAGCTGAGACGACAATAAAGATTACTTTACTGAATGATTCTGTTTTTGGCATTCCTGTAGGTGCTGTTGTTCAGATTGTCTACTTGGATGATTGGATAAGCTAGGTGTGGGATCATTAGCAGCTAAACAGTTTTCGGATATATATATATATATATGTAAGTATAGATGTATTTGCCCAATAATTTTGAGTTACGAACAGCGTAAATGAGATCACACTTTTTTGGAAATAACCATGAATGAGCAGCAAAAACTTGTCCATAGATGTTCTTGTTTCAAGTCAAGTCAAGCGTTTACCACTTGAAATCACAAACAGGAAATAAATTTCCCCCAGGACCATGGTGCGACATACTGACAGCGAGAGACTGAGGGAGGGTTTTCACAGGACCTGACAGTGCATGACACAGGAAAGTGTGAAGCAGGGGGGCTGCACACATGGGTTTATATACATGCATCTAGTGCAATGCTGCCCTGTTACATGAGACATAAGGTTACAGGTTTGAGGACACTTACCCCGAAGTACAGCAAAATGCCATAAAAGACAAAAGGCCAGAAGAAACTTCGCCGCAACGCATTGAAAAGTCTGGGTTTATTCTTTGACGACGCAAGCTCCCTGTCCCATTCTCTACAGAGACAAAAACGAACCATTAAAACTTATGTCACAGCTGGCAAACGGGTGCCATTGCATTACCCACAGTGCTGGGGGTGCTTCTGTATTTCCTGGGAGACTTGGCTGACTTATTAAGCAGCACTCTGGGACGTCGGGGATTGGGAAACACCTTACCCACTTGTTCATAGAATAAAAGTTCAAATTCCCAGCAGACACATTTTGGCAGACTACAAACGGCCGGCTGTGTATCACTCTCCAGGAGTCTGGCGGTTTAAAAGGTCGTGTTTTATGCCCGTTTCGCCGGCAGCTGGAGTCCTGATGGACATGCACAAATAATGGCCAAATACACAGCGCTCAGCAGCCCCAGGGTCTGATACGGCATGTTTGCACCTTTCAAAGGAAATAGTGGTGACCTTTGTGTTTTTTTATTTAACGAATCCTGCTTCTTGAAGGGTGGGATTTATACACCTTTAAATTGCAGGGGAATACTCCGACGAGAGAACAGGCTGCATGAAAAGTCCTTGTTTATTTGCAAAGTGTTGTGGTGCAAAGATGCAAATCGCATTGCATTTTTAAAATTTCGGTTGTACAGCTAAAATTACAGTATCACTACAGGGGAAAGTCTGTTTCGGAATGGCTGAAAAGGGCACATTTTCGAAATGTAGGTTTGTGACAATTACCTACTGTAAATGCTGTCATTTGATACACAGACAAGTTATTAATTCATCTTCCATGCTCTCTCCACATTCATAAGCACAGATTTAGAAATAAACATTCTTCAAAACACAAAGAAGAGTTTTAATTTTGTGAACAAACATTTCATTTACGCCATTAATCACCAGTCACGGCATTAATTTTGCCAAAAAAAAAACTACCATTGACAAAAAAATGAGGTGTGCGTTTTGTTGAAAAGTGTTAAGTGGTCCAAAATACAAACCGTTCAAGGCGTTCAGAAAGATGATCTGCTGTGTCAAAGGATGGAGTTCTATAAATATCTGAAAGATCTAATTTCTGCTTGTATCCTTTTCTCAAAATCGGTGACGTCCAGCTACGACATAAAAAAGGAACAAACACGTATTTTAATTAACGTCTTGCGGGTATTTTGAAAAGCATTTATTTTTAGGTCATTTAGATGTTCTTTTCGCATCTATCTCAATAATATATTTGATTATTGTTATGGGTTTATTTTCAAGAATTTAAGAATCCGTCGAAGGGACTAACAAATTGTACTTCAAACGTTTCGTAGACTTAAGTGGTTCAACAAGTTAAAACAGAATTGAAAGTCGTTGATAATGGAATTATACCACTGACAAAAGTAGACAAATTCGTGCTGCATAAATATCGTTTAGGCACTTGAAATATTACGTCCATTCCACAAACACAACAGTATCATTTTTTCTTTACCAAGAAATTTTTATTTAGTTTAATACAGAATGAAAGTGAAATTTATCTGTAAAATTGATGTTGCAGTATTTGCAAATATATTTCAAGTATGTTGCATAGTCCATTATTTTTCTGACAAATAATCAGACACTCACCAGAAGAAAAATCTGGAAAAGAAGCCGGCATCTTCGACAGGTGATGCCTGCATCCTGAAGCCACCGCCGGCCTGATGAATCTGAAGCTGAGAGGAGTCTCTCGCATCGGGCGTCCCTTTAGCGCTGCCTTTTGAAGCAGAGCGTCCGTTTCCTTTTCCACCTTGTATTAAACCCCGAGTGATGTCATTAGCATCCGTTTCAGGAAAACTGACTTGGGAAGGGCTGTACGATTTGCGTCTGTACCATGTAAACTGCAGCTAGGCTATTGGAGAGGTGTTTGGCCGAGTGCGTAGGACGAGTCGGTGAGCAAAGTAGACGCTGATTAGAGAAAGAGACGCTGCAAATCGCTGCCAAATGCCTGGAGATATCACCCCCATGCAGCCCCCTCTCAGCCGCGTGCTACTTTGGCACAACATATCACCACGAAAAGACATAGGCTGCGTGGACTGAAGCACAACTTCGCTTGTAAGTGTCCCGAGAAAAGAGTCTACTGATTGTAAACTGATCGATAGCTTGACATGCAGCCACATATATGTGCATTCAGTTATACAGTGTAGAAATAATAAATATTTCCCGTTTAGGCATGACCATAACCTGTTACATGAAAGTTAATTTTCAGTAGGCTATAGGCGACGCTATGGAGAAATCAGGTTTTACTAACTTGTATTTTTACCTATGGTGTTGTACGAAATTTAACGACAGCATAAATTGTATTTTTCGCGGTTTATAGGATTACCTCAAATAAAGCGTCATAGTGTGGCATGAAAAGCATGCAGATGCTCACCCTGCTGTTATTTTTTGGAAGTAGGAGAAATATTTTAACACTCTATAACTTTTTTTCAAAAATGGGTTGCATTTAAAAATGCATATATAATTTATCTATAATCAGGAACCATCTAATTTCAGTTCCGTTGTTTAAAATAAAATACTTAACACACAGGAAACACAAACAGAAAAATAATGTGCTAATTTTCCATAATTATCAACAGGTATCCTGCAGCAACGTACCACATACAGCTCATGCTAAAGGTGATTTTGCGTATTTTTCCCATACATGGTGGGTTTAGTTTATGGCAAAGTGCTGTGAGAAATGCAGCTTAGAGTTTCACATTTTAGTAACGAAGGAGAAAATTCACAGTGACTCTAGTATGTGCAGAAGGCACCCATTGCAGTGATTTATTTGTCATTTTTAATGGCATCTAAAATCTGCACCAAATCAGCTGCTAAACTACTTTGCTTTATAAACAAATATGCATAAACGACAGTAGTATCTCTGAATTGAGGCAAAGTTTTATATTATTAAAAATGATTAAGATTTATTATTAATAACTAAAATACAACATTAGATATATATTAATATTCTTATTCACCCTGTCAGTTTAAACTTGAAAAAAGGTAAAATCCCTAAAAGTAAATTAAAATCAATAATATTAATAGCCTAATTGTTATATTAATATACAGTATTATACACTATTGCTATGTCAATTAATGGTCATGACATAAATATTAATATATTAGCCTAATATTTATTTATTAATGTTAATGTGCTTGGCCTTTTTATTCCAATGATTACTTTTTAAGTGGAGACAATACAAATTATTTTATTTATGCATCTGTATGTTCTCTAACCAACCATCAATGTTGCATTCTGTCAACGGAAGAATAGTACTCTGGTCAAGAATTGAACCTTCTAACCAGCAACCCATAAAATGAGATGAGCTCAGACAGGTTCCCCTATTAAAGTGATTTGAAGCTGGAACAGGTTAAATCCCCTGTTAGAGTTATCTGAAACTGGGACAGGTTAAATCCCCTATTAGAGTGACCTGAAGCTGGGACAGGTTAAATCCTCTATTTGAGTGATCTGAAGCTGGAACAGGCTAAATTCCCTATTAGAGTGCCCTGAAGCTGGAACAGGTTAAATCCCCTTTTAGAGTGATTTGAAGCTAGAACAGGTTAAATCCCCTATTAGAGTGATCTGAAGCGGGAACAGGCTAAATTCCCTATAGTGTGACCTGAAGCAGGAAGAGGTTAAATCCCATTTTAGATTGATCTGAAGCTGGGACAGGTCAAATCCCTTTTAGGGTGATTTGAAGCTGGGACAGGTTAAATCCCCTATTAGAGTGACCTGAAGCTGGAACAGGTTAAATCCCATTTTGGATTAATTTGAAGCTGGGACAGGCTAAATCCCCTTTTAGAGTGATTTGAAGCTGGGACAGGTTAAATCCCTTTTAGAGTGATTTGAAGCTGGGACAGGGTAAATCCCCTTTAAGAGTGATTCGAAGCTGGAGCAGGTTAAATCCCCCTTTAGAGTGATTTGAAGCTGGGGCAGGTTAAATCCCTTTTAGGGTGATTTGAAGCTGGGACAGGTTAAATCCACTTTCAGGGTGATCAGAAGCTGGGAGGTTAAATGCCCTGTTATAGTCATCCAGCGCTGGGACACATTAAATCCCTTTTAGAGTGATTTGAAGCTGGAACAGGGTAAATCCCCTATTAGAGTGCCGTGAAGCTGGAACAGGTTAAAGCCCCTTTTAGATTGATTTGAAGTGGGGACAGGTTAAATCCCTTTTAGACTGATTTGAAGCTGGGACAGGTTAAATCCCTTTTAGAGTGATCTGAAGCTGGGACAGGCTAAATCCACTTTTAGGGTGATCAGAAGCTGGGAGGTTAAATGCCCTGTTGTTGTCATCCAGTTGCTTTTAGAGTCATCTGAAGCTGAATTATATTAACATGTTTTTGAGCCATTTGGTCACTTGTGCAGTCTGAATGGGTGACTGTTGTAAATTGCAGTGTGAAATCATTTCTGTAGGCTTAGGTGTCACCTACCACTGCTTAACACCATCCACTTATATATTTGCCCCTTTCTTCCTTTTTGTAGAACCTATGAAAATAAATCTTTGTATTGCAGTTTAGTGACCCAAATGATTATTATTATTATTAGAAATTGTCATCAATGTACACAATTGCCTCCGTTTGCTTCACTACTGCCTGTTTGGTATACAAACACATTAGTGGATATTCTGGCTTCAAATAAAATCGAACATTCATCAAGCTTTAGTTTTCTATCATTAAAAAGATTAACAATAGGGAGTGTGTGTGTGTTTGGGGGGGGGGGCTTTAGCAGTTGCAGACCATATGCAGGATGCAGACCATAGTATAATTAGCGGATGATTTTGTGTCACAGGTAGATTGCCGTCTAATTTGTATATTTATTACATGCACATAAGGTAACACCGTCGCTGTTTACTCTTTCAAAGCTGTTTCAAATGCTTTTCAAATGACATTACTGTACAAATTAAATTACTGAACTGTGTATAATTCAAACATGCTACAACAGAGTACAGTACTGTACATAAAATATAGCATATTCAAGTTTTGCTGCCGCATCTCATTTTTGAGTTTATCATAAGGTTTGGTGGGTCTATATTTTTATACCCAGGTTTGGTGGGTCTATATTTTTCACTGAGGGAAAATGACTTAAATTTCTTTTCCCATCATGTTTTCGTTGTATGCTTTTTGATCCATGTAAGCAGTTGGTCACTCTAACCATTTTTTCGATATGCAGTTTCTACTGTTTTCATTACTACTGTCTGTATCCAGAACCAGCAGAGCGAGTACATCTACTGTACCTGCACCCCCCAACCCAACACACACACTATTGTTAATGTTTTTAATGATAGAAAACTAAAGGTTGATGATCGTTTGATTTGATTTGAAGCTATAATGTCCACTAACGTGTTTGTTTACCAAAACGGCAATAGTGTATACTGAAGAAAATTTTATGCTAAATAATAATTATTGTATGAATAATATATAATAATATAATAACATATAATAAGTCAATAATAATTATTGTACATTTATTATTAATAATATTATCAATGATAATTATTATTAATTAAGTACCAAAAGAGCAATCCAAAGATTTATCTTCATGGGCTCCGCAAAAAGGAAGAAAGGGACAAATACGTGTTGTTCACGTATATTCTACGCATATTTTACGCATTAAAATTCACGTGTTTTTGCGCCGACGGCCGCACCTGACGCACGCCGAAGCGGACAAGATGAAGCGGCGTCTCGGCATGCCTGCCGGTGAGGAAAGTGACACTGACGACGACTGGGACGTGGGATATCACAGGAAGAATGGCGAGGTAAAAATTAGGAAAAGTGTTTATTATTATTATATATTCATTATATATTTATTTAAAAGCTGCCTGTTGGCGTTTGCTCCGGACTGGCGGGGGTCCGTAAAACCACAATCCCCGTAACTGTCGCTCGGTACTTGTTGTGCAAGTTTATTTCTTGATAGACGTTTCAGTTTTAAAAAATATCTGACCATCCGGAATAGTGACTCGATGAAGGTTTAAGTTCTTTATAGCGGACGGAGATGTAGCAGAGACGAAGCGCCTGACTGACTAGCCGCCGAAACTCATCACTGTCCGCCTTTTTGAACGGTACCAGTGTTCTGTCGAGTTGAGCTACTTTGTCAAGTTAGGCTACCGTACTGCTAATCGATGGCCCTAACCCTAACTCCCAAAACACCCTAAAACCCTACTCCTAATCCTAGCCCTAAAACCTAACACCAGTCCCAAGAAAGTGGAACTGCACATGCGCAGAAAGGCTCAATAGCACGTCTAGATAGGTAGGTCACCGGCCTACGGAGTATCCGGAATTTATGTTTATAACGCGCCGATTACGACGGCAGAGCATTAACCTGAAAAGCTATTAGCTAATGCCTATGAAGGGCTAAAGCATATTTAACGCGGTCGTGTGTCACAAATGCATATTTGCGAATACATAGTATTTGTAAATCATATGAAAGCTTGTTTCTTATATTCCTTTTTTTCTTGATAGAGTGGTTAAAAACAATTTTATTTTTTCTCCCTAGAATACTAGAAATGGTTTGGTCTGAGCTCTGTTGCCATTTGCAAAATGCATAGTTTCCGTTATAACCAGTCAGCAACCTGTGCAGAGTGGGGAAATATAGGTGGCGGGGGTCCTTGAAAATCATCTTGACCTCAGGCGTGAGCGAGACACATGGCTGGTGTGTGTGAGTGTGTGAGAGAGAGAGAGAGGAAGTGTCTGTCTGTTAGGGAGAGACTGTGCGACTGCATATAAAATCATTTATAATTTTTGTATGTCCTCAGGGTTCATGTGTTTCCGTACCGGGGTCTGAGGAAGACCAAGCAGTGATCCTTAAAAAGGCCATCAGCACTGGAAATGCTGAGCTTGTCGGCCACCTGCTGGACAGGGGTAAGTTTATCCAGTGACTGCAGACTGCCTGTGGCAAGAGAGAGAGGGCATGACTGGGTCGTCTGTGGGATGTCTGAGTACAACAAAATCCACAATAATAAGACTTGGTTACTGTGATTCAACATCTCCAAGCATCAGGCATCGTGTGGGGCTGCTCTTGGTGACCCGTGCGCCTTCTCCTCAGGTCTGGCTGTGGAGTCTCGTCTCGGCCTTGACTGGACACTGCTCATGGCCGCTGTCTATGGGGCCCACTACAAGCTGGCCAGGCTTCTGCTCGACAGGGGGGCCAGCGCAAACTTCAGCAGCGGTACGCCTGCTTTTCTGAGCCTTCGTTTCCTGACACAGTGAACAGATAGTGACTCGCTTCACCAAAAATGTCCGAGTTTTCCATTAAGCTTGGCCTCAGAATTTCATCACATTAATAACCCGTCAGGTTAGTTAATGGGATCGCTCATTTCACTGAATTCTGAAGAGCAGCTGCGCACAGCCTATCTTGGCCTGATGATGTCACCACATACCATCTTGTTTGTAGTACTCGTGACCGTGAAATGTTTAATTCCTTATACGAAATGGCAGAATGTAAAAGATATACTTGAAGGGGTAGTCCAGAAATATACATTTGCAGTAAATATTGTATCTTTTGTAGTATAAATTGTAAGGAGTTGCCAAATTACTAGAGTAAATTACTAGGCCAAAGGTTCCAACGCTTGTCAGGTTGACTGTCATCTTTTCTAATCTATCTATAAACCAGTCTTGATACGAACTTAAAGGGAAATATCAGAGCTTGACCGGGCCCAGCCAGCCTGATAGGATGTTTCAAACCTCTGCAATTGCTGGATTGGCAGAATTTCACCATGGCTTCAAACAATAGGCCACATACTATGGAATGTGAAGGAATGAAGGAGTTATTTTTCAAGAATATGCTTGTGAAAAATGTTTTGCTCCACGTTCTTTTAATTATTATTGCAGTCTAGCCAAAATGGGAACCAATTAGAATGCACCCTCTTTGTCTTCATCTGACAGTACTTAATGGCTGTGACGCAAAGGAGGAAGTATTGAAAACATTTGCTAATCCACAGTGTGTGTTTAGTTTACACTTCCAGTTTGGTTTCTCTTGAAAATTGAACACATCTGTTAGTCCCGGTAACTGGGAGGACATTTGTCTCCTGGAGTAATCGGGGTGATTTCACGTTGTGCACATCTAGAGCGACAGGCCAGTCAGACCTTGGGGCCTCAAAGGGAAATAATTAAACCGGAGACACAGCAGTGGCCACACCCTAATTTGTGTCCCGCTGAATGTACGAGCGATTGATAAAGCCAGTACATGCAGTGTGGCTCTGCCGTCATCCCTCAGCCCCACAACAGTCTGTGTTTATTTTCCTGCTCTGACACAGACGGAGCATTTTGTACGTGTGCCACATCACTCTGAGCCCTGGCCTGAGTCAGGCCAGAACCAAGCACTCAGCTAAATGCTCCCTTTGTCGGCTATATCTCTATTATACAGAACATTTCCAAAATTAATGTCTAATTTGGCATCTGTTAATGTTCAGTCACAAAATGCTGTTAGTCTCAGCCGGTGTTATACTGTCTACTGTAATGCTTTCTGTTTGATAGATGTAATGCTTCTTGAGGCTTGGATTCACCGTTCATTGTCCTATTTTAAATTTTTTTTTGTATCAACGTAGTCTGTGTATGTATGTGTATAAGTGTGTGTATGTATATATTATTTATGTGTGTGTCTGTGTGTGTGTGTGTGTGTGTGTGTGTGTGTATATATAATATACATACATACACACGCACTGTAATACTATTTTGTGCATCAGACTGCCTTTGTTATTCCCACAGATTAGTACATCACGCCGCCTGCGTTACTCGCACGGGTCACGCGTTACTCCCACAAACCGGTATATCATGCCGTCTGTGTTACTCGCACAGACCGGTACATCACGCCGTCTGTGTTACTCGCACAGACCGGTACATCACGCCGTCT
>JAODKE010000001.1:7965562-7976632 GCA_026779605.1 Mormyrus hasselquistii
TTCGGGTGTTGCCCCCCCCCCCACGGGGTGTAAAACTTTTGCCCGGCCGCAGGTTTTTCTATTTCCTTGTTTTTTAAAGTGGGAAAAGACTCCCCCCCCCCCCCCCCCCCCCCATGTGTAAAATGCGGGAATAGCTACTGTGCCAAGAAGTGACTGAACCAGGGGAAGCTGAGAGCTTTTGATAAAGCGAAGTGTAATGGATGAAGGAATTATCACAGTGTTTGTTCACAGGGCCGTATTTTGGTTCTAGTGACATTTTAACAGTTTTCTTTGTTTGATGGAAAGTCGATCGACTACTGGCCTGGATCTCTGATAACGTGTTGCCGTACCAAGGTGAATTTCCTCATTGACTTTGTGATCTGTCTGCCTGAACATTTAATGGCCTTCAGTATGTCACCAGCTGTCCCTTACAGTGAGTGATGGTCCTGGGCTGTCCTGGGGGCCGGCATGGTCTGGGCTGTCCTCGGGGCCGGCATGGTGGTGTCACATCTGGGACAGTACAGGGAGGCCATGGGTTCCTTTAATGGACAAGGCCAGTGTTGGAAACCATTCGCCTTTCAGCTTCCTGTGGGAATTGTCAGCCCACATTTATTCTTAAATTCTTCAGTAGTTTTTTTTTTTTTTTTTTTTTTTTTGGATCAACAAGGCAGGCCAGTGAAAGAAACTGTGTATTTGACTCTGTGAGCGCATCACATAGCAGGTCCTACAGAACAGACTGAAAGGCAAATACAGTACTGTGCAACAGTCTTAGGCAGTAAGACTGATGTTTACATGGTCTTCGTATTGGTATGAAACTGAAGATACGTCAGTCAAAGTGTGTCTGCTTGGCCATCTCAAATGCTTCTTGCCTCTCTCTAGCGTAGCATGTTTGGCTAATCAACACCTCATTGACTTTACCTATTTATATTAAGTAATTAAGTGAGCTGGTACTGAAATTTAACGAAAGCACGGAATGGCTGGGGTTCCCCTCAGGAGAGGTTTGGGAAGTGAAGCGTCGTTCATCTAGTCATCCAGCTAGCTTTGTGGAGAACTGGAGAAATTCCTGTTAATTTTTGTTTTTTTTAATTTACATATGCTCTGTTACATAGTGTGTATGTTCTGAGCAAATATACACTTTATTACCCAGATAAATAGCCTTAAAAATCTCCTTTGACTGCCTAAGACTTTTGCACAGTGCTGTACATCACAGCATCTGGTTGTGTAAATCCTTTTATCATAAGTGTCCAATATTTCATGTTTTTCCCCTACAATGCCCTTATCTCTGGTCCAAAAATGTGCGATTATGTCGCTGAATAACCTGGTGATGTATAGGGGCTGAACTGAATTAGACCAGAGGCATCCCTGGTTATAGCTACAATGACAGTTTTATTTAATGCTGAAATTATTGAAGGTGCTATTGAAGGTAGCTATCAGTGAATAGAGCTGTAAACTGTCAAATGGTGCTAAATAGTCACAGCAAAGGCTAGCTGTTATGGTTTTTACCGCCATCTGGTGGACAATGATGGCACCCTCAATAATCAGCTGTACACATTGAAACACAACTCCCACATTATTCCCTTATAGAAGCCTCCTTTTAGGCTGCAACACTGATGTTAGGCCTAAATTCATTTTCCCCGCCACTAAAATGTGCTGCTTCTTTAACAGTTTGAAAAATGAATGCAAAGTTACTGGTTTTCTGGAAGATAAATTAAAGTTTTTATCAGAGTATGCTTTGTGAATAACATTTGTTGAGCTGTCCAGTTTCTACGATCATTTCTCTGCAGGTCTGGGATGACGGCTCTCATGATGGCAGCCAGAGATGGCTATTGTCAACTGATTAATCTTCTGGTTTCTCATGGAGCGAAGATCAACCTCCAAGATTGTAACGGATACACGGTGAGGGCTCAAAAAAAACCTTGACTGGCCATTTGTCCATTTCAATGAGGAGGTCTTCAGCTTTAATGACTTCTCAGAGAGCTGGTGGTTTTTCAGCAGCTTCTTAGAGAGATAAATACAATTTGTAGTATTTTTCATAACTAACACAAGCTACTTTTAGTTATTATGTGTTTCTGTTTTCTTGGTTGGTTGGATTGTTGACTGGGGAAAACTAGGCTCTTGCAACAGCAGCTCAGTATGGTCAAGAAAATGTTGTGAAGAAGCTTCTGCAGCTTGGGGCTGACAAGAGCATCAAGACGAGGGAGGGGAAGACAGCTTTGGATGTCGCCAGGATACAGAGACACACTCAGGTAAAGAAGGAGAGCTTTGGATGTCGCCAGGATACAGAGACACACTCAGGTAAAGAAGGAGAGCTTTGGATGTTGCCAGGATACAGAGACACACTCAGGTAAAGAAGGAGAGCTTTGGATGTTGCCAGGATACAGAGACACACTCGAGTAGGGAAGGAGAGATTTGGATGGCTATTGATGTAATATGAAGTGTATACACTGTGTTCAATCAGTGTTGTAATAGTTGTATAAGAACTTTGTAATAATTGTTACATTTATATTCATCAAAGATTTCTAGGCTCCTAATGTGCTCCGAAGGTGACAATGGAGATGTGGAAATGTCATGCAAGGAAAAAACACTCTCTAAATTCTTCAGACAAAATCCTGAGCCAGTCAATACCCCTGTAGTGAGGTAAGATGAGGATTCACAGGGGTCTCCACAGCTAGCACGTTTGTAAAGTCGTCTGCTAACTTGCTAACAGAGGAGGTTCTTGTTAGTGTTTACAGTACGGCCTGATATTATCCTTTAACGTTGTGGAGAAACAAGCTAGAGAAGAGTGTTTGTTGTCTTCAGTTCTGCCAGACTCTCTGACGTTGAACTGCTTCTGCATGGACTCGATTTGGAGCGTCTTTCAGACTTGCTGGTGAGTACTTGCGCTATACTGTTACATCCAGTGAATAAGTACTCACTTTGAAATGGAAAAAATACTGTAACATCTTGAACCAACTGGTTTGGTCTTCAAAACAGGATAATGACATAACCTGGACCGATCTTTCAACAATGGAGAAGGCAGACTTGGAAAAAGTAAGGATGAAAGTCATTCTCAGCTCCTGCGTTGGTCCAAACAGTAGAGGAGGAGGGGGGATGTATGTTTTTGGTTACTTTTCCAGATCAGTGTTTCCCCCATAGGTGTACAGCTTAGCGGGAGGATTCATGGTGTTCATGTGTTTCTTTTAATGACGGCAGTCAATCTAACAACTGAACTAAACATCATTTCTTTTTATGACAATTATCCACAAAGTGTGCAGCTTTTGTCGCTGCAGTGTATCTTTCTGGGCTTCTGGAAGAACATTTCTAGAGGCTTTTGATATTGGAAGTCAGAAACGCCCATTTATCGAGATTCGCATGCTGCAAGATGGTCTCCTTGCAGCCTATTGCGGATGTTTGTCTTTACCTGCAAATACATTAATTGTTAGGCTTTAAAAGTGATACCTGATAGCTTAAATTAGTGATAGTTTAAAGCAGAAAATCCCATTGTGAAACATTTTTTATTACCCTGTTCGTGGTTGAGTCCCTCTCACAGTTTACACTGCTGACCGGGGCAGATATTTTTGTCTGCTTTTCAGATGGTTGACGTGACATATTTTCTGGAACTCCGCCATGCGCGATACAGAGAGCAGAGGAGGATCGTAGAGGCGCGATTGTGTAGAAACAAATGACAAGCTGTCGTGTAAATAAGATAACATAAGGCTATTGAGTTTGTTCAATAAAAGGACATCGTATAGACCTGTTCTATAGGAAAGGTAACCTTAAATGACTTCTGTTGTGATCTGGCGCTATATAGAAAATAAAATTAAATAAAATTAACTTGACCTTCAAGGGGGGGAAGGAGGTGCCGGGCCCCCCCTAGTATAATGGTAGGGAAAACACTGCAGATAATTTTTACACATGATGGAACGAAGTCTTACCTACAACATTCTTGTGTCAAATTACAGAAAAGTGATTGTCTCTAAAAATCCACTTTGAAACGTGAAAATGATAAATATAAGCTGAATCTATATGGTATCGTAATATAATTTAGTCACTCGTTGCGGACTTGATACTGCAAAACCGTCTTGCTGTAGATGGGCATCACAAACCCAGAAGATCAGAAGAAGATCTTGGATGCAGTGTCGACGATGAACCTGGACTCCATAGCACCAGATGCTGTTGCACAACTGGGCAACATCGACAGCCGGTTAGTGAACGGGCCACTTTCCGTCAGTTAATCACCACAGAAACGTTCGTGTGGCACAGAAAGCGAGATTACAGCATTGGCTGTGACTGAAGGTGACAGAGACCTGTGATATTTGGAATTTTTTGTATTTTTATGAAAATATTTTGCTTTTGTAATTTCACAAATTTTGCAATTCTTTCAGCATCATAAAAACTTTTGCACAACCAGCATATTGGAGAGGATTTTATGAATGATTTTAGCTGGTAGCTTCCGTTTAGCTTCAGCTCGGTAGACCTCCTCAAGCATTTCTCTGCTGTTCCCTGCACACGTGCTGCAAAGCAGCAGTGAAGATCTGTACACCCTGCTGGTCAGTCTTAGACAGCAATGCTGCTGCCTCACAGAGGTGGTTCAGGACGCCATAAAGAAGTTTCCCAAACAGCCCTCTGAGGTAAGATGTGTTTTTCATTATCAAGAACGCAAAGGTCATACTCTTGCTAACTTGCCTCCCAAGAACAAACTTGTGGCATCATGAATCTTGAGATTGGTCTTGCTCAGTGATGATTCAACCAGAGAAGTTATACACGCATATTGAGAAACGCCCAAGGTGTCTGCTGGTGTCAGCAAGGGCCATCAGCAAGATGTTAACGCTCCACTCTGCACGGACAGCTCATCCTGACCTTGGACCCGAAGCGGGAGTCGCAGACCGTCTGCAGCCAGCTGCTCCTGCAGATCGAGGACCTACAGAAGGAGGTGACGTGTATGAGGGGCCTGTTTGACAGGGTGAGCACTGGTCCCACTCAGCAGAGCTCTACTGGGCTTTTCAACTGGGATCTCCACACCAATAGGAATAGGCAGCCACATCGCATTCTATGTTGCGGTCACCATATTGGGACTGTGAAATTTTCAGTGCAATAAGTATCTAGTTCAGTTTTTATCTTCACCTTCTGTATTGTACCTTTGTACTTGGTTACACTGGCACCTGTTTCAGTACTGAGAAATTTCCTTAAGCATTGCATTCACACACCATTTGCGAGGTTTTCCACACCCGTCATCGGAACGGTTACGGCAGCTGATAATGGACAAACATCAGATGTCTGCCAGACATATAGATTGTATCTATATATCATCGGTCGGTCCAGGACCAAATCCGAATGTCTGCATGACATGAAAATCAGGTTCAGTATTTGGACATCTGAACCAACCTGAGCTTGTAAATACATGTTTGTCTGATCCCAGACAGTATCAAGTAAATCTTAATTCCTGTTTGTTTCATTCTTTGACCTTTTGCCATGTGCCCGTTTCACTTTTATTCCACTGCATAGTTTTCAGAAGGAATTCCAGTGCCTGGCTGGTGACCTCTAAGGTCACACTGTCCCTTGTCATCATGCGCTGTCCGTAAAACAGTGTTGCAGACACTGTTTTATTCACAGAAATCTGCTGGCATTCATGTTTAGCACTTATGGATTCCTACACGTGTTTTGAGCTTTTAAACCAAACCAAAGCACAAGGTTACTTGATTGAAACAGCTGTGAATGTTTAGTTAATCATTTGGTTCCTCGGCATTGATCTTTTAGCATAAATCTGTGGTTCTGACAGTCCACTTATTCCACTTGTCCAAGATGGACCCCAGCGAGGACCCCTGTGGGCTGCCCTGGGCTGCCCGACGCAGCAGCTGGAAGAGGAGGTTTTTGATGAGCTGTGCTGTGGGCGTCCTCTGCAGCGGCCTGATCTGTGTGCTTTCGCACATTCGAAGCCCCTGAAGGTCCCGTAAACACCTTATGTACAGACAGAATAAAATTGACTTTTACGACCTTTATGTTCAGGGCTTTTTGAGTTGTTTGATTACTACTTACATTTTGTTCGTAACATTTTTCTTAATAAACGTTGAACTTCTACAATAGTATGGCTCATTGTCTCAGAATGGCTAACTGAAGTTTTCAGCGTTAGTTTCTTTTGAAATGCTGGAGGCCTGTAGCACCAGGTCAAACAGAATCGCGGCTCGGTGTCCCTTCCTTGTGCCTATACCTGCAATTGTCAGAGAACCCAAATGAGCTTTGAAATGGCATATACAGATCTTTTGTTGCATTAATGTTACATTGAGTGTCACAAAGTATACAGGATAGGGTTGTACTGTTCAGGGTTTCTGTTCAAAAGAATAGGACATTGTTTTAAAAGTTATACACTCACCTTTGCTGAGGAAGCGAAAACACTGCCCTCTGTGTCTGGCAATTATATGAAACTCCAAATATGTATCCTTTGAATTTTTGAATTAATTTTATTTTTCCCTTCAGCTCTCATCTGAAGGCAGATGATAACCACCTTACTGTACAACAAAACCAGTTTTACATGGAAACGAAAAGTCAAACCAAGGCAATACTGCTTCTCCCTTTTCCCATCATGCCTTTGGAGTCCACAAGACCTCGGCTCAGGGGCCGCTTGACGGTCCAGTCCTAGATGCGTGTCAGCTGGTGCCACAGACTGGATGGCAGTATGTTCTCCACCTTCTCCATGATGAAGTTCAGTGGCGCAAAAAGGGTGCTGAGGAACTGGAGAGGAAACCAATAAGAAAAACCGTGAGGGGAGAAACATCCAGAGCAGCCAGTCAATCACATCATCTCAGCAAAACATTTAAACGCTGAATGAAAAACGCTGAGAATGAAATCACTCAAACTAGGGAATTTCCACTTGCTCTTACAGTGAAACTGGATGAAGGATCACCGGTAGCTTTTTTCCCCTTGTTTAGTGCCATTTAACTAGGGCTGCCACATGTGCAATAATCACCAGGGCTTCAGATGGGTGTCAAACTTTGTATGGACACCAGCTTTTCGGTACTGTTCGGATTTACATATTGGTTTACTTATGCCCATAATTTGGTAAGCAGATTAGTAGTACAACTAAAATATTAGATGTATTGTGGCGCCCAAATGTTAAATATCTGTATAAATTTAGAGTATCCTTAAGGTCCGACACATTTATTGAACTTATAGTACAGTATAACAAATAGTAACTCCAAACCGCCGATGTCTCTATACCCTGTTTACCCACAGTTTCTCCCCTTTTTAAAGATGTTGCGGCTGTTCTAAACCGCCACTTCAGTGCTTACTGCTTACATAACACACCAAACAGCAGCACGAGGCCTGCTCTGCTAACCAAATTTAAAAGATACGCCGAATTTATGCAAATAAATGTATAGTATTGAAAAGCTGGCGTCCGGATAAATGTTTACGCCCGTCATGGTAAATGGACTGCATTTATATAGCGCTTTTCTACTCCTACGAGTACTCAAAGCGCTTGCCTCACATTCACACACCAGTGGCGGAGGCTGCCATGCAAGGCGCCAACCTGCTCACCGGGAACAATTAGGGGTTCAATGACTTGCTTAGATGGGGTCAGGAGGACTCGGGGCTCGAACCTGCAACCCTCTGGTTGCCGAACGATAGCACTATCTCCTGCGCCACCATCTTCCCCTCCTGCGTCATCTAACGCTCTGCTGACTAGCCATGCACCATGTAATCGGGATGATGACATAAATGTTGGTCTGCAGGATATCACATTAACTGGTGACAAACCAACACAACCAGAGAGCTGATGAATTCCCACAGATCATGGCAAATCCCTTACATGTCGGCAAAACGGATCTATTGATAAAAGGCTAAAGAGGCAACAGGAAAAAATTGATTGAAGAGCTCAGAGTGAATGCTTCAAATTAACTGCATTGTGTTTTAGCTGAACACTTCATTAAAAGGAGATTGATCTCCTGGTAACAGGATTTGGTAACAGGAGCTGATGACAGAATGTTGTCCTTAAACAACAGATGCCCATTGTGGCCGATTCATCACACTTTTGCTACTCTAATTTGTGCCTGGTGGCCTTTCATGTACCTAGAGCTGGGTCTTGATGACAGTGTTGATTTCATTGTCTGTTGCTCACCAGATGTTGGCTGGAAGTCGACAGGAGAACCCTCGTTTTATAAAGATAAAATTCTACAATGCCCTACACAGATTTTACGGTTCAGCGCCTCTCTGGGAGTGTGTTGTACTAATATAGCTTCTGCTCCGATGATGGTTATGAAGCCGGCGTGATCAGAGGTACTCACAGCCTTTGCAAAGACGCCCATGAGCTCTGGGAACTGGTGAGTGAGGAGGGCTAGCATGGCAGTGAAGGAGCAGAGGCCGGCCGTGAAGAGGATGAAGAAGGGCAGCTCCTTCTTGGGGTAGACGGACACCTCGTGGAAGACTGCTTACACGTGGGAAGAGGAGGAGAGACCGTAAAGCTACGCTGAGTTCAGTCAGCTTGAACACACCATAGCACCATCAGTCACTAAAAGCGATAAGTACAGAGTGTTTACGGGTAAGCACTTATTTGTAACAGGGTTGGGGCCATTCGGACGCATTCATCAATTCCAGGGGATGGAAATTGAAGTAAAACTCCCACAAGCAAGAGGAAGATGCAGGTTAACCCAAAGCTCAGGTGTGTTCTGACCCGTTTGGTCCTTTTTAACATAGCATAAAAAGAACCTTAACTGTCCAGCACTTCTAGGTACCTGAAACTGTTGAGGTAGCTCACCCTCATTTTCAGATACTGCTGGTTTTTCTACTCTGAGCCAAAATGACTATTCCCCGAACAGTGGGGAAAGTGAAGCATCACTTACTTGGTAGCAACTCTCGGTCTGCCGTCTCTGTGCAGACGGGGTATGGGTAGAAGAGGTGGCCCTTCTCCAGGGGGTATGGGATCATCCGGAAAGCTGAACCACAAGCGAAAGGAACGGTCACGACAAACACATGGGATCTGCCTACGGAATACTGAGACTCCTGGAACGATCGCAGATAACACAAGGGCTGCTGGGCACTGGGGTTAAAGGTCAGAGGTGATGGCTACTCACTGCCCTCCCAGGTGCAGTGCAGCAGGTTGAGTGCCCCCTCTACCCTCTTCCAGTGCTGTAGGTGAAAAAAGGCGTAGGCGATGGCCTCGCTGTCACCCCTCTTCAGGATGTGCTCCGGGGGCAGAATTAAGCTTTTCATCTCTAAGAGGTACTGCAGGGACAAGACATGCAGATCAGGTCACCCGGGTAACGCATCCAGCCCCCGTCACAGTAACGGGAGCCAAGGTTACTAACGGAAACTAACACTATCAGAGAACATTTTCGCAAACCGAAATGAAAACAAACATCAGATACTTCGTTACTATTCTTAAATACCTAGTTTTCAAATATTTGTAATTAAGTAATTATTTGTTTGGCTGTAATTACCATTTAGGATACCAGATCATTAGTGCATAATGTGCACTGTGTATTCATGTGGGATTCACTAAAGATCAGGCAACTTTCAATCAATCACAAAATTGAAACTAAAATATACAAGAACTAAGTATAAATGTCTTTAAAATAAAAAAATAAAAAACCTCATAAAACCACACTTTAAAGCTAAACTGGATTTCAAATGAAAATTAAAACGAAAAATGAAAACAAAATTTTAAAAAAACAAAACCATAACAGCACTGGTGGAAACAGGTTTGCTCACTTTGGGTACATGTGGGTTAAACTCCACTGCTCTGTGTATGGCTTCAACAGCGTTCATCTCTGCCGGGCTCAAGCCTCGCCGTGAAGCTGCCTCTGGGGAGAACCTGCCGACGGAGTGGGGTCAAAGGTCAGGACCCACACAAGAATAAGAGGGCTGTAATTTCAATGAGGAAGTTGGGGGTATTCCCTCCAAACCAACTCGATGGGTCGCATAGCCTCCTCTCGTTCGTAACTTTATGTTGTTACGTTCTAAAAATCGCACAAACAGAAAACATTTCTTCATGCTTTAAATCGACAAGGATTAAAGAAGTATCTGCTAATAATCTTTATTGAAAAAACGAGTTTGCTTACTTATCTGATACAGCCCTGGCTTTCAACAGTGCTGCTGTGTAGCATATTGTTGCGGATTTGGGTAAACTAATATCTGTGGAAAAGACAAGTCGTTTTACAGTTCTGCTTCGTCCAATAGCTGTACAGATTAGAGGAAAATAAAGAAAATGAACGAGAACACTTATTTTACTTCCACAAGAGGGCGCTGCAGAAGCACTGCCATTAGGCGGATGTCCGAGTGCTGAATTTAAATTAGTTGCAATTGTACACATTCATACAGAAGGAGTCTCATACTAAGGGCAGCTGTGGTTTCTGTATTTATATATATTCCAGAACAGAAACCGTCTGTTAATTTCCTCTGTGTGCTTTGTAGAAGTATAAAGTGCATTTATTATTATCTCTTTCAATTAATCATGCATCCAGACCCTGACTCCACAATACAGCTGCATATTACAGTGGAGAAAGGTTGTAGGTTCACTGCACTGGTTATGGTTGCTTCATAGGCTTGAACCAGCAAACCTCTGGTTTTCAGAGCCTGAAACTCACCATCATACTTGGCCAGGACGGCCTGCACGTCTGCATAGGCCTGCAGCTCCAGCAGGGACTCCAGCAGGTTTTCGTGGATATTGAACATACTGAGGAGAGGGAACTCCTTCATTAACTGGAAAACATACAACTGTTGTTACATGTAATACCACAGCAGATGGCGCTGAAGAGCATGACAGCACAACTGAACACGGAAGAGCAGCTTAGGGCTAACTGGCCTGAGGGTGGTGAGATTGGCCATTACTGTGATCGTTCCCAGCCATCCACCAAGCTGCTCCCTTGCAGCGTGTCCCCCTGCCTCATGTCCTATGTAGCCTGGGATGCTCCCATATCCAAAGTACCAAGCACTTTTCCCGGTGGAAGCTGAAAGTTTTGGGCCTGCAGGGGATCGTCCAGCATCTAGAGGAAGGTTTCTGCCTAAAAAATCTTTAGCTTTTGCAAGAGCGTAGGAGAGAGTTCGATACTAGGGAGGGGGCACCACTTAATTCATGTAAAGTGCTATTTGCCAGGCTCAAATGAAACCAAATTAAATATT
>JAODKE010000001.1:7987917-8009021 GCA_026779605.1 Mormyrus hasselquistii
GGGGAGGGGGGGGGGGGTGAGGCGGGTCAATCAGAATGGGATGTTTACGGGGGTCACCCGCTCCCCCGCAGTACACATGAGGAGCCCCACCCCCATTGGAGAGGGGGGACACCTCAGCTCTACTGTGCTGAAAGCAGGCAGGTTTATTACTGGGGGGGGGGGGGGGCTTTCTTTGTGTTCCAGATAAATAACTGACCAAGACTCACAGACAGTAACTTCAAAATAATTTAAATCATCTAAACAAACAAGAAAAATCAATGCATGAACAGATCCTATGAGATGCAAATGTGTGTAATAAACACTTTTAGAACCGACAATGTCTAATAAATACATTTTCACTACATACTCAAAATACTTTGGAAAATTCACATCAAGTTTGCAGAATGAATCAACCCAATGATAAAATAACCCTAAACCCCCTGACTCTTTCAGTCACACACACACACACACACACACACACACACACACAAACACACACCACGTCACTCTCCTTCACAAACCGTTTTCCTTTGCTGTTCTCACGACCGTGGGACAGCTCACTAACAGAACCGGGCCCCGGCTGACTGGACTGGGTCTGGCGCCGACGGCCCAGCTGGCTCCGCCTCCCACACATTCCTGCCTTATGGCAGGTACTGGCTCAGCCGCCATCCTCCAGGACAAAGCCAGTGGGGGGGGGATGGGGGGAGGGGGGTGCATTGGCACCCATCAGGGGCACAGGCTCCCCCCACGCCGTCCAGGCTCTCTCAGTGCTGCGAAGAGGCTCATTCAGCACACCGGACAAGCTCTGCATACAGTGGATGCTTTTACCCGGATGCACAACTAAACTAAACACAGCAGCTAACGGGACAGAGTTGGGGCTACATCAGCGGATGGGTGCGGAAACAGCTCCCAGCTGGCACACAGATTTTTCGGCGATGCACCGGTAATGTTCAAAAAGCCCCGAGGAGATAAACCCCCCTTGAATCTACAGGAGTGAGTGGGGGATCTGCAAGCCACATATTTCCAGACAATGTCACTTTGATAAGGACAATTACCAAGGCAAGGGTCTCATCCAGGTTGCTAGGCAACTGAAAACAAGTACAGGACAAGTGCCTTGGATATTCATGGCCGTCGTGGATAAGAGAATTAATAAAATATCTATGCTCGCTACACAAGAGACGAGCAGGCAAGCAAGACCAGAACCTTAAACAGTCAGTTATTCAGTCAGTAAGAAGGAGGTCCGTAAAGCAGATGCTGAGACAGATCATCACATTTCAATTTCAATTTCAACCTCCATGCCCTGGAACTGTTTCGTCTCCCATGACATTTACAAAAAAACACAAAAGGAATCAAGGCAGCCAATCCAACGCGCAAAACTCTCACCGTCACCGGCTGCACGTCAGGCGTTAATGACAAACCGGCGACATTCGGAGGAAACATCAGTCCTTACACTAAGAAAATGGATAACTAATTAAATCAATAAAATCTTATGTCTCAGATAACCCATCTTAACCCTAGCCAAATATGTTCAGTTTGTGGTTTGATGGGATAAAACGCATACAGAATTACAATATTTAGGTTCCTGTTCCAGATAAGGTGCCTAGTCTCACAACAGGAACTGATTGGGTAAATGAACATAATGCATTACATCATCACATTTATCACCCGATATAGATATGCACACACAAAGCTCAAAGTAAAGAAAGGAACGGCCATTTAGCACACACCAAACTCCTAAAAATCACAAACCGCACAATCTAGCTTTCAACAAATTTCATTAAGGATTCTGCCGCATCTCCTGCCTTTTCCACAATGCTCTCAAAAGCAGAAGTGGTCATTTTCGCCATGAGATTTGTTTACTTTGGGGGGAAAAAAAAACAGGATGTCAAACATCTTTCAAAACTCAGTCAAAGCACATTAACGACAATTTAGCTTGTATTTCAAATGCAAGGACTCAAGCCCTAAAGCAGGAAAGTAATTACGACTGCCTTTAAGAATGTAATGTAATTAAGCAAGGTTTTGTAAACATTTTACTAACGCTGACAGCTTGGAGAAAGTCTTTGATAGCATCATTCATTTAATTTTTAAATACTGAAACATGATGAGACATCTATCCCAGCGGGGCCGCAGGAGTGTGCGGGACATGATCTCTGCACGAATACGACGTTACTCATGACCTACCAAATACCTCCACCTCCTCATTTGCTACCACCTGCTGCCAAGAAGAGGAACTGCAGTCCCGTAAAAGACTGACGGTGATGGAGCAAAAAAGTTAATTTGAAGACAAAATTTGTTCAAAAAAAAAAATCAAGCGAAATAGATGCCCTAATAAATATGTAAAAGGTAATCAAACAAATAATCAACAAGGCAACAAAACAAATCAGAATCCCACCAAGAGAGCCGTGTGACTGAGTTATGTGAGATGTGTGATTTTACGAAATTAAGCACAGCCAGATTCCTCAATACGGCAATGTGACAGAACCAAATCAACAGGGACCGACCTACCACCCAGCAAAGTGACATCTTCCCAGCACAACGGAGACTTCCACTGAAAGGATTCAACTGGTGGAAGAGAAGGTACCATTTCTGGTGTCCCTCAGTAATGCTCCAATACCCTACACTAACAGAAATGAAGGCCGCTTTCGACAGCATGGCCGGAAATGCATTCTTGTTTGTCCGAAAGAACGAATCCTGCTTATTTCACTGGGCGAATCACATCTGTCAGACTGCTAGCTATTTGTTTAGTAAAACAGTCACTGAAATACTAAGCCGATATGCATGGGGAAGGGGTGGGATTAAGATGTGGCCCTTGAGTCCCTCACACAGAGTCTAATTTGTGGTTATCTGCACAGCTTCAGTCTCAATGAAAGCTAGAGATGCATTACATATTGGTATCAGCTACCTGGGACATATCCTAGCTGTCATGGTAACACACCGCTATCTGGCCGCTCGCAGGCTTGCATATATTATCTTCAAAATGCAGTTGCCCCAGTTCTCACTGGAACTAAAATACGTGAAGGTGACAGTCCTGCATTCACCTCGAAGTTACATTACAACTGGAAGAAATGGCAGATTTATCCCAGAGAGACCACAATTTATGTAACATGCTAAGTAAGTAGCAGAGAATCCTTCCCCTAACCCTCTTAGCTGTTCCATCCCAGTTTTTGGTGCCCAACCATGCAAATCTTCTGTAGGTTACTGATAAGGAATATAGTTCACTTAAAAACTGAATATTCCCAGAAAAAAATAGCAATATCAGGTTATTTTCTTAAGCATCTGATTAATCCATTGAGCACTCAAATAAGAAATGGATGAAGGGAAATTAATCTAAAAAAAATTGTTCAGAGAGAGCTGTCCAATAAGACAGCAGTGACGTGAGGAGAGTATTTTATGTAGCTGCAGAGTGATATTTATGTATTGTAATGGTAGGAGATTCAAGTTGCATTCCAGTACAATTGTGTGTATGTATGTGTATTATAGGCCTACACACACACACACACACACACACACACACACACACACACACATATCATTAACGCATACATATTACACATATTTCAAGAACTTTGGGTCCGGCTGTCGGTCCCAGGCCAGCCTGGCTCAGATTACTGCTTGCCAAACTACATCTAAATAAAGCCACTCTCAGCTGTGGTGCTTTATACTAAAGTAACAAAAGCTCTGCTCATGCCGGTAAGGCAACGGCAAAAAAAAAGCAAACTTTATTCTTCTACAGATCTTTTCAGACACTTGTGCATAAGCGACGTGGAAAACCTTAATGCCAAGTCACATAAAGAGGTTCGTGTTACTGGCAAACTATAGACACGTTAATGCCATTACATCATAGCATGCAAAAATCTCACTACAAATAAACACCCTGTATTTGGCGTGACGTAATTCGGCTTACCTGACGATATAAAAACATCACTTAAAATGGTAATATTAAAACGTAACACTTAGCATGAAGCTGCAACAAGAAACTCGACTTCATGGCATAAAACACTCCCTAAAATACCCCTTAACTTCTGTATTGAACAAAACATGTGACAAAAAGCGGAGGCACTTTCTGCATCCGAGGCAGCACTTTCGCTCGTCATTTAAGCGCAGCAGCCGTGCTAAACACATTAAATCGCTCATTAGGTGAATCTCGATATGTGCAGAATAACTGCGAGTTTTTGTGCATTCTTGCGTGTTTTTCCTGCGCTTTTCTCCGCGACACGTCAGCAGCGCAGCCCCGCAGCACTGGCGCCGTTTGCCGAAACGCCGCTGCAGCCTCCCGCGGGAGTTTAACGCCACTCTTATTTTCCAGGTTTCACTGCCAAAATGTTGCAAGTTATGTGCGCCTTTAAAGCGTAAAAATGAAAATCATAATTGACTATTAAAGGGGTGTATACCCACAATAGTTCTGATCAACTGTAAAGTGAATCTAACCCCGAAGATAAAAAGGCTGAAACTCACATGCAGAATCAGAACCGAAAGTGTCCGGTAGCCCGTCCAGTACCCGGGGCTCAGAGGCGGCCGGCGGCTGAAACGGCCCCAAGCAAAAGCATTTTCCCTAAACGGATACTGACAGACGCCGCTGTCCTCACACCAAAGGTCGGCGCCACCAAACACGGAAACAGGCTGCGGGCAGCGGCGGCCAGCCCCCAGACGCGATCCTGGATCCAAGAAAACAACGTGGCGCATTGAACAGAGACGCGCTGGAAAGTTAATATAAAAGCATTTCGTATTTTATACCCGCTTTTCGCCAGTGAATCACACGCAGCCAGTAAACCTTTGCAAACAGAAGCATAAAGCAGCCATTTTAACCTGCGCTCTCTGCCGATGGCACCATGTTCTCCTACGGGGGGAATGGCGTCCGTCACTCCGCTCGTACGGTGCGACCTGCGGGCTGCTCTGCTGGAGCAACTCGGTACCCGGCGCGATCGCGCTAATATTCCTTGTTCAGGCTCACCTGAGGTCAGGCTATCGCTGATTTTAAACGGCACTCGCAGCAGGTAAAGTAGCGGGAGCATCACAAGGAGGAAGAGCAGCCGGGGACACGTCCAGGAGCTGAGGGCACAGACCGTGAGCTGCCCGGCCGCGGCTGCCCTCGGCTCGGCCATGGTGCGGCGCAATGTCCCCGGGCCCAGAGCGGACCCGGACTCCGGCTCTGATCAAAGTTGTGGAATAATTTTAGCTACTTTTCACGTACTATTTCGTATGTGAAAATATCTGTCGTATTAATTTGACTTTACACTTTGTACGACATTATATTTCCAAACGATTAACATGTATGCAAAGTAGAGAGAAAACGCCTAGAGCCATTGGTATGATAGGGTATGCACATTCGTGGAAAAATACGTTTGGAAGTATAAAATTGCATCAATTGTGTGAGTGAAAATGTTAATATCTGACATTTATTTAGCACTTACGTCCGATCGTGACAAGATCTCACGCATCTGCCGTGACACGCATTCAGACTCAAGCAAGAAACCTTACGGCAAATCTACTATTCCATTATAAACCTAAACTTGGTTATATCAAAAGCGTACGGGTAGTTTCCAAACTCTACATACTATTTGCATAGTAATGAAACTATTCGCTACGTTTAAATGCGTGTGCAGGCTTGTCTCGAATGAAAAATCTCACTCCATCCAGCTGACCAAAGTTGGTAACCCTGTACTAACCCATCGAGATGGAAAAAGAAAAGACCTGTAGGTGCTGCAGCCCACAATGCAAAGTTGAGTATAAATTACACTCATAACTGCTATTCTGAATCCGGTTGCGATGGACAATGTTAGAGACCAACACCTCCTCCACAAACAGCCTCTTTTGCTTCAATTTCTGATGCCCCGCTAGGCCAGAGAGCCGGGGTCTGTGGTCAGGATGCTGTGCTGTTGGGTTCCTGTATGATATTACAGAACTTATTGGGAAGAGAAGTTTGGAATAGGTTGCACTCTTACAGAAAAGTCACACATTTAAATAGAAAATCTGTCATTTAATGCCACAATTTTCACTGCATTACAGTTCATTCCAAGATGACACAGATCACCAAAGTGACAGATCATTTAATACAGATATATTACAGTATGCCTTGGTATATTACAGCCATTTCCATTCTTAATAAAAATAACATGGGCACGTAATATGAACAATGAACATAAGTAGCAACACACAGCATTTTGAGTAATTAAAGACATTTTACATAGGCTCACCCTCTTTTTACTTTCATGTAGCTTGTTAGCCGAGTTCAGGTTATTGATTAAAGTTTTTGCTCAGGTAGATGGGTATGAAGTTCACAGACACATATGCAGGAGTCTGAGCAAGTTAAGGGGCTGTGTTCTGGGAGATGAAGCCATGAAATAGAGGAATGATGATCGCACAGTACTTACAGGTACTGACACTGAGCAACTATCTTATGAGAGCTTCCTTTCTTTAGAATCAAAAATGACGGTCACATCTTCACAAGAGATCATAGCTGCAGCAGTATCTCACATGAAACTATTTTTTTTAGCCTCTCGCACAACCCCACGCAACAGCAGACACACGTCAGCAAAATTGAAGGGAAAAAAAGATGATTATAAAATATGTAATAAAAGTAAGCATTTTAAGTATGACCGATATCTTACATTTTGACAGACTGAACTTTTTACTGTACATGGACAAACAGCAATCCCAGCATGCAATGCTGTGCCTAAGCATTCTGCATCTCCTTGCCGATCTTGTAGCTCAGGATCTTGTTCCAGTCGATCTTGGTGCGCGTCACAGGGAGTTGCCGACGTAGAGCTTTGAAGGTCGTGTCCGACATGGTCTGGTAATTCTCATTAATTGCGGTCTGAGAGACAAAGGGGCTCTGGGTTATGTCGTACCAACACTGCAGCAGTTGGGCTATTATCGTATTTAATTACACCGTAACCCTCAAGCAGAAAAGTGGCATGTAGAAGATGTAGGTGTTTAATTTAGCTGGATTGAGGTAATCTCTACAAAACACTTGATCAGACATAAGACGTTTAAGGAATAAAAAGACTGAATTAAGTACAGAATTCGACCATCGGTAGAATTTACAGATTTCAGAAAACATACTTGGTAATCATTCTCTGCAGCCTCCATTATCTTCACGAATTCACTTGCCGTTTTCTCTTGGGTCTAATGCAGAAATAAACACTTAAATCCTGATTCAATTAAGAATTTTTAATGCGCATGAATGCAATTGAATTTACATGCAGACACAGATGTTTCACACAGAAGGAAACTCCAAAGACACAATGAGGCCATCCGGCTTTTAGCCACACATCTGTTACATACGCACCGAGACAGTCATCGATTCCCGAGCTTCTTTGTGGCTCACCAGCTGAACGTTTCCATCCTCATAATAGTGGACCTACCACCCAAGAGAAAAAAAACACATCTAAGGCCAGATTGTGCATTTGTAGAACACTTGACATGATCAAAACGTGTTCTCCTGGCTACTGTCATATTTGCCATATGCCCTATTGTGTTTCATCACCAGAGGAGACTGAGGTTTACACAGGATTTCCTCACTGAACCGCAACAAGTCGGCCCCTCTTGCTACCTTAACAGCAGCGAGTTTTTTCAAACAAGGAAGCCTTTGAAGAGGTCTACAGTGCCATAGAGAAAAAGCAGCAAGACTTTGTTTCTTATACCTGGATCTTCATGATACCGATCACTTCAGTAGATGAAGGGGTAATGGTGAACTTCCATTCGGACCTCCAGCGTCCATTCCTATACAATACAGGTATGAAAGAACATGTCATCATTCGAATAAGGTCCAAGTGTTAAAACAAGTTTTTAAAAGAAAACACCTGCATGTTGTTTTTTCAGTCAGTGACGAATTCACTTGCATATGAGAGCACATGTCCTGTCCTGGCAAAGTAATATAGTAACAAAATAATAATGTAAAGCTGTTCCATCACTGTAACACAGGAAGGCAGTGATGATCAGAGAGCATACCAGAAGTTTTTGGGCTGAAACTGATGGCACTCGATGCACACGATGATAGTCTGATGTTTGTCGATGGTTTTCCCATATATCTATTAAATGACAGCAAAGAACAACAACTCAAGTCTGATTACTTGATTTTCCATCAAAATTAATTTACAATTTAATTATTTACCAGATGCTTATCGAAAGACGTACGTTTTTTGAGAAAGCAAGGGCAGTCAGTCCTTGGGGTGATTGGGAACTAGGGGCTTTTCTCAGGGGCCCAATGGTGAAATCACACTGCCAAGTCTGGGATTTGTACCAGCGACCTTCTGATCGCAGGGATAGCATCCTAACCTACTGAGCCACGTGCCGCCAAAAGCACAGCCTGCGGGAAGGTTGGTACAGTCTGCTGACAACTGCCTAATCAGCTCACACATCATCAGCAGATACTGAACCTGGAACCTCTGAGTTGGTGATCTGGGTTTCATACTACTGGTCTACTGGAGAGAGCATGTTGAAAAACAGGGCGCCTGAAACCCACCTTGCTCTACTGCAGCCCGCCCAGGGCGGAAGGCCGCACTTACGGTGCAGACGTGGCACTTACGGTGCAGACGCCGTTGGGGTAGTGCTCCTTGACGTAGGTGTGGACGGCGGCATCCACGGCGCTCCTCCAGCTCTCGATGCTGGTGTCCACGTCGTGGGGTCGGGGGTCACTCGCCTCCTTCCTCAGGTGGTCGAACTTGAAGGAAATTTTGTTCTTGGGGTCCAGAATGCGGCCATTGCCCAGGTCGCCGTGCTCTGTGATTAAGACCTGGGGAGAAGAATGAGCAGCACCATCTCGCAAGACTGGAGACCTTTTCCATTCATGTTGTCGCACTTTTACTGCTTCATTAAGTACCAGCACTGAATAACTTAAGACAGGAGCTATATTTGGAGACGTTTCTGTGGGATTTAACATAGCATTATGGTATGAAAAGTGCCATCTGGTTCAACAGCGCGACGCGATTCATATTTCACATACCTGCTCTTTGTATCCCGTGATTTGAACCGGTGTAAACTGGTCTGCATTGTACTGTGCGAATGCACTATAAAGAAAAACACAAAACAAAGCGGCATTAAACGGTGAGACATTTATGCTGCATTCATGACGACACGCTGCAGTAGCTTTTAACTTACTGTGCTGCTCCATCCCTGAGAAGATCATCATTGTCCAGCAGCAGCCTCACATCTGAAAGCAGAGAGATCACACCAACACACCCTCACACCTCATTTCAGCGTGCGGCACGCAACGGAGCATCATTCAGAGAAGTGACACAGGCAATGGCCACTTAATTACAGCAAGCACCAAGATGCCTCAGAGGGTAACCTAGAATGGAATTTAATTGTAGTGGCAGGATCCTCATCGGCACCCCAGACGTGCGGGAATTCCCCCGCTGTGGTCATTAAGGGTAATTCCAGCTCCAGAGAAACCTCTCCTGGGGATTCTCTCTGGGGGTTTCCCTCTGTACTGCACATGCGGCTGCTGGCTCACGGCTAAACTGGCCCTGAGTAACTAATGGAAAACCTGCTCTTAGCATTTGAGGAACTGGACACCTGACCGATACTGATTTAAAATTAAATCTACAAATCTGATTCAGTTTATGAATATTTTATAGTCGTAACCTTCTGAGCTGTCTCGTACCCGGCTGACGCCCCCCCCTACAGGTCATGGGCTCCAAACTCACCCTTGAAAACTTCGTTGAACTCTCCAGGAGGGGCGTGGATGATGAAGTTTGCAGCGATGCGCACCTGTAACGAGGTAAAAGCAGTGAGGTGTGGCGGCGGGAGACGACGTGACCGATGACACGTGTGGAACAGGAAGTTAATCCTCAAAAGGGACAATACTGCTTAAGATCAAGGTAATAATACTAAGACAAGACACAAACAGTATTTTACTAAACATGGCCCAAGACTACCCAAGGCACTCTAATTAAAAGACTAAAAAGTGTCCTTAATTAAAGAGTGTGGGCCAGTGTGTGGCTCAGGTTAGGCCACGGCTATGACTGCAAGGGTGCTGGTTTAAATCCCACAGTCAGCAGGGTAATTTTACTGCTCCCGGAAGTGTCTGACCCTGCCTTTTCAAAAAAAAGTATGCTGCTTTGCATCAAAGTGTCTGCAAAATAAAATGTACAAATGACACTCTAGCTCCCTAGGAGGGGTATCTTGTCTTGAATCGACAGCCATCTATGCACATTCATCACACTATTGCTGCAAAACTTCCTGTCGCAGTGAAACCGTCTGTGTGGCAGGAGCGACGGAGCGCATGACCGTACATGGGCATGTCACTGGCCGGCCGTGCCCCCTGCCGCAGACCTGGGCGGGGGTACAGCAGCTTGCCATGCGGCCGCCTAACAGAAAGAGAAACACTTGCCAGTTAAAGGAAGTGGTACCGTTATCAGGCAGGGCCCTGAACTGACAGGCGACGGCGGAAGGGGCAGCATCCGGCCACCGCCCTCCGGCAGATGACTTTCAGGAGCCGTCAAAGCCAAATCACCAGACACAGGGACAGTTTTCGTCCCACATCAGTGTCCCTCATCGACGGTAACTGTGCACTTTGGTCAGCTGGGATTCCATACATCTCTGTGGTAACACAATTACAGTCAGAGCAAAACATGGCTACAATTTGAAAGGAATGGACTTGTGTTGCTTGAAATACCATCAGTTCTCTGCTATTGTATCCCAACTATCAAATTATGCTGCATTATGGATCACCAAATGTACGAGATTTTGGTAATGGGATTACCTGAGCTGTAGAAGTGGCATATCTCTTCCTAACATTGCCCTTGTTTACTTACATTCACTATTTATTTACGTCACCCTGAATTTCATCCCATCCTGCTTCTGACTCTCGGTAGACAATCTGGTGTAATAATTTCATGTGTACACACTTGTAAATTGTCTTGAAACCATCTTGCCTGTTGTATCTTGTACTGGGGCACATCCATAGAGATATTCCTTGAATGTTGAATATACTTGTGTAAGATCTCTCTGATTCTGATGAGGCAGGATTCCATTCACATACTGAAACTGCTTCACGGTCAGCAGACTTCCTGTGTGCACCTGTTCATCTGAACCAGAACCTCCCGTTCATCTGATCCAAGACCTCGGCCTTGGTTTCTCAGAAGGGGTCCCCAGAAAGGCAGCCATCGTTCCCGGGATAAAAAGCTGCTGTTTCAGCTCGAGTGCTGGAGCTCAGAGAGCCCCTCGGGGCGACAATGGGCTGACATAGAGAGCCCCTCGGGGCGACAGAGCGACAATGGGCTGACATTACCTAGGCGCTCATTCGGGGCCTTCCACTAATTGCGGTGGTTTCAGGTTTGATTAAACGTTTCCTTATTTAAAACACACAAACAGGAGCACAGATATTGGGGCAGTTAGATCTTACATACAAAAGATTAAACACTAAATACAAGTCACCTAGACAAGCCCAGTACTCCCAGTATGAGTTTCTGAAGGGATAACCCTGAAATCAGCCAAATTTTTCGGTGTTAAAGTCATAATGACTCTAAGTTGGCTCTAAAGGCTTTTGAGAGGCTGGGTTCGTTTGTGTGTCTGTAAATTTCCACTTCAGACCAGGATGAAGGACCATCTGACTCTGGGGTGAATTAAATTACACCACAGGAAACATGGAACTTTAGGCTCACAGGATGGCAAAGGCATGTTTATATCCAAAGCTTAAAGCCAGGCCATTAATCATTCTGAAATGGGAGAGAACACTCAGCTCAGTGTACAGGAACAGCGCTGTTCAAGGACCATGTTTACTGCTGCACCGGCACGGTGGGACGATGGGAGTCACGTGGACAGTCAGGCGACATGTCTGCCCAAGCAGTGTCACATCTGTTTTACACTCGGAAACACAGCTGGCCGGGCAGCCCAGTAGCATCTGAGAGCTGGCAGTATGTGCCAACATTCACTACCACGCTGACCCTGGGACCTGCAAAAAAATTTCTGTGTGTCTTCTTAAAATAAGGACTAAGCTATGAGGACTGAACACTGTCAAAACACGCCCCTTTGAAAA
The DNA here is from genome assembly GCA_026779605.1 of Mormyrus hasselquistii. NCBI lineage: Eukaryota > Metazoa > Chordata > Actinopteri > Osteoglossiformes > Mormyridae > Mormyrus > Mormyrus hasselquistii. The sequence continues at coordinate 7,999,877 of JAODKE010000001.1, forward strand.
TGAGGAAGGGGATTGGTCAAAAGTGACCATTGTAAAACGACGTTTTGAAATGTACCCACACATTATTATACGTAAGTGTAAACAGCAGCTTTCAAACTCTCACACATGGGCACCCTGAAACTCTTTTCTCTGAAAAACTCCATCTGCTCAAATTTGAATTAGCAGCAAATGGAGTGATTCTGCATTCATCTTAAATACCCAAGATGGTTTGAATGCATGCCATGAACCTCACACGCATTAACCAGGGTGCTCAGCTGGCTAATTTTTCCAGTGTTACATATAACCTTGTATTAAATCATCTTGGAGGATTTGAGTGAGAATTGCACACGACTTTGCAATAAATCACCATTGTGATATAGAGTAATTATACTCATTCAAAAGGGATCAACAGCCTATTCCTGGTGATCATCTGTCAGGTGTGAAAAACGTTCAAAGTGGAAAGACTTTACATTTCTTCCAGTATATGAAATCAATTGGTGATTCTTCAGTCATATTGGCCTCTCTCTAAACTTTCCTGTGTAAATGCCTAAGTTAAACACAGCTGCAAGACAGACATGTTCCCACATGTCACATATCTCAAGGTTTCGCATTCTTCTCTGTGGAACATCACCTACAGCGAGAACAACACATGTAACTGTTTTATGATTTTAGAAGCAGCTCGCCTTATAATATGTGGTCATTAACTTAAACTTGCTCATCAAATATGCCAGTAAATGACTCAATATAGCATCCTCCTAACCTGTTCCGAAACGTGGAATCCCATGTTCACCTGCTCTGACAATTTACGGACAATGTTGTCATATCAATGTTAATCAATAAATAATATACTTCTAGTAGTAGTTCCAGGCATTGTGAATACTGGTAAAATCATTTTAAATTAAAAAGCCGTGTGGATGAAATACTGCTGAAGAGCGTCTTTCTATGCCTTCATGTAAAGATGGGAATCGCAGACATCCTAATTCAGTAGCAATGATTCAGCACAGATTCATGAGAGGCTGCATTTGGTCCCAGTTGCAGTGAAACGCACAACAAAAAGACATTGTGGTGTTTGCATTGTTCGTGTCAAAATTATTTCTCTGCTCGTAATTCCACAGCACATTTCTATCTTCCGTAAGAGGATGGAGGAAATAACCATGAATCGGCATGTCAAGAGTGACCTGTAACAGGGTACAGGAGGAAATAAACATGAATTAACAGTTAACATGGAACGACAGAGGGGCCTCGCAATATTAAGAGGAATCTCTAATACCGTAGAGCGCACCCCCAGCCTGATACGGGGAGACCACAGAGCCTGACACGGCGAGACGGGCGAGCCTCACCCCGCAAACTGGGGTCTGCATGGACAGGCGCTGCTCATACATACAGGGGCGGGCTAGGGGCAGCACGGCCCGAGCAGCAGCAATTCAGGGGACATCCAAACACACAAACGCGACAGATGAGCGGGCGTCCCAGTTTCAGTAGCCGGAGCGCAAGGAGGTTCCCCGCGCTGGGGCTCCGTCTGAGACTCGCAGACTGGAGCGGAAGTGGGGCGGCAGTCCGAGGGGATAAAAATAAGACTGACGCCGTTGTAGCCTGCAGCTTTCTAATACCCCTACCTCGTATAATAACCAACTGAGGGGGGCATTCGATGTAAACAGCCGCGTCTCTTAAGGAGGCGCCTCCCTGGTTAATGAAATGTCGAAACGGAGCATCCCTACCTTCTCGTCGTCAGTTAGCTGCTCCTCATGATCCGCCATCTTCGCTCTGAATGCGGAGTGACGCCACCGAGGGGCGGGCCCCAGCGCGGCTCGCGGACGCCTCACGGGCGCATGTCATTGGACCGCACAGGAGGTGAGTAAAGCACCTCGCGGATGCGCTGGCTGCAGCGGCCACCTGTGCGCGACGCAGACATCGCCAGTGATTTTATTGTGTGCTATAATGCATTGTTTCACTATAGCAATGACGGGACATAGCCCAAATAACACTGTATGCCTGATATTACTGTTCTAGACAAAGGAATTCTAGCAGTGATATTTTACCACAAATAAAATATGACACAGGAATTTATATTTTGGCCAGATTGTTGTATTCTCAATGATTTATAAGACAAAGCAACTCGATAATAAGACAGTCCGGGCGACGACCGTATTTTCAACCGAAAATTATTTCCAGTACCACATACGTTTCAAAAACATATCCCATAATCCGAGTATAAAGATGTTTATTTTTATATTTTATTAACGTTTTTGTACGTAAGTGTATCGTGTAAGTTTCTTTGGGAACGAATTTTCCCCTGGGTGAAATAATTATCCCTCTCTCTCGTTTTTTCTTTCTGTTCACCTGCCTATCTGTCTAATCTATCGCCTTGCAGCTAACTGGCCACACTGCACCCTGTCCAAATTTGAGTGCACCGCTCAGGCCGAAAAATGAAAACATATAGGCTACCCTCACAAATGCTTCAGTAAAACAAATATGTGCAACACGAACAGCATCGAGTGACAACGTGTGACATTTCCAAGTAGACAAGTCTTAACTTGCTCTCTCGGTTTCAGAAGGTGGTATGTGGTGCTGCTGATATTGATGATAATCACACGGTTATTCGCCACGTGGTGTTGCATAAAGAAAACACACAAAAACGGGCGAGGTATAAATTTGTCTGCAACCGCATTTCTCGTACGACGTGTGTTGGCTGACGCTTCTGCAGCTTTGAGCGTGCATGTGCTCACAAAAATCACCATCACAGTATGGTGCGTGCATCCATTTTAAATTATACTGTTTTTCCTTGCGCACGCTCCCAAGTTGACATCGTTTTACAAAGTGATTGTTTACCCAATACTAAAACAAGCTATAGCTAGTTTCTGCCGCTAGATGTCAGTGCCTTTTCAATAAATGCGACTGTCCGAACCTGTGTAGAAAAAACAGCCTCCTTTGTACTTTCTCGGAGCCTTTACCTATGCTGTCATGCCAGTCCAGCTTGTCCTTGATATAAGGGTCAAACGTACTTGAAGAAATTTGTGTCAACTTCATCTAACCATTAAATAGTTTGGTTCTGCTTATTGCCATGAACACACAAATAAAGGTTTGTTCCTGCCTCAGATCTATATCAGCTATGGGGTTATTCTCTGCCTTTGAACTGTGGTTTACCTCGACAGGGAATATCATAACAACAAAAGCCCTGTTTTTGATTCTGTGTACAAATGACAAGTTAGGCATTTTCATGACATGGTGGTATGATTTTCTTGGTGCCTCAATGGATGGCAGTGGGTTGGCGTCCCCTCAGATGATGCCACCCTGGGCGTTTGTACCTCTCGACCTTGGCAAGATTCACCCCTGGATGGCGTCCTGTCCTGCATGTACCCCTCAGGTTCAGGCTTCTCTGTGACTCTGACCAGGATAAGCAGTTATCAGATGGATCAATAATTTGTCTAGAGAGACACTGACATGTCTTTCTAGATTTTTCTACTTCTGTGTAATTTGTTCTTCCAGTCCTTTCTTGTGGTGAGTGTCTCCCTCTCCTGTCTGGGTTTAGTACTGCTTCCTGCGCTTTTCTGGTACAAGTCTCCCATTTGGGCATTGGTGCAGGGAACAGCTGTTATTTGTTTATTTATTGAGGAACCCTCCATTGGAAACACAGCAGGGAAAATAATGGACAACCAGCATAAGGTAATAAGGCATTAGTTCCATATTTAGGTGTATGACGTAGAGCTGTATTATGTCTTTTTGAATAATGCATTTATTATACATGAAGATAATGTAAATAATATAGGTATTATCATAGCACATGCTTGATACAGAGTTGGGTAATTTAGGTCCAGAGAGTAAAAGTCCAGACCAAGATTTTGTTTCAACCAACCAGTTGAGTATAAAGAGTCACAGTCACAGAGTAACTCAACTGGTTGGTTGAAACAAAACCATGGTCTGGACTTTTACTCTCTGGACCTGAATTACCCAACTCTGCTTGACATTACACTTGTTAGCAGCACTGGAGCACAGTTAGGCGGGGCCTGTAGTGAATGCCCAGTGAGCAGACTGGAACACAGCTAGGCAGAGCCTCTAGTGAATGCCCAGTGAGCAGCACTGGAACACAGCTAGGTGGAGCCTGTAGTGAATGCCCAGTGAGCAGCACTGGAACACAGCTAGGCGGAGCCTGTAGTGAATGCCCAGTGAGCAGAACTGGAACACAGCTAGGTGGGGCCTCTTGTGAATGCCCAGTCAGCTGCACTGGAACACAGCTAGGCGGAGCCTCTTGTGAATGCCCAGTGAGCAGCACTGGAACACAGCTAGGCGGAGCCTGTAGTGAATGCCCAGTGAGCAGCACTGGAACACAGCTAGGCGGAGCCTGTAGTGAATGCCCAGTGAGCAGAACTGGAACACAGCTAGGCGGAGCCTCTTGTGAATGCCCAGTCAGCTGCACTGGAGCACAACTAGGCAGAGCCTGTAGTGAATGCCCAGTGAGCAGTACTGGAGCATAGCTAGGTGGCAGAGGTGGACATTTCAGGTCCAGAAAGTAAAAATCCAAACCAGGATTTTGTTTCAACCAACCAGCTGAATGCTCTATGACTAGGGTGACCACCTAGTCCATGTCAGGGAAATTATGAGCTACTTCAAGTTTTGCAAACTACTTTGAAACTGAAAGGCCCCTATGTTTGGCTAATTAGTTCAGTTCTTTGTACTTTTACTGGTTTGTTTCCTTGACCTAAAGCCTTATCCAGCTGTTTCACATTAACATTAGTGACACATGCATGATTATTGGAGTCTGACCAATCAGCACAAAGTAAGACATCAGTGCTTAAGTGAAATCTGGGTCCTTTTAATTGAAATGGTTGAAATGGTAGTTTATAAACCCTGTCGTAGCTCATGTCCCTTCTGACATGGACTAGGTGGTCACCCTATCTATGACTGTGGCTCTTTATGCTAAGCTGGTTGGTTGAAACTAAATCCTGGTTTGGATTTTTACTTTATGGACCTGAAATGTCCACCTCTGCTAGGTGGAGCCTGTAGTGAATGCCCAGTGAGCAGTACTGGAGCACAGCTTGGCGGAGCCTGTAGTGAATACCCAGTGAGCAGTACTGGAGCAGGAGCTGCACCATGTCTTCCAAAAAAAGACAAGAATCTAGTAAGAGAACTCTACATGTCAACAGACAAAGTGCAACATTAATAGCATTCAGTGAACGTGTGTTAAGTAGTGTTTTTAAAAATCTATTTGCCTGTTAAAAGCAGTCAGCACCTGTTTCTTCCATCTGCATCCTGATCTGCTAGTGGTTTGTTCTTAGTAACTATGCGGTACGTTGCTCAGACCTCTGAGGACTTGGAGGTCAGACAGTGAAACTGTATCCCTCTGCTTGAAAGAAGCGGGATGCCGGAGGCAGCGATTTCGTGACAGAGCGGTTCTGCGAACAATTAATTTTTGGCAGCGGTCGACATTAACAGCACCCAGTATTTTTTTACAGTGTTCTGAATCTGAGCGTATGCCGCTACAGTACGGTAAGGTGGCCGTCCCGTTCATCAGGTACAAAGTCATGGAGGTGGGTGACTCTGTGGGTTAGGAGTTGGGTGGTCGCTGGTCCAGATCTCATGGTCTCTAGATGAGTCACATTTCAGTGTAGGGCCCTTGAGCGAGGCTCCGGGGTGCAGGATAAATGGATGATCCTGCACTGTGACCCAAAATTTTGCTCTCACCTTACAGTATGTGTCACATTGGAGCAAGATGGAATATGCCAGAACCAAAGAACTCCTATCTACCTATACAAAAGAATTATTATGCCATGAGTGTACATTTAACTTTAGATCATACAAGGGTGGACAGGCTTAAAAATAAAGTCTTTTTTTTTAATAAATTGGGCAAGTATGTGTGTGCAGAAGTACAGTATAAAAGCTGATTTGATTGAAATGTGGCTGTTGTCCAGGGTACATATGTTCCCCCAAGCCTGTTTGGTCTTTATTAGGCTTAAATTGCTGAAAATTCAGCACCACTGATAACATGAAACAGGAGAGAAATAGGAATGCATTAGGAGAAACTGGAACACATTGGGAGGAACAGGAATAAACTGGGAGCACATTCTGAGAATGGGAACGCATTGAGAGAAAGAGGAACTCTTTGGGAGAAGTAGGGATACACTGGGATAAATAGGAATGCTTTGGGAACACATTGGGAGAAACTGGAATGTGTTGGGAGAAACTGGAACATATTGGGAGACATACAGTAGAACCTCACTTGAAAGAAGTAGGAACGTATCAGGAAATATAGGACCACACAACGAAATAGGCTTTGGCAAGTGGCAGAACAGCCAGTTGATATAAAAGCAGCTGATGCTTGATAACACATGCAAACATTACATTACCAAATTAAAGATTATACTGGGGCGGTAACTGAAATGGCTGGAGAAATCTAGTAAAAATATTTAGGTGCGCTGAAAAGAAATTCTGATGGCTAGAAATCAATAAGGTGATACCAAAAAATAGAAAAGAAACAGTGCAGGGAAGTTCCAGGTTTCTTTGAAAGAACATGAAGTCTTCTGAAGAAAATGCACTGAAATCAAGGAGGTGTTGCTCTTAGGAGAGAATCACAGGGATCTCTTCCCTGATTCACTTATCCAGCATAAACACTGATCACTGGCAGTATTTGTACAAGTCATCTTTATTACATGAAGGCATACTGACCACATGACACAGGAATATGTACCAAGCACATCTACAGCTACATACTGACGTTTAAAAAGCTTCGATAACAAAGCCACAGGATGATGATTACCTGCTAGAACAGAAACATTCTTGTTCCATTTCTATGATGCCAATGACCATAGTTCATGCTTTAGAGTAAAACCACACCTCTTGTTCTTTTGAATGAGATCATGCTATTTACACATTTTAATTTACAAATGAAAACTTCTGCTTCATGGAGACATAAACCTCCAGATCTACCATGATATCAGGGTCTGAAATGTCACAATAGGCTGCTTGAAGTACAATAGCATGATGAAAAATAGATCAGAGGAACCTTCGAAATAATGACACAAAATATAAAGTTGTATTGTAAGATTATTACTCGCATTCTACAGTATACGTGTCACCACAATGAACATGCCCTTTGTTTGCTTGAAGACCCTGGCAGAAGACAGAAAGTTCTGGAGGAACCAAGGAGTCAGTGTGACATCTAAGAATAATACAGCATATGTGGCAGGTTTGGTAGATAAGGATTGATAATAGTGATCACCGACTTTGCCATGAAGATCATTAGCAGTCTGATATCTCCTGTCCATATAAGCCCTCTGACTGCTCCAAGCCAACAACAGCTGCTTATGAATAACAGCTCTCAGGAGAGTTTTCAGCAGCACCAGGCAGAGCTGGAATGTGGTATGCGATGAGCAGGACACAACTCTGGCAGATGGGCCACTCTTATTGGCAGTGACATGCCAGTCCCTCCTGGGACAACTCAGCAGAAATTAATCACGAGTATTATTCATTCCAAGCTCACAGGCTGACTGTAGCTCTGCTCCTCCATGATCCTTGCAGGGTTCGCCTCCAGCGTCTCTCAGTCACCTGGAAAATGTAGTTATTTCTTTCGTCTGGCACAAGCCTTGAGAATTTCAAACAGAGACTTTTGTCTGAACTGTTCCTGACGCCCCCATGAACTTGAACGACTCAAGTGCAACACTCTCGCTCCAGCTGACAGTGGGGGAAAATGAGGGAGGGGTAGGGTGCCATCTTCTCGATGTTGACGTACGCTGTGTTCAGGAGGACATAGTGCTCTCCACTAAAACTGGAGAAAATTGCAGAAATGCTGGAAACAAGCTCTGCAAAGGTGGGCCGCTGCTCTGGCTTGGGGTGCCAGCACTCAATCATGGTGTTATACCTGTTGGAAAAGAGGAGGCCTTTTTAGTATCCTAGCAAACGATAATTCTGAGAGTTATACTGCAGTCAAATCGAGGGAAGACATTTAGTGATGGTTGGCATGGCGACGAGCAAAATCACCACTATGGAAAGTACACGGTACATTATGGCATTTCCTGCATCGTTCAAAAACAGATTTAAGAAATGGCTATAATATGACGTTTTACTAGGAAAATGGTCAACAAAGATTTTGTTACATTGGGAATTTGGGGTAATATAGGACAATCGCTTTTCAGGTTGCAGGTAATAATCTATACAGTCCTTTTCTGTTTAATGTGGATGTTGTGTGTCTCTTACAGGGAGTCGGGGCAGAATTCCGGCTGCAGTAGACGGCGCCCCTGCAGGAGGAACATGGTGATGTCAAAGGAGCTGACATCAGAGTAAGGAGGGGCTCCACGGGTCATCAACTCCCACAGCAGCACGCCAAAGGACCACTACGTGGGAATAAATCACACACATCTCCATGGTCACTCCGCAATTACTCACACATCTCCACTGTTATACCACAGTTACTCGCATTTCCCCTGTTATTCACACATTCCTTTGGTGACCCGCATATCCCCGCAGTTATTCACATACTAACTCCATTATCACAAAGTTTGCAGTGTCACATGTCTCCATAATTATTCACATGTCCCTGCAGTTACACACCTGTCCCTACAGTTACACATACATCCCCACACATACTCACAAGCCTTCAGTTACTCATACGTCCCCACAGTTTCTCGCTAGTCTCCACAGTAACTCACACACTGCCACCATTACTCACACATCACCATATTTACTCAAGCATCCTAGCAGTTACTCAGACATTTCCACTGTTACAAACACATCCCCACAGTTACTCTCCAGTCTTCACAGTTATTCACACACTGCCACCATTACTCACACATCACCACAATCACTCATGCATCCCAGCAGTTACTCTGACATTCCCACAGCTACTCAGACATTCCCACAGTTACTCACCAGTCTCCACAGTTACTCACACACTGCTAACATTTCTCACACATCACCACAGTTACTCATGCATCCCAGCAGTTACTCAGACATTCCCACGGTTACTCACACATCCCCACAGTTACTCGGCAGTCTCCACAGTTACTCACACACTGCCACCATTACTCACACATTTCAACAGTTACTCAAACAACCCCGCAGTTACTCAAACAACCCCGCAGTTACTCATACGTCCTTGTAATTACTAGCACACTTCCACAGCTACTCAGACGTTCCTGCAGTTACTCACATACCTCTGCAGTTACACTACGTTTAT
>JAODKE010000001.1:8027848-8039772 GCA_026779605.1 Mormyrus hasselquistii
TGGGTTTCCCTGCTGAGACTGCTGCCCCCGCGACCCGACCTCGGATAAGCGGGAGTCAATGGATGGATGGATGGAACATTGCTGAGCTGTAATAATGATCCAGTCATTAAGTATTTCATTAAGTATTAAGTATTTGCTGATACAAATTCAAATGGGGATTTTTTTGGCCGGGCTGTGTATAATATCCTTTATTTTATTAAAAAGTCACACTGGTTATGTTTAAAATAAAGCCTCATAATGAGTTATATTATGAGCCATTATAATGAGTTATATGTGTGGTTCTACATCAACCATATACATTCATAAGGCGCATTATTGGCTGGGTCCGGATTAACTTGTGGTTCAATTCGCATTCAGACCACGGTCTGGACTTTGAGAACCCCTGGTTTAGGGTTTAGGGGTTAAGACTTAGGGATTAGGGTTTAAGGTTACAGACTGACGACAGAGTGGTGTCAGGCGAGGTGTGTCTCCCACCTGGATGACCCGGCCTTTAGACGTTCCCAGGTTGGCCACGGTCTGCTCCCCCAAGGAGAAGACGGCGATGGAGGTGATCAGGACGTTGCTGAACTGGCCGCTGAAGTAGTCGAGGCGTGTCATAGTGCTGGTGACCTCCAGCTGGTAGGCCTCGCCGTGTTGCCCGCAGCTGGAGGCCTCATCCATGGAGCTCTGCGGCACAGTGCAGAACGTCAGCGCGGCCGGCAGGCAAGAAGCAACGCTTTCCTGCCATTTAGCACAACAGCATTGAAGGGCCCTTTGTGGGCCTTTAAGCTCAGACACAAGAGGTCCCATCCAGCGCGAGGCGGATAAAGACCCCGTGTTAAATGCATTTAATGGCCATGCAGCCTTGAGGAGGATCCCCGGCCCAAGGAAGTATGTGCAGTCCAGTGTAGTATTTCATCTGCTTACATCCCTGGGCATGCAGAGCATCACCTAAAAGAATGTTCAGCTCTGCAGCGACGAAGCACCCTTGTGCTGGCATCATGGGCACAGGGACGAAGGGGAAAGCGGCGTGGATTCTCCTCACCTTCCGCATGATTCCTTGCAAACCTCAGTGTAACCATTTTGTTTCTGAGACTCAAAAGATACATTCATATCTAAGGGTCTGCGATCAAGCGGTTTCGGGTCAAAAGACGCGGCTCGTAAAGGGAATGCAGCCATCAATAATTAATGAAGCGAGATCGCGACCCCCAAACCGTGACTAAACGACCAAAGGAAGGTACACAGGCGTTTAATGATTAAAAGGGATCTCTGCGAGTGGTATATTGTTTCAGCAAAGAGCAAATAGGGGTCATGGAACACGGTGACCTGAACTGCGGAAGAAAAAAATGCAGTGATTCTTACAGGCGAAGTCAGAGACTGTATCGCAGTGCATTCACAGATCAGTGCTCTGTGAGTGAAGGCTACTGAATCACAGAACAGGAAGTAAACCACAAACAAAGAGATCTAAAGTACAAATACAGCCCTATCAGCACAAACTCCATCCTCCTCAAATAAAGAGTGAGTGGCACTGACCTGTGGTCTAACAGTAGATGATACCTCATTCTGCTAAAAGCAGGGAAACGTGGAGATTTCCAGGAAAGAATGTTAATCTTGTTCCCTCAAATGACAACATTCTCTCTTCCACTGCTTGGGGAAGTTAAGTTTGCTCCTTTTTTAATGGAAAAGTAGAGATGATAACACATACAGTTATGCTTCTACAGCAGAATAAGCTGTTTTTTTAGAGAAAAAACTGTAATGAAAAAGGTAAGTCTCACGAATGGATGCACACCTGTGACATCAGCAGCAGCGCATAGGAAAGATGTAGCAAGAATGACTGCACTTTTAGGGCAGCTGCATAGGCGCAAATGCGGCTGAAGAACAGCAGAAATCATGGTTCCAGAGAAGTTATGGCTCGAATCAAGAACATCAAATGACGTTTTCACAAGTTTTGTTTGAACCTAGGTTTCTATTATTTTTGGGTTCTTTTCTAAACTTGAACTCTTGTCTGACATGAAGTCAGTTGGCCTTGAGTTCCCGATGTTGCCAGGGCAACCAGGGGTTTCCCATCGGGGGGTGGGGTGGGTGCCTCGGATTTACTGTGTTTGCTATAGGGCTCATGAGTCTTACAGAAGGATTGTCTCTGCACCAGTCACACCATCCGGTCTGTGAAGATATTATACCGCAAGCTGTTGATGGCATCACCTTTGAATTGCCATCATAAACCCCTCATCACCTTCAATGTCATTCCCAGTGTCTCCCAGTGTCTTACAGAGTCTTCAGGACAAGAATTCTGTTCCATATTTGTCATTTTGCTGACATTCAAATGTCAAATTATCCTACATTTGATGAAATCCCTTTGTCTGTAAGTCTCGTCTCATCGCGCTGGATGCCACAGACTTTCCACTGACTGCGTGTGCTATTTATACGAAGAAGTAAAATATCTTTCCACCAGCGCGGAGCAAATTCGGGGGCCCTCCAACCTGGCGAAGGCCTCTAGTTTATGAACACCACATCCTGGAGCAACTTCAGGCCAGGTCCCACGCGGTCACACACTGTGGACGGCCGCGTGAGACCCGCAGCTGGCCTGCAGGGGGCAATGCCCACAGGATGCCGCACCAATGGGCACGCAGGAGAAAGAAAAGGAGAAAAATAAACGGAGCAGGAGAAACAATATTCATATCTCACTTCAGTGGTTTTTGTGTTGCGGTGACAGGAACTTGCCGGTGTGACAGGAAGCAGGACGGAAAGCCCAATGGCACCTGCTGCGGGGGGGAGTCCGGGGGGGGAGTCCGGGGGGCCCTCGTTCCCTGCCGTGTGACCGGCCCGAGCCACCCCCGCACCCCCCCACCACTACCTGTCATCGGGCTGCTTTGCTCTTCCTGGGTTTCCGTCTGAGAAACAATACGTCCATGGTCCGTGCTACTCCTGACGACATAAATTAAGGCTTGTTGAATGAATGATAACCGATTGTAATTTTCAAGAAAATGGCGCTCAACTACTCCATACAAAGTCATTCTCACCTCATGGCAGAGAGGAGGCGGCGAGCGTTTTAGATCTTAGGGGATAAAAGGGTCAAATCGCAGCAGCGGCCTTGGCTGACTAGCGGCCGCAGGTCGCCCTCGACGAAAAGCGCACGATGATTGCAGATGGGAAATATCACAAGCGCGTGAGGCCCTGGCAGTCGCTGTACCGGCATCACCAGAACACGCAGCTAAAAGGGTTATGGGCCAAGCACTTCAGGCTGGGTCAGCATCAGGGGCACATTAACCCCGGAGGCCCCCCAAGACGGCCATTTCAGTTCATTTTTGGAGCTGAAATTAAGAGAATTAAAAATGATGTAACATCAATAATCCACTTATCTGGGAGTCAAGATGTCAGCAGTAAAAAGTGCCAATAAGGGAATCGACTGGGCAGATTTAATGCATTTAACCATTCCATTTTCCCAACTTGGGGTGGGGCCCGATTTTGCTTGGCAGGGCCCCTTATTTTACCAGGCCCCTATGCCACAGGATTGCCTAGGCATTAACTGGCCCCTGCTCAGCACACTGGGAGTGCAGCTATGCCAGCTGCAGCTCATCCAGGGCTTTATATCTGAGGTCAGACCCATCAAGTGCCAGTGCTTAGCAAGTTACAATCATTGTCCCAAAGGTGGCGCTGCAGAGGGCAGCAGCTGTCTCACTGAGGTAGCACACGGCGAAGCAGCACAAACCCACTGGCAAAACACTGCGCTCCATCAGGACCAGCACCTCATGGCAAGAGAGGGTTTCTTCCCACTGACAGTAAAACTCAATAACATGGTTCAGACCTCTGGGACACACACACTAACTCACCCAGCATCTCATTTATCCATGTATAGGTAGAAAATTCAGAATGATTAAGTTATTTCTCCATTGTCTTGTTTTTATTGCTCTGCTGCAAAGCACCAAACTCATATACGATTGTCTGCTATATCCAGTATGTTATCATATCTCTTTGTTCAGTGTGGTTATTTTTCATGCTTTGTAACACACACACACACACACACACACACACACAAACACAGGGCCTAATAAAACTGATTCTAAAGTCTCCAGCATGGACACCACCAGGCTGTCCAAAGTAAATGGTGATGTTGGACCTCAGTTCTTAGGAGGAGAAAGTCATCCAGGGATCACGACCACAAAGTTCTCCAGGTGGAGACCGGGTGCAGGCTTTGTGATTTAGACAGCAGGAAGGGGATTGTGAGGTAAGTATGGACCAGAGCTCAGCCAGAGGATGGGAAAGGTGCACCGGGCCGTATTTGGGTTAGGTGTGAGATCGTGGCTAGTGGGACGATGACCTGTGACGACAGCAACATACTTAATTGTTCCTGGTGCTAACTGGCACCAAGCAAGCTGCAAGCTTTTTGTGAAACAAACCAAACACTGACTAAACACGCAGCATGAATGCAAGGGTCCTCGGTTCGCTGTAGATCCTCCCACGGACAGGACAAGAGGCACGGCAGCGGGGTGTCCGGGTGTGAAGCCATATCCTATTACGGCATAATTCTGGGCTTTCTGGGGTGTTTGGGTGAGACTGGAAACCAAACATGCTGAATACTTAAGCACACAGCCAGATAAACCTTGCGAGTGCCTTTGGACCTGAGACCACAGACAAACAAACAAAACTAAACACCAACAGAGAGAATCAATACAAACATGATTTACTCACGCTGTAACCTTAACTCGCAAAAGTGCTAGACGAGAAAGACTTTCTTCCTTTCGGTGTTTTCACACTATAAAATCCATTTAGCAGAAAAAACTGTATTTTATTCCCGTCTGCCCGAAAGGTTCTACCGTGTTGCTGCTATGGCTGACTGAGTACGAGCAGATCTCACTGCAAGGGCCTATATCCCGGACCCGCAAGGCCATTCAGCCGAACGGGGGAGTTTCCACAGGCCCTGCTGAGGAAATTGGCTACAGGAGGCTGAATGAGAGTTAACAGAGCAGAAAACTGAAGGCTTTTATGTGATTTCGAGGCCGAAAAACCACGAAGGGGAAATTGGAATAGATAAAATGTTAGGGAAGCAAATGAAAATGCCTTTGAATCGAAAATGTACACAGAGTGTGACAGATACACACAGTCGTCACTTTGCAAACATTTTTCCTCGGGTTCAGCATCTCCAAGCTGCCACAATCTACAGAGAGTAAACAACACGTCCACTTCAGGCTATTTATGGGGCTTCACTTGCTATAAAAGAGACATTAACTGGCTGGAGTAGATCAGCACTGATGGCTGTACCTGCAGGGGTTACATGCCTCTGAGTGCTGGCCAGACGGGAGCTCACACACACATTCACAGACCGCCGCGAGTCTGTGCACCTTCAGCAATGATTAACTGATAACAAACACAAGATATGCTGCTCTGTCCTCCACCGCAGAGCTGCTTCAGCTGCTCATGATGAACATCTGCGCTAACTGGCCAATTACGGCTGAGCAAACAGCGGCGGGGTGCCTGCCTTCCTGCACAGGGCAGCTCTTCAGCGTGAATTGTTCCAATACGCCGCTGGGCTGGATCCACTGGCACCGGGCCGCACTGGTGAACAGACACCACTGGGGCTCAGCTTGGAAAGAGCTCAGGTGCATCTCGGAGGTTAATAAAGGTCAGCTGGGCCACAACTGTACAGCTTCCATCAATAAAGGGGGCACCGGTGATGCCTGTGACTCATCGTGAGGGGGGGGCAGCTGTGGGAGGCTCTGCGTCGCCCTCTGGCTGAAGGGCAGAGTGCCACACTAAACATCCCCGCATGGTGAGTCACCGGCAGAGGATCAAAGGGAGACGTGGGCCCCAGACCGGGGAGGGGGCACAGGTGTGGTGCCTCCCCCCTCAACTGGAGGAGAACTGCCCCCAGATTTAGATCACCTTGCTCTCCAACGGGACGGTGTTTCCAAAAGATCCGACCCACTTACAGTATTACAGGGAGTACCAGACAGACCCCCCCGGCCGGTCCTCAAGGGAAACAAGACCGTTATAATCTGCAGATGTTCTAAGACATTTTGATCTTTGATCTATAAAAGGAGCAATTTCAGTAATTCCTCCTTTAAATGTCATAGTCACTTATAATAATATAATGTGTGGTTTCCCCGCTGTTGGCTTTCTGGTGCTTAACATATCGAACTCTTGTTTGTTTGAATGTTCCTGCAATTAAGCTACAAGCCGAGAGTTATTTATGCCTGATTCGTTAAGTGATTCCACTGGGCAGTGGCAGGATCGCAGATCAATAGTGAATTAAGGGTGTCTGTTAACCTGCCGGGGAAATCCTGCCCTCATCCCGTTTCTGGAACATTGCATAAATTACCAGTATATAAGAAAGGAAACATATTCTCCTAATAATGCAGCATCACCTGTAACCGTACAAACAAATGTGCTTAAAAAAAGAGAAGAGAAAACAAATCTAATCTAACGTCAATAACTTTAATCAAGCTAATTAACTGTCTGTAAAGATTTGGACGGGAGCAAATCTCAGAAGGAGATCTCAAAAGCAAATACAGCTCTGGGTTCTGAGTGTTCGCTTCATTCAGCCAGAACATCACTCACCTTCAGCTCCATCAGCACTGCTTACACAAGACGCCGGTCTCAGGCCCTAAAAGCAATGCTGGCTATCTTCTAATCAACACACACACATTAGTCCACTATGACCGTTACAACAAATGAACATTCTCCAGGAACAGACGACATCCATATTTATAACATATGCACTTGAGGTTTATAAAGGCGTGTAAATACTTCTGGGTCCCCCGTGAAGGTGCAGGGGCAGGCAGAGTGAGAGACAGCTCTGGTAAGCTAAAGGCAGTCAGCAGCTGAAACTATCACGATGGTCACGGCCTATTTTGGAAGATAATACATTGACTAATTAAAAGATGAACCTGAAATGAATCCTGGGACGAATCGCTAATCACAGATATCGTGATTCTCATATTAAGAAATGAAAAGTTTACCATCATGCCCATTGGGAAATGATTCATTCAGCAAATGCTACACAAATACTTGCCAGGGCCTTTTAAGTTCAGTAACAGCCGGTGGGATGTTGATTCTTTAATTATACAGTCTTGTCTCATCCTCACCAAAGTGGGAGATGTGTTTAACTGGGTAATGGATGGGCTGATTCCTAAATCAGGTCCACATTCCTTCAGACAGCGATCATCTTCCTAAAATTATTCCACATCCCGTCCTTCAGCCGTTGACTGTCATGATTCGAAAGCGATTTGTAAGCTTGCTGACAGTTACATTTAAGTTGTTAAAAAAGCGAAAGGAACAGAGTTCCCGTTTGTTGTTCAGGTATCCTATGTGTGTACTGTGCTCTTTATAAATTAGTCTGCACCACGTGTATTACTGTCTTTGCACTGTGATGCCTGCTGTGTTTTTGTATAGGTGCATTTTATGCACCTGAATGCAAGAGAATTTCCCACCTGGGATCAATGATCTTATCTTAAATACGTGTTAAAACCAATTCACAACTGAGGGACAGCTGGTGAAATTAAACCGAAAAATGAAAATTAAACTCATTCAGATATTGGCAGACAGAGATTGTCAGCAGCTAAATCCCTGTCAGTATCGATCGGCTGATTTAGTATTAGCCCAATCGGTACTGATGGACGGCACACATGAGCGACGGACTAAAGACCCATCCATCCAGGTGATTTAGAGAGGAAGGAAGCTGAGTGATGCAAGTCTGCAGTGAGGTATCTGTGACGGCGGTTTCTTAAATCAAGGCTGCTCTCTGTATAGTGACAGTGTTTCGATCCTGTGATGGACCTTTAGAATACCTCCATGAGAGGAAGTATGAGAGATGTCTTTACTTTCTGTGGGCCACTAGGCCGGCAATAATGAGTAGATCCGCTGAGCACGGAGAAACGCAAACCTGAACCAGCGGATCGATCAATGAAGCCACAGCACCAGTGAGCCTGGGAACGTCTTCCTTACCGAGTTGAAGCAACGCTTCTCTTCTGAGCCTTTGAAGTGGAACGGCTGCCTCGTGTGGCACTTCTGCATGAAGTCCCTGAAGAAGATGTTGACGTCTCGGATGGGGATGATGCAGACGGCTGAGCTGGCGGAAGTTTCCGGAGAGTCCGGCCGGCCGCGTGCGAAGGCAGCGAAGAGCACGTCCTCGCTCTCATCCAGGCCCATCTCCTCGCGGAGCGCCCGCCCGGGCCGGGCCACGTGGGCGGCCTGCAGGACGTTGAAGACCTCTACGCGGGCAGCCCGGCGGCGCCGCTTCTCCGTCAGGATGCACTCGAAGGGCAGCTCGGCGTAGCGCCGCAGCTCGGGCTCGGAGGCGCAGATGCGCACGATGCGCGTGTGGAATGCACGGGAGCTGCGGTCCTCCGGCTGCACGGTCAGGAAGAAGGCGTGCGGGCCGCTCTGGAAGGCGTGCACGTACCGGATCAGGAAGCTGTCAGGCAGCTGGGGCACGAGGTCCATGTATGACTGGTTAGAGAAGAAGTGGAAGCCGTCTTGGGTCTCCTTCATGCGCCGGATGGAGATGGCATGGTGAGCCATAGGGGGCGCCACTGTGTTCCCCACGAAGAACCTGACGACGCCCCCGCTCTCGATGCTGAGGATGCGGGTCCCGGCAGGGCTGGCGATGCAGTCGGGACACCCGCGCCGCCCCCCGTTGGCCTTGGGGGTGTACATGCACTCTACCTGCGGGGTGTGCCGCCCACCATCCAGGACATACCGGAAGCAGACTCCGCTGTGGGCGGATCCGCAGCTGAAGAGCTCCTCGTCGTAAAAAGTCTCCATGAGCAGGGCTATGTTGACGTTGTCCTTCAAGCTGCTGGCAGAGGTGTTGGTCTCCTCGCCGCAGTCTTGGCAGGGGGAGCAGGACCTTCCCTCCATCACAGGCCCCGTCTTGTACTCAGAGACCTTCCGTAAGTCTTCATCCAGCAAGTAGATCCTGTTTGTTGCTCCCACATAGACACGGCCATCGTACGCCACGAGACTCTGAATGGGGGCGTCTGCCGCAAAGCTGGGCAGAGCGTATTTCATAGAAAGATTGAGCCTGGAACCTTCTGAGGTCTCTTCACACTGCCCGCTGGCCCCGAGCGGCAGCGCCCCCAAATGCAAGTAGATGGAGATGCAAGCAGACAGCAGCGTGCTGGTCCTCATGCCGGCCCTGAGGAAAGAGAGGCAACAAGGAACAAAGAGTCTGACTCAGGAAGAACACCATTAATCACCGGAATCAGCACAGGTTTCTGATGCATTCAAAATGGATCCGTTCCAGATTGTACAAAACTGCAAAACTCTAAACCAATAAATGACCAAGTCACAAAAATAAGTCATTGCAGGTGCTTGTAAAGATAAAATTAAATATGCTGTGTCCCGACTTTGAACCACTTCTTATTACTGATTTGCAATAGTGAATCGTCCATGCTCGAGGAGTGGTGCACTAAATCGGGAAAGGCAACGACGGAATCGGAACGCTCAGACTGTTAGTAAAGCTGGTTATCTGCTTAAATGGTCTTCTATGTGGGTGTTTTCTCGTCCAGTGATAGGTTCTGGCTTCGGCTGACAGAGTTAAGGATTTATCAGATACTAAACATGCTCAGATTTGCCAAAGTGAGTTTCGTAAACGCGCTTTTGAAACGCCATAAACAGACTGAAAAGATAAATGCCAACGCAGTACTTAAAATATGAGTACTTTTAAAGTACCCCTTTTCAGTTTAACCCATTATTCCGTTACAGATTAATATTATTTATATTTTCTTTGATTAGATGTAAATGTGCACATAAAATGTGACCAGCATAAACCATAAATCAACCAGAAATATCCAAAATTATATGATTCAACGCAAAATTCTTAATTTCAAAGTAAGGAGGAGATGCCCATACTTCGTAGTTTGTAGTATAAATATCCAACATTTCAGTGGACTTAAAATGCATGAATGTTAAGTCTCCTTATGAAGCCCAGGAGCTGAATCTACAGGAGCAGTAATACAGAAACACGACCAAACGTTAAGTTTTTACAGAAACTCCACGTGTATTCAAGAGTGCCTTATCTCATTTCTGAACGTAATAACTAGTCGGTATTTAGCCAGAATTACATAGTCAAAAAACTGCGTAAAATTGTTAAACCTAGAGCCACGTCGTTAACGCTTTTTTCAGTGTACGGTTTAACAAAAAATGCACATTAGAAGTTTAAAACCCTTTTACCTCCGCATGTTGTTTGCAGTCTGTGCGGTTTCTGGGTTTGGGTTCAGATCATGCCGAAACGCACTAGGTGCACAGCGAGCGAACTGGCTCCGGGATGCTGCGCAGATCATTCATAGAGTTTCCCTTTCTGGTGGCACTATCTGCAGCTCAGGTCCTTAACTTAGAGCTTCCCCTTCTGGTTACAATATCTCCGCCTTTCGCTCCCGCCTTGCTGGCGCTCGGCGATCTGCACTCTGTCAAATGCAGGTGAGCCCGGGGGGTGTCACCCTCAGCTGGGGGTGTCCCCATCAGCATAAAAAACCAGCCCCGAAAGAAGAGGTGGAACCTTCAAATAAGCATGTATCTATAAATTTAATGAGAAATATATAAAATATCTTAAAGGTGTAATTACGCATTCCGCATCCGGGGCTAATAATGGTGTCTGGGTCCATATCAAATATGCGATCTTGTAAGCTCTACATAAAGTACAAAACCGTAAAATGGCAGGACAACATGTAATCGAAACACCCTCTTTCTGAGAAGATGGTATCAAAGCACACATTCTCTTTAAAAGTACACAAGTCGTTTATCAAAACTTGAGTTTTATGACAGTGCCATATGCTGTGTAGGACTTTTGCTGCTTGGTAAATATTTTGTATGTATTATTACGGTAAACCTGTTATGGACCCCGTTAGCAAACTGTTGTTCTCGCTTTGTTTTACACTGCGTGCCAGATCTTCAGAGCAAAACACTGCAATTTTTTTTACATTTATACAAATTAAGGCTCATCACACAACGTGGCTCCAGTATAATATTCCATGGAGGCTGTGTCTCTGCAATCGTACCATGTAGCTTACTGTGACTCTCTGTCGCTTTCTGTCGAATTGAAAGTTTGTTCTTTTTTTGGTGCAGGTATGTTCCGTATGACCTGCACCACCCGTTTCAAAAACAGGTTACCTGTACCTGTCTGTCCCATTATATTGCACAGTATTAGTATTAGTAATGTACTCCCTACAATGCATTATTGTCCGTTTGTCTATTTGCACATCCCACAAACTATATACCTCGTCCTCGTATCGCACTACTTATTATCAGGGTTGCCAATTTTAGTCAGCTGGCTGGCGTGAGATTTTCAATTCGAGACTGTCTGCACACTCATTTACATGTATGTAACAGTTTTATTACCTTGTTAATTGTCTGTAGGGTTTGCAGACTACCCCAACAATTGTGATTGTATTGTAATATTGGGTTTATAATGGAATAATATTAGCTGTAAGATTTCTTGCGTGTATATATTACCATGTCTTTTTTATTCTTATAATGTCTTGTGCTGTATTGTACTTTTCTTTGTTTTATCCCCACATGTCCCCGACCCCCCAAAAAACTGTATTTCTCAAATGTAAGGTTGACGACCAATTACCCATTTCATTACGCAAACGATTGATTTTTCTCTGTCGCCATCTACTGTTGAAAATGAGTATAGGCCAACATATATACTATATTGCCAAATGTATTGGGACACCTGCCTTGACTCACACATGAACTTCAATGACATCCCATTCTTAATGCGTAGGCTTTAATATGGAGTTGGCTCACCCTTTGCAACTATAACAGCTTCAATTCTTCTGGGAAGGCTGTCCACAAGGTTTAAGAGTGTGCTTATGATGTTTATGGGAATTTCTGACTATTCTTCCAGGAGAGCATTTGTAAGGTCAGGCAAGAAGGCCTGGCTCACAGTCTCCACTCTAATTCATCCCAAAGGTGTTCTGTCAGGTTGAGGTCAGGGCTCTGTGCAG
>JAODKE010000001.1:8040638-8054742 GCA_026779605.1 Mormyrus hasselquistii
ACCCAACCCCTGAAAAACAGCCCCACACCATAATCCCCCCTCCACCAAACTTTACACTTGGCACAATGTAATGCAGGCAGGTACCGTTCTCCTGGCAACCACCAAACACAGACTCGTCCACTGGATCGGATTCATCACTCCGCAGAACACATCTACACTGCTCTAGAGTCCAGTGGCAGTGTGCTTTACACCACTGCATCTGATATTTTGCATTGCACTTGGTGATGTAAGGCTTGGATGCAGTTGCTTGGCAATGGAAACCCATTCCATGAAGTTCTCTACGCTGCTCTTGAGCTATGTGTGTGGACTGAAACCAGTCCATGACAGAGACAAGGCTGCCAGACACAGTGAGAGCACACACATGCGCACACACACACATACGCACGCATGCACGCACACACACACATTAGTCATATATATCTATCGTTGTGGAGACAGGTTTCACCACATTGTGGGAACATTTGGGACAGTAGATGAAAGTGCAAGTGTACCTTTTATATTTTTCTTAATCACAACCACCTGCCCAGGTGAGTAAATACGCTGCTAGGATAAGATAAGATAAGATAAGATAAGATAAGATAAGATAAGATAAGATAAGATAAGATAATCTTTATCGATTCCAGGTGGAAATTCTCTTGCACACAGCAGCAACACACGTAAAGTGCACAGACGCAAACATACGGTTCACAACAAAGACAAAGAGCAAAGACAAAGATACACACTGCAAGCACATATTAAAAGTACACATTGCGCAAATAGAATACCATTCAGGAAATACATATTTAAAAATTGACGGGTGGTCTACGTCAAATTAAAAACCGAAATCACGTTTAATAAGTCAAAGATGAGATGACTACATGATTTATGGGGGTGGGGTGGTACCCCAGGAAGAGGCGTTGTAGGTCCTGATTACTCAGGGAGGGAAGGATCCCCAACAGTGCTTCTTAGCATAGCATGGCGGAATTACCCAATGGGTAATAGTGCTTCAAGAGCGCGCCCCCTGGAGCGGGTAGGCAGTATTGCTTACAATGTTACCCAGTTATGTCTGTTATCACCTATTCAAATACCCGTTCGATTACAGGTACTTTTCGCTTTTCTCAGCTCAGTAGGGTTGGGGCTGCATCAGGTTTTTGAAGCGTGATGCCATGACGATTTATTTAAAAGTGACTGCACGTCACTGCTGACTAATTACGATGGGCAGCAAATTAATCAACATAGATCGATAGATTAGACACTCAGCAGGATGTTCCTGCCACAGTTCACCCTGACTAATGTCTCAGGCCTTTGGACTTAATCAGGTTACCTTTGTGGTTTAATCGTCTTTGTCAATATAACCGTGATTTAATGGGTTTCTGTAGTCAGCAACGTTAGAAAGGTTAAATTAAACGTGAAACAACTTGTCTCGATCATTTAAAAATGAACTTAAAGTATACGTGTCAGTTGTGTAACTGCCATTAGGGTCAGTTATGCTGTTTAAAGTTTAATTCATCTAAATATAAGAATAATTTAAACATGACTTAAATTCCAGCATTATTTGATTTAAACGAATATTTTATTAATTAACATAATTATAATTAAAGGGATATGTTTGTAAGGATCTTTATTATTTCTATAGCGGAACTAATCTTACGTTTGGGTTGGGGTCTCGTCAGTTTTGTTTGTTAACATTTTCGTTTTGCTCAGTTAAGCGAAGCACTTAATGTTATGCGACTGAGAAAATGTTTTAAGTTATAGTGTCCATATTCATGGAGATTTTAGTTATTGGATAAGCTGCAATCATAAGATTTCTTTCTTTTACTCCTCTTGAATTAACGCGGCCAATGAGGTACAAGAATTTATGTCAAATTTGCAAGTTAATGACGTGTGCGAGCTGTATTTATGCTCGTGTTAGGTTATTTCTAGGAAAATGCCTGTGTTTTACTGATTCATTTTATGATTTATGTGCTTTATTTTATCTAGATCTCACGGCATGCTCGACTGGATGGATTTACGAATAAATGGCCGTGAACAGAGATCAACTTGTGTTGGTAATTGAGGGGAGTTACAAGCTGTGTGGTCAAATAAAGGATCAGTAAAAGACTGAGAAGTACACCAATAGACATTAATGTGTGATTTACATTGATAATGGGACAACGGATTAAGATGCAGCTTAGTATGCTTTTGACAGTGTATTTTTGCAAATCCACACGTTATCTTTACTTTTGAAGCAGGAGAGTGACACAGGTTTCAACTGACGATGGAATTGATAGCCAATTGGGCTGTGCAGACACACCAGTTTTTTTTTCGAGGTTAGGAATGGCTCGATGAAAAAAAGGGCCTTGTGGATGGAATGAATGGTGAAAGTCAGCAATGGCCTGTTTTGAGGTGAGGTGAACAAAAACATCAATCAAAATGTTTATCACTTGGCTCCAAACAGATGATACCTTCCAGAATCAGCTATAAAAATAGTCTGCATAGTTTTGTATGAAACATTCCTTTTATTCCTGAGTTACTCTTGGAAGATATTAGACTGAGAACATAATGAATATGCAGATTTCCGGGAAATCGGCCCTTGAACCTCCCACAGGCAATCCATTAGGGCATTAGACAGGAAGTGTTATGGTGCTATGGCATGATGGGACAAGCTGTTCCGTGATATAAAAGCAAAATAACATGTAGCAACGTACCCAATTAAATGTAAAATTAAAGGTGTCTGTGGGAAATATTTCTTTGTTAAGCTTTAACCAGAGAGAGGGGTAGATTATGCCTGTAACCGGCTATGAGATCTTCGAGGTGTGGACCTCGGTAACTTTTTAGAGCTTAATAAAAAAGTTGAAGCTAAATACAACCATATTAAAAATCAGCAGCTTCAAATTTCTCTTCTGAGACGAGTTAATTCAGCTGCTTAATTCAGTTTTGACTTGCTATTTAGTGTTAGTGAGAGTTGCGAGAGAGGGCACAGCCCCTCGCATCAGAACTTTCACTGGCAGTGTGAAAAGCGTGGAAGAACGTGACTGGCCTGCACAGAGCCCTGATCTCAACCCCATCGAACACCTTTGGGGTGAACTAGAACGGAGATTGTGAGCCAGGCCTTCACATCCGCCATTGTTTTGGTGTTGGATGTTGGATGTTGGATGTTGGATGTTGATTCCCCATAGCCACCCCCAGGTATGAGAAATCAACATCCAACACCAAAACAATTCAGTTAGTATAGCTTAGAACTAAAACACCAATAAAATGGAAATAAAAACAGCTCCCCTCCCCTCATCCCACTAATTTTCAAATCCTGACTGCAGCCCTGAGGCCGACGGTTATTTCAGTCTTGTTTCCTTTAATGCAGATCTGATCAACAGTTAATTAAATGCCCCCCTACTGATGCTTATTTAGCAGAAATGTGACATGTGACATACCATTAAGAAAGCAGGGTCAATTGGGGTTAAGGGTCTTACTTCTGTTGAAATCACTCTGCCGACGGCTGGATTCGATGGGGTTGAGATCAGGGCTCTGTGCAGGCCAGTCACGTTCTTCCACACTAGACTCACCCAATCGTGTCTTTATGGACCTTGCTTTGTGCACAGGGTCTCAGTCGTGCTGGAACAGCAAAAGGCCTTCCCCAGGCTTTCCCACAAAGTTAGATGTATAGAATTGTCCAAAATGTCTTGGTATGCTGAAGCATTAAGAGTTCCCTTCACTGGAACTAAGGGGCCAAGCCCAACCCCTGAAAAACAACCCCACACCATAATCCCCCCTTTACAGTTGGCACAATACAGTCAGGTAACATTCTCCTGACATCCGCCAATCGCAGACTCATCTACTAGACTGCCAGACAGATAAACGTGATTTGTCACACCATAGAACATGTTTCCACTGCTCCATAGTCCAGTGGCGGGGTGTTTTACACCACTGCATCCGACGCCACATCGGACTCTGTCTTTGCTGCTAGTGGTTGAGCTGTTGCACATGTGGAGTGGAATTTAAGCTGATGTAAGTGTAAATTAAAGCAAAGCTCTCATACTTCACATACCTTCTTGATGAATGTTCAGCGCAGCTGGCAGTTGACGATTAATCCATAAAGCATGTATTTTTCCATCAGGTTGTTTCTAAATTCACCAGTAGGTGGCGAAAACTTTCCAGAGTTGAGGCAGCCGCTGCTTTCTTTCTTTTTTTTTCCCCCGTGGCTTTGCTGCCTTTTCTGTGCTAATATCAATAGTTTCCTGTATGTAGTGACGAGGTTCCCTGCCTTAGGTAGTAGGGGGTTTTCTACCTTGTTTGAGCAAGGGACCCACAAATGAAAAAAGAGCAGAATAAGGGCTCCCAAAACAAGACAGAGCAGAACTAGGGACCCCCAAATGAAATAAGAGCAGAATAGGGGCACCCAAATTAAGGCTGGGCAGAGAGAAGAACCCCCCCCCCACCACCACACATATGAAGTAAGGGGGGGGGGGGGCTATAGTATTCCTTCAATATTCTGTGTTTCTCATGTTGTGTGAGTCAGACGGTAAGTCAAGGGCTCCCAAGAGCAGTGAGACCTGTATCACTTTGCCAGAGTTACCAGTCTGGTGCCGTGAGATGGATCCTCTTGTGTTTTATTCACTTTCATCTTGCTGTTCTTTTGTCGCCTCCACGCCTATTGCTTTGTAAAAGTTATAACAAAGAACTGATCACAAAAAATCTTTAAAACAGACACAAAGCCGGGTGCCAGTCAACAAGGACTATTTTACGTAAATTCCTGTATGTATCTTGGTCTGTGAATGTCCTGCAAATTGATTTCCTGCTATTTATTGTATTATGTGTCGGGGCCGTTTGTCTTTATGCTTGAAGGGAACTTGGAGGTCACTCAGAAGTCCAGTGTGTTTTACGAGGCGGGATGCAGAATGTCGACGTTTTAATGGCTCACACAACAACAACCAGGAGTCCACGAAGTAAAAGGCCATTACAATACAGACAGGTAAAGCAGATTTTAATGTGCTCAGGTTGTAGAAGTACAGTAAAAGCAGGTAAACTCCATTACACATAAAAAATATTCAAACTACGCTCTTCAAGGATAGTAGGTGTGCAGTCGCGATGTCAAGGTGAGCTGGTCTTTGCAAAAAGCAACCCATCTAACTGTCTTCAAATGAAAGTGAAGGAACATTTAAGACTGATGTATGTAGAGGTCCCAACCAGTGTCTGTGCTCAGAATGAGTGAGGCGTTTCATCTCATTTAATATACATAGATCAGTAAGGACTCAACTATCAGCGAATACAGCAAGACTGAGGTCTACCTCATGTTTACAGTGATTTTATAGGCATGGAAAGGTGAGGCTCCATTGTGGCACTTGAGTAAGATATGACAGCTTTGTGCAAGAGCTCTGCAATGGCGTTTTGAGTCAGCCTTGCGGGTCTAGTTATGTGGCGTGAAAACAGGAAATACAAGCTCGTGACAGGGTGGCTAGAATCATTCTGTCTTTGAAACTACGAGTTTCTCAGAAGCACCTGCAGCGAAGGCATAAGCGATGAACTCGTCTGCATTCACCGCCGGCGGGGAAACCTCCTCTCTGCGGCTCTCGCTTAGTGTCCCGCAACAGACCGTTGCCAAGTAAATTAGCTAAAGATGTGGAATGAGTCCCATTAAAAGCTTGGGGAAGAAAAAACTGCAGAAAGGGTAATACTTGAACAGGAAGTGATGACTGCTGATTTCCTGTATCTGTGGTCAGGGGGAGGTAATGAGGAGCTTGTGTGGGGCAGGGGGCAGTTAGATATATAAGCAGCCTCCCTACACCTGCCCCTGCTCAGATTGGAGATTTGACCGCATCCTACTGGTCCGTTCCCAGTGTTACACCTCCTTGGTCAGACGCATACGCATGCTGCCAAAGCACTTGCCGATGGCCTCGAAGAAGGGGTCGCAGAAGGTGTGGATGCAGATGGAGTAGACCCGGCTCACGCAGTGGATCTCGATCAGGTAGCTCTTGACGCATGGAACCACGGCCCAGATGTGCAGGAAGGAGAGGATGGCGAAGAAGATGCCCCAGACCAGTGCCAGCGGGATGCCCACCAGCGCCGTCAGCAGCCGGTAGCACCAGTACTTAGTGACGGTGAAGGTGGTGAAGCTGGCCTTCCACACGCCGTCGAAGCTGTAGGTGCCAGCGGGCTCGGCGATCACGTCCTCGAAGTCCACCTACAGGGGAAATTAAAAATTAAATGATGTTTTATTTGCCCGAGTGCGAGTTAACAGGAATTCATTAGCTTCCATGCGACTCATCTTGCTGTCGTACGAGATTTACACAGGAGAGAGCAAAGCTTGGGCTCAGACATTTATCCGGCACCCCTGATTGGTAAGCTGGCGCTTTGATTAGCAGCTTATTGATGTCCCATTGTTTTTAACTCCCTCTCTTTTGGCTCCAAAAATGAGCTCAAATGTCCCACTTGGGGGACCCCCACGTCAGTCTGGAGCCCACAGAGAAGTTAGTCTGTCCCTGGAAAGACTATTTCCCTAGCAGTAGGTCTGCAATGGAAGTTATATTAAAATTAACCTTGGTTGAAGAAACCCATCTGGTAGAGCAACGTGACACTAACAGACGTTTCTGATTTATCGGCGTTCAGGCACCATGCTCTGCAGATTCAAGGCAGCTTCGGGATGTAGAGCCCAGCCATCTTGGCCTATAGGAAGCGGTGTCCAAACATGGCCGCTCCATTCGGACACAGAGCCACTTCCCCTCTGAGACTTAGGCTCTTTTTTTCCGGGTGAATATTTGGTTGCATTTTGCTTAAATCTATAATTGTTAAAAATATGAACCGCTTTAACCAGAGTAACAAGTCAAAAAGCAGGACAGCTGGGAGCCCATGTGATAAATCGCTGCTTGTCACAGCCCCTGGATCGCGTGGTCCCATTTTCCAGCATATCTGTAGTTTATGGGGCATAGATTTTCTCCGTCCTCTGATTTTCTTTGATTAGTGGATAGAAACAGCCTGAGAACTTTTTTGATGACACACAATCATGCGGCCATAATCACTTGACTACAGTTATATTTGGATCCCATTTTTATTTTTGCTTGGATATCTGGTGTATTCGTAAACTTTACACACGGGATCCCACTGTGCGTAAACTGCATGAAGACCACGCAATAATCCATGTGCATAAAGTAAATAAAGAAGACGCAGGAATCCACTGTATGTAAACTGCTCGGACGAGTCAATGCCGAGAATAACTCGCTTCTCGCTTCGTGAATGTCACAGGCTGTCCCAGGATCTTTGCTGTGGCTCCTTACAAATATCTGCCTCCTGCTGTAGTGTTTTTTCAAATTTATTATCCATCTGCTTAGCGCTGGATTCATTATGTTTGTATAAAAGTTCACACTCGGGAGTAACTGATCTCACGGCTTTAAATAAACCCGTGCGAACTGGCTGCATCGGAACGGGCGGATCCCTGAAGCTACCTTATCTTTCATGTTTGCAACAGATGTTTGGAGCGCCAGTCTTTGCTGATGGATGAACGATTCCTTGGAATCAACAGCTCTTCCTGCAAATATTTAATGTTCCATTCTGAAATGTCGTGTATGGGTAAATATTTATATATCAGTAACACAATGTTTTACGAACTCCATCAAGCACAACAAGAACATCAATGCAATAACCAAAGAATTAACGCTTCTTCAACAGGTGTTCTAAAATGCAATAAAAGACCACTTCAAGCAAAAAAATTATAATTATAACTGTAATAAGCACCACTTAAGCAAGAAACAAACTAGCCAAATAATACATGCAACGCTTCGCACGTTACTGAAATGTCCAATTTAGACTGCAGAACAACGTAAAAGATATTATTATTTATTGTTATTCACATTACTGATGGCGCGCGGTTACCGTAGACTCCTAACTCGCGCTGAGTTCCTGCGGGTAACGGCGACTTGGACTAACCTTCACCACGTCGTCGTTCAAGTGCTTGGGGTCCCGATTAACCAGGTCAATTTCCTTCGTGTGAACATCTTCCAGGGTCTTCTCCTGAATGCTGTCGTTATCCATAGTTTTATTATTAGGTTTGTATATATTTCCTTGTTTCCTTATGAATGGCGAGTGGGGGAAATCCTTTGATTACGTCGAAGTCCAGAGAAAGGGAAAAGTTAAAGGGTGTTAAGACAGGGGGGCTATATCAGCGTCTAAACCTACAGCTTGCCGCAGACCTAGATGGTTATAAGTGGATGAAAGGTAACACCACACCCATCTGGAGTAATGATGGGTGTCCCACCACAAGGGGGCCTCGGGAGCACTCCTGGGTAATACCCCCGCCCCCGCCCCAAGTACGACCCACTAACGCCGTACATGAGTTTCCAGCACAGCGATACAAGGCGCACGTAGTAAGCTAAATACATAAAACTTGCTATACTTTTTCAGCGAAATACGCGTTAGCCAAATATAAGCTGACAATGAAGACTGACAATATAACTGAAAAGGAAGAAAAAATGCAAAAAAAAAAAAAACCCGCAAAAGTAGATTCACTTTTATGAAGAATCATGCTTTTGCCAGATTATGTGACATAGTCCGAGCTCTTAAGGCAACGCAAGCGTTTCATCACACACACTTCACAATGTGCGTTTTGTTCGTCTGAATAAAATATTGTGCAATGCATGAAAGTCTAAAAAACGATGTGTTAATTTTGTAAGTTTATCTTATCGGGCTTGGTAGTCCTACCTCAGGTGCTTCGTCTTTGATCCCTCCTGTCATGCTGTCCCGAGTGCGAAGCGATCGTGCGCTTGTGAGCAGCACTTAGGCTTTTCAGAGGCGGCGCGCGGGAGGCGTGGGGACCAGGCCAGTCCGACCGAGCGAAGACGCGTCCAGACCGGAGCGCGCGTGTACGCGGCTGCCAGCTGCGCGCCCTTCAGGAAGATGACGTTTGTCTTTCTACCTTTCGTGTATTTATTCACCTTCTCCGCCTTGAATTTACTGTTTAGGGGCACTTCAAAGGACATGCGTGTCTGCAAAATATTACTTATTAAACGTTATTAGTGTGACATGAACAAAATCTTGCTGTTTATTAGTACTGCGTATGTACAGAATTTCTTGACACCTTTCCTATTGGGTCAGGTCAGAATGACCTACCCAGTTTAATCTTTATAGGGATTTATATCTTTGAATACATGTATTAAACCCCAGTCGTAGAATTACACTGTAGAATTTTAACTAGGTGTGAAAACATCATAAATGTGTTACGGCAGGGCATGGTGCAGGCAGGAAAAGTGATGGCTGTTTTTATTATTGTTGTTAGTTGTCCGATATTACAATAACACAACTGCTTCACTTTGCCAAAAACACCCTTACAGAGCATTAAAACAGGTCAGCCGTAACAAAAGCTAAAGAAAATCATACATAAAGCACACAGATCCGTATTACAGTCACAAGTTCAATCCCAACCTTGCATCACAGATAAGACGACACCTGTGTATATACCCTGTAATTTCAGGGTAAGTGGTTCCTCGAATAGCACAAGCTTGACTATTGGGAATTATAAAATTGTAATTAGTGCGTCGTCCACCCAAGAGTACCCAATTAATCTCCTCAACACTCTGTGACACTCAAAATGGCTATTTCAGCGTAACAAACATTTAATATGCATTTGTGTTTATATTCATTCTTTTGTTATTATTTTCCAGTATCATATATTACATTTTGTAGTGATACACAAAAAAGTACCAATTTGTACCCTTGAGGGTACAATTATGTGTCACCGGAGCTGTACCTTTAAGGGTCTTCCAATTGTACCCTAGCTGCACAATCTACCTGCGCTGTGCCCTGTGTTTCTAACAGTTTATAAAGAAACATTTAATAGGCACATTTATGTTGAAAAATAAGAAATTAAAACAATATTTTAAAAAACAATAAATGTACCTTCTGTTTTGAGCTCTTACTGTAAAGAATTGTTATTGGAATCGGTACTCGCCCTCATTTCATTTAATTTCATTGACATGGTTCTCCTGTATTTGGATGGTACTTGTTTCGTCTGGATTTCTTCACTTGGATACCCGGTATGGGTAATTATTTATTGCTCGTTAAGGCGGGAACTCGAATACCAAAGTACAGTGAAAATGCCACATAGTACTATTCAGTGATATGCCACATTTTGTTCATATGACACCAAATGTTGCAGACAAGTACTGTTCATATTAATACATTTGTTTTACTCTCTAAATGAATAAAGTGAGCAAAGGGCGTTGCTCATAAGCTCGTTCCTCCGAGTGAAAGCAACAGCCTCTGGAGTTTCCCACGTCTCAGTGATCCTCAGCCTGGACACTAAGCGCCGCAAGGCAGCGGCCTGCGCTCTGGAAGAAGGGCTCGATGAAAAGCAGAGTCCAGCTGCTCCAGACGGTTCTGACCGGGGATACGGCCATGACGCAGCTTCGCATCAGAGGCGCGATCAGCCTAAGAATGAAACACACCGTGTCACTGCTATAGCACTAAGGGCACTAGGGCTAATCTCACTGGACAGAAATACTTTTCATGGGTGATGATTCCCCAGTGTAGACTACTTCACATTTAATTCTTATTTTCCTTCAATATCCGCTTCCTTGATACATTCGTCCCAGAATGAGCGCATGCGCACCTGTTTGGATTTGCACGCTCTAGGGGCCAATTCAAGTCACTACCGTGTTGTTATCTATAATTACTATGCGTTTCCGTAGCATTTAAAATGTGACCCATTAATCTTTGTAAATAACCGAGAGAAACGCATCACAGAGTACATGTACAATTAAATTTAACGAGACTACCTACACGAATTAGAACTTAAATATAAAGCAACAAAAACGTGATATGCTCTGCCTGAATGTCTAAGGAGGTTCTTGAGAGGCATTGGGAAAATAATTATTTTATATTGATATCAAAACAACAAAATCATACCAAATATTTATACAGCTGGTGACGGCGAACAGAAGCCCGGCGATGAACGACACTGGCACAGCGAGCAGAGCGGTGAGCAGCCGGTAAAACGAGTATTTCAGCAGGTCCAGCGCGGCGTGGCTGCAGATCCACACCGCGTCAAAACTGCGGACGCCGGTCGGCTCGCCGATGATGTCGGGAAAGCCAACCTGCGTGCACACGCACACACACACCTGTGTTTAGGGACACACCACAGCACGCCGCCTGCTGCGACGGAGCAAGTCGGCACCCCTATATATGGGGGTATGATGACCATGACCCGACCTAAAAAAGCGACTTTCATACAATTTCAAACAGTTAAATGAATCGCCCCTGCGTGACTGCAACTGACACGAATGCAACCCGGATAAAGTCTGCACACAAACAGTTTTCAGCCCAGAGTGGTGATGCACCTTTACCTGCAGCTCTGTGTTTATGCCGTGAGGATCTCTGTCTTCAGCCACCCGGGACACCTTCTCATTCCAACCCAGAATCGGTCTCATTTTTCGGCTGAGATTGCCGCCATCATCACCGTCAACATGATCCACAAGTACCTTAGTGTCGGATTTGCCTTTTTCGAGGCCCATTTCGAGCGGACTAGAGGCATTCGGTAGCGCGCTTCGCGGCAGCGCGCTTCACGGGAGCAGCACCTAGGTGAGGGCACACGCCCAACGCGTGAAAGGGTAAACACGTACCGTGCGGGCTGTACGCTCAAATGGGTATAATTCACTTGTAATGGATTGAATATACTTTTTGATACCTGAATTGCATTTTACCTGCCTAATTGCTGTGTGTGTACCGTAAGGCAGGCTGTATGAATGCCAAAAGAAAAAAAAACGTAAATGCATCTTAGCAATGACGAAATAGTCGGCTACTTTTTGCTACTTAATCCCGAAGATGTTTGCTAATGTGGAAACACGGTGGGTAACATGGGAAGTGCCTCACATTAACATCTTCGCTCTCGGTATCTAGCACAAACATGCGCGAAGCCTGCTTCCCTCCAGCGTCATGCTGATCTCCAAAATGTAATCAACATGGATGAGGTTAATTCCACTGATACTCTTAGCCTGGGCCTAAATGTCAGGTTAGAATGTCCTCATCCCAGACGCTTGGTGCTCAGCCTTGATGGAGGAAGTGTAGCAGGAGGAATGTGACAAGCCAGTTATGTTACCCCCCCTTCAACCCCGGGCCTAGTTACCCACAAGGCATTGTTGGTACAATGAGAAAGAAGGCCGGCTGTCCCTCAAGCATTATTTGTATGTAGCTGTTCTAAGATTGTATTGTAGATACAGATTCCCATGACTACATCCAAACAAGGGGGGGAGGGTGTAGTCATGTCCACTTGTTTGCTTTTTAAAAACAGATATAACCTATTGTTAATAATGACAGGAATATAATTTGGGCTTTAATAAACACAAAAGAATCAACAAAAAAATAGCAGTTTGCATGAAATTGTCAGTATTTTCTGTGATTCAGCATCACCACATTCTTAATGCTTCCCCCCCCCCCCCAGTCCTGCGGTCATGCAGTGACATCCTCCAGGAGGTGAGTGTTAAGCGTTAATGAGGGGTGTGCATTCCCTGAAACAAGAGCGCTGTCAACGCAGCGTCCCAGCCCAGCTCCGCACAAACAGCCCCTTCCTTTTATGCTCTTGCACAAGACTGGGATTATATTTATAACGCGGGATCTGGTGTTAGGCGGTAAAGCAAGCCAAGCGGCATCTGCTCCCGCCAGCTATGTAACCTGATAATGAGTCTGTCTTTTACAGAAAAGAATCACCTCTTGCTATAAACAATGGCAGAGCGCTGGAATTTCTGTCTCCGCCTTGTTTTGCTGGGGGCCTGGGGTGTATGGGTTAGGGTGGTGCCCAAGTAAAAAGTGGGGCAGGGTCAGACAGCACTGGAGGATGCGGGGGGGGGGCATCTGGCTCACGTTCCACTCCAGCTCAAACTTGGATATGTGTCTTTTAGTCAAAGTATTAATATTTCTGCAACTTTGTTTCCACTGGTAACCAAAATACAACACTGTGCCTGTATTATGTTGCAAATTAAGATCGAAAAACAAATAGTATGTAAGATTAGATTGGATTAGATAAACGTTACTGATGCCAGGGGGGAAATTTTTGTGCGTACAGCGGTGAGGTTCACAGTGCACAGACAAACATACATTCAGTGCAAGAGAGACAAGCTGAAAAGACTGTGCACAAGTACAAGACAAGTACATGTGGTGCAAACAAAAATGTACAAAGTACACAAACAGAATTCATTTATTGTTCTATACCACAGGTCCTACAGTATGCAGGGTCATGAGGGTCTGGAGCCCGTCTCGCAAATGGATGCAAGGGCGCGCGCGCACACACACACACACACACACACACACACACATACAAGTTGATCTTCCTATCTAAATGGGGACCATCCATTCATTTCTATGGGAAAAACCCTAATCCCAATCACGACACCCTTAACCCCTACCCATCCCTAATCCTAGCCATAAGGAACCAACCCAAATACAAGACTTTTGGCATTTTTACTTTTTTGATTGCATTCACTGATTTTTATAAAACTGGGGTTATTCAAAAGATGTCCCAAAAAGTAGGGGAATTTCAGGTTTTACTACACTTTGGGAACAATTTGGTCCTCAAATGGGATATATGCAAACCAACACACGCACACACAGTCCACATATTCATATCTTCATGAAGACTTCCCCTTCATGTCATACCCTAATCCCAACTATGACAGCCTTAACCCATACCCAGCCCTAATCTTAACCATAAGTAACTAAACAAAATATAAGACTTTAGGTCTGTAGGTTTTTGATTGCACAGTTTTGTTATATACACTACATTGCCAAAAGTATTGGGACACCTGCCTTTACACATGCATGAGCTTTAATGACGCCCCATTCTTAATACATAGGCTTTAATATAGAGTTGGCTCACCCTTTGCAGCTATAACAGCTTCAACTCTTCTGGGAAGGCTGTCCACAAGGTTTAGGGGTGTGTTTATGGGAATTCCTGACCATTCTTCCAGGAGAGCATTTGTGAGGTCAGGCACTGATGTTGGATGAGAAGGTCTGGCTCACAGTCTCAGCTCTAATTCATTCCAAACGTCTTTGTCGGGTTGAGGTCAGGGCTCTGTGTGTGGCAGTCAGTTTCTTCCACACCAGACTCACTCATCCATGTCCTTATGGATCTGGCTTTGTGCACTGGTGTGCAGTGATGTTGGAACAGGAA
>JAODKE010000001.1:8077745-8089251 GCA_026779605.1 Mormyrus hasselquistii
GACTTATGACTGCATACATTAGCAGCGCACGACACCAATCACATCATCAAGTTTGCGGATGATACTACCGTGCTGGGACCGATAAGTTATCGCTCTACGTTAAAAAGACAAAAGAGATCATGGATGCTTGGGTAATGGATTTTAGGAAGACTTGTCCTTTCCATATTCCACTCGGCGTGATCGGGTCAGCTGTGGAGATCGTAAGAAGTACCGAGTTCCTCTGTGTGCACATAACTGGAGAATTTACAGGGACAGACACCCCCTCCTCCTTAACCAAGAAAGCCCAGCAGAGATTACACTTCCTGCGGCGGCTGAAATGGGCGAGACTTCTCCCTTCCATCCTCACCACGTTCCACAGAGGCACCATCAACATTATTCTGGCCAGCTGCATCAATACCTACTACGTCAACTGCAGCACATTCAATCGCAAGAGCCTGCAGAGGATAGTGAGAACAGCAGAGAACACTATCAGGGTGCCTCTTCCTTCACTACAGCACACATTTCACAAGCGGTGTTCACAAGGCCTGCAGCATTGTGCAGGGCTCCTCACACGGACTGTTCACTCTCCTGAGGAGAGGAGATTCTGCATCAGAGCCAGGTCTGCGAGGTTGGAGGACAGTGTTTTTCCCCAGGCTGTCAGGCTCCTCGACACCATTCACCCCCTGGGATCTTCCACACTGCCTCATTCACCTCTTAAACTACTATGCAGGCCGCATACACACAGACAGCCACTTTACTGTAATGTCCATTTTGCACATAGACCAGAAGTACTGGAAATCACACACCACCTTTAAATATCTCTTGCACATTTCATTTGTCACTTTGTCATGCCTGCGATATGAAGAATCATCATTGTTCTGTAGTTTATATTGTTATTCTTTAGCTGTGAAACATTCTGACCTGTCAACTGTTCACCCATGTTCTTAAACATATTATCACACTGCTTTCAGTACTGCAAGTCATGCTGCTTTTAGATAAACACAATGTACATATACTAGGACCAAACATCGCATTTATCTCCACATTACTTTCTATATGCCACACCGCTGCTTTTTGTCTACATTTGCAGTCTTTGTCTTTGCAATGCTGTGCTTTTAATATTTGCTTTGAGTACGTTACATTGTAAATCCTGAGCTGTGCCATTTAGTTTCACTGTATAATTC
Organism: Mormyrus hasselquistii; assembly: GCA_026779605.1. NCBI lineage: Eukaryota > Metazoa > Chordata > Actinopteri > Osteoglossiformes > Mormyridae > Mormyrus > Mormyrus hasselquistii. The sequence goes on from JAODKE010000001.1 coordinate 8,078,909, forward strand.
TATATTTGCCATTTTATTTCTGGATCATAGCATTGACTTTGGCCGCTTTAAAGCTGGTGGTGGCAACATGTAAATCAAGTGCATTTTTATTGCTTTTCATGCAGACATTGCATGAACTTTTGTATTGCACCTTGTATTTTACCTTTTAATTGCAGTATCTCACAATCGAGAACCCTGCTATACCTACCTGGTGCAGGTCATGGAACCTGGACAAATCAGCAGGGAATCTCAGTAACTATTGCTCCCTAGAGATCTGCACTGACTAACCAACTGCTGTCTTTAATGTAAATGTTACGAGAATGGAATACCCAAAGAAAATGACACGCGGCACACTTCTTTTTTAATCACCTGTGCTGTACATTCTGCAAGAGTTTAACAATTTCTCGTTGGCTTTTAGCAATCTCCTGCAAGCTCTTCGAAATTTGCCCAAGACTTGTGACAACTTTCTTCTCAAAGCTTCTCCTCCTCCTCTCCTTCAGCCTTCTGAACCTCTCCAGATCTGGCCGCACAAGGGACTCCAGCACAGCAGTTCTCCGCTCAGCGTGGACTTCGTATGACTCAAAGAATGATCCGGCTTGGCTCGCCGGCTTCCGAACCATGACACCCTCTGTAGCCGTTTTGGCTAAAACAGCAGGATGAGGCTCTGGTGCTGGAGGCTGAGGGGTAGAGAGGGGCGTGGAGGTTATCGTGCCCTCTAGGACACTCCCAACTCCTGACTGGCCAAATATTTCATCCATAATCTGTGGAAACAAAAACAGGTTTAAGTCCAGCAAAGTGACATTAAGCTAGAAATTCTGTAGTTATTCTTGGAAAACACATACCACATGACCTAATTAGTGTACAGTCAAAATGGCATAATGTTAACATTAATATCAAGACTGGTAAACATTATTCTACTTACTGTGTAATAGTCCCAGTTGATTTTTGCCTCTCCAGTGGTCTGACATCTGTATTTGACCCTTTTGTAGGTCGCCAACATGTTGGAAATTTTCTTCCTTATCTGCTCCACTAAGCATTTGTGGTCCCATTGTAACATGTCTTTATGGACTCTTTTATAAAAAGCTGGCTTATTTGTGTCGTAAAGGGAGCGATGTTTTTTTATTGTTGCAAGCAGAAGAAGTGTGAGCCGGTGTTTCATTTCTGAGAGGAAAAGATTGCACTGTCATTTCACAGTGTAAAATTCAATTGTGATTTTTCTAATAGGCACTATACCTGGTTGAGACTCTGAGACGTCCTGGTTTGAGTCCTCATCCACAGTGCTAGGGCCTGCCGAGTTGGCTGCTGGTAGACTGGCGTGAATGGTTGGGTTCAGGGGCCCAGGTGTGGTTGTAGCAGTGGGTCTTTGGGACTCAGATGGTGCTGGCAGAATTAAAACAGGAGGCAGAGCAGATGATGTGGTAGTTATAACTATACTCTTTCACTGTCCTCCCATTGTCTAATAAAGTGTTTTCATAAAACAAATACAAAAAGGAATTTTACCTTGCAACATTGCAGATAATCTAACCTGATGTGCTAGACTAGTCAAGTACTCCTTATCTGGGGGGGAAAACACACATAACCAAACAGTTATTGACAGCAATGTTTGACCCAACTTGCCTTAATTGAGCATCAGCAAATGAATGATTATTGTGTACTCACCAGTCCTTAGCCTTTCTCCAACGTCTTTGGGCACATGCAGTACCAATGAGCCTTGAGAATCAGTTAGTACGACTCGAACGATTTCAGTTGCCATGGTTCAAGTAATGTATATTTGGAGGTTTAATATAGGCCTAACAATCTACCCAGAAACACACAATACCTGTTCCACTGCAGAAATACGTAATCAGTTCACAAACTTTTCATTAAAGTTAACAGGATGGAAAATGGGTGCATGCGACTTAACACAGCCGCTTAAAGCGCTGGCTTAAAGCAATGCATTCTGGTCCTGACGCAATGCATCATGGTCAGAGTTTTTTGTCTGGAAAAAAGCGGCGCTGCAAAACGTCACCTCGCGTCACCATGTCACATGGTACAAAAACCTCGGGAGAGCAAGACGACAAGACAGATCGTACAGCGTAGAAATAAATGCTGTAATAGTACACGTAAGTTAGTTAATTGTTTTTTTTATTGCTAGTTACTGTAATGCGCTGCTTTACTTATTTAGTTGTCTAGTTTGTGAAGAAGTCATTCAAGTAAGAATTGCATTGTACTCTGACAATAAAAACTTTGAATCCTTGAAGTAAATGTATTTGATCTTTTTCCTGGCAGTTATCTTTTGACATAGGTTCACTGCTAACAGTTTGGATCAGGAGTTGGTTATTGTAAAAGAAGCAATGTGCTTGCAGGTGATACTTGTATAGATTTATCTACACCCTTCTGGCAGTGTTGCCATTGCAGTCAGGTTTCGCACACTACGAGGAGTAGAAGTTGTCCGGCTTGGTTGCAGCCAGGTTATACTCCACCCCTGCAGCCCCCGGGAGATCGCGCTAAACGTCAAGTCAGCTGCAGACAGACATAAACCCAAGTCGAACGCACCCAATATGTGATTCTGCCTTTATGGAGCTGATCAAGGGCTCCGTCGGGCTGAGACCCAGCAGCTAGATGAGACATGCGCTGCATCCCCCCGAAAAAATTGCCTTCAAGGAAGAAATTTATCTACATCCTGGACGACGCTGGGAGGGGTGTATGTTGCAAAAAGGAACACAACATCATCAGTCCAACTAGATTTATATTCTCCATAAAGCTGTAATTTCGTAATCTCCTTTCCGCTTCCACTAACGTTCTACTCTGCGTAGTAGGCCACATTAATCAAAGTCTAGGTATGGAAAAATGTGATTTTCTGTGTGTGTGTGTGTTTTTTAATTGAATTATCTCAACTCGATTAAGGATATTATCGTAATTATCATTCATGGAAATGAAGCAGAGTAAAAGCTATTATGGCAGGATCACTCAGAGACCACAGATATCTGATTTATACTCTTTGAATTCCACCTATTCTAGTATTTAATCAGAGCTATATACTCTTAATCTGAGGTTTCCTTCTTTTCATCTTTTTGCATTACCAGTGATGGCCAATACCTATATGTCTATGAAGAATATCCGGGCCCTATGGAACAAAACCTGGCTGTTAAAGTTAATGGGATGTCGTTTCATATTTACCCCCTGAAGGGCATTGTCATTGCTGGTTTGCATAGCAATTCTTCTACTGTACCAGGTGCTAGGGATACCCATCGGGCAGCATGGTAGACTGATGCCAAGTGAACATAATATAAATAGCTGTGTGTATTTATCATGTATCGTGCTGTTATTGTGTGTATGGTAATACGGACTAGTGTATATGAATAATTTTCTCGGCATTTTCTCGAGTATTTTTTAACATATTCTCGAACAGGACGTAATCTTTCATGCATAACTGTTACGGCCGTCTGATTATGGTAATACGCGAGAAGCCAATCAGTGATGAGCTTACTGGGACGTGCAGGTTTTGGGGAAACAGTTGCCTAGCAAGAGTGACCAAACGTTCCCCTTGTTTTGTTTACGCTGGACGGAGTTTGACCATGCTACAAAAAATCACTTCGGCTAGTTTATCTGGGTAACGAGTAGTGTCTTTGTTGCAGACGTGAGGCACTTTTATTAATCAATGCAAATTTGTTGTGTTACGCTAAGATATCTATACATATTTTCCAGTGTACGTGGAAAGCCAACATGTTAAGGAAGTCTTAACGTTAATTTATTTCATTTACTTTTAGGATGAAACGAGTGTGTCCGCCCAGTAAATGGATGCATATACCATAATAAAGTTAGTTTCTGATTTGTGTACGATATGTTTCAGCTGGTGGGTGATTCGGTCATCATCTACTCTAGTCTGGGGGAAAGCGCGCCGGTTTAACAGTGAGCGCTGCTGCGTCGCTAACGGGCTAATAGGCTAACGGACTAATCATCCGTGAATTTATTTGCTGCTGAGGTCTTGTCGTACATCACACACACCGGAGCCTCGCAGGCGGTGCCGATGGCGTCCGTGCTGGTAAGAAGGCGCTCAGGGTGGCTCTTCTCCGCTGAGTGCCTTAGAAAACACGGACTAACCATAGTCGATTCCAGACCCTGTTTAGGGGGCGTCAGCCACTCTGTTTTTTCCTCATTTTGTCATATATGCAGGGTTGCCAACTTTGGTTAGATTTTAGTAAACACTTTACTTGAGGGGACACAAATAATGCAGTATTATGCTATTACTTATGTATTAATTAACTACAAAATAAGTGTTAGTTACTACTGAAGGAACAAGTCATGAATAAAAATTAAAAACATCTTTACTTTTAGTAGCTGCTATATTTGTTCATGATTTGTACTTCAGTATTAACTGAGTTACTACTATGTATTCGTGTCCCCTCAAGTATTAGCAGATTTTCAATCCCAGAGAAGTTTGCAAACGCATTTACATGTATGTAACAGTTGTATTACCTTATAAATAGTCTGTAGGGTTTGCAAATGGACTGCACATGTTCTCAACCCCCCTGAATTAATTTTTCCAAATCCATTCAGCGACACGTTTCATGCAAATTTTACGGGGATCCCCGTCTAAGCTAATTTTATCATGGGGGATCCGGCGGGGTGGGGGCAGGGTGATTAAATCCTAGAATTGCCCCGGCCTTTAACGAGACACCATTTCTGCTACTGCACGCAGGAAATAATGCCATCCTCGGTGTCTAAAACTGATCCCCTCGTAAAGTAAGACTGCCTCCCCCATTTGCGCGCAAAAAGTGTTGTAATATTTGCTCGTTATATACAGTAACCATGACTTTTATCCATCATTTGTCACGTTCACACGGATGGGGTGTTGCAAGTTGTGGATGTTGGGGTGTAATGTGTTTTTTCAGGAAGATCCTTCCTTGGATCGGCAGTTTAAAGGTCACAAAGATGCAGTCACCTGTGCTCACTTCAGCTCAAACCGAACACAGCTGGGTATGTGTGTGGCCTTTAAATCCAGCTTTTATTTTGCTTCTCCTCTCACTTCTGGAAATGCCATTTGTCGCGGTCTGCTGCTCAACAGCAACCAGTTCAGCTGACACGGCCGTCATGGTGTGGAGCCTGAATCCCAAGGCCCGGGCGATCCGCTTGGTGGGCCACACACTGGCCGTCACTGGAGTTGAATTTTCTCCCGCTGGGCACCTGCTGGCCTCTGCTTCACTGGACAGAACGGTTCGGCTGTGGACCCCCAGCACGTGAGTGGGGAGGAGAAACCACATGCTCTTCATTCCTGAAATACATCCTGGGATCTTCAAAGCTAAATGCCCTGGATCCCTATCACAATACTGGGTGTTTCTCAATACCAAGAATGCAAGGATCATACTTGTGGTCTTGGCAAGACCGGTCTGGCTAACTTGCCTCCGAGAAATGAACTTGGGGTGCAATGAATCATGGGATTGGTTTAATTTAGTATGGGGGCAACCTGTGTATCCTTGATATTTGGGGTGGGACAAGAACGACAACTGGGGATTTTTACTGTGCTCTATACTTCTGTTTCTAAGTATTGGAACTGGTCTTCAGCGATGGAAGATGACGTGAAATGGGTACACAAGAACGGTCAAGTAGGCTTATTGAGAAACACTCAAGGTGTCTTTTTTTTTTGTTTTTTTTAGCGCAGTTTGAGTTGCATCTACACTTGCCACTGTAGGAATGATATACATCTATGCAATAAACATCCAACAAAAAAAGTCCTGTGAAAGCTCTCCCTGTCCTTCACTGTTTGTGTGTCCCACCTTGACCCTGCGGGAAGGCTATTTCGCTGGGGATGGCAGCAATGTGACGTGTCATTTCCTGCCCAGGAAAGGCCAGACCGCGGTGTTCAGAGCGCACACGGCCGCAGTGCGCAGCGTCAGCTTCTCCCCCAACGGCCAGCAGCTGCTCACCGCCTCCGATGACAAATCCCTGAAGGTGTGGAGCGTCCAGAAGCAGCGCTTCATCTTCTCCCTGAAGCAGCACACCAACTGGGCTCGCTGTGCACGGTACAGGCCGAGAATCGCCCGTCGTACGCGGTGTGTGTACATGCGGTCAGGTGTGGTGTTAATACACAGCCTGGGTTGTCATCTCCAGGGATTGGTCAGTGACCAGAAGCTTAGGGGGGTGGGCTTCATTTATAGCCTGCAGAGTAAAACAAACACTCTCCGGGGTCTAGCGTTCTGCAGTTTCTGCGAGCTAGAGATGAGGATAAGAAGAGGTGACCACCTTGGGGGAGGGGCTCAGCTTTAGGGTGGTCACATGGGGGCCGCCAGAACCTGTCGGCTTCTGCGCGTGGCTTATCTCCTGCCAGCTCCTCCGGACTCCGCACCCTGCTTTTTCCCCAGTTTCTCCCCAGACGGACGCCTGATCGCCTCGTGTGGTGACGACAGGGCGGTGCGCCTGTGGGACACCGCCAGCCGCCAGTGCATAAACACCTTTACAGACCATGGCGGGTAAGCTGGGTTCTCATCTTCGCTTAAGCTTCGATCTGCTGCCTCGTCATGCGCCCTGTGCTCTCGGTGGGATAAATGAAGACTGCTGAGGGAGCAAGCAGGGACGTGCCCCCCCTGCAACACCCTGGGCGGTGCACACTGCCCTTTGCAGTCTGAACGTACATTCATTTTATTTATCTGGCATTTTTTTTTAATAATAATAATTGAACCCGTTATTGTCCCCGTGGGGAAATTCTTTTTTACGCCTCCCTCAACTTGCTCTTTGTAGAAGGGCAGCCACCTGTTGGGGCGCCCAGGGAGGTAGGGGTTAAGGGTCTTGCTCAAGGACCCGCAGACATGCTGAGGCTGGGTTTGAACCTGCGACTTTGTGATTACAGGCACACAGGCTTAGCCCACTGAGCCACATGCAGTAGAAGGGTTCTTACAGCAGAAGGGTTACGATTTATGTGTATTGTCTGGGATTTGAACCCATGACCTTTGTGTTGTTAGTGCAGTGCTCTTTATGTTGACATACTGGAGCTCAGCGGGGATGCTCAGATCTCTGTCTCCCCAGCCACCTCCTCCAGCTGCTCTGGGGGGATACCAAGGCATTCTCAGGTCTGCCGAGAGAGAAAGAAACTCTCCAGCGTGTCCAGGGTTTGCCCAAAAGTCTTATGTTAAAATTTCCATAGAAACATTCCAGAAATTCCCCACCCCTCTGCTGCACTGGTCTTATCATTGTTGCAGTTCTTGACTTCCACTGTGTGCACTGAGACCAAAGAAATACACTGTGCATTGTTATTTTCCAAGGCAACATGAAGCGTTTCCCAGCCCATGTGATCAAAACAGCCTTGGAGCATGAAATCTGATTGGCCCAACCAGTACTGTTTGGTCTTAGTAACAGGAGCTTCTTGTTTTAATTTCTGCGTGTAGGAATTGCTTTTCCAGAAGGCGGGATTACCGATGATGGAGTGTCCAATCCCAGCGAGTTACATGTCATATTTAGAAATAACTTCTTTCTAATTAAAATTTTCTAATTTTGAAGCATATAGGTGGCCTCCTGGCCTGAGTTTTCCCCTCCTACACCGTTCCTTGAGCAGCACATCAGTATCAGTTTGTGGAGAGCTATGAATGGTTGCCATGGTAACCACCGTGAATTCCCTAAGTAGGCCAAATGGCTGGCACATGACCATGAGGTTCCCCAAGGTCAGGAGACCTTGAGGGCTTGTGTGTCTCTCTGCTAACACCAAGAGGTATTGCTCACGAGACGTGCTGCATCTCCCTCGCTAGGCCCGTCCCCATAAACTGAGCTATACCTTTATACCAGCCACTCGGGAGATGTAAGATTGAGCTGAATGTGAGAAAATAAATGGAAAATGCCATAACTTTCATTTTTTAGGTGTGAGACATATGTGGGTTTTAACAGTAGAGGCACCTGTATCTGTTCTTCGGGGACAGATAACACTTTAAAAATATGGGACATCCGTACCAACAAGCTCCTGCAGCACTACCGAGGTACGTGTATGCGGATAACCTTTATTTACATACCGAGTGTGCATCTAAACACCTCTTTCTGTTGTTTAATCAGCTGTTATTCTACATACTCTGTACTAACAAATTTGTACTTTAATAGTATATCATTTCTTAATTCCTGTAGGGCATGGTTGGGCAATGTTATGCGCAAAGGACCGCCGTGTAAGCAGATTTTCGCTGCAATTTCCTAAATAGAATAAAGGTCCTCACACCTGGGTTTGATCAACTGACCTAAAGGTTTTCCCAAAAACCTGCATACACATTGGCCTTTCACAAGATTGCCCACCCCTGGTGTAGGGTGTAAAACAGCAACGATTCAGCGTAGGTGTCCTCACTGAGGATAAAACACAGGCAGTATACCAGCACATAGCATTCCCCAACCCTACTCATTTCCTGCTCATTGGACTTTGCCCTTCGTCTTCTAGTGCTGCTAGATCGTACAGACTGTGTCTTATCTTGTAACAGTTCACAGTGCTGGGATCAATTGCTTTTCATTTCACCCATCGGACAACTACCTCATCAGTGCGTCCAGTGACAGCACAGTGAAGATCCTGGACCTGATGGAGGGGAGGCTGATCTATACCCTCCATGGCCACAAGGTTGTGCTGTTGGGCAGGGAACGTCATTCCCTTCAATAACATTAGGGTAGAGTAAAGATGGTCGTACTGTAATTGCTGCTGGGAATGTTTGGCATTTCCCCAGGGGCCGGTGCTCGCTGTGGCGTTCTCCCCTGATGGTCACCTCTTTGTCTCTGGAGGCTGTGATTCTCAGGTATGTGTGGAAGCTGTGGCTCCGTGTTTTTTTTTTTTTTATCTTTGTATCCGGGAGCCTTAGAAACACCAGGATTGGGTTTGTCCTTGATGGTCGTGAGGCCCAGCCGCCATGGATCATGCACGTTTTTCTACTGATCCAGGTTCTGATGTGGAAGACCAATTTTGATGCGTTCGACTATAAGGAAGTGCTGAAAAGGCATCGCGGCCGTGTCAATCCGGACCCGCCCCCCCACCTGATGGATATCTACCCGCGAGCCCCCCACCTCCACTCGGCGCATTCCAGCTCGATCGAGGTTGCCCAGCCTCTGCCGTCGGCTACCCAGCGCTTCACCTCCTCCAGTATTAACAGCCGCACTAAGTTACGTGTGCCTCTTCACAGATCAGCCCCTGTGTCGCAGACATGCAGAGCCCAGATCCGCACATCGTGCAGCTGGGCCAGAGCCTCACCCCCAGCACGGTACTCCTTTCACTATATTCTTTGGCCAGAACTTGTTGGATAGTAAGCATCTAGTAACTGGAAGTTTGCTGTATCTTGTCTTCAAGCTCCTACATTGCTATTAAAAACATCATCAGTTGACAGAGGGTGTGTTAATCCTCAGGATCATTTTGGTTCGCTTATTTTATGACACCAAAAATAGTGCTAATTAAGTAAGAATAGCCATCATTGGATGTCCTGGTTTAGTTTCTGAAGCGTAACGCTTGTGTAACGTGTGTAATGTCTGGAGGTGTCCAGCAGATGGCAGTGTGAGCCTAATGTGCCGCATGTATCGAGATGCCCCATGTGACAGTTTCAGTCTTGAGCTGCTTTTCATGTGGAACGCCTGCTAGCAGCTTGCTGTGCTGTGTATTGGCTATTTCCCTTGTTCCGAAACTGGATGACCTGGAAGTAGTAGTGCGCTTTCTCACTGGTCCAGGGAAGTACACAAAGCTTGTATTTGTGTGGCTCCGAGTTCCCCTCCCAGGACGTCGTGTCTGGTCCCCGCACTGGACAGAGAATATGCGTCTATTTCACACATGCACCTGTAGGAGTACCATCGACTGTAGCGTATAGCGTATTCTCACAGTTAGTGGCGGTAATGTGTAGGTTTGTGGCAGCCGCACCTGCAGATGCTTCTGGTTTGCGGGGGCCAGCTCTGAGCATGGGGGGGCGGGGGGTGCTTTTCCCCTGCTGCCTACCTTAGGATTATTCCTGTTTCCGGCAGGGTAGCCGGTGCCTCTGCTCAGCTCGTTTGGCCTGTCTGGCCAGGGTAGCAGCTGGTGGTTTCGTGTCTGAGTGCGCGGGAAACGGACGCGATCACTTCCCGCGGTGTAACCCGCGCGGTGTGGATGCTGCAGCTCCAGTGACAGGATGTGGTGCTCGTTTCCAAATGCCACTTCCCCCAGGGAGCCGTGCGGCGTGGGCGACGAGCCATGGCCGCCGCTACACGCCAGGGGTGACTTTAAGCCATGCTGGTGGGGCGGGGGGGGGGATGCCTTCAGTGTCTGATTGTTGGGAGACGCTGAAGATGCAGGAGGGGTTCAAATGGGACAGTCAAAGGCTCCCACCACATCACTTCCTGTTCCCGCACTGCAGGCCATGCCACTGGCTAGCAGCATAAGTGCTAACAGGGGCTCCCAACGCATCATTTCC
>JAODKE010000001.1:8089351-8101346 GCA_026779605.1 Mormyrus hasselquistii
CACCGCAGGCCATACCACTGGCTAGCAGCATAAGTGCTAACAGGGGCTCCCAACACATCACTTTCTGTTCCCGCACCGCAGGCCATACCACTGGCTAGCAGCATAAGTGCTAACAGGGGCTCCCAACGCATCATTTCCTGTTCCCGCACTGCAGGCCATGCCACTGGCTAGCAGCATAAGTGCTAACAGGGGCTCCCAACGCATCATTTCCTGTTTCCGCACCGCAGGCCATACCACTGGCTAGCAGCATAAGTGCTAACAGGGGCTCCCAACACATCACTTTCTGTTCCCGCACCACAGGCCGTGCCACTGGTTGGCACTCTAGGTGCTGACAGGGGCTCCCAACGCATCACTTCCTGTTCCCGCACCACAGGCTGTGCCACGCAGGCCGTGTGGGTGAAGATCAGCCTGCCCCATGTTCCCTCTCATCCTCCCTGCCTTTCTTTCATCTTTTTTCAAGGGTATAGAGCTGTGCCTTCTGGGCCTGCTAAAAATACCCTAACAGAGGGCTGACACCAGGCCTATTAATAGCTGTGTGGGGGGGTTATTGCAGGTATCGGGGACGCCTCAAAGGCGAGCGCTGCCTCTGCGCGCTATCTGCCCGCCGTGCCTGTGCGTTACCTTTAAAGGCCTCGTGCCGCGTGAAATTCGCGGCTGTGCACTCCGTGTCTTCACAACCAGGACGATCTTTATAGGTTAAGTATGTTCAACACAGGAGGAGCTTTTCCAGGACTTTTCCCAGATATAACATAGAACATGCGTGACATTTTACAAGTATCTACGCATGAAATTTTTGCACAAGTGTCTTATGCTCGATTATCTACTGACAGAAGCAGCATGGGATGGAGTAGAGGGTGACATAAAAAAGTTAATGTAAAGCCATTTTCACACACGAATTCTGGACATCGTCCGCAGAATCCGGTCTAGACATTTTTCGGAGTTGCCCTTTCACAGGTGTGGCGCACAAGCGGACACTGTCAGTGTCAGATACATTCACGCCTACTAGAGATACTCCAGTGGGTTTAAGCAAGGGGGTGGCGCTTTGGTAGAGCATGCAGGTGGTAGGGCACGACGCAAGAAGTACACTGCGGAAATCAGTCTTTTGATAGCACGTCGAAAATGTTCGCTGCTCACCTGCACCTTAGTTCAGATCACACCACAGTCACATAGCCGGATTGTAATCTGACTGCAGACCATCGGGCCTCTTGTCATTCCTTGAATCTGTCAGATGACAGATTTCAGCATATGACTTTTCTGACAGAATTTTCTGGCTGCTTGTATTCTTCTGTTTCCCTTCCATTTGCATGATAGACAAGTCAGCAACACACCCGCTTGCTCGCGATGAACTTGTGGATGGTTTCCTGCTCCATTCACACATGGGGGATAGTTGGAAATGACCTGTTCTTAGAAAAGTTCAGAGTGACAGTGGATGTCAGAACGTGGCTTAAACCGGAGTGATGTCAGGAGGTATGTTGAGTGCCGTTACCAGACCAGTTACTGTCGGTGAGGAACACTGATGTCCGGTGCTCTCAGTGTCCTGCCAGACCGTAGAGGATGGAGGAGATGGTGTCCTGCTTGTCTCTATGGCAGCAGAGCAAAATCTCAACTAAATCCCGGTTCCTTGTGGTGCCGTCGGCCCTTTGCAGGTCGCAGGAAATGCGCTTGACTCGAAGGGCCGGCAGTGCCTGTTAATCTTCAGCTATGACATCCTCCAAGGCTCGTGGCTGGTGATTAGTATGACAGAGAGTGTTATTAATAACGTGACACTGTGGCCGGTTTGACGTGAGGCACAGTGTGTGTTTGTGCAGGTGCCTTTCGTAATGTTTGTTTCCACTTCCGTGTTCGTCCACATGCGCTCTGAGCTGCATTCGTTTCCTTTTCATATACCGACTGTAAATGAAGCTGTCCCACCCGCCCGAGGAGAGTAATTCAGATAAAACCCAAGTACAAAAACAGAACACTAGCCAACTGGCTAGTGAAATGATTGGATGTCGGATTACATGTTTTACTGAACTTGCCCAGTCAGCTAGTAGCAGAATGTTTTATGTCACAGCTCTGGTTATACGGGTGTGATTTTGCTAACCGATTTTTGGCTGGAAATTGGAGAATTATTTAAGTCGGTGCTCCAAACGTTGTGTTATGGGGGGATTATTAAAATAGTCCAGTGGGTTGTATAAACAGGAAGTGAAATCTTCACATCTCTAAATCTATTCCAGTAGAGCCCTTCAAACTGGGCTTAAAGTGTGGATCCCTGAAACATGGTGAATGGGTAGAGCTCTCTGAGGTACGTGGTCTTCTGCGGTGCTGAAAACGGACCCGGCGATCAGGGATTAATGAGTGCCTCGGTGTCTGGGTCACATGGTAATGAACGGATATATTTCTGCTCTTCACCAGGGACAGTGTCTCTGGCTGTGAGTCACAGCTGAACGGCTGTGAAATCCAGGATCTGTCTTTCGCCATGTGGCCGGGGCCGGATCTGCGGTCTCTTCGATCCCATTCCCCTTTCATCTCGCGCGTTAGCCCTGCCTCCGCATGACCTCCTGTTTCCATGGAGGCGTCAGCGGGGCCATGCAGCTGATAGGAAGGCATGTGCAGAATGCCCGCGCCCTCGTCACCCTGTACCCCTGACAGCCGCTTCCTGTTCGTCCCGAGGTCAGGCCGCCGCAAGGTGACGACACGCTGCTAGGTTCCGTTTCAGTTTTAGCTACCGTTTTCCTGCAGTTAAGCGTCAGAACAACCAGTGCTGGTCTGGCATATGATTTCTGCCATGAATGTTAATTACCTGAGAAGTGCAGATTTCTGAGAAGGAGGTCTCTCGCACCGATTGTGCCATTGTTAAGAATGTTGTTATCAGCATAGGCCAGGCCTGCTGGAAACACTCCTGTCACTGGGAACATTCAGCACTGCTCACTTGGTCACAATTTCATCATTTTGTTATTTTGAATTCCAGCAATTCTCACAAAGTAAGTTGCTTCAGGGAATGAAACTTCCATGGAATTGCAGGCAAGACCCTTAAGTGTGAAATAGCAAAAGAGGATTTTCCGGAAAGGCCCAAGTGTTCAAGTGTTCATGCTCCGTAACTTACCCGGTTTCTTTCTTTCTTTTTTTTTTTTTTTTTTTTCCCGCCTCCCGTCTCGCTGTTCTGTTTTTATAATTCAGACCGAAAGGTTTTTTTTCAATTATTTTTCTTTGTTTCTTGGTATAGATGGAGGTTAGGGTTCTTTAAGCAGTGTCATTGCCAGTTAATAGTCTCTTGGCACAGATCATTGTCTCTCCCACATTAGGAGGAAGATTCTCTTACCCAACTAATTGACCAACTTGCTGACTAATTAAGAGCTAAGGTGGCATCAGGCCTGGTGACCCTCCAGGGTATTTGGGCCGGGGCGCGTGAAAGGATGCAGGACGGACCTTCTCCAGAGAAGCTGCAGGATGCAGACAGCGGATGATGAGTTCCTGTCTGGTCGCAGCTTTGGCTGGTCCATGGCGCATGGATACACTGCATATTCATGTCATGCCTTTGAGAAGCACCAGGTGACTGAGTTCGCTTTACTAAAGGAAGTACCTTCCCCTTTAAACGGCCTTCCTCCTTTTCCTGTTTGGGTCTCTCTATTGGATCTTCAGTGAGACATTGTCTAGACAATATCACCAGCCCTCTTCCTGGTGTAGCCTTATTACTGAATCATGGCCGATCCCTTATTCCGTGAAGCCCCTCATTGCACAGTTTCTGTGAAGGTTATTCTCCTGCCGAGCAGAAAGTTCAGTTGTGTCGTCCGACGTTCGCATCAGAATGCGTCTTCCTGCGGTTCAGCAGGGCGGAGGTCAGTTGTTTTTTTTTGCTCTGCAGTGGTTCCTACAGTAACATTTGCCCTTCTTAACTGGTCACGTGACCTGTGGCTTTCTTAAGGGGAGCCACACTGTGAAATGTCAGGTTGCCTTGGGTGAGGAGACCTTCGCAGGTCTATGTTAGCGGAGGGTTGTTGTGAAGCCTTGGGGGACGGGCAGTATCCCCCCCCCCCCCCAACGTGATGTGTAACTCGATTTCCCCCAGAACCTTTGCTCTGGTTCTTTCCAGGGTCCTCGTGTGTGCAGAGCTCTTTGCTCGGGCTGTAGGCTGTTGCTGCTCTCCAGGTTAGGGTTATACATACTGAGTGGTACATCAGACAGCAGGTGAGCCCTGGCATCACAGCCCACGCCATCCATTTGTGTGGGTGATACTCGCAATGTGCTCTCTCTTCTCGTAGCCTGTTCCAATATTCAGACATATTGGAGAAATCCCCGATACCGTGAAACCTCTTCAAAGAAACATTCCCTTGAGATCCTGAGTCACCGACTCTCATAGGTGTCCTCCCTTCTCCTTCCGGCAGCATTCCCAGGAACGCGGCGCCTTTCCCTCTCTCCCTGCTCTGAGTATCCTTGTCCCACTGGATTCCTGTCATTTGTCTCCTGAGCTTCACCTCTGGGCAGGTGTGGGTCCCTTTGTGGGAATTTGCTCTTGTTAGACGAGGGGAAGCGGTGTCATTGCCCCCAGTTCCTCTTACGGCCCCCCTGTTGGGGGTAGTATGTCAGACCCTGGGCGGATGTTTCCCTGCATTCCTGGGATGCCGCGCACTTACTGTAGGCTTCTTCCTGTTCTGTTCCGGCCCTGTCTGGATTATTTACGATGATCCACAGAAGGCCATCCCTCTCTCGCTCTCTGCCGGAGGTCTATTTTTAGGAGCACCAATGGCATCCTTTCTCACCTTTTAGAAAGCAGGCATATTTGATAGCTGCAAGCCCTCCGGATCTTTCCGCACTGCTCTCACCCTCACCCCGGGGCCTCTGGGGACTGGTTTGTTCCGGTCGGTCGTAGGTTCATGCTTTGCAGGCCTGCCCGGGCGTGATGGACGTTACCTTCTGTGTACAGCCCTGTCCTTGACCTCTACGAATCTCTTTATGATCTTCACAGTCACCCTGCGCCTATAGCATGAGATGCTTTAATAACCAGACTGAGTTGAGTTTACTGGTGTCCCATCCAAAACCACTGCTATGTGGATCATTCATTCCTTTGCCTAATTGTTTCTTTACTAGGCAGCTTAACATCAGATGGAAAGAGTACTGTGGACCATAATGCAACTCATTCCTTTAAACCAGTGTATCTTTTACAGACTTGAACCAGTGACTTTTGCTGAAAGGTTCTGGGTGGTGTGTTTGTTAGCAAAATGCATATTCACTGCTGTTGTGCTGGCCGCAGCCTGGCCTCTGATAAACTGAAGATGGTGGAGCTTCAGAAGAACCTTCTCGTTGATCTTCTTGGCCAGGGCCACCGGATGTCAGATAGGATGTCACGGTGTGCGGGCTTTTGTCAGCAGATTCCCGGCTCTTCAGAGACGTGGGTGGCATCCGGTAGGTATGAGGAATCCTTTGTTGGTCAGGGCTGCACATTTCTTCGTGCTGCTCTGATGGAGAACATGCCTTTGAGCCTGCGCCCACCCCCCCCCACCCCCCGGGCCTGGGGGCCCTATGCTGTACAGGGGCCCCTTTAGCTACTACAGATGTTCCCGCTTCCGGGGCCTGACCTGGCACATGTGGCATGTGTGGGGCTTTGGCTGTTATTTACTGTGGTGGTGCGGCCTTTGGACGGGAAGGGGGGCAGCTGCTGTCCACACCCCATGTGTCACTAAATTTGTGTGTCACAAAGAACTATTTTTAAGATGTATAATGACATTCTGATCTGGGGAAGAAATGTTACTGTAGGCTTTGCTGACTATGCTAGATGCTTATGTGTCGACCTGTGCTTAATGAGAGGCAGCTGCTCCCATATGCTCACCTGGGAGTGTTGGCTGTTCGATAGAGTCTCTCTTGCACTCTCCACCCTGTGGTGTGGGTCAGTGCGACTGGTTCGGCCTGCTCTCCGCATCCTGGTATGCGGTGAGTTCTGTCCCTCTCAAAATATCAAAGAAGACATATAACTAGGAGCTGCCAAGGTATATATGAAATTGATATGACAAATGAAAGAAATGGCTGAAGTAGGAGTATAGGAGAGTAAAGTCTAATGTACAAAGTGTCACACTGGTCACAAAAGTATTCTGGGCATTGATGAGGTTGGAGTATTATCACTCTTTATTAAGCTGTCGTTTTGCAGAGCGTTAGAAGCTGTTAGTTGCTTGTAGCTCTGGTGCTAACTTAGCGCCGACCAGACCTTTGTTTTATGTTCAGTGGTACCTGTGCAGAAACAGCAGTGTGGGGTGATGCATATGGGTTTATCGCTTATGCACGTGGGCAGCAGGAGAGCTGAGTAGGATCTTTTGGAGCCTTTGCCTGGTATTTTTGCTTCTGTGCTGTCAGTGGTGATCAGCCAGATTCCTGCGATCCTGCCTTAAGGGGTGATCATGCAGAGTAAAAGCGGTGAATCGTCCGTCCATCTGTCTGTCCGCGGGGAGAGTCAGGCTCTCCGGGAAGCCGAGGCCAGTCGCCACCATGAGGAGCCGAACGGATAAGTGTGTCAGGGGGGAGTAAAAACAGAGCCAACCGGCCGGGGAGGCGGAGTTCCACACAGGAAACGGGGCTGCGGCCAGGGGAGCAACTGAACGTCCCTGCCAGGGCGGAAGTGGCTGGATCCGGAAGGATCTAAAAATAAAGGCGAAACGAGTGCGTGCGAGGGTGGGAGTGCAAACCAAAGGACACTCCGGTCAGAACAGGTGGGGAGGAGCAGCAGCAGGGACGCCGGGCAGCCGGAAATGCGGAGGGAAGCGGCACTGTAAACAGCAGGCCGCTGGAGACTTGCTATTACGCGCGTAGGCCCCGTCCGCGGCCTACCAGCCAGCTTTTTCAAGTTTCGATAACTTTTCGGCTGTTACGACTGGAGCTTAAAATATTGAGCCGTATAACCTAACGCGTGGGTTTGCTCTGGGTGCCTTGGGACGCTGGTGTGGTTCTGAGGTGTGTCGTCTGTGTGTGTGTCTATTCTCTGCTTCCTGGGGGAGACCTGGCTCAGCACAGGCCTGCGTCAGAAGAGCCTACCTGGGAAAATGAATCATTTCAAATGAATGAAAAGAGTTTTACCTTAAATATACAGCATCTGTCACCTGTATGCTCGCTGCTTACTGCGCACAGGCAGTGTGTCTATAACTCGACGGACAGTGGTGATGTCTGCATAGCAGGCTGATCTTCATCCTCATGGCTGTGGCTGTTTGATCTTTCCTCTTATACCTTGGCCACTGCACCATTTAGTCTTGCCTCCATGCCTGTACCCCCCCCCCCCCCCACCCGCTGGACACAAAGTAATAATAATCAATTTCCCACAGAGAGGGCTCTGACATTGGGTTCTCAGACTGCAGGATGTTATTTCCTGCCCGGCATCCGCTTCGTAATTCCATGTTAATGGCTTCCTGCTCTTCTGCTTTATGCCTGTTCTGCTGTCCTGAGAGACCTTCAGGGTAGCCGCTAGGGCTCCGAGCACAGATACCTCTCCATCTCCCAGCTTCTCCTGCAGTTTGTCGTTAACGCCGGGGTGGGCTGACGTCCCGGTGTGCTTGGCCGCTGTGGCCAGCCAAGCCCGAGTGGGTGCTGCTCACCCATGAGATTATGCAGGAGACCCAGCATTTGAGTCTAGCGCTCTGTTAGAGGTGTTAAGGGCCATGCTGTACACAGTCATGCTGAACGCTGGCTTGGTTGCTTAACATCAGAATATAATACAGTGAAACCACTAAACAGATGAGTCCATCAGGGTTTGTACAAAATGAAGCAGAAGGTTTCTCTGTAGAATTATTATTATTGTTGTCCTCGCATTTAATGCGACGCCCCATTTCTCATGCTTTCTCGCTGTTCTCTGGATTGTGGCGCCAGGAAACATGCTCTGGCTTAAAGCCCCCGTGCGGCGATGAGTCATCGGCAGGCTCCACCAAGGATCTCACAGCTGTTTTGTCATTCCTAGAACTGGGTCAAAACACAGCCCCGTGTCTACTGCCATATTTGGAATTCCCTCTGCCTCACTTATTTGGTGGAAATATTTAGTGTGGCTGTCAGCCCTCTGCTGCGAGTGAGCGCATCACCCTCATTCCGTCACTATCTCCTATGTTTTCTGTGCCTTCCTCTGTGCCCTTAGTGTTTCCCCATGCCACTAAAGTATTCCTCTGTGTGCAGAGGGCATTCCCCCATGCCCCGAGAGCGTTCCCCCGTGCCTTGAGAACGCCGTGCCCCGAGAGCGTTCGCCCGTGCCTTGAGAACGCCGTGCCCCGAGAGCGTTCGCCCGTGCCCCGAGAGCGTTCGCCCGTGCCCGAGAGCGTTCCTCTCGTGCCCCGAGAACACCCCTTATAATGATGAATCTGAGCTTTCTTGGTGAATATCTTTCCCTGCCTTCTCCAGCATTCACATCCTGCCTCAGTACCACATTTGAGTGTTCACACTAATCACGATGTAACACAGCATCAGTGCTCAGTCAAGTAGCTGCTTATGCACTGACATTTCTGATGGGGGGTATTTATCTGCGTTAAATCCTACGTGTGGGCGGCTTTTAGCTTGGCGCCGTGGGAGCGAGTCCAAAGCACACGGCGATTAGCAGCCCTCGCGAAGGCCGGTGGATGGACATTTTGTCACCAAAGAATGTCAGGCTGGGAATGTTCACCATAACCTGCTGTGACCGTCAGCACCTTTTGGCTATCTATCTAGTGTTGAATGATCCTTCCTGTTAAATATGAATCTTTAGTTATGGAGGCTCCTGCTGATAGTTTGAGCAGCAGATGTCTAACTTTGATTTTCAGAAAACAGGTTAGATATTTCACATGGGCCCCAACCGTCTGCAGTGATTTGATTGGGAGTTCTATGCGCCATATGGCTGCCTGCAGATGGAAGATGTTCCTGCCCCTGTCATGTGACCCGCCAGCGAGCTTTAATCTCGTAATGTGTTTATAGGCTCTGGGGAGCATCTCTGCTGCAGGGTCACCGGCGTGCTGGATTTCCTTTGTACATAACCAGGAAACAAAAGCCCAGAGGAGGCACTGATCTCCCCCAACTTCTCTTTCATGCATATTCTCCTCATTCTGATTGGGCATATTTCAGCTCCTAATGTAACCTGTAACATCTGAGAGCAGGGAAAGTGCCAGCACTGAGACGGTATCCAGAGTGTGGTCTCTGTATATAGCAGTAGCGTGGCTGTATTCATGTCGACAGTGTGGCCTATGTCCACATCAACATTGTGGCTGTATCTGCATCACCTGTGAAGGGCTGATCATCTGGGTTCAGGTTTAGGGAAGTTCAGGGGATTGTCTGTTATTTACACTGCATTGAATCGCCATTCAAGTGTCGCTACTGTTGAGGACTGTTAAATCGCATATGCAGATACGGGTCAGTGAGAATGCAGAAGTCATACAATATAAGCCTCTATGTTAAAATAAGCCTCTACGTTTGGCTGCTGGGGGACACTCGGCCGGGTTTGGTGTGGGAGTGATACTGGCGGTGTGTTTAACCTCAGCATAACGGCATAAAAGCGGGAACCCAGCGTTCATTTGCATTTGAAAAAGAGGGGGTGAAAAATGACTTTGAAAGCAAATTTTGGCCGGGTGTGTGTGGCTCCTATTCACACGGCGCCTGCCGGCGTTTTCCTCACCTGAGCCGCGTCGATGTAACACTGCATCCCTTTTTCACACGTGAGATCGGTATGTGTGAGTGTGATGTCAGCAATCCCCCGCACCCCGTTTCAGGCCCGTGCTCCACATTCTCACCTTTAAACATGTATATATACACACCTAGTGCTGCATGTGCAGCTGCGCTCTCCAGGTCTCACGGTTGTCCCAGTGTCTTCTGTATTCTTTTCTTCATTTAAAACCCTTTTTCATGTAATCTAATGAACTAGTGCTAGGCCATGGATTTCTGTAGTGAATGCTTTTCTAGACAGCGTGCTCCCTGTTACGTTAAACACTAGGGCTCCCCCCCGGAAGTCGACGATTTGAATATTCAGTCAGAGACTCCGTGAGTCGACCGATTTTCTTTAATTCAAACAATTGTTCATTACAATAACGGTATAGATCAGATGGAAGCTTACAAAAGAGATTTCAATAAGGAATTATAAAGAAAGGGGATCAGATATATATTTTGATATTCTAGTGTAGGGCACTAGCAAGGTGCCTGCTTAAAAAAAAAAAAAAAAAAGTCTACATTAGTAATTATCTGGGCAGTAGTGAGACGTGAGTCTCGCCTTAACCTATGTGCCCTTCGGGTTGACATGCTGGTCAGGAAGGTTCGGATCAGCTTAAGAAAACATTTCACACTTTTGGGTGGGTCGGGTCTAACTACGGTGTATATAACATACACCATGCTAGCTGTTATGCTAAAGTTTGCTGTAGCCTGTACGAAATGCTGTTCTCTACACCCTGCTAGCTGTTATGCTAAACAGTCTACTGTTTGCTGTGCTGCACACGCCAATAAACACTCTGCGGTCTGTTCTAGAAAACACTTTGCTAATCACGCCCTGCTAAGTGCTAATGCTCCCTTCGCTCATCTCCTTTATGTTTTCAGAAGTGGCACATTTTGCCATGACAAGAAGATTTCCGTTGCAGGATTAAGAGCTGCCATCAAAGTGGGGTTTTCCTAGAAAAGGGGCCGATGCGGTGGATATGATAGCTGCAGAGTGTGTTCCCATGGCCTCGCCTTTCCGCTTGGGCCGCGCTGTAAACGGCGCCTCGTCCTTCGCCCAGCTGCAGGACGGCGATGGCGGCCTCGGGAGCAGAAGGTGGCCCGTCGATGACAACACATGGGCCTCAAAGGGACCCGGCTCGAGGCAGGAGGAAGAGGAACAGATGGGTGCCGTGACCTTCCCCCTGGAGGAGCGCTCCAACCTGCCCTCGGCCTTCTCCAGCACCCTGGAGAACATCGTCCGGCAGCTGGATGTCCTCACGCAGGTTCGACGACATTCAAGCATAACGTTACCTCCTCTTAGCTGGGGGCTGGTAGCTGCTGAACAGCATTTGCCAGCAGTCACATGAAGCCCCTCACTGCGAATGAACACCAACAAGAGCCGCACTGCTACTGTCCTGCCTATGCACTCCGCAGTCCTCAGGGACCCCCAGCAGTCCACAGTTTTGCTCCCTCCCAGCTCCCAAAAATGTGGTCTCTCTGGGGGTGGAATTGGGTTGAGAAACACTCTAAACTATATGTGTATCGATCCTAGGCCCTTCATCAAAACATGCGGTGCATTGGTTTGGCATCCTAAGAACTTAAGAAATTTACAAACGAGAGGCTTATTTGGGGAGAACTTTACTAATAGCGCAGAGTTGTTAAAATCATTGCGACCTGATGTTTCTCCTGTGAATGCAAGGAGAAGTGAATGAAGTTTTGTGCAGAAACTAAACATTTTGCTGTAGACTGGAAGTTATTTGTAATCATGAAATCGTAGCTGTAGTGTGTAAATGCTGCACTGTAGTTTTAAATGCTGCACTGTAGCTGTAAATGCTGTCACAGCCATATTGAGTAAACGCTGCACTGTAGCCATAGCGAGTGAATGCTGCACTGTAGCCGTAGCATGTAAATGCTGGGCAGTAGCTGTAGGGAGTATATGCTGTACTGTAGCTGTAGCATATAATTACTGTACTGTAGCTGTAGCATGTAAGTGCTGGACACCGGACAGCCTCTCTGCTCGCTCTCTTCCTTCATGGGGGGCAGCGAGTGCAGCTTGACCCTGGCTGGCCCCTAACCCCGCTCCCCCTGTGCCCCACACTCCCCCGCACCCACCCACACACCGAACGCTCCAGCCGCCTGTCCTGTCTGTCTTGCAGGCGGTTTCCATCCTGGAGGAGCGGCTGACCCTGACAGAGGACAAGCTGCGGGAGTGTCTAGAGCAACAGGCCAGGATATTCCAGCTGCGCGCAGCAGAGCCAGAGGCCGACAGCAGCTCCCTGAGCTCGTCTGCGTAAAGGTCTACCCTCCAAAACCTCCCCCCCCCCCCCCCAAACCCACCCCGCCTCGCCCCCCCCCCCCCCGATGTTTGCTTGCGCGGGCGGGCGGCGGCCACAACCACACCCCC
>JAODKE010000001.1:8113687-8123786 GCA_026779605.1 Mormyrus hasselquistii
GGGGGGGGGTGGGGGGGGGTGGGGTGGGGAGGGGTGGGGTGGGGGGTGGGTGGGGGGGGGGGGGGGGGGGGGGGGGGGGGGTGTCATCTGAGCAGGAAGGAATTTCTCCCGGAAGCAGCGGAGCAGCTAATCTAGGGCACTGCGATGTTTTTCCCTCATGGGGGGAGAGGGGGGGGGGGGAGAGAGAGAGAAGGCTGTTTGCAGGGAATGCCAGCATCCTGTTAGTCCTCACAGCCGAACCTCATGACTTCCCCTTATTCCTAAATGCTTCAATAGCGCCATTGTTAGTGGTACAATACTTGGGTGGATCATTTAATAGACCTTGATTGTTGATTCCTGTCTCAGATACTCTAAGCCATGTTGAAAATGGTCTTTGTTTGTTATTACGGACCATGTTTACTGGTGCTTTTCTGTCACATGGGATTCTTAGGAAGGTCTCAGTAATTATTTTGAAATGATGCCCAAGGCTTTTGTGTGTGCGACAGTGAGTCTTTTAAAAATTTGACACTAGTCTGCAAGTCTCCTGGCTGTTTTTTCTGGACGCATGAAACCTTTTGCCCTTATACTTGTGCCGTATTTGGTCTTTCGTCTATTCTTTGCGTTTCAAGCTTAGCGTCACTCTCATGCACACTTTTGTTCTCCTTGCCTCTCCAGACGAGGCCCGTGGCCGGAAATGCGGAGTGCTGGTCCACTGCCTGGCCGGGATCAGCAGGTCCGTCACCGTCACCGTGGCCTACCTGATGCAGAAGCTCAACCTGACCATGAATGACGCGTACGACATCGTCAAGATGAAAAAGTCCAACATTTCGCCCAACTTCAACTTCATGGGCCAGCTGCTGGATTTTGAGCGGACCTTGGGCATCAGCAGCCCCTGCGACAATGACCTGCCCCCCCCCGGCTCCCAGCCGCTCTACTTTAGCACCCCCACCAACCACAACGTCTTTCAGCTGGACCCCTTGGAGTCTACGTGAGAGTCAGCATCACTCTAGCCAGGAGGTGACCACTCATAGAGGGGAAAAGAAAAGTTTGTCTCCTGTCAAGCGAGCTTAACACGATTGACGCAGTTGTGTTGAGGTGACAGCTGTGTTCCACGGAGAGGGGTGTGTGTGCTCTATCTGACACTCAGAAGCAGCTGTTATGAGCGAGGAAGCAAACAAGGAAGGAAACCTTTCTCTTTTTCCTGGACTCTGATTTTATTTGTTCAAAAGTTGGGAAATCATGTGACTGGCCATGTGTCAGGTGACCGCAGGCTGATGTTCTCGGCGTTCCTGGTGTGTGTGTTTTGACTAGCACTTGCACCTACAGACGTTGTCGACGAGGGTGTAGATATCTCGTCTTCTGTGAAGACTTGCCCGGGTGGGGGGTGGGTCCCCCCAGGTCCTAAGGGCGTTCTACTCGATACTCCATTTTATTTGTGCGGAGTAGTTTGAAACATTTATACATGTGTATACATTTAATATAAGACTCTACAGTAAAGATTTGCTCTTCTCATAAACCGGCCAATGAAAATAAGGGCCTTCAGTGTTTCTTTATGTAACCCTACGTATAGGTTGATGTTCTTGTTTTGATAAACCAAAAATGTTTAGATTTTGCAGATTTCAAATGTGTATATTTGTAATATATTTTCTCTTCGCTCGATGTATGGATTCGCCAATCGGCTCGTTCCCTTGCCCTCTGTGTGGTGGGTTAGTCTACTTATTTTCACCCTTCTGTACATCCAGGCAGTAGCTCTTCAGCCTCTCTGTCACCACTGACTTGGGCAAATACAGCCCATATCAGTGGAAGATTACAACGAGAAAAATAGGTCATTGTGTTCAAATCCATACATTGACAAGGCTTGCTAGTTAAAGTGGTAGCTTAAGTTTAATTTGTGCATGCAGGTGTAATGCGATTTAAGGGCACTACATAAATGCACTGAGGGGCTTTCATTGGATTTGGGGGGGGGGCACCTTTTCCCAGGGACCTCTGAGGGGGAAAAAGCAGCTTACTTTGAATCAGAGCTGTGGACTGATTGGATCAGTGACAATCTGAGGACTAGACTCTGTCTTCTCTTCAGGGCTGTTTTTGCCAAATGCATGTTTGATGTCAGAGAAGTTGACCGGTTTGAGGCTCAGTGTATCCCTGAAGGGGGCGCTGTCCTGCCACCCCACTGTCGCTTATAGATGCTGGTGTGAGCAGGCATGGTCTTCAAGTGTAAAGGAGGTTTAAGTTATTAATAAATTGCTATTTTGTCTATTGAGATGAATTGTCTGTTTTCTTTTGTGGGACTGGGGATGCAAAGGGGATCCATATGACGCCACACTCACTAAAGCCCACATTGAATTGCACTTCCTGTGATGTCATGCTCACTAAAGCCCACATTGAATTGCATTTCCTGTGATGTAATGCTCACTAAAGCCCACATTGAATTGCATTTCCTGTGATGTCATGCTCACTAAAGCCCACATTGAATTGCACTTCCTGTGATGTCATGCTCACTAAAGCCCACATTCAATGGCACTTCTTGCCTACGGTTTGACGAGGAGAACAAGGTCTGAAATGGACATGAAAACATCACACATAGATGATAATTTATCATTATATTACGAAAGGAAGGAATGGCTTAGTTGTTTTGCTGAAATATTTCAGCATTCATAAAAACACTTTTATTAATGTAAGGTGTGTTGTGTGTCGTAATGGATGGCAGCACTGATGAAGGCCCTCTTTGCTAACTATGTCTCTATGAAATGTTCTGGTGTGACATTTCAGTCAGACAGTGAAATATGGCACAGGTGGCACTGAGACCAGTGTCCTTATAGCACAAGTGCAGTCGGTGCCACTGACGCCTCTGGTCATGTGACTCTGTGCTGGGCCCCTTCGCACATCTCTCCGTCCTCGTGCGAGAGCTTTTCCTGGCCACCCCATAATATAGGCTGCACAACATCTCAGGGGTTTAAAAATAACCCGGGGGGCCGTGGCCGCCGTGCTTTGTGGTGGTGCTAATCCCCGCTAATGGCTTCCGCTACCCCCCCCACACCCGTCACCGACAGCCCCTATTGCTGTCCTCCATCGGCTTTCTGTCAAGCTGCAGCTTGGATTCTGTAACACACACCGCAGTCGCTTCCGGGCGCAGTGCCCCTCTGCTGTCTGCAGACCCTGAAAGGTAGAGGGCCTGCTGACCTCGGCAAATGGGCGGGGCTTGGCTGACATTAGCGGGTGGGTGGGCCTGAACAGAGAGCGGGTGGGCGGGGCACGGCTTGGGGGGGGTGGGTTGCCAGCCTGGTCGCCCTCCCCACATCGTTACCACGTCCTGGCTGTGATCCGCCAGCCTTCGCTGCGGCAGGGAAGCTGCAGCATGCTGGGCCCCTGCGTGAAGTAAAGTCGCTTTAATTGAGCCACAGACAAGCTGCTAATTAAATCGCTCTGCAGCCTTTTTTTTCTTTTCCGGGTGTGATGGAGGGGGCGGGGGGGTTCATTCTCTTTGAGTTTCACGAGAGATACAGAGAAAAAGTGGACAGGAAGACAAGTTATTGGGATGCACCGTGAAGCAGGGGCACCGTGGGGGGGGCTGCTCCGGCCATTTCCAGACCTCCCCCGCAGTGTAAGGGCGACTCTGCAGACTGCTGAGCCCTCGAACCCAGATCACAGTAGAACCTGCAGTTCAGGTTCTCTTTGGAGGCCGGAGGAGCCCCCTGGCTGTCGTTAGGGCAGCTTGACCTTCTGGCCCTTAACCCACGTAACCCCCACTGGAAAATAGTACCGGAGAGATTTCAGGAATGTTCCCATCTCTCCCGGTAATCTGCAGCTGTCATGCAGTGTCCGCTGGCTCTTCCTGCCAACACAGGTTATGCGTCCTCTCTGCCGTGCTGAGCCTCAGCACCGAGGTGTAACCGGAGCTCCTGACGGGGGTGTCGCTATGCGAGGGAGACGAAGCCCAGCACACTGGGGCCGGACGGACCGCCGCTCACTTTCATTAGCGCTACGGTGCAGCAATTCACACCTCCTGCCTCTCACAGGAAGGCAGGCTGAAGGCCGCCGCCGAAACGATACCCAGGGTCGGGAGAGAGGCCAGAGGGACCAAGCGGCCAACTCGAGAGCCGCAGCTGATCATGTGACCAGTGGTGACTGAGGAGGGGTGTGTATGTGTGTGTGTATACGTGTGCGTGTCTTTCATCCCTGATGCGGTTACCACCTGTGTGTTCATTCATCATTTTGGGGTCGGCTAATAACTTGGTGATTAATGGAGCCAGTGCCTGCCATTCTGTAAATGTGCACCGGGGTCACACTCCAGCATGATTCCAGCGTGAGTTTTCACACTCGCAGACCGTTTGCTGAGCTGCTGTCGCATTAAAACAGAGCTGCAGAGGCGGATGTGACAATGGGAAGTGACGCATGTCCCCCCCTTCCTCCCCGCCTGCAGCTGTGACAGTGACAGACTGCAGATCCGGTTCTGGAGATCGGTCGTCCGACTGGAGGAAGATGCACAGCGGCAGGAATGGCGAGGGGGCGAGCTTTAATGTGTCACCTGTCTTTGGGGGGTGGGGGAGGAGTACACAGCAGAGAGTCACATGATGGCAAGAGAACACGAAGGGGCCATGCATGGGACACAAATTTAAACCCCAAGATGCATGCGTGTGGGCTGCGGTAAGCTATATATGCATTAAGTTCTGCATCAGCGTGTGAGCTGCAGGACAGTCTGCATGTAAGCTCTGCATGAGAGTGTGACTTGCAGTATGCGATGCATGCAGGATGCTCTGCGTGAGTGCGTGAGCTGCAGAATGGTCTGCCCTGCATGCCACTGCACCTTTGTAGGTGTCGGTGACCAACCTTGGATTTTAAGTGGAAAGAAAATTGCAGCCACTGACAATGGAGACCAGAGAATGACATGAATCACTCCATCTGCGGCCTTCCCGTAGCCCACACTCTGCCATGCAGAAGGGTAAAAATAGCCGCTATTATTTAAAAATAACAGTGGTGAAGGATGAGAAAACACTGGGCTCACCCACGCAGTGTTCAGCTGAGCCAGTCTCTGCTCTCACAGTGTCCTCATTCTTTACCAATCGGGCTCAGTGTCCTCACCCTTTACCAAGCCAGTCTCATTGTCCTCACTCTTTACAGAGCTGGTCTCAGTATCCTCATCTTTTCCTGAGCCGGTCTCAGTGTCTTCACTCTTTACAGAGCTGGTCTCAGTGTCCTCACCCTTTACAGAACCGGTCTTAGTGTCTTCACCTTTTACAGAACCAGTCTCTGCTCTCACAGTGTCCTCACCCTTTACCGAGCCTGTCTCAGTGTCCTCACCCTTTACCGAGCCGGTCTCTGTGTCTTCACCCTTTACAGTACCGGTCTCAGTGTCCTCACCCTTTACAGAACTGGTCTCTGCTCTCACAGTGTGCTCACCCTTTTCCGAGCCGGTCTCAGTGTCCTCACCCTTTACCGAGCTAGTCACAGTGTCCTCACCCTTTACTGAGCTGGTCTCAGGGCAGTGTCCTCACATTTTTCTGAACCAGTCTCAGTGTCCTCATCCTTTACAGAACCACTCTCTGCGCTCACAGTGTCCTCACCCTTCACTGAGCTGGTTGTCCTTCCCACAGTGTCCTTAATCTCTTCCTAACAGACTTTCAAATCCGGTTCCAGTCAGTTTTGTTCTCCCACTCTCACACTTTGCAAGCCACTTTGGAGGCGTTCGGTTGAGCCATGATGCAGCTGATCTATGATTAAACACAAAAAGTTTCCATTGAATGCAGTAATGTCTGCTCTGTAATCTTCAAAATAGTTTCTTTGAACGTCACCTCAGAAATATTTCCAATATTAGGCCTGTGAGTGCTGTTATTGGTGGGGTAAACAGCAGAACAGTGGCTTCTTCAGGTCAATCGGGTGACATTTCAAGCCATCGGCTGAATTTGACCTTGGGCCAAGCTTAGGGTTGACAGATACACATTTGGCAGTGGCATATTGAGGTATGTAGACAACCGGGCTGGAATAACCAGGGCTGGTCAACCTACTCGGCGACATAGGCAGCTGCCTAAAGTGCCATCTTCTGAGCGGGCACCGATTTAGCAAGCAAATTTCACTTTGTCTCAGACAGGGGGCGCTGGCATTGGAACTTGACTAGGGCAATTGGCTTCAGTCATGCTGAAACAGTAGGTCTTTATCTAGATATAAATACAAGACTGATGAGGGGTCCACAGTGTGGGAGCCTTTCGCTGAAGACCAAACCAGCATCCTGGGGCTGGTGGAGGTGTCGGGACCTGCTCACGTGTGCAAAGTGTTACCCCCACTCTTTTCAATCCTTCAATCAATGTGAAGCCACTCACAGTAATGGGATGAAGTCGCACCAGCACCGAATCATCATTTCCGGCTTCAGGTTCAGACCTTCGGCTTCAGGTTCAGACCTTCGGCTTCAGGTTCAGACCTGCAGCAGGTGCACATTGACGGTGCTTCACAAAGTGTGTCTTCCATCCAAAAAGCAAGGCATTCAACTTTATATTCATGTAAATACCATGGCCGGTGAGTAGACGATTCGATAGGACACTTTTGTCATCTCTGCCCTTTTTTCCATAGCGTGTAATAGATTGTTCTTTTTTATGATGGAGTGTAATATTATTAATCCAGCACTTCAGTCTGCTTTCCTGTTAGAGGAGAATCTGTCTGTGAAACATAGTTCCTGTGACACCATTTAGACGAGCCAAAGGGTTCTATTCAGCTTCTTAAAAGCATTGAAAAGCCGCTGATGTTGGGAGGCTGCTTCTTAATAGACCCCCCCCCCCCCCCCCCCCCGGGGGGGGGTTGGGGCCCTGCCCAAAAAGGGGGGGGGCCCCTTTTCTGAGCCCCAAGCAGGAGAGGGGGACGACAAACCCGGCGGGGGGGGCGGGGGGGGGGGGTTTTTTTTAAAACCCCCCCCCCCCCCCCCCCCCCGGGTGGGGGAGGAGGAGCACAGGTTCGCTGCCCTGCTGCTGACCTGGGCATGAGATGGGTCTGGCTCAAGGGCCCATCACTGAAATTATTATGTTATATATTATTTTACTAAATGCACGATGGTAAAGTTACTGCTACAACATTATTCTGGAACCAACAGAACACAGGAGGTGGGGTGGAGGGTTAAGATCCTGTACCCATGATCAGCTTGTTTGTTGAAATCTCATGTTTGGCAGGATGATGCTGAGTAAGGTCCTTGCTGCTCCAGGGACTGTCTGACCCTGCATTCACCCTCAGTCAGTGCTTTTGTCAGGGTATTCACCCCACTTTGGATAAAAGTGTGTGGTAAATAAATACAATTTAAATGTGATTACTACAACTATGTTCACTTTGGTATAGAACAGTATGGGACAATAGGAGAATTCCATTCTTTTCTGGTTTTACGCAGGCTGCCTGACCCAGTATATATACCGGCAGCTGCAGATGTGAGTTCAGAGATGCATGTGCAGGCTAAGGGGGGGCCAACTTTAACGGCGGCCTTAGCACCTCCACACGTGGCCCTCTGACGACAGGCCCCTGCATCCAGGAAGTCCATTAGTGGACGGGAATCTCCGGAAGCAGAGCTAAAAGATCATTACGGTTGGCAACCAGCAGCAGCGGAGACAGCACTGGGTTATAGAGAATAGTCAGTATTTCAGAGTCTCTGGTGGGGGGGACTGGGTGCTTTTTCCTACCTCTGGGAATGACACAACACACACGCACATATGTAATTATATCTTTGTGGGGACTCTCTATTCATTTCTTTTGGGAAAACTCTAATCCCAACATTAAGCCTTAGCCCTAACCTTAACCATAAGTAACCAAACAAAATATAAGACTTTTGGCATTTTTAGTTATGTGGGGACCTGAAATATGGTCCCCATAATGTAAAAATAGCAGGTTTTTATCACATTGTGGGGGACATTTGGTCCTCACAAGGTAACATAATCCACACACAGACACACACACACACACACACACACACACAGTGCTCCTTCCTTGCCTGTAAGCAAAGACTGCATGTCCCCTTTAATCACAAACCTGTCTATTGCATGAATACTTCCATTCACAGTACAGCGATCCGTCGACGGTAATGTATTCACAGGATTTACATTGCTGATTTGAATGTAATTGATGTCTCGGTGTTGGCACTGTACTGAGTACATGAGGCAGTAATACAGGCTGGGGGGGGGGGTAATCAGTCAGTATACTGTGAGAAGCGGGTGAAGTCCCATTTCATGGCCAAATATATAGGGGCTGTCTGTCTTCTGTGGCACTGTTTGGAGCGGACATTTTGAAGTGTCCACATGGAGGTCAGTGGGGCCTCAGTAGGGCAGGGGGTTTAAAGGTGAATGAATAGCTTTCACTCCGCAGCGAATGGCGGATTTCACGCTGTCTGGGAGAGATCCTTGCTTTCATCTGCTGTGGGTGTGACGGGAGGGGGAGGGCAGGCTGAGATGCTGTTAAATGGTTAAGGATTAGAGGGGACAATAGATCCCTAATCCCCCCTGCTCTGCCGCCTCCTGCTTTGCTCTGGGGGCCTGCTTGCCCGGCCCAGGGGCTGCCACAATGGACGACCCGCCGTCGGGGTCCCTTTGTGAAAGCTGATCCCCCGGGGGGGCCATCAGAGAAGAAGGCAGGTCAGCTGTTTCTGAATGTGGGAGGCTGCTGTTTTTCCTTGTCACCTCTTCACCGTATGGGCCGAGGGTCAAGGGGTCGGCCTTAAATATGCAGGACAAAGAGGAGAGAGGGGAGGGAGCGATGCCGCCTTGTGTCTGTGCGTAGGTAGGGTGTGGGGTTGGGCTTAGGCTAACAGGCTTGGGGATGGTTAGGCTAACAGGCCTAAAAGTTCACCACTTAACTGTTCCTTTGGGACCAACTGGGAGCTTTGAAGTGGGTGGCAAAGCAAAGGTTAGAGGTTAGTGTGCTTCCCAGAACTAACCAACTGCTGCGGAAATAGCTGTACTTATTGTATTGTTTTGTGCATACTTTATCCATTCCTGCATTTCTTACACTGACATGCACTCCTGTACTTTTTATATATTTATCAACAACACGCAGCTGCATTGTATATATGAGCAGAATTGTTTGTGGTTATTGTCTTGTCCTAAAAGTGTATGTATATGAGCTGCTGCCACTCCCAGACTCCCTGTATCTGTGAACATACCCGGCCAAATGAACCTGATTCTGATTCTGAATCAGCCTGGAAGAAGCAAGCCCTGGTATACCTGGTCGCTCATGTGCTTCAAATGACATTTAAAAAGTAAACTAACAGTTCAGATTAAATTTAAAAAGTGGCGAAGTGCTGGAATGTAGGTTTATCGCACCACGCTGTGACTTTTTAATAACCTATGAAGCTGGGGACACTTCTCACCAACAGCCTGCATGACATCGGACGCTTTGCCACGGAGGAGGTTCGGACTCCCTGGAAAGACTCTGGTAGTGACTTGGATGTGAGATCCAGAGGCCAAAGAGCAGGAGGGGGCCCGTGGAGGGAGGGGCCCACGCGGGCCAGGGGGGGCTGTAAACGTTCTCCCGAAAGGCAGCCGCTGGCACCTGGAGGAGAACACCGAGCAGCCGCTGGCACCTGGAGGAGAACCCCGTGCAGCCGCTGGCTCTCGATGCGTGACGTGGAACCGGTAACGAGGCATAAACTATCTGCGCATGACATGCAAGGCTATCGAGGGAGGGATGAAGGCGGGGCCTCGTCTAAAGACTCCATCCAGTCTACAGTACAGTCTCCCCCAGCTGGGGATCACCCTCTTCTGCCCCCCTCCCCTGCTGCTCCAGCCCGTTGCTGGAAAGAGGTGTGTGGATCTGCTATCGGGTGAGTCTGCGTACACACGTGCTGGGGGTTCTCCGGATATTCACTAACACCACCCCTGCTATGTGCTACCCTTAGATGGCTGCTGGGCGCCGCTTCCCTTCTGGTTTGGTGGAGGGGGAGGGGGGGGGTCACCTCTGTATCGCGCGGCATCGCATGGTGCCGTACGGTGGACCCACCGGCCACCTGCACGGCGGCTCCGTGACAGACACGCACGGCTCTGCGACCTGCTCGCTTAACTGGAGAATGCTGTTACTGGGGGGGGGGGGGGGGGGGAAACAACGGGGGGAGAGAAGATGAAAGATGGGCGAACCCCCCCACTACCTTGCTTCAGCAAGCCGC
>JAODKE010000001.1:8124226-8140866 GCA_026779605.1 Mormyrus hasselquistii
GGGGGCGGCATGGGGGCTGGGGGGGGGATTGTTTTACAGGAACACCCTCTTTCCTGTCATTTTGGTTTATTTACTTGACCTCTTGGAAAGAGGGAGAGTCATGTGAGAGAGAGCTACCATTCAAAGCAGGCCAGTTGTGGAAATTCACCGATTACGGCGCATTATAAAAATTCCACAGTGCGCCGTTTACTTCAGATGGTAAATTAGCTTCAGATGAAGTTTAAAAGGTCATCGGGGACACATTTGATAAGCAGCAGATTGCCACTCACAAAGCAGTGGACTTTGATCCTTTTTAAAGAAAGGTTTAGCTGACATGTGACCACACAGGATTGCATGTGACTGTGATGTGCGGCATCCAATTGGTCTGATCTCTGATGTGATGACATCACGGCAGAAAAATAATTTGAATGACCTCTGCCTTGAGCTCTGCACTCTGTGGCTCCTGAAGAAACCTGTTAAGGTCGCATGTAAGCAGTGAAGTGATGCCTCTAGAAGTGTCTCTGCAGGCTGTTACGATTGGTGGATTGGCAACCACGTACCGTGAATCATATGTTCAGGTCACCCGTGAAGCATGCTCTGTGAAGAATCATATGTGGTAATTGTTTGAATTTCAGGAATCAGGTGTTGCGAATCATGTGCTGTGATTTTTGTTTGGGTGCCAGGAAGCATGTACTGTGAAGCATTTACTAAGAAGTATTTACTGTGAAGTGTGTATTCTGAAGGATTTACTGTGAAGCATAAACTCTGATCATTAATTTGAGTATCAGAAGCTGTGCCCCATTATGGGAAATTTAAAGCAGCCCAGATTTATTTCACATACATGTGGCTTGAATAAATACTGTCTAATAAAGCCTGTTTAACAGCAGAAAGCAGAGCAGAAGTTTTTCTATGTAAGATCATCACAGGAGCTTTACTTGCTTGGAGGCCATTCAGCTGCTGGTTATAAAATCTCAGGCTATCTTTGGCTTTTCACATCAAGCTCCCAGCAGGAATCAGATGTATCCTTTCTCACCATTTCCTCCAAGGTGCACCACACACAATCACTATCAAGGTGTGAAAGAAGAAATGTGTGAAGACATTGCATTGTGGGCACATGCATCATGTGACTAAAAATGGCCTCATGTTCAAACTCTTGACTCTGCTTTGCTCTGGGTGGCTAGATGCTCACTGGCTGCATGTTGTTTTCGATGGCATCACCATCACTCAACAGGTTATACTGTGATGCAGGTGTAGGGTAACTTTCTAGGTCACAGGAAAGGTTGTGATATACATTATATACATGAATGCACATTTCAGTTAAGCTCCCAGAGCAGTGTGTGTTCGTATTTCATGACTGAGGTACGTTATACACATTGGAACAATGTTTCCCAACTCGGTCCTCTGGGACTCACAGATGAACCATGTTTTTGCTCCCTCCCAGCTCTCTGCCAGACAGCCCACATTTTTGTGAAGAAAAGCTCACTATGTGGATGCACCATCTTTTGAGATGCCAGAGGTACCAAAGACAAGCGGGGGGAGCAAAAATGTGCAGCATCTGTGGGTGTCAGAGGTCCGGGTTGGGAAACACTGGTGTAGGGTCTGAAAGGAGGAGATTACCCACCGTCTACCAGAATGGGATTGTGGTTTGCCTCATGGTGCCTGGTTTGGTGTCTGTGATGCATGGAAGCAGGTGGCGAAGCCATCATCTAGAATTTGATGCCAACAGACTAACCATCAGCCTCCAGGTGGTGGCACGAGGCCTAAAAATGCAGTTATCAGGCTGCCAGCATCAGCTCTGCATTCTACGTCCCTGCATCCATCCTTCCTATTCATAGAGGCAGCGAATCCCTGTGCCAGGACGTATGCGGACGTCTAATTAGGTTTCATATTCCTGGTTGCTGAATGTTGCATAACATAAGATGTTACATAACACAGTTTTTTTTCCACATTTAACACATTTTTCTAACACTTTTTTTGAATCCATGTTATTCACATTATATATCTCACATGTTCATCCAAAAATAAGTGTCAACCTTCATAAGAATTATGCAAAATAGATGAGTAGCGTCATCATTATGTGCATTTTCTTACATAAATGTGCGCATGAGGATTTAATACATGGGCAAATTGAACACACACACACACACACACACACACACACACACACACACACACACACACACACACGGCTTTGTCACCAGCTCTGCTTTCTCATGCTAACATGCACGCAGAGCTGGTATCAGCACCGGTTTCAAGATTCAGGATTCAAGATTTCTTATGAGTCACATGCATGAATATACTGGTACACTGGCAATGAAATGACTGTGCAAGAGACAAGGGAGACGAAGGGTAAGAAAATAAAAACAAAAATAATATATATATAACACATTTGGTGCTTTTTGACATTTTACAGATGCCTTTATCCAAAGTGATGCACTATTGAGAATGTGGGGTTAGACAGTCCCTGGGAGTTATGTGGCTTGGTAGTTGGCCCAACAGGGAAATAACTCAGCTGACCCTGGGATTCGAACCAATAACCTTCCGGCGACAGACACGGCATCCTGACCCGCTGGGCCATACGGTGCCCCCTAGGACCCGGAAGGACCGGCATATGGGAACTGAGCTCCACCTTGCTGTATTTGGGCTGCTTCTATCACACTTACAAAATAAGAAGAGATGATGGCAACTTAAAAAAAAAAATAAACACGGTAGAGTGGGTGGATTCAGAAATACCCCCATATTAAAAGACAGAGGGAAGCGAGCGGGAGCCCGGGACGCTGTGGAAGTGCGTAAGCAAGGCGCAGGAACCGCCGCGGCGGCCTGATTCATGCCGGCCCACGCGCTCCAGAGTAACAGGGTGTGCTGAGCAGCCGCGCTGCCGGGTCGGGATGAGGGGGTAACGGAACAGGGGCATGAGGCACACAGGACACTCGTTAAAACGCAGCAGTATCAGCAGAAATATGCCGGGGGGGAGGGGGGGGGGTCTTTCCATTTTCCCTGCTTTCCATGCTGTGATGTAATAATGTGAAAGGCGTTATATACATATAAATGGAACCGAATGAGGATGGAGGGGATCTGTGTGTGTGTGCAGGGCTGCAGGGATTCACCTTGGGTGCTGGCAGTCTTCCTGGCGGAGCCGGAGGCGTTCTGAGAGCCGCGTTCCTTGGGGAAGTGAGCTGACTTTTGTTTGGCCCTCGGAAACATCCTCCGCACTCGATTCCTGGCGTGGGCGTCGTCTGGCTCGCGGACGTACGGCACTAGAGCATAGCATCGCACTTATTCATGCTTTATGTAATACCCACTAAATGGTGCCCTGCAGCTGTTACATGTTTCTATTTTTATGACTATTCAATCCACGGAGTGGAGGTAAAAGGTAGAATATGACAGAAGAACATGAAGTGGGGCTCTTGATCCTGCGGTGTGACAAAGACCTTTTCTAAGATCAGCACAGATAGCAGTTACCCTTAAATCTAATCATTAGTAATTTGGCCACTAACCTTCATCTTTGAGGTATGTTCAATTAAATGGATGTTTTCCAGCTTTCTTTTACAAAATTCACAAAAGTGAGAAGGATATTAAACTGCACTGATCCTCCAGGTGGTGCTGTTTTTCCTCAATGTGGTGCTGAACCAGGTCTCACTTGAGAATCCTTTGGGAAGCTCTCTGTGCCCAGGCTTGGCCCCGCCTTCCGATCCCCGCCTTCTGATTGGACCCCAGCTGCTCCATGTTTGCTTTCGGGTTTTGGTGTGAGGAGCTCTCAGGTTCGGTGTGTGACAGAGCTACTCTCCACACCGACGGATCAACGCCGGCAGGGGATTCGCAGCTCTTATGTAACGACATTAGTCATCGCGCCATGATTCATTTTTTTTCTTGTCCTAAGTCTTTCTCAAGTTTTCTACTTTGGGAAAGGTGGGCGAGAAGGGGACTGTGACCTCCTTAGTGTGATGAGGGATCACTGTTCGGGCAGAAACGATTTCCTGAAAGGTGAATGAACACTTGAAGACACTGCATTGCATTTGAAAAAATCCATCAAAGAACACACACATTTAGATGGCAATCTAAAAATGAGATTTAATACTCAGGACTGAAGCAGAAGGTGTTTCTGATTGGGTACAAAACAAGCTTGATTATAATTTAAGCTTAGATGCAGCACAACCTGCAGGATCCAGACAAGCTCACTCTCAGGGTAAAGACTAGAGGAACAAGTGACACATTCAGGATCGAATGGTGCATTTTGGTGGGGGGTGATCCCACCCCACGGGCCGCGTCGTTTTAAGCAGAGGAATTAAAAACGTTTTTACCGGCCACAGGAAGCTGCAGGCACCGTCTGGGGCAGAAACGCCCCCTTATCTTCGTAAATTATTACAAAAGAGAATACCAGCCCCTTCCCAGTGGCTGGGGAACATCATGAATGAATCATCAGCCATTCTCATTTCCACCCCTCCCTCCCCCGCTCCCCCCCTTTCTCCAATTCCTCCTTGCTTCCCCTCTCCCTCCCTCACCCCTCTTTTCCCGCTCATAACTCCTTCTCTCCTGTCTCCCTGTCATCCTCTCCCTCCCTCCACCTCCTACTCACCTCCCCCTCACTCCCCCTCTCCCCTTTGCTCCCCTTCTCCTCAGCTCCTCCCTCACTCCTCTCTCTCCTCGCTCTCCCCTCCCACACTCACCCTGCACCAGTCCCGTGCTGATTACAGAGCGTCCTCCCCGGGGATCGAGAGCTGCAGCACAGTCTGAATGACAGAGCGGGTGCTGAACTCCCTCCCGCTGGAGACCGGATGTCTTCAGCTGGCTCGTGTTCTGACGACGGCAGCCACCAATGACCCTGGATATGGCAGATGCCCCCCACCCCCTAGAACAGCACAGCCAGCCTCCGCATGGCACATGGCCTGCTTGGGTGCAGGCTGCCAGCAGACACATCGCTAGTTGCATTTTTTCACACATCTTATTGGGCTGAAGCATTTTTATGAATGAACACATTGTGACTGATCGCTGTGTATATGAATGGCGTGGTGCTCAATTCCATGTGTGCCGTCAGATCAGCTCTAGGCTGGATCAGTGTCTTCAGGTGGATGCTGCAGCAGGCCCCTCCCCTCCCCTTGCCCCTCCCACAACAGGCCCCGCCCCTTAGAGCGGTGACAGACAGAGGCACCGCCAAAGCTGTGGCATCACATAGTCGCAGCTGCAGAGATGCTGTTAAGGCTGACTGGGCATCAGAGCCTCAGTGCCAGAGAGAGATCAGGCCTACCAGGATACCTCCCATTCACCTGGGAGCGGGGGGGTATGGGCAGGGGAGCCAGGGGAAGAATTCAGGAAGAATATGCAGGAGGACATTGCGTCTTCCCCATTTGTGAGTGATTTAACCACCAAGCCACGTGATTCTTTAAACAATCTGGTTCTCCTGGGGAAACTCAGCTTCTCCACCAGAGAGGCATGATCTGCTGAATGCAACTGCCCAAGGGGTCATGTTTTTAGGACAGTGTTTCCTCTAGTAGTAAGTTCAGACAGAACAGGCCAAGCGTCGTACGAACATGTGGCCGCTGCGAAGTGGCGTTCGACGGCTCCTGCGTGGAGCTGCAGACGGACGCAGCAGCACAGGCTGGCAGGAAGAAGCAGCTCCAACATCTGTTCTCACTTGTCTCCTCACCCAGTTGCAGCTGATGGTCTTCGCAGCACCTCTAATGAAACGGCAGCAGGTCACGCTGCTAATTAGCCACTAGCTCTTCCCAGAACAGAGTCGCATTTCCTTCGCAAACCCTTTTAATAGGAAATCATTTGCAGGCCAGTTAAACTAAAACTTAACTCAATTTATGTTATTTTCATTTTGCAAGGGCAAGCAGAAGCTATTAAAATGTTTTAACTGGATTTGCAGAGTTTAATTTCAGTTTTCCATGAAGGATACATGCCTCTTAGATTTGTGGTGTATCATGCCATAACTTTTATAGCAAGCTATTAAAGCAAAGGAGGGACAGTGTTCAGCCCATCAGTATACGTCTTAAAATGCAGTGGAATGAAAATCAACTGGAGCTGTGTTCAAACATAACTTAATGTAATACTTTTCGGTATGTGCTTGTGGATGTTGTTTACACTCCACACGTGGTACAAAGGCTCTCTTTTAACAAACAGTAGGTGACATATTAACATTTAGCACCTGCCACATTTTTAGGTTAAACTAAATAGAGCACTGCAGCAACACAGTGCCACCTGGTGACGAGGAGGAAGCATTGCCATCCAGAGCATATCTACAAAGAAGACTCTGATATTGTGACAGGCCATTGCAAAGATTATGTGTAAATTCCATGAGGTGGCTTTGTGTCGCACCTTGTGGGCTCTGTCTGCATCCTCTGGCCACGCTGAAAAACAGAAATTGGCTTGACCCCAAGTCGCTGAGGGTACGCAGTCTCAGTTTACAGTTGCAGCATCTCGCTGGCTGAGGACGGACTCGGAACCAGACCACATTTCCCTTCCTCCACAGTTTTCGATGATATCAGCTGAGAGCAGAAGAGCTAGATGTGGCCTTCTGACGCACTACCCAAGGTGGCTCCCTCAGTCTCCAGGCCATGTGTGACCTTGAGTCTTCCAACTCCACCTCCATGTTTGGCTTCACAAACTGACCCGCATTTTTTAGTCACACAGAAAATCATTCATATTGTTCTGGATCAGTCCTCGGTTCTACACCAGGGGAATTAAACAACAAATCTTCTGTGTTTGGAGTTAAAATGCATGGTCACAAA
Source organism: Mormyrus hasselquistii (assembly GCA_026779605.1). Classification (NCBI taxonomy): domain Eukaryota; kingdom Metazoa; phylum Chordata; class Actinopteri; order Osteoglossiformes; family Mormyridae; genus Mormyrus; species Mormyrus hasselquistii. The sequence goes on from JAODKE010000001.1 coordinate 8,130,937, forward strand.
AGTCTGCTGCATTTTGTTGTGATTAAGTATTGTGAGGTGGTTAATACAGGTCACATTATTTCGCTCTAAGCATCTTTGTCTTCATTTTGGCTAAAGTCACCCCTTTATTAATTTTATCAATTCAATTCACTTCTTTTTTATATAGCACCTTTCACAACAGAGTCGCCCCAAAGGTGCTTCGCATGAATGTAATAGAATTCCTACATCATTTGTACACAATAATTCAAAAACAATGCAAAGGGAAGACAAAAAAGAGAGAGACATAACGCAAAACTGTGTGCGTGTCATTTTGGGGAAAAAAAAAATAGTAGAAACGTTTGCTAGCGTAACAATGCTGCCATCTTGTGGATTTAGTTTAATACAGTTAAACATGCATTATGTAATATGAAATAATGCACTGCTCTGTATATGGTTGGTTGTCTGTCAAATGAAATTTTTTAATAAATAATTTAGTGGCCCAAAACAAAAAGTAACTATGTGCATCCTAGTTATTTAAGTTTGTCTTTTTGTAGTTTTTTTTCATAATGTTTCTGTCCACCTATTATTTATAAATCCTATGCAAAAGGCATGACGATGGGGTTTTAATATAAACTAACATCTCAACATGTACCCTGTGGAAGAGCACTCAGACCTACCCAATTGGCAAAGAGGTGAGAATTATTCCTCTGTAAAAAGGTAAATACCATAAGAAGTTGAATTGATATAGCCTGATCCCATTTTGGGTATATGGAGAGACGTATGACCTGTCAGCCATTGCTGCTAGCGGTGCCCTTTGGCTAATTAAAAACGTATCAACATTAAACAGCACTTATGAGGGGTAATATGGACCACTGGCATCACCAAATAAGGGCCTCCCTATCTGGATGCTTCAGTGATAGGCGCCTCTCCATCTGCAGAAGGTCCATCTCAGCTGGTCTCTCTCTGCACATATACTCAGCACGGCCTCTGCCATCATTCTTCTCAGTGAGGTACCCGTGACTTTTCCACATTTATCCTTCTGTCGTCCTTTCTCCTCCTCTCTCATCATCTCCTTCCACACCTTCCTCAGCTTTGTCCCTGTAACACCAAACCCCACAGTGCAGATGTTCCCCTCAAAGCCAGGGACCCACGTGCATCACTGGACGGCAGCCGTCCATCCGTCTGCCTTCTGCATGCTCCACCGCCTCCTTTCATTGGCTGCCTTCACACCGTCTTCTCAAAGGACGCTCTCCTTGATCATTCTAACTGTTCCGGGGCTGCAAATGAAGCAGAACATCTGGTTTTTGCGAGATCTCAGCTGTTGATGGAGTTCCACTATGGCAGCACAGCCGTTTCCAGGATCGTCTCTGTTCTTCTCCCTAATGTCTCTGCTTGATGGTTTAGCAATCTTTGGTACAGAGGATCATCTTTATTGATGTCTACTTTGCCAGCCTCCAGGATCTCTGCTGACTTGCACAGAACTCGATCGTGCTGCAATCTGGTTTGACTTTAGTAGAGCACAGTCTGGCTCTTCAGCAGGATGTGGTAAAAATTTGCATTTGGGAAATCACAGAGGGAGCCTTTCGTTCCAAGGCAGGGGCTGGGGAAAGTGATGTCGGGGGGTCCGATGAGAAAGCTGCCCGGGGTATCTTCCATGACCCAGTCTATGACTCTGTCCATCACACCCTTGCAGGCTGTTGTTATTGCTCATAGTGCCTGACTGACCATTTTTATGGCCATGAATGAACATTTATAGTCAAGCTCACATCCAAGAATTCTTGAGTTTTCTAATATAATCAACCTATATATATGAACATGGTACCGGTTATGCTGAAGATATTACGTTAGCTCGCAAGAGGGGCTGTACTTAATAATTGCTGCCTTTGGCCTGTAGGGGGAACCCGGTGCACGGAGAAGCACGTTTCAGAATCGGAATCAGTTATATAAAACATAGAGGATTGTTATCTGCATGTTATAATCTATACACTTAATCAAAGCCTTGGTTATCAGTTAAATCTGTCGCTTTTTGCCTTTTGACATAATCTATAAATGGACGCCATATATCTAGAAATATTTTTATTCTACCTCGCAAGATATACATATCTAGACATGGTAACATTTGTTTTATCCATTGCTGCATATTTGGGGTATATTCACTCTTCCATCTTAATGCAATCACTTTTCCTACATTGCCAACCTTTAAATATTACTTTTATCGTAATATTTGATAGTGTAAGAGCAAAATATATCTTTAATATAAAAATGCTTTGTAGAAAAAATGAACTGTGGGATCTTACATGTGTGTGGAGTTTGCATGTTCTCCCCATGCCGTTGTGGGGTTTTCTCCGTGTATCCGGTTTCCAACCACAGTCCAAAGACATGCTGATTGGAGTTGATAAAGTGAGTGTGCCCTGCGATGGGCTGCCCCCCTGTCAAGGGTTGTTCCCTGCCTCGTGCCTGTTGCTTCCGGGTTAGGCTCCGGAACCCCCGCGACCCATTAGGATAAAGCGGGTTGGAAAATGGATGGATGGATGGGATCTACGCAGCTAAGGTATGCCGCGCGTCTCTGTGCCGTGAATCCATCCTCACTCCGTGAATCTGGCGTTTCTCGCAACAGTCATAAAAATTTTCAGTAGCGTTGATTTTGCATGTTTAATATGGACCTTGATTTAATATGGAAGTATGATTTACACATTCGCGGGGATCTTAAGGTTCCAACCTTCGCGAATGCGAAGGTACAATAGTCCAGAGGTAGACTGCAGTTCAGGTGTTGACTAATGCAACCGCCCAAGGGAAGAAGCTGTATCTTGTCTCTTGATGTAGTGGTTAGATGGTGATCTTGTGATCAAGATCAAGTGACAGATCCTGTATGAACTGGAATGAAACAGAGAATTCCTATACAGTGAGCTGAGCTCCAAATTATACGTAGCCTGCAAAGAGCCAAAAACAGTATTTTTTTTATCTTAAAAGAATGTTTTTTTTCCGCACAAGATATTATCTTATTATCTGGTGCGTACAATAAATTGACTTTTGCGCAGAATATAATTATCTTGGGCTCACTATGTAATTAAGCCTCTTTTGCGCAGACAATTTAATTATGTAGTGCGCATAAGATAATTATGTGCGCACAACTTAATTTATTGTTTGCTCAAGATAATGTCTTGTGCGCACAACATTTCTTGTTTACAGTAGGAAGAGTAATGTTTTGGTGAATATCCATTTACAATAAGTGGAAATCTGATGATGCTGTAATTATGATGGTTGCAGGTTCATAGTGAAATTCTATTTTTCTATACTATTTGTTAAAGTGACCAAGATTCACTTGATGCTTTAACTACACATTTAATTGATTTAGAAAATTCTTGTATCCAAAGCGACATAGAGTTGAGACACCATAGCCTTTCACAGTCCCAAGGTGGCAGTGTGAATATAAAATAGCACGATGTCAGTTTCTTTAGTTGTGAATGAAAGGTGACTTTCTTTGAGACAAAAAGAAAAAGTGCTATTGCAGCTGCTTTTCCCTGTTTGGAGAGATTCCTTCGCTTGACAGTGATGAAACACAAGCTGTCAAACGTCTCTTCTCAGTAGCAGATTCAAGTGTCTGAAGACACCATTAATATTTTTGTTTTAAAAATAGTAAATTTCGTTAATTATAGTTTTAGTTTGCTAATATAATATACTTTAAGCCAAACAAAACTTAAGATATTACATTTTATAAATACACATATCCATTAAAGTGATAGACAGAAGGTAAGGTATAAGACTACACATATTTACTATTATGATTTGTTGGAATTGTCGTAATTCAGCAGAGAATGTATTTGTCCTCTCGGGACTTGCCGTAGTGCATATGTACGCAGGCGTTCGGGTTTCGGTCGGTAAATCACAGCAGCATTTCTGTTGGATTCTTGTCAGACTGGCGTTTACCGGCTCTCCGAATAATCATGCTTGTCTAATTCAGAATATTTATAAGCAGTGGACAAGTCTGATCATTTCTTAGTCAATGTGTGATAAAATGTGAAATCGATTTTAAGTTTGGGTGTGTGCGTGCATGCGTGAACCCACAAAGAAAAATGTTTTTCAGTGGATGAGGGTTCTAGTCTGACTGTACGTGACACTTCTTATATGCCTTTTTATAGGATGGGGGAAGAGCATCTGGGACCAGCCGTTTAGGGGCAGCGTCTGGCTCAGTGGGCTAATGAATGCCCAGCCTTGGCACGTCTGTGGCCCTTCGACCAAGGCCCTTAACCCTCGGCTCCCTGGGAGCCACTGTGTCTGGCTGCCCTTTGCTGCCAAGCTTCCCCTGACCTACAGAGAACGAGAAGGGGAAGACAAAAAGAGAATTTCCCCACAGCGATCAGTAAAGTATAAGAATAATCATTTCATCGTTTCACCATAATGACAGAACGGAGGGCACAGGAGCCAAGGAAATGGAAAGAAAATTGATGTCTTATGAGATACGATATACACGGGTATTGACGTATACTGGTACGCAAGTACGCATTCACCTTTGAAAGCGATAAGTGAAGTCTTACGTGTACCTTTTGCTTCAATACGTATGTATTTTATGTACATTTGCGCCGATATGACAAGTTATCGTGTATTTTAACCTTTATATGCTAATTCGTAGTTCGTTTGCGGTATAGAGGTCATAATGCACTATAATTTCTTGTCATAGCACACACATAAAATACGTACGCAAATACGTTGTGACAACAATCGATTGCACCGCGTACTTGCGTACCAGTTATGTCAGTCTCTGGATACACATCTGCCAACTCATGAAAACGGTTTGAAAAATATCTAATACACATGAGTCACCCATCCATCCATCCATCCATCCATCCATCCATCCATCCATCCCAGTGCTGGGTTGTGGCAATCCTGTTTAACAGAGAGAAACACTAATCATCTGTCAAATCTAAGAGAAATGAATGTTTTTTTTGTAAACAAGGCCGTGTGTGTTTATGGCACAGCATTGCCTAACAGGTCCTGCCTAATAGTTCCCATCGTCCTGGTTTGATTAATTTGATTTAGACAACGAGATTATGCAAGAGAAACGTAACAGCCCTTTGAGCACTGACAATACAAATTGATGTAGTGCGTTTTTCTTTTCCCTGGATGGTAATTCAATCGGCCATACTGCAGCTTGCCTTGCTGTTCCCTAAATGGTGGCCGCTAACAGGCCAATGTGCTCCGTGGCCTAAGCCTGAACTTGCACGTTGGTGTGCTTTGCTGCGGACAGTCAGAGGTTGCTCTGTAGGCCTGAGGGCGGAAGGAATAGACAAGCATGCAGAACAACAGAGTATGAACATTTGCACTGGGGAGGGTTTGGCTGGTGTCAATACGATGATGGATGGATGGATCTTTAAAGCCCGGTTTGTCATGCTCGGCTGCTCCTGACTCAGGCAGGCTTCCACACGCCTGGGTTTCGGAGAGGATGACGAACTCGCAAGCAGCAGCTCCGTGAGTCTGGTCTCCACCGAAGCCCCCATTTTCTCATGGGTTTGGTTGCGAGCCGGCAGGCATCCTTTGGCCAATTTAAAATCTACAGCAGGAGGACTTTTTCTTGCTTATGCAGCACGAGCGTTTTGCGTTTTTGGGTTTGTTTGTTCAATATTTCGTTGAACAGAAGAGCAACAGCAGCTAATTCCTGCCTGGGTCATTGCACAATGACACCTCCCCCCCCCCCCAATGGCTTTCACTAACTGTGAGGAAAAAAAATCACAGCAAACATAACAATAAACAAAAGGAAGGAAACCGAGGAAGATTCATTCATTTATCCGGTTCAGGCTGCCAGTATTAACAAGCCCCTTTGAATTGGCTAATTCCGGGGTCAGGAATATGAAGAGCACCAAGGCAGTATTCCAGCCCGTGCACTGAGGTGGTGACATCACAGAAAGCGAAAGGCAGCCTTCCAGCTATGTGTGAGAGACAGACAATTAGGCGTGCGATACCACCTCGCTTTTTTAAAGCAATGCCCTGCTGGCAGCAGAATCAGTAAGAGATAAAGGGACAGAATAAACTCACTCTGAAACTCAAGCTTGATCTAGCCAGGGCTCTTCAACTCTGGCCCTCGATTCCAAATCCAGGCCTTGTTTTTATTTATCCCAGGTAGTTAGTTTAATAATTACTGATTCTGATTGGTCAGAGGCTTCACACCTGGCTCACAGGTAAAGGAAGGCTGGAAAATCAGCAGGACTCGGCCCCTAAGGACCGTGAGTTGAATAGCCCTTATCTAAGCCTTCCAAGAATGTAATTAAATGTTTTATTTTGATTTATAATATATTTTTATTTACAAATGCTTTACTGTGAACAGAAAAATGCAAGAAGATTTTTTACCTGTGCAACTGCTTGTCAGTATTTGGAACCGAAATGCTTTTCCATCAGTGTATATGTGCGTGCATTCACGTGTGTGTGTGTGTGTGTGTGTGTGTGTGTGTGTTTGTCTGTTTGTTTGGGGAAGAAGCGTTTTGTGTAGTGACAGTGTCTTGTCACGTCGCTGGGTGCTCACTGCTCTAAAACAACTGCTTAAAGGCATGACACAGAAAAGCATGAATATATCCAGACATGTCAGTGGTTGTTCCTTGAAACTCCACTTATGCGGAATGTAAACCGTTAAGATGCATACATGAAAATGAAAACAAAAGGGGTGTAATTAAACTGGAAAAACACTGGGAACTGACCTTTACACTAAGCAAACCAAAACAATGGATGGAGACAGTTCAAATATTCCTGTCAACTTCCTCATTCACTTGCATGTTTATCTGTCACTCTAGTAAGTCAGTTATTCCTTTTGTCAGAATCTTCATTTGCCAGCAGTAATATATATATATTCGTAAATATATATTCGGATTTATGACCTTAACTGCTACACCGCCTTTCCACACTTTATCAACCCTGCATGGAGTTGATTTTCCGCTATACCTTTATTGTCATACTTTGACAAACATTTTAAGAAATCAAACGATTAGCGAGGCTGGGAATGTAGTGCTGCTTAAATCATTTGTTTACCTTTGTATTTCTGTTATGTTTTTTACATTCATGATTCATGGCTGTCCTGCTGCTTTTAATTTGAGTGACCTCAGTAATTTCAGAATGGTTTACAGCACCTGTGCACAAGCGTTCACATGATACGGCACTTATTTATGCTTCTGTAGGTCTACAGCAGCACTGTAGATGGTGCTGCAAATGCAGATTGTAAAAGACAAAACACTTGGCACAAATTAAGTTTGTCCTTGAAAGTAATGCTTCTAGAACATGCTCCAAAGCACTAGGCAATGATTCATCGGACAGTGCCTGTTTTCGGTTATCAGGGGTGGGTGCAAAAAGGTCTAAAGTCTAATGGTCTGCATGCTTCCTGCCCCGCTGCACGTTGACGTCTAGGGGCAGCACAGTACTAAACAAAACTGGTCAGGACCAATAACTCTACAAAACCCAAATACTGCCTTTTGCATGTTTCGGAGAAATTAACATCTGGCTCACAGAGAAGCTGATGTATGTAATCCTGAAAATGCTGTTTGCAGTATGTCTCTGCCTCCCATGATGCTTTGCAGCTGTCTCTGCCTCCCATGATGCTCTATGGCTGCCTCTGCCTCCCATGTTTCACTGCAGCCATTTCTAACTCCCTTGATGGTTTGCGGCTGTCTTCCTCTGCCCCTTCCAAGATGCTCTGTGACTGTCTGTAGCAGCTCCTTCTGCCTCTGTGGTTGTTTCCACCTCCCATGATGCTCTGTGGCCGTCTCTGCCTCCCGTGTATCTCTGTGGCCGTCTCTGCCTCCCATGATGCTCTGCGGCCGTCCCTGCCTCCCATGATGCTCTGCGGCTGTCTCTGCCTCCCATATTTCTCTGTGGCCGTCTCTGCCTCCCATGATGCTCTGTGGCTGTCTCTGCCTCCCGTGTTTTTCTGTGGCTGTCTCTGCCTCCCATGATGCTCTGCGGCCGTCTCTGCCTCCCATGATGCTCTGCGGCCATCTCTGCCTCCCATGATCCTCTGTGGCCGTCTCTGCCTCCCGTGTTTCTCCTGAGGCTCTGCAGCCTTTTCTGCCTCCCTCTGCTTGCCTCTGTTTTCCTACTGCTGTTCTTCTAGTCTGGTATATGAACTCATTCTTGTTTTTTTGTTTATTTATTAATCCCATTTTATGGTCTATGCTTTGGAGACTTAACCCTGACAGGACACACAAATGTAATTAAAAAAGACAAACAGCAGCTAGTTTTGCAAACAGGCACACCAGATGTAACTCGATTGGCAAGAACCTCCATCCGAGTCCAGATGACAGTAAGTAGCCAGACAAGATTGTAATGGATGACAGCAACACCGACAGTGCAGTGACAGATTTGGAGATTGTGATGTGGACCTGGTCTGTTATATAATCACCAACACCCCGAGGTACTTCTGCATTTGGCTTCCAGGTACAGTTCAAAACACTCAAACTTCTAGAACTGAGCTGCAATGAGGAGGACAGGCAATGCCATGCAACAATGAAGCAAGTGAAGGTGCACCAGGGACAGACAATGCTGCAGTATAGCAAAACAGGTGATGGAACACTAGGACCAAGTATTGTTGCTTGATAGCAGAACAGATGAATTGGCACCAGGGACAGACAGTATTGCACGATAGTAGAAGTGGTGAAGGTGCACCTGGGGCAGGCAGTGCTGCACGATGACAGAGCAGATGAAAGTGCATCTGGAGCAGGCATTGCCGCACGATAGCAGAGCAACTGAAAGGGTATTTGGAGCAGGCAATGCTGCATGATAGCAGGGCAGGTTAAGGAGAATCAGGGGCAGGTAGTGCTGCATGATAGTGGGACAGTGGTGGCTTAATGGTCAGGGAAGCACACTTGTAATTGAAACACTGCAGGTTCAACTTCTTGACCAGCAAGGCACCACTGAGGTACCCTGAGCAAGGTATCACCCCCCAAGCACTGCTCCCCGGGTGCTGAATTAGCTGCCCCCTGCTATGTCATGATGTCACATATGGGTTAAATTTCATTGTTGTGCACTGTGTGCTGTGGTGTGTCAGCAATGACAATTAATCACTAAATTGTAAAATGATAGCAGAGCATGTGAACTCACACCTGAGGCAGGTATTAATGCCTCAGAGCAATGAAGGCGTATCAGGGTCAGGCAGTGCTGCACGATAGCAGAGAAGGGTAAGGGGCATGTCCACTATGCAGCGTGCTTGTGGTCAAACCAGGAAATCAAAGACAGACTTGAGCTTGAACAAACAGAGGCAGTTCCCTGGGAGCTAATATTTGTGTAAACTGTAAAGATTACATAATGGAAAATCCTCTCCTACTACTGTGAGAACATTGTTTGCTAAAATCATAAGCAACATCTAAGAACAGGAAATTAAAGGAACAGGCTTACAAGGTCAAATGAGCACTACAATAAAAATCATAAGATTTAAATCATATAATATGATATAAATACCATTGCATGTCGAGTCTCAGCACTTGAGGCACTGTTGATTATTTCAAGGCAGAGCAAGTCTCCGCAGATTCCCATTCTGACTGGCATAGGATCTGGAAATCCAGCATGTATGATATGTGAGACAAGACATGTGAGACAGCTGTGCTAGCCAGGGCACCGGCATGCCATCCCAGTTGTTCCCACAGACTGTACTAAAAACCACAGTGACATGTATGATCCAAGATGTTCCATTTGAACAGTATGCTGTAATAGTTACAGGGGGTCATTCCAACAATGTCGTTGCTCCTGAAGTTTATTAGCCCCTTGACTATCTGCACCGACTGCTAACCACATCGCACTCTCCTTGTGGGTGAGATAGCGGTGGGTCGACCATATAGGCCAGTGGTTCTCAACCTGCGGCCCGTCACAAATGCAAATGCATAAAAAAAAATAAAAACAAATTTAAAATAAATAAAATAATAATAAATGTATCCCATTAATGGTGAGTAGAATTATACTCTCTAATGATAATAATACATCTAATTGTAATAATTTAAGATG
>JAODKE010000001.1:8158093-8166665 GCA_026779605.1 Mormyrus hasselquistii
ATCTACCATCCTTTCATCTTCTACCTGGTATGTTTCACTGGTCACGTGACAGCACTGCCTCTTGACCCGACTTGACACCCTGCGTTCCTTGCATGCCCTATGATTGATGTCATGCATCATTTCTGATGTTTAACCTATTCCCTCTACCCCTATTTACAGCAAAAAAAACAGACTTGGTTCAGTAAATGGGCATAGCTTTAGCCCACACTGTGGATGTGTAACCTGACTCTGAAATAACAGGACTGTCAGTCATGTGACAGGGGGCACAGACTTTAGCAGCCTCCCTGGCACAGGCCGCGTTCTTCATACCTGTTCGAGTTAGCCGTTGGGGTGTGGCACTCAGGTTTAACATGGGTACCGTCATAGATCAGAGAAACCACTTAGATTCCCATGTCAAGCACAGAAGAGCAGAATTCATTACTTCTGATTCACAATGATTCACAATGAGGGATGGCACGGTGGCACAATGGAAGACATGGTTGCCTTGCACCTTGGTTGATCAGTGCTGAAGTCTCTCTACATGTTCTCACCTTGGGGGGTAATTGTCTGTAGGTGTCTCGTCCTGGGTTATTCCCAGCCTTGTGCTAGTATAATCAGCAATAATCGACAATCAATTCTAATAATCTCACGGCACAACAATGAAATAATCTTTTATGATCCATTAGCATCACACATCATTTACTGCAGGGATCCTCTTGATCATTAAGACATGAATTTTGCAGTTGGGTAAATCTTACCCGCTCACTTCATTTTCATCTTCTTACCTTGTGTAACATATTTCTCTGTATTCTAATGTCAGTACGCAGATATGAATTCTTCAAGGAATGTATTAAGCTTTGGATTGTCAGCCGTTGGCAGACCTGTTCTTCCTACATGATTTCTTGTAGCCCAGGTCGACTGAACATGTCGCTGCATGCAGCGCTTATCCTCACCAGGTCCGTCTTGGTAGCTGTCATATGGAGACTCGGGTCAAGCCCCAAGGAAGGTCAGCAACACCTTTTTCATGACTCATCTCTGATTTGCTAAAAATGTATGATCATTTCACATGCATTTCAATGTAGGTCACCAGAAGTTTATCACTTTGAATATTATTAACAGATAAGACTCAAAAAACATTTTCAGTGATACAAAAAGATAAAAAATATTTCATGATTAGATTAGTATCAGGTTAATTTGATCAAACATCACCTTATCTCAACTTAAATATAATGGGCCAAGATTGTAGATGAAGCCACACACCATGTAACTGCAGCTGTAATGTGCTGACTCTGACACCTGTGCAGTGTCATGGTTTCCAGTTTTCCATCCCAGAATGCACTGCAGTTATGTGTATGCTGGAGACTCAACCAAAATGGGTTCACTGAAATTCTCTTTTGTATGTTGAGTAGCTGGAAGACAGCCGGCTGAATGAACGGAAATATCTTAAGGTCAAAAAATTTTAGGTAAAATTTTTTCTTTTCTAGTAGGAAACTGGCAGCAGATAACACGATATGTATTTCAGTGCAACAGTAGTAGGGAAAGAAATCAGCACTGCTTATTGGCCGAATGCCCAGACAGTGAATTATGATCGATTACGCAAGTATCAGGGGCAAACAAATAAAAAGACAAGTTATTGTATAATTAACAGACTGCCTTGTTTGTACAGTTTACCCGTAGATGTAGGAAACAAAGCTGCATTGTATTGTAAAGGTGGCCAGATTGAAAAGCACACTGGAGATAATATTGCTTAAGATATTAAAATATGTGTTTATCCTTTAATTATTAAACATTACAAACATTAAGTTAATTCTCCAGGCCATATACCGTAATATCAGGTGCAAGTTCTCATTTCTCAGATAAAGGAGGCAAAAAAGCAATTATACATATATATAAGATCTTTCCAGTGCATGAGTTAGAATTTATGTTACATGGACACATTCATTGTTTCAGAAATATTTATAAGACACTGGAGGATTAAATCAGTAACTCAGTTCTGTTGAAATGATCTTTCTAACATACAACTCACTGTGTATTCCAGTTCATACTATGGAATTAAACACGCATTCCAACTCTTTATTTGTTACAAATGAACGGCTAAAATGATTTAGTTAAGTAACAAATTACCAGGTTCCAGTGTTAGAAGTAATGCCATAATTCCTTTTATGTGCTACAGGCAATTATGTTTTATTGTTTATGTCAGTGGGTCTGGGAGCAGCAATGAGGAGATTCATGACATTTCAATACTTTTAAATAAAGTTCTTGTGTTAAAGATTAAAGTTCCTTTCTAAAACGATTTACTGCGTTATATTTGTTTTTCTCTTGAGGGTAAATCTTTTTTTTAGTTCCTGTTACAAAAAAAGGTCTATTTTCTGGATGAAGTAAAATTTAGCTGGTCTGTGACAAACTTTTATGATATTGTTTTCTATTCCCATTAAGCAGCTCATAACAAGTGTTCCTGTCACGCCCGGCTCGTCCGATCCTCGTGTGTGCCACGCCTCCTCATTACCTACGTGTACTATCCCGATTGTGATCACCTGTTGCCGGTTATGTTCTGCTTGTCTTGTGTATTTAGTCCGCGTCTCGGTTAGTTTCCCCCAGATTTGTCATTGATGTTCGTTGCTGTCAACCCCGTTTGTTCCAACAAACCCCTGTTTTCGACTTCACGATTCTGCTGCCTTCCTGCCTGCTGGGCGATCGCGACACTTCCCTTGTTTAACATAAATAAACACTATGGGATGATGTGGAAGGTGTTGGGTGTTAGTGTCACCATACCATCCTGTCACACCTTTGCCTTGTGTTTTTTTCTCTGATGTATGCAAATACATTGAAAAGAGACACTGCAAGCTACACGTCAAAACATAGTTGCAAAAAACAAATAAAGTTTTATTAGATTGCATTGGCATGTTGGGTAGAGCCATGTTTTGTATTAATTCTGGATTCTTTCTGGTTAGATGGACTGGGGTGCCTATGCTGTGGCTGTGGGTGTTCTGCAATGGACTGGTATTTCCTCCCTTGGGACATTGTTGCCCCATGCTTCCTGGGACAAGCTTCAGGCTTTCTGTAACCCTACACAGGATAAATGGTTATGAAAGACAATAATAATGTTACAACCTCCATTAGAACCGTCGTTGAGGGAAACCGGGAGGTAACATACAAATGGGACATCATTGTAGTATCAGTGGAGTCAGAAAAGAAATGCCATGTGTTTTCAGATACTATTTACAGATGGATGTATCGTAAAGTAATGTGCTATTTACAAGGTATGAATATAAATTACCATATCAGAATACCCCCAAGCAATGTCGTAGGCTAAGCAAAAAGATTTGGTCTCAAATAACAGTGCAAAGCTCTCCACAACAGCACAGCTCGAAATCTGTCTCTTCCTCTCCTCTGCTGTCATTCTGAATCAGGGCCTCAAAGTGGCATGGTCTAATTGGGGCAGATGCTATTGACAGAGACAGGGCTCTGAAGCAGTCTGGATGAGTGACAGGACCATTGACTAATTGGCACAGTCCACTTGTAGAAGAGAAAGTGGCTCTTACTCTTTGACTTTAGAATCATGCCTCTCGGACAGTACAACGACCTGCCATCTTTAAATTGTTGTTGAAGTGAGTGCCTGTTGGGGTACTTGTTGGTGTGAGCTTTGTACTATGAATGACTAATACATCAGGCATTGGCTGTGGTTTGGAATTTAAGATAGGAAAATGGTGGGGTTGTAGTCAGCATACCTACAGACAGAGTGCTGGAGCCTACACAGAGCTTGAAGTGTCCTAAGGCTAATAAAGATACTAAACTTTCCATTTCGATTGTGGAATAGTTGCATCATCAATGTTATGGTCCAGTTGAGCTGTCTGTATTAGCACATCAACAAAGGTGAGTACTAATTCAGTAAAATATAATAATGCATTAGATTTATGCAGCACTCCAAAAGCTAAAGGATGCTGATTGTAATCAATATCAAAAAATCAAAGTATTCCTTCCACCTGATGTCCCCAGGTGAGGTCAATGCACCCTCTCCCCACTATAAATAGTAGGAACCAGGAACCACTTCTCCCTCCTGATATTCTGGATGGATTGACAGAAACTTTTTGAGGCCAACCGAAAGTCACTTGTCATTTTCCATAACCTTACTAAAGTCCACCCACACCCAGGTTTTTGCTTCCGCAACCACTGGAGCTGTGTCCGGCCTAGCCTGCCCGGACCCATCAGCTGCCTCCGGAGACCCCCGGGCTAATAATTCCCAGTAGGCCTCCTTCTTCAGCTTAACAGCCCCCCTCACCTTTGATGTCCACCCTCAGGGTAAGAGGGTTACCGTCACAACTGACACCGACCACCCTGCAGCCACAGTCCCGTATGGCCGCTTCCACAGTGGAGGTCCGGAACAGTGTCCATTCAGACTCAATGTCTCCAACCTCCCTGGGTATGTAGCTGGAGGTATGAGTTAAAGCTCCAGCGAACAGGAGCCTTTGCCAGACATTTCCAGCAGACCTCACTATGTGCTTGGGCCTAACAGGTCTGACCGGCTTCCTCCTCCACCACCTGAGCCAACTCGCCACCATGTGGTGATCAGTTGACAGCTCTGCCCCTCTCTTCACCTGAGTGTCCAGGACAGAAGGCCAGAGATCAGATGATACGATTATCAAATTGATCATCGACATGTAGCCCCAGGCCCCATGTCCACTTATGAACACCGTTATGCTCGAACATGGTGTTCGTTATAGAAAAACCAGCAGAAGTTCAGCAGAACACCACTCGGGTTCAGATCAGGAAGGTTGTTCCTCCCAATCACCCCCCTCCAGGCCACACTGTCATTGTCCACATGAGTGTTGAAGTCCCCCAGCAAAACGATGGAATCCCATCATGGCACGGTAAATAGCACACCACTCGGGGAGTCCAAGAAGGCCGGGTACCCTGAACTGTCATTCAGCGCATAAGCACAGATGACAGTCAGAGACCTATCCTTGAAGGCGCAGGGTGACAGCCTCCTTCTCCACCAGAGACAAGACATTCCATGTCCCAAAAGCCAGTTTTGTGGCCCAGGGATCGGACCGTTAGGGCATCCATTAGCTGCCACCCGATGCACAATGCACCGAACCCCTGATATTCCTCTTGCGGGTGGTGGACCCACCTGGGGATAGTCCCGCATGCCTCTTTTGGGCATAGTGAGTCTGTGTTGGGAATGTGTGGCACAGGCCCCTATCTGGGACATCTTCAACTCGTGCCTCTGGCGGAGCTTCTCTTGCATCCCAAGTGAGGCTAGGGACATGGGCGATGGGCTAGGCCTCGACTGCTGATACCACTGTGCGAAACTGTGGCTATAAAATTGATGGTGACTGTTGTCGTCACAGACCGGTACCAGTAGGCTAAGCAGAATGTGGCATTAGCAGCTGTGGAAGTAAAATCTCGGGTGTGGGAGGTGTTTGCAGAGGCCATGGAAAAATTACTTTTGATCAAATGACATGCCTCTTCAACATTATTTGGATCTTTCAGACAGTGTCCTTAGAATGGCAGGCGGTTCCAATTTTTAAGAAAGAGGACTGGAAGATGTGTTCCAACTTCAGGAGGATCACACCCCTCAGACATCCTGGGAAGGTCTATGTCCAGGTACTGGGGAGGAGGGTCGAACTTTGGTTTTTTACCCTCACAAAGATACTGGAGGGTTCATGGGAGTTTACCTAACCAGTCTGCATGTGTTTTGTGGATTTCCAAAACAATTGTGTCACTCAGGGGATCCTGTGGGGGGTGCTTTGGGAGTATGGGGTGTCCCTGTATAACTAGGGTGACAGTTTGGCTTGCATTGCCAGAAGTCAGACTCATTCCTCGTGGGTGTTGGACTCCTCCAGGGCTACCCTTTGTCACTGACTCTGTTCATAATTTTTATGGACATAATTTCTAGCTGTAGCCAAGGGGCAGAGGTCCAGTTTGGTGACTTCAGGATCATGTCATTGCTTTTTGCAGATGATATAGTCCTGTTGACTTTGTCAAACTGTGGCCTGCTGCATGCACTGGGATGGTTTGCAGCTGAGTGTGAGGTAGCCGGGATGAGGATCAACACCTCCATATCTGAGGTTATTGTTCTCACCTGGAAAAGGGTGAAGTTTAAGTATCTTGAGGTCTTGTTCATGGGGACGTGAGGGAAGAAGGGAGCGGGAGATGGACAGGTGGGTCACTACAGCATCTGCAGTAATGCAGTAACTGTTCTATCAGGGTAAAGAAGGAGCAGAGCTGGAAGGCAAAACTATCATTTTATCAGTTGATCTACGTTCCTACCCTCATCTCTGGTCTTGAACTCTGGGTAGTGACTGAAAGAATGAGATCACAGATACAAGTAGCAGAAATTAGTTTTCTTAGCAGATTGTCTGGGCTCAGCCATAGAAACAGGGTGAGGAGCTCGGATATTCGGGAGAAGCTCAAAGTAGAGCCGTTGCCTCTCTGCTTCAAAAGGAACCTGTTGAGGTGTTTCATGCATTTGTCCCCGGGTCAGAAAAGCAGGCTCAGAAAAGCTCAGAAAAGCAGGCAAACTGCACTGAAATGTGACAGACCATAAATGTGAAACCATCACAATCTTTCAAGAAAGGGTGCAGATCCTTAACCCCGAGCCTAACCCCGAGCCTAACCCTCACCCTGTCTCCACAGCTTGATCAGTGGCACCACCTTCTTCCAAAAGGAAGGTTAGGTAGTTTTCATGGGAATCATTTTACGGTGATTCAGACTTGGCTAGGATGTGGATCCTGCCACATGTGGAGAACATCCAGAATAGCAGAATAAACCCAGAGAGAATGGCCCTTAACCCCGCTAACTGACTCTGCACTCTCACCCCTAAATGTGTCTGCTAACTAAAGAAGTATGTGAAAAATATACTTCCATAGATGGGTTTAGATGGAATATTCACTTCGGTGCAACAAATTGGTAAACTAATTTTGTAATGTGTAAGAAATGGACACAATTAGAAAATGATGAACCAGAGCAGACAGCAGCTAATGAAAGAGTGCAGGTGGTACAGGTTTGCCTAAATGATGGATTAAGGTGCTTCTGGCTGTTTTATTAGGCCTTGTCAGTGATGTTGGTGGATTTATCCCTGCAGATTAAGAAGCATGATTTTGCATATCAGGTGCCTCACCTGCCCCATGCTTCCTGGAACCACCTGGCACACACACAGGCACAATCCTTCTCTCAGTAACGCCCCCCCCGCCATGGTATTATCCTGCTAATGGTAGTGTCCTTGAAATTATGCTCTATAGCACTTCCTTCTGGTCCCCAGCAGACAAGCACTCTAGCCTTTGGTTTTTAATTGGTTTCATCCCTGAAATGCAATAACTGATAAAATCGGGTCATGTTTCAAAAATAGAAAAGCTAGACACCCAAGACTGATCAATCCTATGGTATTTTTACAAAACCTGTAAGCTGTATTTGGTGATGCTTTACATTAATTGCACCTTCATAATGCCTTTATAATGCATTCGTAGAGTATTCAGTGCACCTTCCTAATGTATTCATAATGCATCCATAAAACAATTATAAGTATATGGTAACAAGTCTTAAAGCATTGCATAAGTGAACAAGATATGACAGCTTTAATATAAATCAGCAAAAACCATTTTCCAATTATCATATCTTGTTTCTTTGAGAGTATTATGCATGCAATGCTTCAAGACATGTTAAGGTGTACTTAGGTGCTACTTATTAATGTTCTATGGATGCATAATAAACACATCATGAAGATGCAGTCAATATACAGTAAATCTTCAGTCATTTCGCTACAGGCTACTGGCATGGTTTCTGCACTTGGAAAGCAGGTGTACAAGTTAATAAAAAATAAGTGCTTCAATTTATGAGTAATTACAACGGTGATTATATGTAGAGCAATGATCTGAGAGCCCATCTTCTTAACCAGATAGACACTTTCAAATAAGTGACAGCCAGCTGAGTCTAATTCCCTTGCAAATGAAATGGTCTGACCCTCTGGCCCCTCCTTCCAACAGCGAGAATAGTAATGATCAGATCAGCACACCTGAGATGGGGGGGGGGGGGTGATGAAAATAAATAAACACATCACTCCCCCCTACTGGATACATATAATACCTCTGTATTATAAAAATGACCGAAACCACAAAACTGATATCTGATCCAGAACATTATTTGTGTTTGTACAATTCATACAAAGACAAGGATCCCGAAAAATATGCTGTTCATCTCTCCGGCATTGAGAAATCGATCTCTTTTTCTCCTGCTTTTAAAGCATCAGTTGTTACCTCAAATTTCCATACTAAGCAGTAGGAAACACAAGACGCTGACCAATCAGTGAGAAAATGGAAAAGGTGCTAACCAATGAATGAGAAATGGAAA
The DNA here is from genome assembly GCA_026779605.1 of Mormyrus hasselquistii. Taxonomy (NCBI): domain Eukaryota; kingdom Metazoa; phylum Chordata; class Actinopteri; order Osteoglossiformes; family Mormyridae; genus Mormyrus; species Mormyrus hasselquistii. Next base: position 8,166,419 of record JAODKE010000001.1, read on the forward strand.
AGGTGTTGACCAATCAATGCAAAATGGAAACAGTGCTAACCAATGAATGAGAACTGGAAAAGGTACTGACCAATCAATGAGAAAATTCAATTAGGCGAAAATTACTGCTGACAGTGTCTGTCATGATCCGCTCCGTCCAAGCCTCCCGTGTGCCACGCCCCCTCATTCCACACGTGTATTTCCCCGATTGTGTTCGCCTGTGTCCGGTTAATCCCCAGTTAGTTGTGTATAAGAGTCCACGTCTCCC